>OY755238.1:74811494-75556173 GCA_963576725.1 Azorinus chamasolen | reverse complement strand
AGCTTGATATTGATATCGGCGAAAGTCACTACTTTCGGTTTGTGAGTCTTACTCTTTACTTTCGTAGCACGGGCTATGCATGGTAAAATCATTTCGAAATCACACTGATGTTGTTTTATTTGATCACACACAGTTGAACTTCGATATCTCGAACTCCCAGGAACTATACAAATTAGTTCGAGATAACAGATGTTCTCGAATTGACAACTTAATGGAGATGAAAGTAATGCTGAAAGCTCCTGCAGGAGCTTTCAGCATTACTTTACACCTGCATTAAGCTGTCACGTGTGTTGTTAGATATCCGTATTGATACATTTAAGAGCAATTCTATATTGTTGTTTTGGAATCACCGAATTTTAGTTCGAGGTATCTCGAAGTCCGAGTTATCCGAGTTCGAGATATAGAAGTTCAACTGTAATTATGATTCCGACAACAAGACACACCATAAAGATATTTTTAACAAAGCACACGCCATGTTTAATCAGTTTGACAATGATAAGAATCTTTAATAGTTTATTATTCAACTTGTCAACCATGTAGACCCTTATGTTTAAGTACGTGCAGAGATACACATAGAGGTACACTCACACAGAGCCAGGGGAACATGCAATCAATTCGATACAATCAGGTAGGCACGATCACAATGACATACTGTCGATCATATAATGGAAGATAGCAAGAAGAACGTCATGTAGACAGAGAAACAGAATACCCCATGGCAGAAACGAGGAATATACATTTAGATTGATAGATGGTCAAAGACACACTATTAACCATTTACTCCATGAATATTCAAGTGATAAATAATGTCATCGCGACTATTATTTAGATTCTTTTTTATAATGACACTTAGATACAGGATTTTTGACAATGGCAGAAACTGTAGAATCAGATCTATATTATTTCATAAGAAAGCAGAGCAGACCCTGATCAAAGGTGCCCGACGCATGCTTGGACTCATCCATGGACCCCCCCCCCCCCCCAAAAAAAAAAAAAAAAAAAAAAAAAAAATTTAATTGTGATCGAAGTATGTTCAACTGGCCTAAAACTATCTATTTGAACCTTAAACCACACCGAAAAACGAGAAAAACACGACCCGGAAAAAAATTCCTATCGGGTCTATATATGTATTGAAAGGTACCTAACTACGACAGATCAGCGGCGGAAAATACAACAGTCATGTTTTTCAAAGTCTTACAGCAAAGCCAATTCAACACCGATTTCAATCAGTTTGGTCTTGATCCGTTCCAAATTCCATATGCTAAGCGGCACAATTAGTGCTTTTCTTAAATATTGCTCCGTCTTGTCGCTGCAAGACCGCGAATTTGAAAAAACGCTAGAGCGAAACGATGTGACTCCCGCCAGGATGCATAGACGTATATAGGGGGATCTGTATTCGTTAATCTTTTCAACAAAAACGCGAATTATGGTTAAACACTATCTAAAAACATTAAACTCGCCGCAATTAAAACGGCGCTTACTATTTCCAGTCAGCTACGAGGCGCCAGTTTTCTTTCTCCAACTTTCCTTTTGAACGGATGCGACCATTTTGCTGTGACCCGGCTCATAAACTATTCGATATGCAAATTGACTACTACTTCCGGGCCACAGCGATTTGGCCACCTCCGTTCAAAACGAAAATAGGAGAAAGAAAACTGGCGTCTCATAGCAGACTACAAATAGCCAGCACCGTTTTAACTGCGGTAAGTTGAATGTTTTTCGAATGTGTTTCAGCATAATTCGCGTTTTTGCTGAAAAGTTTAACGAATACAGATCCCCCTATATACTTCTATGCATCCTGGCGGGAGTCACATCGTTTCGCACTAGCGTATTTTCAAATTCGCGGTCTTGCAGCGACAAGAGGGGGCAATATTTAAGGAAAGCACTAACTGTGCCGCTTAGCATATGTAATTTGGAACGGATCAAGACCAAAATGATTAAAATCGGTGTTGAATTAGCTTTGCTGTAAGACTTTGAAAAACATGACTGTTGTATTTTCCGCAGCTGATCTGTCGTAGTTAGATACCTTTCAATACATATATAGACCCGATAGGAAATTTTTTCCGGGTCGTGTTTTTCTTGTTTTTCGGAGTGGTTTAAGGTTCAAATAGATAGTTTTAGACTAGTTTAACATACTTCGATCACAATTTTTTTTTTTTTTTTGGGGGGGGGGGGGGGTTTCCATGGGTGAGTCCAAGCATGCGTCGAGCACCTTTGACCCTGATCAGACGGTTTCTACAGGGGACGTCTGATCTGGGTCTCCTCTGTTTGCAAAGGCGTAGAAAGGCGTATTTACGGAGCAAAGGGTTAAAGTAAAGTATTTTTACTTGCACTACAGTAACCGGTTATATCATTGTCTCACCGTTATATATCCATTATCAACGATACCTCCACCAAATTGTTCAAACATCGTGGCAGTTTAAATGACAACCTTTTCCTTATTCCCCTGAGAATCGATAGCATCAACGCTAGCCACACGTTATAACGAGAGATACTTCCTTCCGTGACCAAACTCGTCCTAGATTTATGCCTCTATGGAGGTCGGTCACATTTTACGAGTACAGTAATATCTTTCCACAACGACCACTACAAATATATCACACTATGATGGCTTCAGACAGGTGATAGTTTAATGCAGGACGAAAGTAATGCAGAAAGCTCCCTGGAGCTTTCTGCATTTCTTTCGTTCTGCATTAAACAACTACCTGTTGCTATCAATTCCCATGTTTATTTATTAAGCGGTTGGTGTAGAGAGGTTTTACTGTAGTTTCTCTACTGGATGGCTTCCCCTCTTTTCTTGATACAGTCTAAATCCAGTCCATGTAATCTTAATCAAAATCAACTTCAGATATAAAACGCCCGTTGCCTTTCTTTGTTTGAATCCAAAGTGTACGACAATCGAATTCGTGAAGTCTGAAACAATATAGCTAAAAGCGGTCAATAATTGAATAAATAGGCACAAGTTAGAACGCAGACAGTAGTCAAGTCAGTAAGAGAGTTTGTTTCTGAAATAACGCTTTATCATCTGCAGAGACATCATCGCTCGAGATCTAGCATAATTAGATATCAAATTGACCGGCAATAGCACAAGACACCGTACCGCTTTCAACGCGTCTCAACCTGAGATTTTTCTCAAGCTTTCCCCTTATTCCGCCGTGAAAATATAGTGTCTGCTCGATTCTGGATGTATTTCCGATTCGATCAAGTTTTGAGACACTATTCACCCTTCTCTTGCTGAATTTTAAAATACATGTCTCCTCCTTTACCCATGCTCTGTTGTATAATTACATATATCTTCACTGTGTACAAGTATTGCGCTGTGCAATCACTGCTGTGGAGTGCACTGGTTGCACCATCAACTTGTAAATAGTGCAGACCCTGATGAGACAGCTCCTGCATGAGCTGTCTCATCTGGGTCTTCATTATTTACAGGTACGTATATTGACGCGAATAGCAAGCGAAGGGTTAACCAAGTGTCAAACAGCTTGGATCCTGATGAGACGCCGAGTAACTCGGTATCTAATCTGGATGATGTTTTTGCAAATTTGAGTCAGGTCGCAGACAGCGGGATAAGGGTAAACATTGGGACATATTCTTATTTAATGGCAAGTTTCATACGAATGCACCCACAGAGAATAGATCTGGACTAGACAGGGAAACTTCAGTAGTTACTGTTTTTGGAACAAATATTTCATGGCGACTTTGTCAGAAAAAAATCTGAAAACAGTATAAATCGTTCATACAGACATGCTGGAAAAATGCATATTGTTGTGCAGCATGCATGATGCTGCAGGAATATTAGGAGCACCCCGTTAAGTATTCTGTTGGAACTTGATGTGTCCAATCATACTGTAAGTACTCTAAAACAGGTTGCAAACATATCGTAACATGTGAGAAATTTGCTGTCAATGTGACCATAACTATCCACCGACACTCGCGTTACCGACACACCGGAAACACTCTGCTGACACCCAGAAAAAACTCCACCAAAACATATTACCGACACTCAAGAAAAAACTCCACCGACACTCCGGAAAATACTCCACTGACACTCTGGAAAACACTCAACAGACACTCCGGAAAATACCCCACTGGCACTCCGGAAAACATCCCACCGACACTCGAGAAAACACTCCACCGACATTCAGGAAATCACTCAATCGACACTCCGGAAAACACTCAACTGACCTTTCGAAAAACATTCTACTGGCACACCGGAAAACACTCCACCGACACTAAGGAAAACACTCAATCGACACTCCGGAAAACACTAAACCAACACTCAGGAAAACACTCAAGCGACAATCCTGAAAACATTCAACCGACATGCCAGAAAACGCTCCACCGACATGCCGGAAAACATTCCACTGACACTCCGGGAAATACCCACCGACACGCCGGAGAAATTAAATCGGCATTCTAATGCACGCTTTGCATGCGTTGGGAAAATTCAGGACACATATTGGAAATATCTTGTCAACGTACATTTTGCATTTATAATTATTCCGTCGATAATTTTAAAACGCACAGTCACAATACACATGTATTTAACTCATGTACAATGTATGTACATGTATTAAACTCCACTTTTACTTGAAATGTTAAATTCCCATAGCCACTATGCGACAATTTTGCATATATATGACCGACTTTGACAAATGATTAAGAGAAACTGTGTTTCGCATTGCGTGGTCAACCTTTGCAACGTGGCCAAATACATTGATGTCTTTTGGTCACGCATGTCTTTCCAAGATACATATCTTGTCTATAGCGAGTTATGTCTCGCCTATAGCGATATATAGGCATTGTTTATAGCAAGATACACGTCTTATCTATAGCAAGCTGCACATCTTGTCTATAGCGAGACACACGTCTTGTCTATAGCGAGCTACACGTCTTGTCTATAGCGAGCTACACGTCTTATCTATACCGAGACACACGCCTTGTCTATAGCGGGCTACACGTTGTGTCTATAGCGGGACACGTCTTGTCTATAGCGAGCTACACGTCTTGTCTATAGCGAGCTACACGTCTTGTCTATAGCGAGCTACACGTCTTTTCTCGCTTCTCAGCAGTGCTAGATAAGCTGAGTTACTAAAAATAGCCGTACTAGAAATCCTTATCTGGAACACCCCGTGACTAGTGTATTCATACGCGCGATTGGGTAAAATCAATACAAGGGATGGAATTCTTACAGAATTATACCAACATTTCTATAGGCAACAACCGTATGAATTGAAATATTTATAATTAATTAGCACGAATATGAAATTCTATTTATCATATAAACACTTTAAAAGCCTATTTAATTAACCGAAGACGTTGTTTTGTAGTCACTCAGTTATTTATATTTAACGCCAAAACGTAACGTTTGTGGTTGTCATAACAAATGACGCCATTTTGTCACGCCTAAAGTTATGCTGCAGTCTGTTGTTATTAGATATGGAAGTCGTATTACGCAATGTAAAGTAGTACTTCACAAAATTCGTTAATTTACTTGGTTTTAGGGCGAATTTCAGCGAGAAAAATAATCAAGCATGGGTTTTGTTAAAGACGGGGGTTCTATACCCTCGGTTGGTCTGTTCCTATCGGAAACTCGCTAAAGCTCGTTTCCGACTGGAACAGACCAACCTCGGGTATAGAAACCCCCGTCTTTAACAAAACCCATGCTTGATTCTATTAATCTATACCGAGACACACGTCTTGTCTATAGCGGGCTACACGTTGTGTCTATAGCGGGACACGTCTTGTCTATAGCGAGCTACACGTCTTGTCTATAGTCAGCTACACGTCTATAGTGAGCTTCACGTCTTGTTTATAGCGAGCTACACGTATTGTCTGTAGCGATATACACATTTTGTCTATAGCGAGATAGCCGTCTTTCCTAAAGCGAGATAGACGTCTTGTCTATGGCGAGATACCCTTTTTGTCTATAGCGAGATTAATAGAATCAAGCATGGGTTTTGTTAAAGACAGGGGTTTCTATACCCGAGGTTGGTCTGTTCCAGTCGGAAACGAGCTTTAACAAATCCCATGCTTGATTATTTTTCTCGCTGAAATACGCCCTAAAACCAAGAAAATTAACGAATTTTGTGAAGTACTACTTTACATTGCGTAATACGACTTCCATATCTAATAGCAACAGACCGCAGCATAACTTTAGGCGTGACACCAAATTCTTGCATAAAACGTGCTGTTGTAGTCCCGCTAGACCATGTATTAACAAGGCAATTCTCGTGCTCACGCGCTGTTGTTGACAGGTTTTAATTATACCTATTACGGGCCTAAGGTAAACAATGGACGCGACTGTTAAAGCGTTTTGGCCTAAGCTAGGTGAACGCCGGGGTGTGAGTATTTCCAGGAGCACCGACAATGAACTGTTTTTAGTGATAGACATATTTAATGAAATTCCGTGTAAACGGTATTTGATACAATCATGAAATGACGTCGAAAAGAAAACAGTGGCCCGGAAACAGCATAAATCGACGAAGTGTCAAAGAAGTGTATAGTTTTGCTGCCGTTGTTTTGCTTGTATTTTGAAGAATTAAATTGATGCAGGAGAGCAGAAAATTGGTTTTATGCAAGAATAGCGTTAATACACGTTTGTTTTCGGGCAATAACATCTGCAGTGTCCCTCGGGAATGTTGGTGCCCTCGCCCTTCGGGCTCGGGCCAACAACAGTCCGTCGGAACACTGCAGATGATATTGCCCGAAAAAACGTGTATTAACCCTCTAATGACGTCATTTGTTATGACAACCACTTGTGTAAACGTTACGTTTTGGCGTAAATATAAAAGACTGAGTGACTACAAAACAACGTCTTCGGTTAATTAAATAGGCTTTTAAAGTGTTTATATGATAAATAGAATTTCATATTCGTGCTAATTACTTATATTAATTTCAATTCATAAGGTTGTTGCCTATAGAAATGTTGGTATAATTCTGTAAGAAGTCCTTCCCTTGTATTGATTTTACCCAATCGCGCGTATGAATACACTAGTCACGGGGTGTTCCAGATAAGGATTTCTAGTACGGCTATTTTTAGTAACTCCGCTTATCTTGCACGACTGAGAAGCGAGAAATGTCTTGTCTATAGCAACATGCACGTCTTGTCTATATAACGAGATACGCGTAATGTCTATAGCGAGATACCATCTTGTCTATAGTGATATATTGCGAGATACGCATCTCGTCTATAGCGAGATACCCCGTCCTGTATTGACTATAGCGATACACAAGTTTTGGCTATATAGTGAGCTACACGTCTTGTCTGTAGCGAGATACTCGTCTTGTCTTTAGCGATATACAGGTCTTGTCTATATAGTACACGTATTGTTTGTAGCGAGATACACGGCTTGTCTGTATCTAGATACACTATTGTCTATATATAGAGGCACGCGTCTATATTTCGAGGTACGCGTCTTGTCTATAGCGAGATACACGTCTGTCCGATAAAGCGAGATACCCGTTTTGTCTGTAGCAAGACACAAGTCTTGTCTATATAGCGAGATATGCGCCTTGTCTATAGCGAGATACACGTATTGTCTTTAGCCAAATACACGTCTTGTCTATATAGCGAGATTAATAGAATCAAGCATGGGTTTTGTTAAAGACGGGGGTTTCTATACCCGAGGTTGGTCTGTTCCAGTCGGAAACGAGCTTTAGCGAGTTTCCGATAGGAACAGACCAACCGAGGGTATAGAACCCCCCGGCTTTAACAAATCCCATGCTTGATTATTTTTCTCGCTGAAATACGCCCTAAAACCAAGAAAATAAACGAATTTGTGAAGTACTACTTTACATTGCGTAATACGACTTCCATATCTAATAGCAACAGACCGCAGCATAACTTTAGGCGTGACACCAAATTCTTGCATAAAACGTGCTGTTGTAGTACCGCTAGACCATGTAGGCGATTCTCGTGCTCACGCGCTGTTGTTGACCGGTTTTAATTATACCTATTACGGGCCTAAGGTAAACAATGGACGCGAATGCTACAGCGTTTTGACCTAAGCTAGGTGAACGCCGGGGTGTGAGTATTTCCAGGAGCACCGACAATGAACTGTTTTTAGTGATAGACATATTGAATGAAATTCCGTGTAAACGTCGAAAAGAAAACAGTGGCCCAGAAGCAGCATAAATCGTCGAAGTGTCAAAGAAGTGTATAGTTTTGCTGCCGTTGTTTTGCCTGTATTTTGAAGAATTAAATTGATGCAGGAGAGCAGAAAATTGGTTTTATGCAAGAATAACGTTAATACACGTTTGTGCCTCGGGACACTGCAGATGTTACTGCCCAAAAAACGTGTATTAACCCTCTAATGACGTTATTTGTTATGACAACCACAAGCGTTACGTTTTGGCGTAAATATAAATGACTGAGTGACTACAAAACATTTCTTCGGTTAATTAAATAGCCTTTTAAAGTGTTTATATGATAAATAGAATTTCATATTCGTGCTAATTACTTATATTAATTTCAATTCATAAGGTTGTTGCCTATAGAAATGTTGGTATAATTCTGTAAGAAGTCCTTCCCTTGTATTGATTTTACCCAATCGCGCGTATGAATACACTAGTCACGGGGTGTTCCAGATAAGGATTTCTAGTACGGCTATTTTTAGTAACTCAGCTTATCTAGCACAACTGAGAAGCGAGAAACACGTCTCATCTATAGCGAGATACACGTCTCGTCTATATCGCTAATATATATCTCTCGTCTACAGGTGTGAGCTAGCCTATAGCGAGATACACGTTTTTTCTATAGACAGATACCCGTCTTATCTATATCGAGATACTGATCTTGACAAATCATGCTATATCGCTAGAGGTTCCCTGAAACTGCGGTTCGGTGTAATAAAACAAATCAGTGTTTGAGGCAAGGTTAGCCCTTTCAACTCCGAATTTTCAGAGTGGAATAGTCCGTCATTATTTATTGGTAGAGTCAATACGGTACAAAAAGGTTTACACACACCATTGCAAAGCATGCAAACAAGAAGGTACAGTAAAACCTCTCTATAACGACCACTAAATTGTGTTAATTAGTTGGTATTTAGAGCAGGTGGTTGCTTAAAGCAAGGTGAAAGTAAAACTGAACACTCCTATAGGAGCGTTCTGTTTTACTTTCACCTTGCTTTAAGTAGCCACCTGCCTTTAACACAAACTATTTTATGTAATTATGTGGCCGTTATAGAGAGGGTTTACTGTAACTGTGTTTGAAACAACATACAATGTAGTTACATGTATTATAATTGACTTTCCCGTAAATGCATGTTTTGGTTTAACCCATTTAATACAATTAGCTTAACAGCTGTCACGGTGTTAGCTAAACTAATACAAGTCGAATTTAAAAGATGCTATATTATATTAGTGTTATATGTTATATGGTGGATCAAGGTGGTGTGGTGTGTTGCTGGTATGATGTGGTGTGTAAGTGATGTAGTGTAGTAGTTCTGTGTAGTGTGGTGGTAGTATGTATGTGGTGTGATTGTGTGTGCTGGTGTGGTGTGGTGTGGTATATTTGTTGTGTGGGTAGTGATGGTGATGATACTGTGTTGTGATGATTGTGCGGTGTGTTAGTGGGGGTAGTGTGGTGTCTGGTGGTGGTATCTGGTGTGGTGCAGTGGTGGTGTTATATGTGTATTAGTGTGGTGTGATGCTGGTATGGTGTGTCGGTGGCGTGGTGTGGCGGCGGTGTCTGGTGATGGTGTGGTGGTGGTGTTTGGTGTGGTGTAGTGGTGGTGTTATACCGTTCTTTGGGAATAATTGGTGTCGTGATGTTTTTGCCACTTTGCTTCAAAATGCCCGTGCTTTATTTTAGGAAGCAAACAGCACTATCGGAACTAATAATTAAATCTAAATATCATTTAATATCAGTTACTCCATGCAGACGCCAGCATTGGCACTAAAAGGATGGTGCATGCTTAGTCCTTGGCTGCTGCATATAGAAATAGCATGATCCATTCGTGTTTAACCCTTCGCTTGCTATTCACGTCAATATACCTACCTGTAAGTAGTGAAGACCCAGATGAGACAGCTCTTGCAGGAACTGTCTCATCAGGGTCTGCACTATTTACAAGTTGATTGTGCAACCAGTGCACTCCACAGCAGTGATTGCACAGCGAAATACTTGTACACAGTGAAGATATATGTAATTATACAACAGGACATGGGTAAATAAGGAGAAATGTATTTTAAAATACAAGAGAAGGGTTAACTAAACAATCTAGTACAATTTAGTATAAAATGCTAGAGGAATTTGAATAATAAAACAGTGCAGACCCTCGTCAGTGGGATCCTATATGAACCTATGGATCTGGGTCTGCACTGTTTACAAATGCAATCACAGACGTTTCCCACATTCGAATGGTTAAATCGTGAGCACACCATACAAACTGTCGTTTGAAAACAGATGTCGTCTGCTTTAACTATCGAAGATGCCATGTCTTTCCGAAATCATCGTTAACCCTTTCCTCCATAAATACGCATTTCTACGCCTCTGTAAAAAATCACCTGTGGAAACCATTGTGATAAATAGAGCATTTGCTCCTAAGGAGCAAATGCTCTATTTATCACAATGGTTTCAGAACTACAAAACTCTAAAAAAAATTATTTTCTCTAGTTAATGCTCATTTTCGGTAGATTTATTCAAAGAGGCTGTATCTAAAAATAGCCTATGAGGTAATGGGTTAAGGTGTCAGTCGTATTTGATCTTGGTGTGGTATAAGAATTTTGGTGTCGTAAACCGAATCCAAGCTGTTCGTAAAAGCTACGATATACTGGTACATGCCGTGCGGAAACTAATGAAACGATTTCCAACAAGACAGCAATTTGTTTTACATGTCAACTGCAGAAACCATCTTTTTACTGAATTTGAATTTGTCCCAGAAGGAAATAATTGAATTCTGGATCGTTGTTATTGTAAAGAAAACCCATCTAGGCCGGACGTTCAATTAATTATCAATACCGGTCTTTAAGAAAGGTGGCAACTTAACCCTTCGCTTTCTTTTCACGTCAATATACCTACCTGTAAATAGTGAAGAACCAGATGAGACAGCTCCTGCAGGAGCTGTCTCATCAGGGTCTGCACTATTTACAAGTTGATTGTGCAACCAGTGCACTCCACAGCAGTGATTGCACAGCGAAATACTTGTACACAGTGAAGCTATATGTAATTATACAACAGGCCATGGGTAAAGAAGGAGAAATGTATTTTAGAATTCAGCAAGCGAAGGGTTAATGCAAAGTGCATGTTTCTGAATGACGTTCACCCTGCATAAAGCACCCAGATGACTAAAAGTATCTGTATTATTCTCTACTGGAACTCCGGTTTAACCCATAACCTCATAGGCTATTATTAGACCCAACCTCTTTGAATAAATCTACCGAAAAGGAGCATTTACTAGAGGAAAGGAAACTTTTACAATTGTGTGGTTTTGAAAGCATTGTGATGGGAGCAAATGCCCTATTTATCATAATGGTTTCAAAAAGTGGCTTTTACAATGGCGTCAAAGGCGTCAGTAGGAGGGAATGAGTTAACCCTTTCCCTCATAGAAACGTGTTTTCACGCATTTGCAAACAGAGTAGACCCAGATCAGACGGCTCCTAGAGGAGCCGTCTGATCAGGGTCTGCTCTGTTTGCTTATGGAATTTGATAGATCTGTGTCTTTACTTTCTAAAATAGCTACAATGTACCACCTTCCAGATTTGATTATAAGTGTTTTGTTCATGAATATTCAATGGGTATTAAAATTTGGACTGAACATAGAACAGGGAATGAGTTAAATGGAAGAGTTACTGTATTTGAAACTATAAAAAAGAAGTACAGTAACACCTCTTTATAAAGGTCAATGAATTGTGTTAATTAGTTGGTATTTAGGACAGGTGGCTGCTTAAAGCAAGGTGAAAGTAGACCTTTACTTTCACCTTGCTTTAAGCAGCCACCTGCCTTTAGAACTAAAACCTTGATGTAATTTAGTGGTCGTTATATAGAGGTTTTAATGTAGGATTTTAACCCTTATCATGCTGTGTAAAAATAACGTCTGCTAAATTCTGGTGCAATTTGACTACCTCCGATTCGATCAAGATTTTGAAAAACTATTGACAGACGGCTTCTCATCAAGATCCAAACTGTTTGACACCCTGATTGCATTTTGGTAGAAAAATGGATTATATCTTGAATTTAGGAAATGTAGTAGGTGAAAAATTCTGCAAAAATAATTTGCTCAGCAGGCTAAAGGTTGATATTAATTGGTTCAGCAAACAGCGCAGACCCTGATCAGAGGACCCCTTCAAGAGCTATACGATCTGGGTCTACACTGTTTGCCTATGTCCTTTTTAAGGGAAACTGGGCACAAACTCCTGTATAGATTTTAACCTTTATTCTGCTATGTTCAGCATGATTGGCATATCTTAAAGAGATGTTGATACCGTAGCGTCTCATCAGAATCCAAGCTGTTTGACACTCAGTCGATATTTTCTCAAACAGCTTGAACGAATCATAAGTGCAGTAAAACCTGTCTTAAGCAGTCATTCATTTATTGAACATAGGAGTCTTAAAAAGCAGGTGGTTTCTTAATGCAGGGCAAACGTAATGCAGACAACTCCTATAAGAGCTTTCTACATTACGTTTGACCTTGCATTAAGCTACAGCCTGTCTCACAGACCTCTTACAACATCTCTTTGATAGTCGCTTAATACAAGTTCTACTGTAATTAAACTCTGTAACAAATCAAAATTTGATCAGACATCTGTTTTGTTGCAGGATAGATACCGAGTATTAGATAGACACAAGTGTTGGAGCGTAGCGTCTGATCAAGGTCTCCACTGTTTGACACTCGTCAGCGAATGTACCTAACCAGACACCGCGTTTTCAATATAGCTACAGTAGAATCCCCTGAACCGGAATTATAAAAGAGAGGAATTTAGATACTTTTAGGCAGGTGGCTGCTTAATGCAGGATGAAAGTCATGCAGAAAGCTCCTAGAGGAGCTTTCTGCATGACTTCACTCTGCATTAAGCTGCCACCTGTCTCCAAGACCGATATTTATACTAAATTGAAAGTGCGGTTTGGAGGGGTTTTACTGTACATAAACTGGTCTTGGTGTACACTATTTTGTACAGCACTAAGGCGTTACTTCTAAAGAAACGGCTTAGAGTTATACATTGTAATTCCTCATTTGTTTTCGTATAAATCAATCAACACCGAACTCATTTCATGAAAATAATGCTTTCGACTCATTTTCTCCCACAATATAAATATGACCGATGTCTAAGTAAAAAACCGCCGACTTTTTAAGAGACAGAAAACTGCGGAAACATATTCGACGAAACTGCGATTGACCCCAACTCCATTACATAACAACGCTTAAAACATTTATGTGTGTTCACAACAACAACAAAATGAATGAAACAACATGTCAGTCGAAAGTTAAAACGTATACTGTATAATAGTTTACCTACATGCACAGTCCGGTACAGAAAAATCTCTCTAACCCGACGCTAAATTTAGTACAAATATCGGTCTTGGAGACAGATGCAGCTTAACGCAGGGTAAAAGTCATGCAGAAAGCTCCTCTATGACCATTCTGTACGTCTTCCATCATGTATTAAGCAGCCACCTGCACAAAGTATCTAAATTCCTCTCTTCTAGCATTTCGGTTTAGAAGGCTTCTACTGTATATACAGTAAAACCTCTCTACAACGACCACTAAATTGTGTTAATTAGTTGGTATTTAGGGCATGTGACTGCTTAAAGCAAGGTGAAAGTAAAACAGAACGCTCCTATAAGAGCGTTCTGTTTTACTTTCACCTTGCTTTAAGCAGCCACCTGCCTTTATCACAAAATACTTGATGTAATTTAGTGACCGTTATAGAGAGGTTTTCCTGAATATAATTCATTTTATGACATATTTCGGTGAACTTCGAATGCGTTTTCACTGGCTTCTGCATCAATCAATCTTTTTTCCGATGCAAACAACTATTTCCTAACCATGACTAAAGTAGTTTCAAGTCACACAGATTCAGACTTCAAGTCACATAGATTCACTTCGTTAAAACCAAATGTTTCGAAAATATAAGCAGAGTTCATCTTTAAAGCAGTTCAGGATTTCCAAGGACTTCTTCTTGGCTGTATATTGATTTACATTACAGAAGAACCCAGTTAAAACAACTGCTTTATGTATACATGTAAAAAAGCTGTCTTTAACCCATACCCTCATAGACTAGTTTTAGATCCAACCACTTTGAATAAATCTACCGAAAAGGAACTAGAGAAAAGGAAAAAATTAGAATTTTATCTTTGAAACCAGTGCGATAAATAGAGCATTTGCTCCTATAGGAGCAAATGCTCTATTTATCACAATGGTTTCAACAGGTGATTTTTACAGAGGAATAGAAAGGCGTATTTATGGAGGAAAGGGTTAAAGGCATGCGGTTGCTTAATGCAGGAAGAAAGTAATACAGAATGACCCTGCATGAGGTTTCTGAATAGATTTCGTCCTGCGTTTGCCTACCACCTGCCTTAATGACCCAACATTTGACCTATTTTGACGGTCGTAGTGGAGGGATTTAACTGTACGTTTGTAATGTAAATAAAGCGGTCTAAATGTACTTTTAAACAATTCCCGCATAAGCTATTTTAGACTCTACCTCTTTGAATGAATCTACTGAAAAGGAGCATTTACTAGAGAAAAGGAAATATTCAGAATTATGTAGTTTTGAAACCATTGTGATAAATAGAGCATTTGCTCCTATGAAGCAAATGCTCTATTTATCAGAATGGTTTCACAAAGTGACTTTTACAGAGGCGTCAAAAGGAGTCAACATGCGGGAATGGGTTAATTGTACTGCCGTTTTCCGTTTCTCGCATATTAATTTTATGTTGGCTTCTGTAATAATATCTGCCAAAATTACCCTGAATATTGTGACACCCAATATCAACTCCCCATCGCTTTGGGGCGTATATATCCTGAATATTGGGACACCTAATATCCACTCTCCACCGCTTTGTGTCGTATATATCCTGAATGGTGTTTGGGCACCACTTAGATAATCACTCATGGCTTTCTTAGTTGTTTCAAACAAAAATCATCTTAAAACTACCCTCATGTCATTTCTCTACATTTTACATTCAATGTTTTCATAAAACTGAGATATCCTTTAAATAATGATAATTACAAACCTATCGACATTTTAACCCATTACCTCATAGGCTATTTTTAGATCCAACCTCTTTGAATAAATCTACCGAAAAGGAGAATTAATTAGAGAAAAGGAAAATTTTAGAATTTTGTAGTTTGAAACCATTGTGATATTTATCACAATGGTTTCACAAAGTGACTTTTACAGAGTCGTCAAAAGTCGTCCATATCAGGGAATGGGTTAATCATAATCACAACAACAGTAGTCATTTATACTGCACCACAACAGTAGTCATTTATACTGCACCACAACAGTAGTCATTTATACTGCTATTTCATAAACTAACTTCTACCAATTCCTCTTCCGCTACCACTTTCACTATTACTAGCACCTGGGTCCATGCTTATAAAGCTTTTAGTTGAGTCTGAGTTTCGTTCTCAGGCTTTTGATTGGTCAGATTTGAGTTCTCAAGCTTTTGATTGGTCAGATTTGAGCCAAAGGCTCAAATCTGACCAATCAAATGCCTGAGAACGTTCTCAGACTCAACTAAAAGTTTTATAAGCAGGGACCCAGAACGGCTTAAAACAACAATAACAACAACAATATTACTAGTCTACTACTAATGCTGCTGCTGCTACTACTATTGTAGTATAGTGAATAAATGTTGTGCGAAGCATAACATTTATATGAGTTCTGTTCTGTTCAGTACTGATGCATTTAATCTGCTAAACACATATATCTCATCACATTCACATTAGTTTACCTGGTCAGTTTTCATACTTCAATGCACATCACTAAACTAAATGACCAACGAGAACTTGTATATTTTCTAATTATAGCCTCCAATGGCTTGACCACTTCTTTCCGGTTATTTTCTTGGTCTTGCTCACTTTGTTTGCTATTTCTTTTGAAGAAAGACATATTGAAGTTATTCTAAGTAGTTTCAGCCATTTTGAACTTGTTAGGTTCTATTACTACTAATACCACTACTACTATTACTACTACTACCACCACCCCCACCACTACTACTACTACTACCGCTAATACCACCACTACCACCACTATTACTACTACTACTACCACCACCACCACTACTACTACGGCTAAAACCACCACCACCACCACCACCACTACTACTACTACTACCACCACCACTACTACTACTACTACCACTAATACCACCACTACTACTACCACCACCACTACTACTACTACCACCACCACTGCTACCACCACCTCTACTACTACTACCACTAATACCACCACCACTACTACTACTATTACCACTAATACCACCACAACTACTACTACTACTACCACTAATACCACCACCACCACTACTACTACTACTACTACTACCACCACTACTGCTACTACTACTACTACCACTAATACCACTGTTCACCACCACTAATACTACATGTACTACCACTAATACCACCACCACCATCACTACTACTACTACTACTGCCAACAACACTACTACTACTATTACCACTAATACCACCACAACTACTACTACTACTACCACTAATACCACCACCACCACCACTACTACTACTACTACTACCACCACTACTGCTACTACTACTACTACCACTAATACCACTGTGCACCACCACTACTACTACGTGTACTACCACTAATACCACCACCACCATCACTACTACTACTACTGCCAACAACACTACTACTACTATTACCACTAACACCACCACCACTACTACTACTACTACTACTACTACTGCTATGCTGCCACTACTACTACTACTACTACTGCTAACTGCTACTGTCGCTACTACATTCGTTATCAGGCATACTATGTCATTCTGGCATCTTTAACATGTAACAATTTCATTTCATAGCCAGAGACATAGTCAGTGAAAACTGAGCTGCCGACATTTTTAGCGGACGACACCTTCAGCGGACAAAATATGTTGTCCTGATGGATTTAGGATATCATACCCACAGGTCGTTCTTATCGTCCGTGACAGAGACTTGGCGACAGATGGTCATGTACTGTGCTTTCAACTAAAGCACTTTTCCCTGTTTACTTGTATACGTGTACATAAATAACAAAATATTAAGGTTAATAAACTGCCCATGTTCTAAACTTTCATTTCAGAGCATACTAACGCACAATCAATACAATGGCATGTTATTTCATTCTAAATGTCCCACTAAGCGTGACAGATTGTCATACACAAAATTTAACACGCTCGATGCAAACGGCAAAACTGTTATTACGTTATGCAAACAGTTTGGATCCAGATGAGACGCCGAGTAACTCGGCGTCTCATCAGGATCCAAATTGTTTGGTGCTGTCAATATAGTTTTCACAGAAAAAAAGAGAAAATTAAAATATGAGAATTGTAGCAGACGACAAATTTTACAAAACGACAGTACGTGCCTACGAAAGGGTTAACCATACCTAAATTTGGTTTAAGCGACGCGAGCATGAATATATTCAAACACGTTATCATTCATGAATAACTTGTTCAGCATACATATTCCACCCCAGAAGAGTGTAACACTTAATAATATACAAGCTTACCATATTAGATAACGAAGCTTTAAATCCACGGTAAAAACAAAAACGATATATATGTAAAAACTTTCAACACATATTCCAACAATCTCTCTTCCCGACACACCTATATAAATAGATATGGAGCTTAATCTGGTGCGATAGTAACATACATGTGACCTTTAACCCGTTAACCTTTTAGCCTGCTATGGGTGGATGAGTGAATATATATGCAAACAGTTTGGATCTAGATGAGACGCCGAGTAACTCGGCGTCTCATCAGGATCCAAACTGTTTGACATAGTGGTTGCATTTTGGAAGACAAACTGATTATAGCTAGAATTTTGAAAATGTACATGTAGTAGTTGAAAAAAATGTTAAAAATAATTTGCTCAGCAAGCTAAAGGTTAAATACTGCAGTTTCAAAGTGGAGAGGCCCATCAGCGTTTAACGAGAGTCCTTTCGGTATAAAATGCTTACATTTGATAGAGGTTTTAAATGACAAATAGTGCAGACCCTGATCAGAGGACTTCTCAAGGAGCCCCTTCCCAATCTGGGTCTACACTGTTTGTAAATGTAAGTATGCTCGTTTCCTGCAATTAAAAAGTAGAGTACAGTACGCATGATAACTGTTGCGGAAAACCGGATAGAAACAATAATAGATGACGTATATGTTTTTTTTCTTTTCAATAGTTTTAAGGATAAAGACGGTATATATGTACAGCAACACATCCTCATAGGAGCTTGTTGTATTATTTTCGTCCCATATTAAGTAACGCACTGTTTAACCCTTTACTCCATAAATACACATTTCTACGCCAACAAGAGTAGACCCAGATCAGACGATTCCTATATCGGCCTTCTGATCAGGGTTTGCTCTGTTTGCTTATGAACTAATATAGATATAATTCTGTCATGACCAAAAAATTCTGTATTAATGTGCCCTTAAAATATTAATCTAATTAATATTCATGATGTCGTATTTCTTACATGAATATACATGGAGTAAAGGGTTAAGGTCCAGTATGCTTGTTTATTTTGGGGTGGATATAGAAAGGTTTTTATTGTAGAAAAATAATGCATGCGGGACGAAAGTTATGCAAAACACGTCCTATAGGAGTTTCGTTTGCATCACTTTCGCCCTACATTAATTAACACTTTCCCTCATACTCGTATAAACGCATTTCCGCGCAATTGCAAACAGAATAGACCCAGATCAGACGAGCCGTCTGGTCAGGTTCTGCTCTGTTTGCTTATGATATTATATAGATCAGAGTCTAAGCTTTCTGACACAGTCAAACACTCGTTGGTCAATAATGCTGTAAAATAACTCCGCTAATTAGTATTAATGTCATTATTTCTTACATGAATATTCAACAGGGAAAGGGTTTGAGCAACCGGCTGTTTTATTCAGCTTGTTGTCGCTAAAGAGAAGTGTTGCTGTAGCGGAATCCATTTCCCTGTTTAATTAACCCATTCTCTCATATTGACGGCTTTTGACGACTCTGTAAAAGTCACTTTGTGAAACCATTGTGATAGATAGAGCATTTGCTCCTATAGGAGCAAATGCTCTATTTATCACAATGGCTTCAAACTACAAAATTCTAAAGTTTTCCTTTTCTCTAGTTAATGTTCCTCTTCGGTAGATTTATTCAAAGAGGTTGGATCTAAATATAGCCTATGAGGTAATGGGTAAATATCCATGTAAGAAACAACAACAGTATTTATTAGCTGATGATTTTTTTCTATAATATTATATAAATACTTGAATAGCTCTGATCTAATATTTCAACCACTAAGGGTCTTTTTCAAAGAAAATAATGTCAAAATACACGTCACATTTTTGTTACACGCATTCAGCAATAAGATCAAAGAGAACAATGTAACAAAAGTGTGACGTGTATTTTGACATGATTTTCTTTGAAAAAGGCCCTAAGTGGTCGAAATATTAGATCAGAGCTATTCAAGTATTTATGTATTATGTCAATTCCCGTTTTGGAATTTTATCTTCATTATAATATTGATTTTTTATGTACAAATGGGTTTGTATCATAAGTTCATAAGCAGACAGAGCAGACCCTGATCCGACGGTTCCTACAGGAGACGACTGATCTGGGTCTACTCTGTTTGCAAATGCGTGAAAAGGCGTGTGTATGAAGGAAAAGGTCAAGAGTTGAAACAGTCGTCTATTTGTTGTCAGACGGTATATACAGGAAACCTGAGATTAACGACATTTCGGTAATACCTGTATTTGTACTTAGCGCTGTGTTAAAAGATTGGTTATTTGATCTTAGACGTAATCTACAACGTTAGAATCAACTGCCTGTGATGTTTTTTAGAAGATGGGACCCAGGGGCCCATTTTAATAAAGATCGTGCGACTGAAATTATCGTCAGTTCAAACATATGACGATCTCACCTTGAAGTTACGATCGTCGACTCGTATGATTGAACTTACGATACGTTCTGTCGTACGAAGTTAGCCCTAATTTCTGCACGCTAGGATGTGCGATACTTTCGATTATCGTAATCAGGACTTACGATAATTTCTGTTGTATGATCGGATTCTGGTGGTTTAGAAGCTGAGACCCATAATATTAGAAAACCAAGCGTTCCTGCATTGATTAACTTTTGGAACGCTGATAATATACGTCTGCAAAACTATACGTCCGCCAATTTTTGAAACCCCATATTTTCTCTTCTTTCTGTTTTGAAAGTACTAAAGACAGACAGTAAAAACACTTTTAAAGAAGCCTGATTGTTAGTCTTCAATCCTTACAACGCTGAATTTCCAAATTTCAAACTGTCAAGGCTATGATGACTATTTAGGGATTTTTCTAAAGAAATGTGTAAGATGCCAAACAATGTAAACCCTGGTGAGAGGGCTCCTCTAGGAGTCCTATCATCTGGGTCTACACTGTTTGCAAATGACTTTAGTGACTCGTGGCGATACCTACTGAATATTCATTAACAAAATAGTTAATAGAAATATGGATGGTGGAACATTGTAGTCATTTTAGAAAGTAAAGAAACAGGTCTATCAACTTTTATTAGCAAACAGAGCAGACCCTGATCAGACGGCTCCTCTAGGAGCCGTCTGATCTGGGTCTACTCTGTTTGCTAATGCGTGAAAACACGTTTATATGAGGGAAAGGGTTAACCAGTCTCATATACAAACACATCGACACATTTGAAAACACGCGTACATATCCCCATGGCGTGTTGGGTAGCGTAGTGTCTTTCCAAGGGAAGCAAATGTGTACACTATACAGAATTAGACGGAATGTGTTTATTTCCCTTACGCCCTGTGACTTGCAACTATTTTTAAATATGATCATTTGTACTGGCTATTGTTACTTTAGACAAATGCCTTCAGCAAATAATGAAACAATTAAACAATACAGACAAATGTATAGAAGTAACGGAGGAACTGTTTACGGTCAAGAAAAGATACTACGGCCAGAAGTAGCATTTCTGATAGAATTAATCTCCACCTTATACTCCATAGATACGAACTTTTAACTCATTCCCTCCTAGACTATTTTTAGATCCAACCTCTTTGAATAAATCTACCGAAAAGGAGCATTAACTAGAGAAAATTAAAATTTTAGAATGTTTGTAGTTTAAAACCATTGTGATAAATAGAGCATTTGCTCCTATAGGAGCAAATGCTCTATTTATCGCAATGGTTTCAAAATGTGACTTTTACAGAGACGCCAAAATGCGTCACTAGGAGAGAATGTGTTAGTTAATTAACGCCTTTACAAATAGACTAGACCGAGATCAGTCGGCTCTTGCAAACAATAAATACATGTATGTGCTTTCTACAGTTTTTGGCATGACCACAATGCACTGTGTTCATTTACGGTTATATATGTAAACTAATCTAATTAATATTCATAATACCACTATATGCATATCTTTATTCATGGAGTA
The DNA here is from genome assembly GCA_963576725.1 of Azorinus chamasolen. NCBI lineage: Eukaryota > Metazoa > Mollusca > Bivalvia > Cardiida > Solecurtidae > Azorinus > Azorinus chamasolen. Next base: position 75,534,573 of record OY755238.1, on the reverse strand, counting down.
AAGGTTTAATAAAGTTGATAAGATTATTATAATGGTTTTTAATCTTTGTTTGGATTACAGTCATTCTGATGTATTTGTCTATAATTAATTTATTCTGTGTTCACTGTAGATCTGTGATCGCATTTGTAAACGGTTTGAATCCAGATACAGTCTTTGAGTAACTCGGAATCTCACTAGGGTCTACATTGTTTAATATTGTGATTAAGTTTTATAAAAGCAACACTGAAGAAAAATAAAATTAAACGATGAAAACTGAAGAAGACGACACATTTTGAAGACGACGCTACATGGTAGCAAAGAAGACATGAATTAAACCGTTGTCAAGGATTTTGTCAAGTTTAAAAGTCTGATCTGGGCCCAGACAGTTCGCACGGGTTATTGAGAATTCGCCGTTCCCGTGCAGAGTGTTTACCCTTTATCTGATAGAAACATATTTGAAAACAGAGCAGACCAAGTTCCGACGGATCAGCCTTTTCTCTACTTGCTGATGAAATAACATTTACTACAATTTCTATTATGGTTAAACATTTCCTTGTCAATGTGCTGTTATAAACATGCAGTTAATTAATAGTCATACTGTTATTATTTTTAAATGACTATTCATTAGATAAAGACAGATAGATCATTCCCCAATTCACAGTTACATTAAATTAATCACTTTTTCACAGGTTTTCTGTGATAGTATACTTTATTGTGTTTGGTTGTGTCTAGTTTGGGTGAAATACATACTTTTTATCATGTTGTTCTGAACTCGCTATATTATCTACATATTTGTAAATATTTTTCATTATTATCTGTATGGCTGCGTTCTGCATTTCTGTCTCTTGTGTTGTTATGTAAACGTTTATAATTGCCATGTTCTTATTTTACTTTGATTGCGTATAACAATACTATGTATGTGTTCTATGTAGCTCACAATGACTGTAGGCTGAACCTTTCCTTCATATATACGCTTTTTTCATGTATTTGTAAAAAGAGTAGACACAGATCAGACGGTCCCTGAAGGAGCCGTCTAATCAGGTTCTGCTCTGTTTGCTTAGGAAATTATATAATGACGTGGTTCTACAGTAAACATCCTATGTTCATATACCAGTGTAAAAATCAAATAATAAATATTCATGATGTCATTATTACCAACATTAATTTTGAACAGGTAAAGGGTTGATAAAGATTTATCTACCATTTATGCTGCAAGTTACAACCGAAACACCATAAGCGACGCATTTTGAGTACTTTGAAATTGAGTAGACCCAGAACAGGGGAGTCGCCGTCTGATTAGGGTCTGCTCTGTTTGATAATGAACTTATATAGATCTAATTTTACAACCTCTCTCCCCAATATTCATAATACCCACGACAACTCTATTTCTTACAAGATAGTCATCATGTTAAGGGTAGAATGACAGTTCTCTGTGTTGTAGAGGCCCAGATAAGATGCGCAAATTAAAACATTTTCAAGAATAATTCCTATATTTCTCCACCAAACCCTATGTTGTGACCATTCTTGAGTGGGTACAACATAGGGTTTGGTGGAGAAATGACGATTTTAGTATTTGAGTACAAACCTTTATCTGTTGCTCTGAATATACATGTATATTATTTACCAGATTCTCTCATTCATTATCATACATGTATATGACATATTTTATTTCAAAACAGGTTAACTATGCAATTCGCATTTGAATTATGAGAGACTATCATTACAATATCACTATAAAATATACCAAATCGCCGAGTATTTCACTGTATACAGCGCATACTATGTACCGACTTGTTCAAGTTGTGTAACAAATATAAAATATAAACAATCTCCACAGTTCTCGGTAATACACCAAAATACATAATACATACATACACATGCATGCATACATTCACTATACACCAAACTAGAACGGTTTTAAAATCAGTCGGACGTGTTAAGTAAAATGTATACGCAGTAGTACCCGTCCAGACCGGACATTGAATTTAGTATAAATATCGGTCTTGGAGACAGGTGGCAGCTTGATACAGGGTGAAAGTCATGCAGAGAGCTGATCTAGGAGCTTTCTGCATGACTTTTACCCTGCATAAGTAGCCACCTGCCTAAAAAATCTAAATTTTTCTCTACTAGAAATCTGGTTTAGAGGAGTTTTACTGTACACACTTTTTCTAAAACAGAAACATTGTCCCAACATAGTAGCTGAGTGTGATTAAAACGTGAAAAAGTACGATCGAATCATCGTTACACTTCTTATTCCCAAGTCACTCGTCTAACTAAAGATCGTGACTACTAAATTAATCGTATGTCTTTATTTACAACACTCGATATAACTCGGGTAGCCGAAATTATCACGCATTCTAGTATGCAACAATAGATGTTAACCTCGTACAACAGATATTGTCGCATGATTTAACATACGACCATCGTAACTTCCAGTGGCGATCGTCGTTGGTTACAACTTACGCTAATTCCAGTCGTACACTCTTTAAGAAGACGGGTCACATTTGTCAAACATCTAGCTAATGCACATACCTTTGAAAAAGCTTCCTGTTAAATTGGAAATAACACAGTATCTCATTCTATGTACATGTATCCTTAATCACAATTGACGGACTTAGTGTCCTTTATCAACGCTTTCGGGGTCAAATATTGTCCTCTGCAACATTTGCCGTCTGCTGCATGATTTGTTTGTTTATTTTTCTCCCTTTTTCTTTCAAAAACTTTACCACAGTAAGAAACGAATTACTCGATGTCTCATCTGGATCCAAACTGTTTGCATTGGTAATCACAGATGCGACATTGGCAGCGAAATAGTTAAGGTTAATTAATTAAATACTATGTAACAAATATGGTGGCACCGCTAGCCAATAGTAGTGCAATATCTTCAAGGTCGGTTGGTTTTGAAACAATAGAACTTGTACAAATCAACTACAATATACTTAGAGGTGACGGTATTTCTTTAACATTCATAACAATGTTGATAAAAAACAACACTACGTATCGGTATTGAATCAATACTGGAATGTTTCATAGAGGATCTTACATAAGTTTTTCTTTATTAGCTCATTCCCTCTTATTGACGCCTTTTGACGCTTCTGTAAAAGTCACTTTTTGAAACCATGGTGTTAAATAGAGCACTTGTTCAATGGAGCAAATGCTCTATTTATCAGAATGGTTTCAAAACATCACAATTCTAAACTTTTCCTTTATTCTAGTAAAATGCTCCTTTTCAGTAGATTTATTCAAAGAGGCTGGGCCTAAAAATAGCCTATGAGGGAATTGGTTAACCGCGACATGACTTGCAGTTGCAAACAGCTTAGATCCAGATCAGAACTAGAATCTCATCTGGATATTAGCTGTTTGACACTCGGTCAATCATTTCTCAGATGCTTAATTCGGAAGTAGTCAAATTTGAATCTGGGTCCATGCTTATAAAGCTTTTTAGTCGGCTCAAATCTGACCAATCAAAAGTTGAGAACGAACTCAGACTCAACTAAAAAGCTTTATAAGCATGGACCCAGATTCAAATTTGAGTAGACACTATTTTTTCCCAAAGTGTTTATCATTCTTATGATACAATATGAATAAAAAATAATAAGTAAGAGTTGAGTAAATAATGAAAGTGAATAATTATTACATAAGTAGTAGATTGACACCTTCCCGCATGTAAACGCCTTTTCACACATTTGCAAAGAGAGTAGACCCATATCGGACGGCTGCTATAGGAGCCGTCTGATCAGGATCTACTCTGTTTGTTTTTGACACAATATAAATCTGATTTTACAGTTTTCGTCAAAGCCAAAGTTACTTTGAAACATTTACATTATAAAAAGTCTGCTAATAAATATTCATTATGATATTTTTTCTTACATAAGTATTGAACAGGCAAATGGTTAATGTAGAATGAACGTTCTGCATTATTCCATTCTACATTTACCCTTATTAACCCTTCGCATGCTATTCACGTCAAATATACCTACCTGTAAATAGTGAAGACCCAGATGAGACAGCTCCTGCAGGAGCTGTCTCATCAGGGTCTTCACTATTTACAAGTTGATTGTGCAACCAGTGCACTCCACAGCAGTGATTGCACAGCGAAATACTTGTACACAGTGAAGATATATGTAATTATACAACAGGGCATGGGTAAAGAAGGAGAAATGTATTTTAAAATTCAGCAAGCGAAGGGTTAACTCAAAATTGGAGCTGGTACAGTTGGATTACTTCCGACTCGATCAAGCTTTTGAGACACTATTGAGCGAGTGTCAAACTGCTTGGATCCTGTTGAGACGCCGAGTTACTCGGTAATGTTTGTCCAAGGCAGAAACTTTAGACTTAGATATATTGTATAATCGTATATCATCCCTTAAGCAAACTGAAAAGACCCTGCTCAGACGGCCCCTGTAGATATTGGTCTACTCTGTTTGCAAAGGTGTAAAAAGGTGTCTCTGACAGGTAAATGGTTAAAAAAGCACCGGTCCAACTAAAGTGTCTCATCATGAAGCTATTTACCTTATAGTGTATTTATCATTTATGGCAAAATTGTTCAAAATTAATTGTCCATATAGGGAGGTCACAGAAAACAAAACATATGCTAGTATAAACTATTGCTATCAATTGTTTCAGCACACAGGGTAAAGCCCTGGTCAGCGGACTCCTTCTGAAACTCTTTGATTCGGGTCTACAGTGTTGGCAAATGTCCCATTCATGTGAACTAAAAGTTCTGTTACTAATCAGGGCTATCTTTTTTCTACTGTCCTTAGAAACCGTGTGCCTTTCACGACTAAGATATTGTTACCTGATATGATCTCTTTCATAGTACAACCTGAAGTGACAGTCAACCTTTATAATACAACTTGGTGTGACATCCTTTATAGTACAACCTGATGTCTCTTCAACTCCTTTATAATACAACCTGGTGTGGTATCCTTCATAGTACAATCTGATGTATCTTCATCTCCTTTATAATACAACCTGGTGTGGTATCCTTCATAGTACAACCTGATGTATCTTCATCTCCTTTATAATACAACCTGGTGTGGTATCCTTCATAGTACAACCTGATGTATCTTCATCTCCTTTATAATACAACCTGGTGTGGTATCCTTCATAGTACAACCTGATATGACATCTGTTATATATAGTACAACCTGATATGACACCCTTTATAATACAACCTGATGTGACCTCCTTTATAGTACAACCTGGTGTGACCTCTTTTAGTTTATAGTACAACATGAGGTGACTTCCTTTATGGTACAACCGGATATGACCTCATTTATAGTACAACATGTGACCTCCTTTATAGTACAACATGTGACCTCCTTCATAGTGCAGCCTTGTGTGACACCTTTTTGTATACAACCTGAGGTGACATCCTTTATAGTACAACTTGATTCTACAGTTTCTGCTTTGGCCAAACAATTCATGTGTTAATATGTAATTTTAAAAATTAATTTAATTGACATTCATGATGACATCATTTCTTACATGCATATTCAAGGAGTAAAGGGTCAATACAGTCCTGTACTACACAATGAAACATTTCAGCCTCAACATTGGTCCTGCTTAGCCTTGCTTAACTGTCATTTGCAAACAGCTGCAAAATCCAGACGAGACGCAAAATAACTCCACTTCTCATTAGGACCCAATCTATTTGACACTCGTTTGACACTCGTTCGGTAGTTTCTCAAAAGCTTGATCGAATCGGAATTAGTCAAGATAGTACCAGATACAGTAACTCGGCATCTCATCTGGGTCCAGGCTGTTTGACACTCGGTCAATAGTTTCTCAAAAACTTGATCGATTCGGAAGTAGTAAAATTTGAACCAGATCCATATTGGAGCGGACACTACTTTTAAAGCGGGGTAAGGGAAAATTTCCAAGGAACCTTAACATTTCCCCTCATATTTACGACTTTTCACACATTTGCAAACAGAGTAGAACCAGAACAGACGGCTCCTATAGGAGCCGTCTGATCAGAGTCTGCTGTGTTTGCTAATGGAATTTGATAATATGTTCCTTAGTTTTTTTAGAAACTATAATACTATATTTTAATTGGCTACATTATTATACTTTCCATATTTCATTATACACATGTAACTATTTTGTCCATAAATACAGTAGGGTTAACCCGTTACCAGACTTAACTCGCATTTTGCAAACAACAGAGCAACTCGCGTCTCATCAGGATCCAATCTATTTGACACAATATCAATACCATCGAATCGGAAGTAGTCAAAATTGCACCATATCCAAATTTAAGGAGACATTAACCCTTTTGCTGCCAAACTCTGTCGTCTGCTAACTTTGTCGTCTGCTACAAATTTTCATTCTTTTGATTTTCTTCATTTTTGTTTCAAAAACATAGTAACAGTAACAAACAGTTTACATCCTGATGAGACGCCGAGTTACTCGTCGTCTCATCTGGATCCAAGCTGTTTGCATAGGTAATCACAGATCGGCATTGCCAGCGAAAGGGTTAAAATTATAGCGAGGGTAAGGTTTGACTTTCCATGAGTTTTAACTGCATGTGTCACAGGCGTATGAGCATCTGTCTAGTTACAGGTCATCTGCGGTTTCATGCACCCACTTCTACATCTATTGAAATGTCTTCTCCGCTGTGTCAAGATTTTTATATAATAGAATAACTTCCACCGGAAGTTCCAATGAAATGCTGCCATTCTCTAATAGACAGATTGCATGACGTATCCCCCAACTGTTGATCTTGAGTGGGTTTAAACAATGCCGTCAAACGTTGGCATCTATTATGTCTAAATCCCGAACGATTCCTGTGGAAAAAGTTGAAATGCTTTATTCACTGACGAAATCAATTAATTTGCAAGATCACAGTGTAATATGCTAAGAATTATTGCGTCCAGTGTCGCTGATTAATCAAACACGATTCGAACTTACGGAAGTAAATCGTGCGTGGCCATTCAAGGCGTACGCAAAACTTAACATCGGATTGTTTTGTAGGTGACGATCGAAATCAATCTAATTCTACCCTGCAGTTTTACTTTCATAATGGCATCCTTTTCCTTACTATAAGTATAACTCGTTCGAATTGAAACAAGTTTAAGTCTAGGTCGACTCCGAATGAAAAGACGCCTGTAAAGCATGCATGCAACATTTTGTCAAATGACCTCCAGATCTTCATGACAACAAGGCCACATAACAACAATGCAGCTCCGTAGAAAGCGACATATTTTCGCTTGGTGCCGTTTTCCGATGTCTGAAGGATATTGCAATTATACGTTTCAATCAGTGCAAACGTGGCATTCTCCGTCGCGGGAGCCGCGGTATTCCAAGGTGTTCATACAAGGACGAACAATGCCGAACATTGTGTCATGTTTCTTAACACGAAATACGCCGTTTCCATTCGCAAGTAAACTCTTTTACGTGAAAACGTAGAGGCAAAAAACACCAATCTGTCTCCGGTTTCCAGAGTATGTATCGTTTGATTTGATTTCGCAGATTTGATGAACCACGGAAGCGAGACAATCAAAGTGATCTTTACCGATGATTACTCAGTTAATCTACTGTCATTAAGACCAAATATCGTTAAACCACATTTCTGAAGCATCATCAGGTAACTTGGACAGGTGCAAATCGACTTCCAGACTTTTCTGGTTAATCTTGTACCTTTAGAATGTTATACAAGTATTCTTAAAAGGGACAATTATCTGGTATATTTAAAAAACAAAACCCATTAATGGTGACTACGTTTTAAACCAATCCATCTGATACATAGCAACCCGACCCCTGAACTAAATGAGCTATATTGTGTTAACCGTGATCCGAGCTGTGCACAATGGTGTAACAGTTGTTTGAAGACAGACTAAAGCTTCCACTCCTGGCATTCCAAACAACCAAACCCATCGTATAACCTTCACTTTGACAATTCATGCGCTGTTTTCGATGGCGTTTTTCATCTCCCAGGACGATTATTACTGACAAAAATACCTTTCCCCACAAACTACGTGTGTAGGTGAAATAAGTATTTAACAGGCTCATCTTTCAGCTAGCACACGGTATAAAAACCATAATCTGTAATACAGACTTGCACAGCAAGCAATGCATGCCATGATGATTCTCATAACATACAAGCAACACGTGTTGTTTCATTTTCAAATACAGTAAAACCTCATCAAAGCGACATACCAAAATATGTCTAACTCTAGGTCTGAGAGGCAGGCCGTAGCTTAATGAAATAATGTAAAAATGCTTCCATAGGAGCTTTCTACATTACTTTCATCTTGCATTAAATAACTACCATTTATATAATGTGATTTTATTTCATAAAATGGTCGCTTTAGAGGGATTTCATTGTAGAGTCTAGAGTGTCCTGTATTATGTAACAATTTATCGTGTAATATTGTTACACTTGGTTAACCCTTTCCTCCATAAATACGCCTTTCTACGCCTCTGTAAAAGTCACTTAATGAAACCATTGTGATAAATAGAGCATTTGCTCCTATAGGAGCAAATGTTCTATTTATCACAATGGTTTCAAAACTACACAATTCTAAACTTTTCCTTTTCTCTAGTAAATGCTCCTTTTAGGTAGATTGATTCAAAGAGGTTGTGTCTTAAATAACCTATGGAGGAAAGGATTATGGTATTAATTCTCATGAAAATATACTTATTGAATTCATATGTACATGCATATATATCATAAACGTGCTAAACTTATTACAGTAAAAATCGCTCTTAACCAGCCATTCAGTAAAGACGAACTTAAATATTTTAGACAGTCAACTACTTAGTGTGCATGCTTAAAATCATACAGGAACTAGTTCTGGGTGTTTTCTGCATGACGTTCACTCTGCATGAAGTTGACACATGTCTTAATGATCGCCATTTATACTTAATTTAAACGTCTGGGTCCATACTTATAAAGCTGTTTAGTTGAGTCTGCGTTTGTTCTCAAACTTTTGATTGGTCAGATTTGAGCCAAATGCTCAAATCTGACCAATCAAAAACTTGAGAACGAACTCAGACTCAACTAAAAAGTTTATAAGCATGGATTCTGGTTTTGAGAATAAAACGCATTCTTAATTTCACTATATGTGTGTAATTAACCCTTCGCTTGCTATTCACGTCAATATACCTACCTGTAAATAGTGAAGACCCAGATGAGACAGCTCCTGCAGGAGCTGTCTCATCAGGGTATGCACTATTTACAAGTTGATTGTGCAACCAGTGCACTCCACGGCAGTGATTGCACAGAGAAATACTTGTGCACAGTGAAGATATATGTAATTATACAACAGGCATGGGTAAAGAAGGAGAAATGTATTTTAAAATTCAGCAAGAGAAGGGTTAACACATGGGAATCCACGTCAGTATACATGATACAAAGTATATGTGCATACAATGAAGCTATTACAATAAATATGTACATAACAATATGCTATAACAAAACATATGTACATAAATGATAATAATACAATATGCGTATATGTGCAAAAAAATATGCTAACGAAAATATATGGGAGCGTTTTTACAGTTGGTCCATCCATGAAACCCTTTCCTTAACCATGTCTTTGTGTCCGAAATATGGCTAGGTTCATGTCAGAAAAAATATGCAAGGTTAATATATGAAATATGACAAGGCTATGTAAAGTCAGAAACTTTAGAACAATTCGTTTAACAAATAAAACTAAGATGACGGATCCGCGATATTGTAAACGATAGTTATACAGTTAACTACAATTTAGATTAATTTATTTATCATGAGATACTTTCAAATAATTTAGAAAAGGACAAATTATTATCTCGATTTGAAATGTGGTATTTACTCTTTTATGTAATGTTCGGAAATGGCAATTTTTACTACGACTACTATTACTTCTTCTTCTTCTTAATCTTCTTCTTCATCTTCTACTTCTTATCTTCTTCTTCATCATCTTCTTCTTCTCCTACTTCTTCTTGTTCTTCTTCCACTACTGATACTGCTACCACCTACTACTACTATCACTACCATTACCACTGCTACTATTAATATTACAACCACTACTACAACAACAAAAACAACAGCAATTACTACTACTACTATTACTACCACTGCTACTACTATTACAACAACAATAATAACAACAACAACTACTACTACTAACGCTGCTGCTGCTATTACTACCACTAGTAAGTACTGCTACTACTTTTACCAGCACTATTTACAATTTGTCGTCGTCACGGTCCTCAGTCGGTGTCGCCGGGGATTCGGTGACGCGGTTATCCGAGACGCTCAGTACACGACATCAATATGTGATTTATGTTTTCCTCTATAAGCTCACATGTTGTTACTTTTATGTAAACTGTGACGAAAATAAAGGATCTGTTCTGTGCTGTTCTGTTCTCATTATATCGTGCATATTCCATCTAAATGTAGAACACCCATTACACAAATTTATTTGTCTGAAATGGATATTCAAAACAGGCTATAATTATATGATCACAATTAAATATTACCTTATCTTCCCTTTTGGCTGTTGAAGTCATTGTTGTGTACTCAATCCTTTCGAACATATATTATTTATGCTTCCTCTCATTGCAACAACGTTTTAGAACCATGAAACAGTCCATATTCTATAGCAGTACAGTATAAACCATCAAGGGGCGAAACCAACGTTACTCCCCAGATTTGTACATATAGATGAATCGTTTTTGCACGCAACAGGTAATAATAGGGCAATTTCTCCTATTACGCGCTTACTGTTAAAGATCAAAAGTCATCCGAATATTTGGCTCATGCATGTTTCTCTTGCATTTAACCATTTGCATGGTACGTCGTGACCCGTGGTTACCAATGAGAATATTTTGGATCCAGATGAAATGCCGGATGGCTCAGTGTCTTATCAAGATTCAAACTGTTTGACACTTGGATTATAGAAAAAGAAAATATAACTTATTTTAAAAAGAAAACAAGGAACACGTCAAATATATTAACCTTTAGCCTGCTGAGCAAATTTTTTGTACAGAATTTTTCACCTACTACATTTTCAAAATTCAAACTAAGATCAATTTGTTTACCAAAATGCAATCAGGATGTCAAACATTTTGGATCCTAATGAGACGCCTCATCTGGATTCAAACTGTTTGCATGGGTAATCACTCATCCGCCCATAGCAGGCTAAAGGTTAAGAGGCGAACAATGACACAGCAGGCTAAAGATTAAATGTCAGCTTCGCCAACGTGTCAAATACAGGCATCACAGATAAACTGAAGGCCAAAATAGAAACATTTCTGACATACATGTACAGCAGAACCTGTATTAACCCTTTCCCTGTTCTATGTTTATTCCAAATTTCAATATTTACTGAATATTCATCGTCAAAATAGTGATAATGCAATTCGGAAGGTGGAATATTGAAAACATTTTAGAAACTTTAGAACTTTAGAAACGGGTTATTCCATTAGCAAACAGAGCAAAGCCTAATCAGACGATTCCTAAAAGCAGGCGGTTGCTTAATGCAGGACAAAAATAATGGAAAAAGCTCAAATAGAAGCTTTCTGTGTTACTTTTGACCTGCATTAAGCTACCACGGACTTTACAGACCCATAATTAGACCTCTTTTTAATGGCCGCTTAAAACAGGGTTTACTGTACATATTTCAGAAGAAGAATGGTATTGCATGCACTTTGCTGCAAATCAAAGGGAGATTTACTAAATACAGTTGAACTTCGATAACTCGAACTTCAAGGATCCATACAAATTAGATCGAGATAACAGAAGTTCGAGTCATCCGATTTCTAATCTGAACGATTTCTCAAGGACACAGCTTAATACAGGTCTAAAGTAAAGCTCCGATAGGAGCTTTCAGCATTACTTTAGGCCTGTATTAAGCTGTCACGTGTAGATATCTGTAGCGATACATTTTAGAGCAATTCTGTATTATGGGGTTTGGAAGGACTTGACTTTTTGTTCGAGTTATCCCGAAGTTCGAGTTATCCGAGGTCGAGATATCGAAGTTCAACTGTAGTTATAATACGAAGTGGTAATTCAAAAGATCAAACCATGATTTAGTGATCAGAACCAGTGCGTTATTTACCCTATAGATACGCATTTCAAGGCCTTTGCAAACAGAGTAGACTCAGACCGACCAGACGGATCATGTAGACACCGCCTGGTCACAGTCTGTCCTGTTTGCTTATGTAATTATACATTCTAAAGATGACATGGCCAAAAGTTATCCATAACGCCATTATAAAAAAATCAACTATTTTTTCATGATGTCATTATGTGCTAAATGTAAATTCATAAGGGAAATGGTTTTGTAATTCACATGCATGTGTTACAAGGACACAAGCAATATTGGCTTTGTTTAACCTTTTACCTGACAGGAACACACTTTCACACACATTCATACAACATCAATACAGTAAAACCCCATTACACAGGACGTTTCAAGTTGGGTATAAATACAGGTTTTGGAAACAGGTGGCAGCTTAATTGAGGGCGAAAGTCATGCAGGAAACTCCTTTAGGAGCTTTGTGCATGGCTTTCACTCTGCATTAAGCAGCTACCTGCCTAAAAGTATCTACGTTCTTCTCTACTAGAATTCCAGTTTAGAGGGGGTTTTCTGTATGCGGGAAAGGCTTAAAACGAGCTTGAAGAAATTGTTTTTAACCGGATAACAACATCTTCGATAGCCATACTAAAGAAGTTGGTTATTCTTTTTATTTTATACATTTTAATGAATTCTAAAAAGAACAACTGTTAAAGCAAATGAATGAGGTAGTTATCGGAAGTGATATCATCAGTAGTGACGATATTAACCCTTTCCCTGTTTTATGTTTATTCAAAAAGTTCAATACCTACTGACTATTCCTGTCCAAAATAGTTACAACGAAATATGGAAGGTGGAACATTGTAGACATTTTAGAAAGCAAAGTAACAGATCTGTCAAATTCTATAAGCAAACAGAGCAGACCCCTGATCAGACGGCTCCTATAGGAGCCGTCTGATCTGGGTCTACTCTGTTTGCAAATGAGTGAAAACACGTTTATATGAGGGAAAGAGTTAAATATGAAATTTATTTAGTTTAAAACTCTCTGTATATCATTGATACGTTTATGATAAAAACATGATACTGCATAGCTTTTGTAATATTACATTGTAATATCTGTATTCTTGATCGATTGGTAATATATCTCAGAAATTCAATAATCATTGTTTTCCAGACAAAATCATTTTACAGTTTATAATGAAAGTTACGTATCAAACATACATACATGTATGTGATATTGACATACAGGTTGCTTGTTGGTCGGGTAACAGTACATATTGATTAATGCATATTGATTATTGTACATTTTGACTATTGTATATTGATTAGTATACATATTGGATTATTGTACGTACGTACCAATTAATGCATATAATGATTATAATATATAGCTTATTGTAAATATTGATTACTGTATACTGGTGATTTTACAAATTGATCAATGTATAGTGATTATTGTACATATGGATTGGTGTATATTGAATATTTTACATTTTAATATTTTACATTTTAATATTTCTATTAAGGAGTAGTCTGATCAAGGCGTGCTGTTCTGTTTGCTGATGATATAATATAAATATGATTTTACAGTTTCTGTAATGGTAAAAATGTCTGTGTCCATGTGCTATTATAAACAGGTAATCTAATTAATATTCATAATGTCATTATTTCTTACATCAATATTCATGGGGAATGGTTGGTTAATTAAGGATGTACACACACTAACAAAAGAGGCATACACTGTTTGTATGATGTTTGTGACTGTTTACTGAAACTCTTTATTAATACAGTAACATACGACTAGAGCGACCACCAGAATAGGTCTTATCATCGGTCTTAACCCATTCTCCACTAGACTTGTTTTAGACCCAGCATCTTTGAATAACTCTACTGAAAAGGATCATTTACTAGGGGAAAGGGAACATTTTAGACTTGTATACGTTTGAAACCAATGTGATAAATAGAGCATTTGCTCATATGGAGTAAATGCTTTATTTATCACAATGGTTTCAAAAATGACTTTTACAGAGGCGTCAAAAGGTGTCAGTAGGAGGGAAGGGGTTAAATGCAGGTGGTAGCTTAATACAGGATGACGGGTAGGCATAAAGCTGTAGCAGCTTTGTATGTTACTTTCATTCTGCATAAAGCAGGCATCTGCTTTTAAAGATACATGTGTTTATGCATAAGGTCGTCGCGTTATAGTAATTTACTGTGCTAATTTCGTAAAAGTGCACGTGCTTTGTTGCTGCATTTTAGCACAGTTACTCGTTATCTAGCGATTATTTAATGGGTGCTATTGTAATAAAATGTATTCAAAATATTACAAAATACATATTCAAATGACGATGAAAATGGAGTTCGTGGGAAAAGACATCAAATGTACACGGCCCTAATTGACATTCGTGTGTTGTTGTATTAGTAAGTCAACTATCGACCTGTTTGCATGTAATATACTGCTGCCGGCACTATGATATATTCTGCGTACTTTAGAATTATGCTTTCGTCGCGTGTAATTAATGATTGTACATCCGGAAGGACAGAACAACTAAGAAACACTGATTTGAATTATGACAGCTCTGAAGATATTATCATGTGAGACCGGAAGTTGGAGCGGCACAATTTGTCCTAATAAATGTACGACAGTCGCAAACCGTTCTCGTTTACCATTAGTTAGTATTACGACATCGCGTGCCGGGTGCCATTGGCCGCGTGAATTTTACAACTGATGGTGCTTTTATAAGAGGTTAAATGTAATGATAATTAAGTGTGATCATTATCAGTTAATTTAGAACATCAAAGTGTGTGTGCTTTTAACTCTTCTGCTGCCACAAATGAATCTATGATAATATTTGCAAACAGTTTCTATCCAGTCGAGACGACAAATAACTTGCGGCTCATCAGGATCAAAACTGTGTGACTCTAAGATTATGTTTTTGAAAATAAATGGAATAAAAGTTGATTTTGAAATCTAAAGCTAACGATAATCTTACGAGACGAAAATTTAATTGGTGGCGACTGGGCTAACTCTTTCGTTGCAAAATGTTGTTGTCTGCAAATTTTGTCGTATGTTTTAGATGTTCATAGTTTAAGCTTTTTCTCTTTTATTTAAGAAAATATATTAACAACATCAGATAGTTTGGATCCCAATGACACACCGTGTTTCATCTGGATACAACTGTTTGCAAGAGCGATCGCAGACTTTCTAATGCCAGCGAGTGTTATAAACAGATATAACAGTGAAAATTTTGCATGGTGTTAAAATCACGTTAGCAATAAAACATGCCTTGCAAACACGAAACTGCGTGCTAACTGAACACAATTAACAAGATGGTAGAATGTCATAGACAGAGGGTAAATCGTGTGTTCATTTGTTATGGTAATAAAGGTAATGAACACTGATTGGACATCAGTGTTGAACACGGCTTCTGATTGGTTTATTGCAGAACTCTGGTCGAATACTGAATCCCCTGTTGTTAACCATAGACATATTAGCCGTATGCACGAATGTATTTTGTTTCTATGTTTTCCCTTATATCTCGTATACTCGCCATTTCCTACCTTTTCAAGCAGAGTAGACTCAGATGAGACAACACCCGTAGGATCATTGTCTGCTCTACGTTAGAACTGAATTGTATATAGATAATAATCAACAGTTTCTGTCATGGCCAAACATTCTCTTGTGCATAGAAAACTTCAGCTGATGAATATTCATTATGTCATTATTTTTTTACATGGACGTGCATCAGGTAAAGCTAAAAATATTTGATAAAACCCTTTTTTCAAACACACGTTAACCTTCCATGTATGTTGGTATCATGTTTTAACTCTTATATTGCAAAGAACGGCTTCTGTGGCATTAACACATAGCTTGGGTCCAGATGAGACACCGAGTAACTCTGCGTCACATCAGGACGCAAGCTGTTTTGCATTCAGTCATTAGATTCTAAAACATTTGAACGAATGGGGTGTAAGTAAACAATGTACCTTAACATTTTTAGCAGACATCAACTTTCACAGTAGGGTAATAATAAGTTACTTAACCCATGCCCTTCTATTGACGCCTTTTTGTGCCTCTGTAAAACTCATTCTTTGAAACCATTGTGATATAGAGCATTTGCACCATAGGACAAATACTCTATTTATCACAATGGTTTCAAAAGTACGCAATTCTAAAATTCTCATTTTCTATAGTTAATGCTCCATTTCGGTAGATTAATTCAAAGCGGTTGGGTCTAAAAATAGTCTAGGAGGGAATGAGTTAACTACATTAGAAAACTGATATTAAACTAAAAAATAGTATCGTAATCAATTGTTTACTCCCTTATGCCTAACTAAACAACATAAAGTGTGTACAGTAGAATACGTCTTAAGCGGCCACCAAGCAGAGGTCTAAAGATGGACATGTAAGTCATATGGTAGCTTAATGCAGGTCAAAAGTAATGCAAAAAGCTCCTATAGGCATTACTTTTGCTCTGCATGAAGCAACCATCTGATTTTGTAAGACTGCTATGTTCAATAAATGATTGGATTCTTAACCCATTTGCTCCCACGATCCCATATATGGGACGTCGGCAAACAGTGTAGACTCTGATCAGAGTCTACACTGTTTGCTGATAGGAAATTCAATATAAAACAAAACAAAAATCAAAATTTAGACCAGACACCCCTGAGATAAAAATAGACTAATCCAATATATAAGCATGGACGAATCCACTGGGAGCAAATGGGTTAAGACAAGTTCTACATTATCAAACCGTTTAGATTCTGATGAGACACCGGGTATAGATCCAATCTGTTTGCAAAGGTGATCACAGCAAAAGAGTCAATTAGTGATGTGTTTGCCGATAAAATAGAACCTGTCTTAGCCCATTCCCTCATAGGCTATTTTTAGATACCACCTCACCTCTTTGAAAGAATCAACCGAAAAGGAGCATTAACTAGAGAAAAGAAGAATTTTATAATTGTGTAGTTTTGAAACCATACACCTTTCTCAAAATTTATGCACACCAGAAATACCGCTTTCAGAACGAGACTTAATTTTAGTATTTCGTAGTTTGAAACCATTGTGATATATAGAGCATTTGCTCCTATAGGAGCAAATGCTCTATTTATCACAATGGTTTCACAAAGTGACTTTTACAGATTCGTCAAAAGTCGTCAATATGGGGGAATGGGTTAGCCGTCATCAAACAGAGTTGTAAATATGGGTCTGTAAGGTAGGTAAAAACTTAATGCAGGTCAGAAGTAATACAGAAAGCTCCTATAGTAGTAGTAGTTTTCTGCATTACTTTTGTCCTGCATTAAGCAGCCATCTGCTTTTAAGACTCCTATGGTAATTAAGACAGATTCTACTGTACTGCGAATTCACTCAATATTGCAAATAGCACTGATTAATGACAAGATGATACAAAGTTGAGATGATGAGATGATGGATGGTGATTACATGGGATAATTTACTCCGACTTGCCTTCCATTTAGTTATTGTCGGTGAAAAGAATTTGGCCACAAGAAAGCTGACATGCCCAATTACTGAATCTTTTACCACTGTTGGCGAATCATGAGCATCGCCACCACCAACACCACTACCACCACCGTCATCACCACCACCATTCATCGGCTGCATATAATTCGGTGTCCCGATATATTTATTTATGGTTTTTAATCTGATTCACCTTTAAGCTCCTGAATATTCATGCTAGAATACTGGTATCATGAATATTAATTAGATGAGTTTTCCAAATTGCATATGAACATTGGATATTTTGGTCGTGGCAGAAATTTCACCATACGTACAAACAGTTACTCTTTTGAAAACAAAATTATTGGTACAAAATGAAACAACGGGTATTTAAAACCAATCACCTTTTTTATTGTTTGAAATAAATTATAAAGTAGTATTTAGATGAAGACACAATGTATCTAAAAGTATTTTACAATGATATAATTACATTACACGTAAACTAGAATTTTGGAACATTTGAATGATAGAATGCAAATATGAGAATACATGTAGTTTCAAACAGTTAGTGCGTTATAACTTACAGTGTTAGTCAAACTGCAAAAAGTGGCCGCAAAAGTGAAAGTTTGGATACAGCAGAACCTCTCTTAAGCGACCATCAAAACAGGTCTAATCATGGGTCTGTAAGGAAGGTGGTAGCTTAATGCAGGTCAAAAGTAATACAGAAATCTCATATAGGAGCCTTCTGCATTACTTTGGACTGCATTAAGCAACCAGCTGTATTAAGACTCCTATGTTCAATAAATGAATGACCGCTTAAGACAGGTTCTATTGTATTTCAGTATATCGCTTGACATGTAACGAGTGTATAGGTAGTGCACTGCAGCTTACGACTAATGATTTAAAATTGCGAAAGTTAATGTTAAGGTATCACTGTTAACGGTGTTATTATTCCAAATTTTAGACAGAATCCAGGCGCGCTTCATTTCCGTATCAGTCGTAACTACTCGGTTAAGTTCCGATTGGTTCTTCGAAGTTTTCCGTACGTGTTGGCATTATTGCACTAACATTTTGTTCTAGAACAAGAAATTGCAAGTGGCGGTGTTAACCTTTATTGTAGATTAACAACAAATGCGTTTTACTGTATACGTTGTTTTCGGAAATATTCATAAATATTCATAAACAGTATTATTAATTAACGACTTTATTGATTTGATCATTTATAGACATATTATCCATAACAATTTCTTTAATTAATATCTATGCATAAAAAGATCATTTCATATATATTCATAAACTTAACGTTTGTAAGGTAAACTATCAATTGGAATGTTTGGCTTAAACAAACACTGATGCCATTACTGACAGAGACTGTAAACTTAAATCTATATACAGTAGAACCCCTCTAATGCGACCACTTAATGAACAAACATGGCTCTCTTCATAAGCAGGTGGTAACTTAATGCAGGACGAAAGTTATTCTGCATAACTTTCGTCCTGCATTAAGCTACCATATGCCTTTGCCTCTGTGAAATATGCCCCTTTTTGATGGTCGCATTAGATGGGTTTTACTGTAATTTCATGAGCTAAAAGAGAAGACCCTGTTCAGACGGCTCCTACAGGGACCGTCTGATCTGGATCTACTCTGTTGGCAAGTTCATAGAAAAGCATTTACATGAAGGGTTAAAAGCACGGACCGAGTGAACCGTATTAAGTTTTCAGCTCATTTGGATTTTTTCCCTAATTACTTAAGTAAGACTGAAGAGACTCTGAAGAGTTTAAAATGCGAATTTCGTTCAGTCCAATATTAAGTCATACAAATGTATTTCAATACGGCATTTAATTCCAAGACAACAGAACTGATTCAGTTCTACGTGCAATTCAATGTTATTCTGATACTAAGGTCCTCAATTTTAGAAACATTTAAACGTGTGTTGTTTGAAAATTTGCGGACCAAAATATAGATACGTTATATTAAATGTTGGTAATTACAACAGTCTAATGGTTCATAACACAATTATTACTGCACTTATTTTTGAATTATAATGCTAGCTGACTTCCGTGGTTTAGAAGACAAATTACGCAACGGGTTGACAGGTGCTTCATAAGAAGCAATGAGAAGTAACTAAACCATTCTTATACAACTAGCAGTGAACTGAATGACCCTGAGAGGGGTCAAGGTCGTAATCAGACCCTCTAATGAACATTATTGTAGTGGCTTATCAAGTTCTAAAGTGTTTTACGCGCATGTGATAGCGAAACATTTTTACGCATTTGCAAACAGAGTAGACCCAGATTCTGCTATGGCGAAAGTGCCTTTGTATGTCATTATAAAATTCATTTCACTAACCCATTTGCTCCCAGTGGATTCTTCCATGCTTATATATTGGATTAGTCTACCTTTTATCTAAGGGATGTCTGGTCTAAATTTTCACTTTTTTGAGTTTTATATTGAATTTCCTATCAGCAAACAGTGTAGACTCTGATCAGACGCCGCAAAATGCGGCGTCTGATCAGAGTCTACACTGTTTGCCTAGGTCCCATATATGGGATCGTGGGAGCAAATGGGTTAATATTCACAATGTCATTATGTCTTACATAAGTATCAATCAAATAAAGGACTAAACTAACTTAAATCCTTTTTATATTACATCCACTATAGTCTTTATAATGGACACTCAGAAAACGTCGATATTGTTAATGCAGGTCTTAATGGTGATTCTAAATACCGCAATAGAATAGATTTAAACAATACATGTATGCTACAACAGCGATATTTTCAACATTTTAGGAATATGGCGCATACCCTTAGGATTGGGACTTCTTTAAGATATTGTGCAATTGTAAGTGCAATGACGACAAGGGACTCCCAAAGAACAGTGATCTCCCGGGTCAATATTCAGAAATGAAAAATACATGGAGTATATATTCTACGTAGAATTATGACCTCCAAGCTGTAAAGGGGTAGTCGTTCTATGTGATATTTAAGTCCCGGGTCAGTTTGCGATGTAAATAAAATCGACACTGTGGTCATATTTCTTTGAATTGTCACTGTTGTTCATTACACCGGCAAGTGCAAATTGAAATTATATGACGCCTTGTTTTAAATTTGAGAAACGATCTGAATTTGTTTTAATTTGAGAGACAATCGGAATTTCTGCTTTAATTTTGAGAAACAACCTGATGATCAGGATTGAATAGGAAAACAACATGATTTTTCTTAAATTGAGAAACACCGCCAGAAGATCTGTATCCATGCTTATAAAGCTTTATAGTTGAGTCTAAGTTTGTTCTCAAGTTTTTGATTGGTCAAATTTGAGCCTTTGGCTAAAATCTGACCAATCAAAAGCTTGAGAATAAACACAGACTCAACTAAAAAGCTTTATAAGCATGGACCCTGTTTAGAAGTTGAGAAACAACCTGATGAATCGTTTTGAATTTGAGATATAATCTTATTGTATATTTTAATTTTGAGAAACAATCTGATGATCTGTTTTAAATTTGAGAAACAATCTAATCTATGGATTTTGAGAAACACACTCATATTCTGTTTATGCATTTAACAAAATACATAAATATAAATAGTTTAAATGGTGATTGTTTGAACAAATTATTTTAATCCGATATCTTAAAATCAGGATTTGAATCAGTAATGATTGTGATCGTGTGTGTATGTATGAGCGCGCAATTTATTTGTGCTTCAGGTGTCCATGTGCATTTTCGTATGTCATTTCCTAATTTCCTGCCTGACTTTTATTCTATTTTTTGAAAACTGGAAGACCGCGTAAAATCTTCCTGAACATATTTCAAATATCTATGCATACCACATTATGTGTCGAGAGTTCACTCCATAAACACGCTTTTCTACATCTCTGCAAACAGAGTAGACCCATATCAGATGGTCCTGTAGGATCCGTCAGAACAGGGTCTGCTCTGTTTGATTATGCTACAATATCAATATGAGTCTACCGTTTCTGCCATGGCCAAAAATTCACGTGTCCTTGTGCTATTATGACAAATTAATATTCATAATGACATTGTTTCTTACATGAATATTCGTGAAGGAAAAGGTTAACAACACCAACTTGTTGGAATTTAAAATGCATTGTAAAACGTTTGATTTCTATCTACTTAAAGTACTAATTGTATCTTCTTGATTAACGAGTAAAATACATGTATATGTATTACCTGTCTAAAGCGACTACCAAACACAGGTCTAATTATAATTATGCCGTATAGGCAGATGGTAGCTTAACCCTTTTCTCTGTTCATAATCATGTAAAAAAAATAACACCATGAATATACATAGAGGATCTTACATGAGTGTTCTTGGTTATTGGATTTAATAAATCCAATAATCATGAACACGAATGCAAGATCCTATTTATAACATAACACACACAAATGTTATTTGCAGCCAATATTTCAGCAGTAACGTGGATTGTTATAAATTCTCCTTACATATAGAAATGATGAATGAAATGTGTTATTAGGTTCGCTAGGTAATTGGAACAAAGTAGGTCCACATTTTCCAACTTTTTTTTGACTTACTATCATATCAACCAGGATCTAATTCAGACCTCTCTGGTATTCAATTTAACTGTGATAGTTTATGATACAAAAACATACAGAAAATAAATTTTGAGTTGCAGTTTTGACATACATAGTTACAAACACGTCACATTATGACGTCATTGTACACAACTTGTGTCTATGTAAAGCGCGCCATTTAAATGAAGACCCACATACAGTCGCCAACACGTCTGACACTCACTGTCAATGGGATTCAAAATGCGCCTTCGTTTTGGTATATTAAGCCCTTCATTAGTGTTGTATACACATGGACATGGACATTTCCACCGGGAAACAAAAATCTCGATTCAAGTTCAGTGAAAATGTTTGAAATGGACAAAAGATTCAGTACGAACTGCTGCATAAAATGTGTTGGAACAGGAGGAAGATTTTCGCGATCAGCTGAGTATAGCATATTTGAAATATGTTTGTGCTGTGCTGGATTCAGATGACTATAGTTGTTGATTGACGAGATATTTTTATGAGTAGAAATCTGCATAAACAAAAGGACATGCGGTGAAGAAAATGCAAAGTTGTGGATGCATTTTTTATGTAGAATGGATTGTATGGGTCAGAGTAGCTGGTAGGTCTTTTTTGGCATACATTTTGTATATAATTACTGACAGCGATTACAATTTGTATTATTTTATCGAAATTAAGGCGCAAGTGCCAACAATCCTTTGCCACCTATCGTGACTCAATCGTTGACAGGTAGGCCACCGTCCGCCAGTTTGTTTGTTTTGACAGCGCGTATGAATACAGTTCGGTCCTTCGAATGTTATTCACTAGTGAATATATGCCCGTGAATATCAAAAAATAAATGATAGTGTTACGTCACGCTGAAGCCACGAGTTATGTTATAAATTAGATTATTTTTTATAATGGCAAATGAACACACGAAGTGTTGGCTATGGCAGAAACTGTAGAATCAGATCTATACAATTCCATAAGCAATTAGACTCTTATCATGCGGCTCCTACAGGGGCCGTCTGAGCTGGGTCTAATATATTGGCTTCAATTGGTTTCAAACTACAACTTTCTATTTTTTTTAATGCTCCTTTTCGGTAGATTAATTTAAAATGTTGTATCTAAAAATAGCCTATGAGGTAATGGGTTAAGGGTTACTGCAAGACGAAGATCCTATAATAGGAACTTTTTGCACAATATTCACAATGCATTAAGCAACCATCAGCTTTTAAAGACCACTAGTTGTTCATCTACTGTATTATTAGCTGTAAATGTATTAACCCTTCTCTTGTTGAATTTTAAAATACATTTCTCCTTCTTTGCCCATGTCCTGTTGTATAATTACATATATCTTCAATGTGTACAAGTATTTCGATGTGCACTCACTGCTGTGGAGTGCACTGGTTGCACACTCAACTTGTAAATAGCGCAGACCCTGATGAGACAGCTCCTGCAGGAGCTGTCTCATCTGGGTCTTCACTATTTACAGGTAGGTATATTGACGTGAATGGCAAGCGAAGGGTTAAAACTCATCCAGGTTCATTCTACTAATTCATGTTGAGGGGAACCCAAACAAAATATATACCGGTTCAAACCACTGACATCGATTGATTCAACTTATAGCCTGGGTCCAGATTAGAGGGTTTATCATTCTATTCTTTACACGTGGTTTCGTCTCGCTTCTATTATTGCCATAGTATACTCGTCTGTACAGTGCAAAATATATCCTGTTTTACTGTTCTTATTATCTCTCACATATCCTTACTGTAACAAAAGACAACGGCGTACAAGAAGTCAAGCCATGTAAAAGAGATATTCTTATAATGTAGTTAATTTTCTCCAGCTTAACCTTTGTACAGAGGACCGGAGATCCGGGGACTTTATTAGACGTTCATAAATTTAGGAAAACTTTAGGGAAGTGGTTTAGTTAAAGAATGCTGCGGGTTAAGATATGTAATACATGTATGTAATATGTTTGACAACGGTGTACATTAAACTTCTCTAAAACAACAATCAAAAAAGGGTATAATTCTGCTTCTTAAAACAGGTTCAAGCTCCTGCATGAGTTTTCTGAATTACTTTCGTCATGCATTAAGCAACCATCTGCGGTTTAATCCTTTACTCCATGGATATTAAAACATTATCTCATATGCTATTTTTAGATATAACCTATTTGAATAAATCTACCCAAAAGGAGCAGTAACTAGAGAAAAGGAAACTTTTAGAATTTTGTAGTTTGAAACCATTGTGATAAATAGAGCATTTGCTCCTATAGGAGCAAATGCTCTATTTATCGCAATGGTTTCACAAAGTGAATTTTATAGAGTCGTCAAAAGTCGTCAATATGAGGGAATGGGTTAATTAATGCAAACAATAATGACATCATGAATATCAGTTGGATTAATTGTTATAAAAGCACATTGTGACACAGGAATGTTTGGTCATGGCAGAAACTGTAGAATCATATCTATATTGTATCATAAGCAAACACAGCAGACCCTGATCAAACGGTGCTTACAGGAGCAAAGGCGTAGAAAGGCGTATTCATGAAACAAAGGGTTAAGACTAATAAACTTTTATGTTTTATGTTTATTCTTACAGTGGTCATGGTGTTACAGTATCTTGAATATCAGAAACAGTTTTTGAAGACAAGTGCGGAAATACGAATCCTACGAGATTCTGAAGTTTTAATCAAGTCACTCCTCGGTCGCGCAAAGCTTCACCACTTCCCGTACATGCCAGATTTCAGGAGAGTCTGATACCATCTTTCCGTATAAAACCGGAGATGGAGGCGAAGTCTCGCAGTAAAATTGCGGGACAATTATCGGCTTGGAGATAAGCGCTGAGGCTTTCTTTTTCAGGGTGTTGGTATCTTGTCATGTACGTGTCACCCACTTAGTCTGTTGTCCATCTTTAAGCTCTAGCTATTAAGATTTGCATTAAGATAAATTAGCTCCAAACTTTGTTTTAACGTCAAGTCGATTTCACGATGAAAGAATTGTAAAGATCGTTTCAGAATTCTGCAAAGTCTGTTAATCTATAACGTTGCTGAGAACGTTTCTGTTTGGGCATAGTTTCGTTCTCTTCAAAATGTATTCAACTTCACTAACAGAATGTCAAACAGTTTGGATTCTTATAAGATGGCAGCTGATCTGGATCTAATATGTTTGCAAATATTATCAGAAATTCATTCACAACAGGTTAAAAGGCAATTACTGTTTAATGACTGTAGTTCAGCTTCCAATGATACTGTCGTTCATTTTGCAGAAATAGTCAGTGCTATAGCCAAACACATTCTGGCAGCGGAAATCATACCTAGAATTTAGATGCTGTAGAGAATTATTTAAGAGATTGTGTTACTCAAACCTAGAAACTTCTCAACAGATTAATTTGATTTCAATGTTAATGTCTGCCTAACCCTTTCCATGTTCTATGTTTATTCCAAATTTCAATGAAATAGGGCAGGTGAAACATTGTAGCCATTTTGGAAAGTAAATAAAAAGAACTATCAAATTCCTTTAGCAAACAGAGCAGACGCTGACCAGACGGCTCCTACAGGAGTCGTCTGATCTGGGTCAACTATGTTTGCAAATGCGCGAAAAAGCGTTTATATGAAGGAAAGGGTTACAATCGGAGTTGCTGCTATTTTGACTACATGTACTTCCGATTTGATCAAGCTTTTGAGAAAATGACCGAGTGTAAAACAGTTTGGATCCTGATGAGACGCCGAATTAGCATGAATCTCATCTGGATCCAAGCCGTCAGCAAAAGCGAGGTTGTATTGCATACCAGTCATTTTGGCCCTGATAACATTTATAGTTATTGATTCCTACATGGATTGTTTTGTCTTTTTTTTTTTAAAAAAAAAAGAGAAAATCTCTTAAACACAATATAGAAATAAAATGACCGAAATATTATTATCAAGCTCAATATTAATTCATATTCAAAGTCAAACATCGGAGTTTGACTTTGCAAAATTACTTAATAAATAACACTAACGAAACACAATAACTATCAATATTACCAAAATTAATTATTTTATAGATAGATAAATCCTTTAATTGACGTGAACTACAAGGTGTTTTGTCATACAAAGTCAATAACATAATACATGTTGTCAAATAAGTAGTATTATTATAATCATACAATTGCCATTAAGCGTAGAATATACATGTAATCGATACATCCATATGTATTGGAATCTTGATAAAACTTACAAGTATACTATTAAGCTGGAGAAATATCCTAACCCTTTCCCTCATTTAAACGTGTTTTCACGCATTTGCAAACAGAGAAGACCCAGATCAGACGGCTCCTAGAGGAGCCGTCTGATTATGGTCTGCTCTGTTTACTTATGGAATTTGATATAATTTTTTATCTGTTTCTTTAGTCTCTAAATTGGTTACAATGTTGCACCTTCAATATTTCATTATATCTATTTTGTCCATGGATATTCATTAGGTATTGGAATTTGGAATAAGCATAGAACAGGGAACATGTTAAACAATGCAGCAAAACATCAATTACAGGAGTATGAAATTCAACAGCATGAGCAGTTAATAGATTATTACGAGTTGAACAAGTTCATTGAAATTTTATACAATGTAAGGTTTTATAATTATAAACATATCAATGATTGGTTCTTTATTATTTATCTCGGTAATAAATTCAGGCGAAGGGAACTCTCGGTTTATGATATAAATTATAGGCCATTGGCTAGTGTCACGTATGATATACTGTACATTATATTTAAACGGGTTTTGTGGAATGTTTTAGAGCAACCGTAGTATTTCAGTATGCTCAGAAGAATTATTAATATAAAATACATAGTATTGGTTGCCCTTTAACCCTTTATAGCGCGACCATGACCGACTTATCATTTCTCCCCATTTGTGGGGATGTAAATCTGTTGTATGAATAATAATAATAATAATAATAATAATAATAATATTAATAATAATAATAATAATAATAATAATAATAATAATAATAATAATAATAATAATAATAAATGTACACGCAACTATGGGCATTACTACTACCTAGATAACATGATGTTATCAGGATCAAAATTATTGACCTAAATGTTCTTAAAACAATGTATATGTCATTCTGAAATGAATCTTGGAAACATCTACATTTCTGGAGATGTTATTTAAGTTCTACCTGGCCAATCTACCAGGCTGTTTTAGCCATGACAGAAGATGTAGAATCGGTTATTTTAGGAAACATCTGATCTGGATCTACCCTGTTTACAAATGAGCCTCTATCAGGTAAAGGGTTAAAGTGACAGAAAATGGCATCAGTGCTAAAATCTCAAGTTCTGTTTATACTTTACAGGCAAAGTGATACCGGAAAAACATCTTGAAAGTAATTGTTAACTAGCATAAAGCTCCTCAGTTTTAATTTTTAAGAAGCATCACTAACACTGGGAACCATCATAAAAAACTTCATCACTTTCTGTATTGCAGGTAGTTGGCGATACTGAGAGCTTTTAAATAAAACTGCAATAAAAGCTACACTAATTATATCGCGTAAAATCGCCTAAATGGACAAGACTAATAAAATCGCAATGGGAGTCATGTGGCCTTTAGTCAGCGGACATTGTCGGCTGCTTACAACTGTTGTCTGCTTCTGTTGTCTGCTGTTGATATAGCGACTTAATTTCTATGTAAATGTTTCCATTGAAAAAGGATATAATTGTTATACAAAATCAATGGTATGACGTCGATACATGTTTGATGAAAAGTTTCGTTTTTATTGACCTATCTTCTCAAGATTTGAGCTGATCTGATCTGATTAGTTCTATATAATTAGTACCCATAGCAACCGTCACCTGCAAATAACACATTACTTCCAGTCTTAATGCTTGTCACAGTTGCATAGCCAGCATCTTAGAATTTAAAGAAAACGCATTTACCTAAGAGATATCGAATATCTGGGTAAGATTATTGACAAGAGTAAGGAACGCGATCAACGAGCAGTTATACCAGAATACTTATAAATGTATTATAAGAGAATAATTACATCAACACTTAAGACGACCGCTTAAGACTTGACCTTCAAATTTATGTTATTTTTCAAATATACAAACCGCGTCATACATATAAAAAGAACCATAATTTTTATTGTTTGAATAGCTTTGAGATTGATACAAAAAATGGTTGAAAAAGTAATAAGAAGGCTGTCCATAGAGATAATGGATAAACTTGTACTCCATGAATATTCATGTAAGAATAAGTGGCATCGTGGATATCAATCAGTTTAATCTTTATAATGGTAAATGAACACTGGAATGTTTGGCCATTGCAGAAAGCTGTATAATCATATCTATATATTATTGCAATAAGCAAATAGTGCAGACCCTGATCAGACGGCTCCTGCAGGAGCCCTCTGATCTGGGTCTACTCTGTTTGCAAAGGCGAAAAACGTATTTATTGAGTTAAGGGTTAAAAATTCAATAGCCTTTCTCATGCTGTACATACGAGGACTGCTCCAACTATGATATGCAGAACTTTTTACCGACTTCCGTTTCGTTCAAACTTTTGAGAATCCACTGACCGAGTGTGAAACAGGTTGGATCCTGATGAGACGGCGAGTTACTCGGTGTCTCATCTGAATTCAAGCCGTTTGAAAATACCAGTCAAGATACACGTAACTTGAGAAGGGTTAACCTGGATGATTTCAAGTATGTGCCGATAGATAGCTGTATCATTTAATAACAACATGGATGTTTTGTTTCGCTCACCCTTGTTTATAATATTCAAATGGAGCTAATCAAGACTAGGGAAGCATTATTCGTGATGAGGAAGACACGGTCTCAGATTTCAATTTATTTAAACGTAAGACGCACATGTGGTAATTGTTTGATAAGCTCTCTCATTTTATCATTGCTATCTTGGTAAAGAGGTATTTGTTTTGAATATTCACTCAACTAAACCTTTTACTCAAGAAATACACCTTTTAACGCCTTTGCAAACAGAGTAGACCCATATTAGACGGCTCCTATCGGAACCGTCTGTTCAGGATCTGCTCACGCCCCTAGCGCCGGCTTAAGCGGTATTCAATTTTCAAAACAACTAACATCGAAACTAATGATCCCGAAGGACCAGAAAATCTAACAACCCATTCCATCCTACTGACGCCTCTGTAAAAGCGCATTCGCTCTTTTTATTACAATTCTTTCAAAACTACACAAGGCTGGAATGTCCACTTTCTCTAATAAGTGCTTTTTCGGTAGATTTATTCAAAGGGTTGGGTCTAAAATGGTATAGGAGGGAATGAGTTAATGGCTATTCATGATGACATTATTTCTGAAATGAATATTCATGAAATAAAGGGTTAACCTAGCCTAGTCCCAGGATAAAAAAGTAATAATTTAGTTCATCATATTTTTGTAGTTAGTTGATATTTTGGGCTCTCCAAACACCCAGTGAGAGAAAAATAGACTAGTCATGCCAGGGATGTTGTAATGCGAATTATTAAAATATATTTTATCAGACTAGTGGCTAGTATGTAAGAGATTTTCAGTTTATTAGAGAGCTTTTATAACTGAATATTACACGTGACAAAACTGAAACAATGTTATTCAGGAGGTTTACTTGTTTCACCCTTTCCCTCATATTGAGGACTTTTGACGACTCTGTAAAAGTCACTTTGTGAAACCATTGTGATAAATAAAGCATTTGCTCCTATAGGAGCAAATGCTCTATTTATCACAATGGTTTCAAACTACTCAATTCTATTTTTTTCCTTTTCTCTAGTTAATGCTCATTTTCGATAGATTTATGAGGTCTATGAGGTAATGGGTTAAGCATGTGCTAATATTTGCTGAAGAGTATTTCGGCATCTCATCAGGTTGCAAACTGTTTGATAGGTTGAGTGCGTGTTTGAAAACCCCCGCATTGAAACGAAACGGGAGAAAGTCTGCTTCGAATATTTGTATTAGAAGTCGGTACTTGGCCCATCAGAAGCAAAACAAAGGAACCATGTACACGGTATTAGAACACTGCTTTGCTGACCTTTCATTATTTTTCCGGTGTTACTTTTCTTATGTCTTGACCCTTACTCTGCTGTAAAAATTCTGTTTTACACGTGCGGGTCCAGTCAGCAATGATAAAAATAGCTAGGTAAATATCTTGCTTTTCAGGAGGTATTATCACACTGAGTGTAAAGTTAAAACGAATAGGCTAAAATCTACATGGGTGACCCCCAAAAAACCGGAACCCTGGATCAAATGTGTATTTTAACCAATGTAACCGGGCACATTAAAATATAAATATTTACTGTTGTAGATAAGTCATTTGTGCATATGTCTGCCAAATTTCTCATAAAAATATGCATTGGTTTTAGAGTTATAAGTTTTGTAATGAACCTAAAATCTGGTGTAACATGATATTCGTACATTGCATAGTCCATGCCTATATCATGTTTAAAACGGAGTGTTGGGTGCTTTCATTTAAATGCTGATATCTTACAAACCAATGAATATGTTTAGACAAAATTTAGACAACATATGGCAAAATGTCTCTACTAAGCTACATGTGTATACAGTAAAACCTCTCTATAACGGCCATTGAATTGTGTTCATTAGTTGGTATTTAGGGCAGGTGGCTGCTTAAAGCAAGGTAAAAGTAAAACAATATTGACATTAAATGGGATAACTTGCAGGTCTTAATCCTGGGTTCCGTATTTTATGAGACACCCTGTACACCGGTCATATTAGCGACAAGACTGGGATTGCATCGCGTCCGGATACCATGCAATATTCCTCACATATTACTTCACCGAGCTCAACTTGTCCCCTTTCTATATTGCGCATACGTACTGCCTTTCTTATAGAACCACTTCATGGTATGTTATAGGCTGGATGCCTAAAATAAGTATTTTATTTGGTACTGTCGAAATATATCAGATGCCCAGTAGATTTATCATGCAGGTGGGTGCTTAATGCAAGGCAAAAGTAATGCGGAAAACCCCTTTACTTTTAACTTGAATTAAGCTACCACCTGCCTTTCGGACCATAATTAGATCTCTTTTTTAAGACAGGCTCTACCGTATGTAGTTCAGTTGATATTCACGTAGTTAGGAAGTTAGCATCTTATTTGAAAAAAAGCTTCCATAAACAAACAATATAAATAACACGTGATTAATTATATTATTACAATAATCCAGTGACGTTCAGATAATGTGATTCAAATGAAAGGTGGTGAATATAGAACGTGAGTTTAGACACCAGATAGCCAGGCCCATATCACATAATAACGGAAAAAAGCTTTCAGTGGTCAAAATCAAATTACATGTATACCTTATTCGTATACATGTAGTCTCAAATTTATCGGTTTTCCTTTTCGATTAAGTACATTTTACTACTGGCTAACATGTAATGATAACGTATGTTATACCAAATCTGGAATATATATGACTACAATATTTGCCCAATCACCTGATCAATGTAAAACAAATCATTCAAACATTGTACATTTTGTACTTTCTCCTTCAAAAAGGACCTCTTCAACCAGAATTGCCGACAGTTCTGTAATTTCTAACATCAGCACAGCAGAAATGCACTATCTAAGTGATCTGCAGACATGGAATAAACGTCAATGCCATTTGAAGGATACCGTTTCGCAAACATATGTCGATTATTCATCAGGCTCTATCTCATAAATTCTGACGTTCATTTGAAAATCATATCTGAAATATTTCTGTGATTACCGAAGGATGAAAGCGTTCTGAACGAAGAGAAAGCTATATTGGAAGCCCAGCAAGCAATAAAAAGCTTGTTTACAAGATGTTAAGCTTATTCGGTACTTCGTTCCGGGCACTTGGCCCCAAGCTTGAACAAGATAAGGAGTTATTACGGACAATAACGAGATATGAGATACTCACAGAAGCAATCTCTGGCTTGTAGCAAATACCAACGCTGTCAATCATAGCAGTCACGTGACATTGTTCTGGGCGTGACATAAGGTTTTAGACCTCTTGCACACCAATATTTATTAACTCTTACTCTGTCGTAAGACAATATTGTCTTGTCAATTTGGAGCTGTTCAGTTTTGACTAGTGCAATTAGATTTATAACCATTTTCCATTTCTATGTGTATTCTAAATTTCAATACCTACTAAACATTCATGGACAAAACAGTTATAATGAAATATGGAAGGTGGAACATTATAGCCATTTTAGAAAGTAAAGAACCTGATTTAGAGGAGCCGTCTTATCTGGGTCTACTCTGTTTGCAAATGTGCGAAAAAACGTTTATATGAGGGAAAGAATTACGATGTTTTAAGAATTATTGACCGATACAACTTGGATCCTGATGAGACGATTCACGTCACAGATAGCGGGATAAGGGCTGAATGTGAGAGAAAAAGTAAACCTTTTACACCACATGTATCTGTAAAAGTAATGCATCCATAGGACCATTGGGCACAGGAACAATGTTCCTTGCGTGAATGGGCATAAAATAAAATTAGCACATGTAGATATATTTATTTAAAAAATGCAAACAAAACACAACACCTGGGGAGAAAGTAATTTCAACGAGCATGCAGGTTATATATCAAACAAACACCTCTTTTAATACAATTAAACAAGTTACGGAATAGGAAATTAAGACAAACGTGAAACAAAATGAAATGTTTCAATTGCGTGACAATTACCCATACTCACTCATTGATTTAATCACCACTGCTACTTACACCGCTTTGTGTAACCTTTTATTTCATAGAGATGCGCATTGACACCTTTGCAAGCCGAGTAGCTCCAGATCATAAGGTTCTTGTTGGAACAGTCTGATCAAGGCCTGATCTGTTTGATAATGGACTCACTATATAAATATGGTTCTAAATCTTACACATTGATCAAACTGCATTGTTCACAATACCATTATGAAAAAAATCAGCTTATTAATATTCATACAATAATCTTATCTCCATAAGTATCAATGGTGTAAAGGGATAATAATTAACAGCCATTGCTAATTCGACAACGAGAACCTTTTCTTAACCCTTTCCTTCATATACACGTGTTTTCACGCATTTGCAAACAGAGTAGACCCAGATCAGACGGCTCCTATAGGAGCCGTCTGATCAGGATCGGCTCTGTTTGCTAATGGGATTTGGAAGAAGTTTTATTTTTACTTTCTGAAATGGCTACAATTTTCCACTTTTGTTATAACTATTTTGTCCATGAATATTCAGTATATATTTAACTTTGAAATAAACATATAACAGGGAAAGGGTTATAAAGGTTTAGAAACACTATTCAGGTCATGGATCCTGAACTCTGAGTATGCTGCACGCGACTTTGAGATAACCTGTGACAAATAGTGTAGATCCAGATGAGACAGCGTGCTCTTTATATTGCTGCAGTATGTTTTCATAAGATACAATGCAAACATCTGTACTGCTATTAAAATACAAATGTACTTGTATGTAATGGATGGTTTGTTAGTGCTCTGTATATACGCAGTAAACTCCTTCTAAACCGGATATTTAGAAGATAATTCTTTAAATACCTTTAGGCAAGTGGCTTTTTGAGGCAGGGCGAAAGTCATGCAGAAGCTCAAAGGGGAGATTTCTGCATGACACCCTCACTGCATTTAATATGGCACATGTCCTTACAGAAGGCATTGTTACTAATTTGAACGTCCAGTTTAGACGGGGTTTGGGGTGACAGGGACTGGGATTCGGGCTGTCTATACCATGTGTACAATCTTTCTTACCTGAAAAGGAAAATGTTCTTATCCAATCAAGGTTGCACGTATGTTGTAAAAAGGATAGAGTTATTTTAGTATTACGGTCACGTATCTTTAGTGACTTATCAAACACATTTAATGCTTTGATAGTGATTGATACGTGTATGGTACAACAATGAACCTCCTCGCCTCGCTCAGAAATAGAAATAAAGTTTTCCATTTACACCTAATTTCGCTTACGTATTTTATGTCGATCATGTTACAATAATAAACATGTACATAGTGTGTCTTTATTCGATCATGTTGCCTTAATATTCAATAAGTTATTGTCTTAATTCGACCACGTTGTCCTTATATTCAATAATATTTTGTCAAATTATTCGATCATGTAGTCCTTTTATTCAATAATCTATTTTCTAATGATTCGATCATATTGCCCCTATATTCAATAATATATTGCCCTAAGTCTATTATAATGTCGCCATATTTATTTTTGAGCTATTGACCATGTTGTCATGGTGTTAATAAAGGTAGTCTTAATTCGCCCCTTACGCCAAACACATATTGTAATATTTTTATTGCCATTAAATTCAATACAGTAAAACCTCGATTATTCGAATTTTCGGTATGGAAGAATTTAGACCCTTTTAGGCAGGTGGCTGCTTAATGCATGGTGAAAGTCATGCAGAAAGCTCCTAGGGGAGCTTTCTGCATGACTTTCACCATGCATTAAGCTGCCTCCTGTCTTAAAGATCGATACTAATACGTATTTTAGTGTTCGAATAATCGAAGTTTTACTGTAATATATTGTCTTAATTTGCCCCTGTTTACATTATTGTACTGTAGTTTTGATTTACTTCGCTCTTGTGGCCATTATGATCAAGACTATGTCAACTTCACTCTCTCCCGTTACCGTTATGATATAGAATGTTTGTCTTTATTCGCTCGTTTCTGTTATATTCAAGAATATATGACGTTATATTCAAGTGCATTGTTTTCATATCTATGAACCACCTCATAATAGGAAATGATAATTACTCACCGTCGAAATACATTGTTTGTCGAATGTTTTAATAAGAAAAAATACATACCGAATATTTAAGCAAATTTAAAGGAAAATGCATAACTGTGTTTTCACAGCAGCGGTGCGGTGCGCACGTGCCATGCCCCAAACCTGTCAAGTTTTCATATTTTTTGCGTGGTTTCAGACTGCATGTAATTTACGTCGCACGACATCGTGCACATAGCATAATATCTCACATAATGGCTCTTTTAAATACTAGAATCATATTATTTAAAATCAACAAAGCGGCTGTATGATAGGGACTTCCGCAGCCCCACCACCACCCTG
Source organism: Azorinus chamasolen (assembly GCA_963576725.1). Classification (NCBI taxonomy): domain Eukaryota; kingdom Metazoa; phylum Mollusca; class Bivalvia; order Cardiida; family Solecurtidae; genus Azorinus; species Azorinus chamasolen. The sequence continues at coordinate 75,499,533 of OY755238.1, read as the reverse complement.
GTAGATAGGCGCTTGATTGAAATATCTATCAGCGACTTGTCAATTTTAGAACGAGTTCTAGACATACACTAACATTCCCGAGACTAGGGTGTTTTATCACTTTGCGGAGATAAAAATAATTGCAAATCTATCAACAATAAATCAAATATTATGTTTCTTACACGGTGTAAACACAAAACAGAACTACTTTCAACAAAGCAAGTTTCACAAAGATCGGAGCGATACTGTCAAGCAGTGATGGATGGAACACACATTTTTTCTCCTGCCTCTATGGCAAAAAGTAGTCCAGGAGGTTTGCGTTTTCGATATAAATTTCACCGTCAGATAAAGTATAATGGTGGAGAAATAATGACCAAAAATCGTGTTTTATTAGTCAGCGGATGCAGGTTGCAGTGTGTGCGGTATCTATAAACATGATATATCTTCATGATTTAAGCAGAATTAATTGCATTCACAAATATGAAGCCTGTGGTTTTCTAGAATGAAGGTAAACCTGGAATGAAAATTTCGCCCGAGACGTGAAGTTTTGCGCATCAACAGGTAAAAATGAAACACCTACAAAACCTGCTCATGACTCTGTTTCTGTTGGTAGGATTCCCCTTAGTAGAATTATTTTGCGGATATCGCATGTTGTTTGTGAAATTTTCAATATTTAACCCTTTGCCTGATGAAAATATTCATGAAAAAATAATGACATCACGAATATTAAATTTTATTAACTGTATTTTTAACGGTATAGGGACACAGGATGCTTTAGTCGTGACAAAAACTGTAGAATCAGATCTATATAAATCCATAAGCAAACAGGACAGAACTTGATCTGACGGCTCCAATAGGGTCTACTCTGTTTGAAAATGCCTCTAAATGCGTCTCTACCAGGTTAATGATTAGGCCTGTGAGTACTGGCGGTCATTTATAATTATATTGTACTCAACATCTATGACAATCGAATCCTCCTTTGAAAATAGAGAAGAGTAAAGAGAAAACCTTTCTTGGAGACCTTCCTATCTCTTCTGCGTTGTGATCTACCCCAAACAGCGTCTAACAATACCATCTGTTTATCTGTGATCGCATGTATGATTCTATCAGATCTTGTTTACATCAAACGAATTGATACCATAATTAATGTCTACATATGTCTACGGGGATTTCATATGAAATACAGCATGCTTAGATAAAGTCGTGTATGGTATGCCAGGCACGGGGATATTCCAGCGGTCATCTGATGTACACCAGAGATAGCGGGGGCAGGTTTCACCGCTAACAAGACGGCCAGAGTGCGCGTTCCATCATCGCCTATCCTTCTCTACGCCATCAGCATCTTCATCTGGTACCATATACTACTAAGATTGTATGCCAAAATTTATCCTAGCTCCTAATTAATGACAATCGGTCGCCGGATTTATCCCGTATTCAACTGTGCAGAAATTAAGGTTAAATTCACACGACGACAAAAACTAGCATACATGTTTTACATACGACGACCGCAGCTTCCAGATACGATCGTCGTATGTTAGGACTTCAGTCGTACGATCTGTCATATTACGTGTCCCAGTCTACTGCCAAAACTTTCAATACTATTGACCTTAACCTTTAACATACGGAGCAAAATGTTTTATGTGCAAAAAATTACAATGTATGTTCGCTTCGTGTTTAGCCTATTACCTATGGGCTATTTTTATACCAAACCTCTTTGAATAAATGTACCGAAAAGGAGCATTTACAAGAGAAAAGAAAAAAACCAGAATTGTGTAGTTAAGAAACCATTGTGATAAATAGAGCATTTGCTCCATAATGGCCAATGCTTTATTGTTTAAAAATGTGGCTTTTACAGAGGCGTCAAAATGCATCAATATAAGGGAATGGGTTAAGTGTTTCCATCATATCAACGCATGTTCATGTCTTTGCAATTAGAGTAGACCAAGATCAAACAGCTCCTGTAGACGCAACAGTTTCTATTAATGTATATATGTCATTTTAAAAGTTGAACTAATAAGTAGTCATGGTGTCATTATTTCTTCTATGAATTTTCAACAAAGAAATGGTTAAAATACAATTATTTTAAAATTCTCTAAAATGAAACATGCAACCAACGTGTCAGCAGTTAGGATACTGACGAGAATGTGAGCTGCTCTGAGTCTCACCTAGATGAACTCTGTTTGCTAAATTAAAACAGAGGTCCAGATAAGATACGTAAATAAAAACCTTTTCATGAGTAACTCCTTTATTTCTCTACCATATCCTATGTTGTAACCACTCTTTAGAATCGTCTCTTCGAGACGGAGATGGATTTCACAGTAAATGGAGAAATGCCGAGTTTAGAATTTGAGTACGCATCTATATTTGTTGCTCTGTTAAAAGTTGATGCATATGTACAATGCTAAATACTAAGCCTGAGTTGTGCTGATAGTTTTCAGTAAGTTTGTCTTAAATGGTCTGTTGAAGAATATGTCAGTTTAAATGCGCCGTTTAACACCTTTGCAAACAGCGTAGACCCATCTGGAGCGGACGGCTTCTGTAGGTTCAGTCTGATCAGGGTCTATAGAATTTTCAGATAATTATTCATGAAGTAAACTGTTAATACTGTAAAACCTCTCTATAACGGCCACTAAATGGTGTTAATTAGTTGGTATTAAGGGCAGGTGGCTGCTTAAAGCAAGATGAAAGTAAAGCAGAACGCTCCTATAGTAGCCATCTGCCTTTAACACAAAAATGATGTAATTTAGTGGCCGTTATAGAGAGGTTTTACTGTTCTGAAAATTATATCATGAATATACGACTAATGCATGTAAAAGTTCAACAAAAAACAACAAACAAACAAACAAACAAAAACGATGGATCCAAGCTGTTTGACACTCGGTCAATAGTTTCTCAAAAGCTTCATGAAATAGAAAATATTCAAAATTGCACCAGATGCAAAATTTGAGCAAATGTTTCAATGCAGACATGATGAAAGTATAAATATGTATAAGGGGAATAACTCAGAGATGCCGGTGTATGAATGTTGCATATGTTGTCATAGTTTCACAGTAAAACAGGTCGCCGCTGTTCGTGCTTTATGTCAATTGCGGGAATATGTTACGTCGGCGTAAATGACCTACATATGAAAATCCCAGAACTTATAGATGTTTTATTAGCCTTATCCCAGGAGAAGTCAAAGGCCCTTGATGCTCAATCAGGGATGTTAATCTCTCTGATAGTTTTCACTGACAACTTCAATATCGCTTTCAGAGGTTAATAAAATCTGTATTATTAACTGTCAGTCAATGGGTAACTCATTCTTAAGTATGTAAGATCCTGCACGGCGGCCATGTTTGAACAAGGCCTCCTTGTAAACCAATATGTAACCCCCGTGTTCAAGTTGTCAACGGGGATATAACACAGGTGTCAGAGGGGTTGAAAAACTTGCTTCGACATCAGTAATACAATATCCGGGATATAATACAACAAACCCGTTCCGCCGTGCCAGTTGACGGATTTTGATTGATTAAGTTGCACGACAGATCGGCGAATCCAGTCAGTTTAAGCCGAATAATATTGTGCCTGAAATAATGTCTGTCAACTAAACACGATTAAGGCCTTAAAATGGCGGAGCGCGATTTCAAGACGCTTCGCCGTTGACAGATAATGGTAAAGAAAAGGGACCCGTAATTGAAACGAATGAAAATAAGTTAATTTGTGTGAAAATAAAGTGAACTTTATTCTCAGGGCAATTGTATTGTCTCCCCAAATATTGATACAAGCTGTCGTTTTAGGCAATTCATCACATTGAAAGGAAGGACACCGACAGCTCCGTAGGAATGAAGACAGATACAATTCGTATTATTAAATTTAGTAAACTTTGATTTTGAAACACGGATCTTAAAGGTACACATTTGAAGTAGGATCCTGAAATTGAACGACTTCTGTTTACATTTAAGAGATTGCTATATATATGTACAGAGATCGCACTGTTGTTATAATTTCTTTACCCCTAGAGGTCATGTTTTCTTATTATCATAGGTAATTTTAATTGCCACTTTATTGTCAAGGACGGAGAATACAACCCCAAGATTATCCTAACAGACTTCGCCAGTATCTGTTTTCCACGGTGTCTGAATTCGCCCTTGTCATCTCTTGTCGTATTTTGTTAACACACCCATCGCAACAATATACAGTTGAACTTCGATATCTCGAACTCGGATAACTTGAACTTCGGGATAACTTGAACAAAACGTTAAGTCCTTCCAAAACTTACAATACATAGGTGTTCTAAATTGTATCGCTACAGCTATCTAGAAACACATGTGACAGCTTAATACAGGTATAAAGTAATGCTGAAAGCTCATACAGGAGCTTTCAGTATTACTTTAGACCTGTATTAAGATGTGGCCTTACGAAATTATTTAGATTATAAATTGGATGACTCGAACTTCTGTTATCTCGAACTAATTTGCACGGTCCCTTGAAGTTCGAGTTATCGAAGTTCAACTGTACAACAAAACCACTTGAATAATCATAAGTGTCTTTAATGCTCAAAGTTCCCGATTGTACTTTCTGCATTAAGCTACCACCTGCCTGTAAAACACATGATTAGATCTGTTGGTCATTTTTGAGTGTTTGGAGTTCAGTAAAACCCCTCTAAACCGGATTTTTTTTACTTCGGAAGAAGAATTTAGAACCTTTAGGTAGGTTGCTGCTTAATGCAGGATGAAAGGCATGCAGAAAGCTCCAATGGGAACTTTCTGTATGACTTTCACCCTGCACTAAGTTGCCACCTGTCTCATAGACGTGTATTGATAAGAATTTGAGCGCCCAGTTTAGAGAGGTTTTACTGCAATCATAATATCAACCAACATAAAAAATATTTAATATCAAATATATACATGTAATTAAAGTGCAAATTACATTCCAAACAATATTTGGTGTTACTTGAACGAAAGGTTTATAATCGGTTACATGCATATTACAACAATTTATTTGTATCGCTGTAACATTGTATTTGATGAATATTCATATTTTCATAATGAATATGTATAAGCTCAATTGAATATGCAAGGGAACTTTTGACATGACAGAAACGGTAGAATTAAGACCCATATATGTTCAGACGCGAACAAAGAAATCCCTAATCAGAGAGCTTCTACAGGAACTCTCTGTTCTGAGTCTATTCTGTTTGCTGCAAGTGCGCTGAAATGCATTTCTATATGGTAAAGGGTTAAGTTAAACCAAACACATGCTGCTAAAGAGCAACCGAAATTTCAATGAATATGCTTCAATGCTTCAATATTAAAAAAGCACATATTTACAATATTAAACTGCCGCCATGCTTATTGGTCAGTGGGACAGGTGCTAAGGTCAAAGTCATAGAAACGTGTTAATTGAAATAATACACGTTGAAGAGTACAACCTATGTGAAGTGCGAGCTCAAAAGAAGTCTGATCGTCGATAATGAACACATGTGACAGCTAATACCATGGCAAGGTGTTATAAAAAGAGCACGCAAAGATATTTCGGCATTTGCCAATTACCTCATAGGCTATTTTTTAGATACAATCTCTTTGAATAAGTCTACCGAAAAGGAGCATTAACTAGAGAAAAGGAAAAGTTTAGAATTTTGAAGTTTGAAACCATTCCGATAAATAGAGCATTTGCTCCTATAGGAGCAAATACTCTATTTATCACAATGGTTTCACAAAGCGACTTTTACAGAGTCGTCAAAAGTCGTCAGTATGAGGGTCTGCTGTGTTTCCATACTTTATGAATGTTTAACCCTTTACTCCATGAATACACATGTAAGAAATGCTGACATCATTTTTAAAATAGCATTAAAACACATGAAAAATTCCAAAGTTGAATCTGTAGAATCAGATCTATATAATTCCATAAGCAAACAGAGCAAACACTGATCAGACGGATCCTATATTGTTTGCAAGGACGTAGAAAGGTGTATTTATAGGGTAAAGGGTTAATTTAGGTTACACATATTATTAAATATTTGTATAGAATAACTGTGCAACATATTTCATCTAACCCTTTGTTCCATGAATACGCATTTTAATGCATTTACAAACAGAGTAGACCCAGATCAGACAGGATCCACTGTTTATGAAATAATAAAGATCTAATTCTACAGTTTCTGCCGTGGCCAAAATTTCGTTTCCTATATTTGCATGCCATTATTTTTTTTTTATTCAAAATGGCATTAATGCGTACATGGATATTCAAGAAGTAAAGAGTTAATAAAATAATGTACCAGCTAAAGGGCTGGCTCATACGTTCTTTTACAACAAACCTTTTCTCTTCAATCGCACTCAAGAAAAGTAAATGTTCTTACCAAAAATGTGTTAAGACTTATCTAATGGAAACAAGTGTTTAAAGTCAATATTTTAGAAGATTGCCAAATTGACAAAAGCTGATAAAGGAGAACAATTCAAAGTATCTTGAAAGAAAAAAATAAGACGTTGATAATTATGATAGACTTAAAAGGATAAAACAGAAGAAAAATATGAATTGACACATAACATCCTAATTATGTTTATTGTTTGTAAGTATTATAGATAATACATGTACTTTAATCATCAACAAATTTTTCATGGATTCTCGTCAGTCGTCTTAACCCTTTTCCCTGTTGGATATTCAAGCTAGAAATAAAGGCATCATGAGTATTTATTAGCTATGTTTTATAATAACAGATGGACACATGCTTTATTGATATTAGTAGAGACTGTAGAGTCACATCTATTATAATATCATAAGCAATCAGAGCAGGTCCTGATCTGGGTCTTCTCTGCTTACAAAGGAAGGAAAAGGCGTTTATATGAAGGAAAGGGTTAAGTTAAAAAAAAAGCTTAAAATCAAGAATAAATAAAACTCAAAACAACTTTGCAGAGTTTATGGAATAGCGTGTTATGAATTTTGAAAAACTTCTTAATTCAAATTCAAGACAAAAATACATTTTCCTAGGTTTGTTCTGCAAATAACGGGATCATTTCCTTAGCCCCTTTCATGCTATTTGCAACATGACTCACATTTGCACACAACTTGGATCTATACGAGGCGCCGAGCAACTCGGCATCCCATCAGGATCCAAGCTATTTGATACTCGGTCAATATTTTCTCAAAAGTAATCAAAATTGCACCGTATCTGAAGTTGAGCAGCTATTTATCTTTCACGGCGGTATGGGGGTTACCAGTATAACGGATGCCAACAAAATAATTGTTTTTAATTTCAGACAATAATACAGACAGAGCAGATTAGGGTCACTGACGGAATTCTCTCGCTTCGAGACTGTGAACGTATGTAGAGGACATTGTTTTGAAATCCTTTTAACATTGTCAGCCCTTATCTCCTTGTGACAGATATAATGTCTATTCTGATTTTGATCCCGTGTGATTTTGAATACTTCCGATACGATCAGTGTTTGGAGAAACTAATGACCGAGTGTCAAACAACTTGGAGCCTGATGAGACGCCGAGTTACTCGACGTCTCATCTGGCTCCAAGCTGTTTGCTAAATGCGAACCAGGTCTCGTTTAGCTGAATAAGAGTTAACACGCATTTTTCAGGGACTTAATTTATTTGCACACGTGTAATATGTACTCGAGCCGAAATACCCTGTTCATAGGGCGAAAACTTTAAGCCGCAATTTGAAAAGATCACAGTCGACAATGATACGGTGTTGTACAAATAAACTTTACGTGTTTGTAGGAGGATCAAAGGGTTCGAACAGACTCGAGGTCGCATGCCCCAAGACTGACGCGGATGTCGCTGAAGCTTTAACAAGATGAGCAAAGACAAAGTCTGAGATACCTTTTCGTCTGTGTTTTTTTTCTCATTTATAATATTAGCAATATTTAAAAAAGAATAAGACCAGGGTGCAAAACACTGTTGATTCTTATGTGTGTTTACATGCATCAAAACGTTATTTTGTTTTTAATTTACAATGATCTAAAGTCAATCATTCATCTGAATATTTATGTAAGCAATAACGGCAATGCGGGGATATTTATTTGATGAATTATTTGACCACGGCAGAAATTGCAGAATCATATCTAATCAGAACAGACCCTTGTCAGACGGTCCATATAGAAGCCGTCTCATCTGGGTCTTGTGTGTTTTAACCATTCTCTTGCTGAATTTTAAAATACATTTCTCCTTCTTTACCCATGCCCTGTTGTATAATTACATATATCTTCACTGTGTACACGTATTTCGCTGTGCAATCACTGCTGTGGAGTGCACTGGTTGCACAATCAACTTGTAAATAGTGCAGACCCTGATGAGACAGCTCCTTTACAGGTAAGTATATTGACGTGAATAGCAAGCGAAGGGTTACAAGGTTTTGTCAGGTTAAATAAACCATTGCGCCACCCAAATGGGCAAACGATTTTGGACATTTCATGTTTGCATTTCAATGGATTTGCTTTTTTAAAAGAGGAAGTCCCTTCGATAATATCATAAAACTTAAAAGTTTTGTTTCCTTCGGCGTATATTCGACTTGTTTTCTTGCGATATACTATTTTTCAGCATATAAACAAATGATTTATGTAATTGTTTGGCATTTATAAAACACGTTGCAAGTATAGACGATCACTTTTAATTTTCTCTTTCCTTGTTTATGATATTAATTCTTATACTACAGTCAAAGATAATCAATAAAATGTTACATAGAGATAGCCATTGGTTTCTTTCCGCTGTTTAATTAATATTTTTGATATTTTTTTTAGGATTTTCTGCAGGATTTTTTTAACTGATATATTTAATGAATTCTACTTTATCATTAACACCCTCCCACACACACAAACAAAAACCTACAAGAAAAACTATACAATATTCTTCGATAATGTTATTAACAGGAAGTAGTATATATTGTAGTAATAATTATTATTTTATAACCAATATTATTGTTATCATATTTTTGAAAATAATAATAATAATAATAATAACAATAATAATCATAATAATAATAATAAAAATGATAATAATTCAATTCAAGAACAAGAAGAAGAAAAAGAATAATAAGGATAAAAACAACACGGAAACAACAACAATAACAGAAACAGTAACAACAACAATAACAACAACAACAATACTACTACTACTACTGCTATTACTACTACTACTACTACTACTACTACTACTGCTACTACTACTACTACTACTACTACTACTACTACTACTACTACTACTACTACTACTAAAGCTAATTATTTTTTTTATTATTATGGTATGTTTTTAGTATACAGTAATTTTATTTGCAATGTTATAGTTTTTATAACTATGTTGCCATTGTAATCATTGCCATTTTTTCGTCAGTCAGAACAAACAATGTAGTAATGCAACCATATATAACTCACAAAGTCAAGTATCTAAATCATTTACGTTACTGACTTCTAACTTTTTGCAATTCATAATTCAATTTTCGCTACAATTTATTACGATTTAAGGCTTTGATATCATTGTTAAAATGATGGAAATTTTTGGCACAGTATGTATTTCGTTAACGCTTTTTCATGTTAATACCAAAGACACGTTTTGCACATAATTATACAACACGGCGTTCTCTTCAATGGGCAAGGGGTTTAACCCTTTATTCCATAAGTGCACCTTTCTGTGCCTTTGAAACAGAGTAGACCCAGATCAGACGGATCGTATATGAGTTGTCTGATCAGAGTCTGCTCTGTTTGCTTGTTATATAATATATTTATTTATTTTCTTCAGTGTACAATACATCAACAAAGCATATATCATTCTAAAACAGTTAGTACAACGCCACTCTATTAAGATTTATAAGAGACTTGTTTATATACACATATACACACATACATCAATTCCATATAAATTTGATTATACAGTTTCTGCCATGGCCAAATTTTCCTGTATCCATATGCTGTTATAACAAATTATTGTAATTATTATCCATGGCGTCATTATTTTTGACATAGAGGAAATGGTTAAAAGAAAATAGTTATGAAAATGTCTTTTTAAGTAGACTCAATAATTTACAACACCTAATGTCTACATACATGTGTATTGCTGACGGTATCAGACTTGTTTATCATTCTTTAACCGTTTAAATAGCATCGAGGCTATATATTTATTTGCGTTGTACGTGGTATGTGAACAAACTGAATTGATCAGCCAAAGAGTGTTTGGCTGATAGTCATAAGATTTGTCTTGAAAAACGTCAAGGACTCAAGAGTGCATATTTTATACAAATGTATAATGTTATAACACTTGAATCCATGAATGTTCACGTAAGTAGAAACAATAACATCATGAATATTGATACAGTAAAACCTCTCTATAACGACCACTAAATTGTGTTAATTAGTTGGTATTTTGAGCAGGTGGTTGCTTAAAGCAAGGTGAAAGTAAAACAGAACGCTCCTAAAGGAGCGTTCTGTTTTACTTTCACCTTGCTTTAAGCATCCACCTGCCTTTAACATAAAATACTTGATGTAATTTAGTGGTCGTTATAGAGAGGTTTTAGTGTAAGATTAATTGTTACAATAGCGTATTTGCATAGGAAGTTTTAGCCTAGACAGAAACTATAGACTCTATATTATATCATAGGCCAACAAAGCAGACCCTGATCAGACGGCTCTTACAGGAGCAGTCTGATCTGGATCTACTCTGTTTGCAAAGGCACAGAAAGGCGTATTTTTTGAGTAAATGGTTAAACATTCATGGCCAACGAAAATACTTTTACCTGTTAAATATTTATGTAAGAAATAATGACGTCATTAATATCAAACATATTGATATCGATAATGACATATGAGCACATATCTATCAGATCTAGAATCAGATATCAGATCTATATCATTCCATAAGCAAACAAAGTAGACCCTGGTCAGACGGCTTCTATAAAAGTCGTCTGGTCTGGATCTACTCCGTTTGCAAATATATGAAAAAGGCGTTTATATGAAGGGAGTGGTTAAAAGAGAATCAGCGTAACTAAAATATGAGATGATTTTAGGAGTTCTATTTTTTTCTATCCCATAAATCAAATCTTAGACATTAAGGCTGACAGAGAATATTCTCAGAGAGCAATCTAAAAAGGATAATTAGTAATCCAGTTTTTATTAAAAAATTGGGGATCAAGATATCATGTGTTTTGTCAAAAGCTTTTTATGCAAAATTGAGTGACCTCTGGTCAAGAAAAAAGATATTGCCAGTTTGATGTTGGATAAAGCATCCACCAAATGACCAGTGGTGAATTCTAATTCGGACATTTGCAACGAGCGGTTACACTCCATGTCGTGCCGCTCCGCTGTTCAATTGGACAGATTGGGGATTATTCTTTAGATGGGGTCACCATTCGATAAATCCCATCAGCTGCAAGGGGCCAAATTGGACCCCTTTCAGAAGAAGCGTACAAGATGTTTCTTTTTGAGATTGTTGATCTGAGCAGAATTTAAATAACCAAACATCAAACACAGGGCGAACTTGTGTAAATAAATAGAGGGATTTATGCCAGAAAATTAGAATTTGATTTTATAATTGATATTTAATGACAGTCATCTCCTCTTATTATATCTCATTGTGGTGGACTAGAGAGAGTTGACAAATATAGCAAAACATCTCTACACCGACATTTCTGGCGTTTTAATAATTTTAAGACGGTGGGTAGCTCTCGTTGGGACTGTATGCATTGCATTTGTTTTACATTAAGTAATCAGCTGCCTTAAACATCGTTTTTATTCATTTAGTTGTCAATTCGTGAGTTTTTATTCTACACTATTCAAACTGACAGTATTTTCGTGGAACTGTTGCTGTAAATTAATCATAAGGTAATCACACACTCTTAGAATATCAGTAAACTATAAGATTAACACTTTACTCTCCATGGATACTTATGCAAGAAAATAATTACGTCATGGATCTTACTAAACTGATTTCTTAAAACGGCAATATGAACAAAGGAACTTCTATCCTGGCAGAATCGATAGAATTATATCTATATTATCTCGTAAGCAAACAGAGTAGACCCTAATCAGACGGCTCCTATAGGAGCCGTCTGATTAGGGTCTACTCTGTTTGCAAAGACGTAGAAAGGCGCATATATGGTATAAAGGGTTAATCATCCTAATTCAGCTAGTTTTGTTATTCACTTTGTTGTTCATCAACCTTTCAAATATTCAAATACAAAATATATCACGTAAGCCTAATTTGACATCAAAATGAAGTTTAATCCTTTACTCCATGAATATTCATGTAAGAAATAATGACATCATTAAAATTAATTAGATTAAGTTTTATAATGGAACATGAACACAAGAAATTTGGATATTGCAGAAATTGCAGAATGATATCTATATTATTCATAAGCAAACGGAGCAGACCCTGATCAGACGGTCCCTACAGGAGCCATCTGATCTGATTCTACTCTGTTGACAAATGTGTACAAATGCGTTTATAAGAAGGAACTTGTGGTAGCTTAATGCAGGTCATTAAATAATCTGTAAAGCTCCTATTGGAGATTTCTGTATTTCTTGCACCCTGCATTAACCATCCACCTTCTGTTTGAGACTCCTATGTTCAATGAATGAATGGTCGCTTAGGATGGGTTCTACTATCAATGGGTGTCTGATCAAATACGTACCTGATGCAATTTTGCTTAATTTCTGACTCGTTCAACCTTTTGAAAAATATTAATCTGTTATTTCATATAAACGCCTTTCTATGCCTTTGCAAACAGAAACATACTCATATCAGATGACTACTATAGCAGCCGTCTGATCAGGGTCTACTCTATTTGTTTATGATATATTATAGAGCTGACTCCACAGTTTCTATCACGGCTAAAATATCACGTGTTCGTATACCATATAAAATGTAATCTAATTTATATTTATGGTATCAGTACAGTATTTGTAACATATATATTCAACAGGGAAAATGGTTAACTGAGCACCAAAATGTTTGAATCCTGATGAGACACCGAGTCACTCGGTCTTAAGTCTTTCCTTCATATAAACGTGTTTTCACCCATTTGCAAACAGAGTAGACCCAGATCAGACGGCTCCCATAGGAGCCGTCTGATCAGTATCTGCTCTGTTTGCTAATGGAATTTGAAAGGCTACAATGTTCCACCTTCAATATTTCAATATTACTATTTTGTCCATAAATATTCAGTAGGTACTGAACTTTAGAATAGACATAGAACATGGAAAAGGTTAAGATAACAACGTGTTCATTATTTACTTATAAAAACAGTTCGTTTAGTGTTGTACTAACTACAAAGAGACAGAGAAACAAAGAAATAATAAACAGTAAAAACCGACTCGTGAATAAATACACTTTCATCTATTGTAGACGTTTCATGTTTAGTCATGATTTTCTTCTTTGAAATTTAGTCATCATGATTTGTCATGATTTCTGACCACTCGGTGTACTATATCAACTGAGAAATATTTTATGTGGTAATGTGAACTTTATCCTTTCGTTGTAGGTAACGATTGTGTTTGACATCCAGCTCAGAATATTTCTATAGAACTCTGATAAGGATATAGTTTTTTATACACTGTCTGCTATAGAAAACCATATACATGTAGCAAAGTATAGTTTTTTCATACTGAATAAACTCTGTCATGAAGCAATGATGGATCATTCCATTTTGAATCATCATCCTTTAAAATGGGTTAACCCCTTTCGGTGCAAAATTTCTAATTGTCGTCTGCAATCCAATTTTGTTGAATCATATGGTAAAATAAGAGAATAAGAGAATAAGAGAATAAGATAAACAAATGCAACTTTCAAAGGAATAAAGCACAGATATAGAAATAGAGCTGAGACAAAAAGTGAAGTACCTGATCAGACGCCGCCTTGAAAAGACGGTGTCTGATCTGGGACTGCACTTTTTGTCGTGGTGCATTTTTGCGACATTGGCAGTGAAAGGGTTAAATCTACTAAAGGTGTAACGCGGAAGAAATACATCTGATTGATAATCTGACTGTATTTCTGAAAAGAAATGGGCGACAAATCTAGTTTTGGAACTGAAGCAGGCGACATTATTTGCAGACGACAATTGCCCAGAGTGTAGCCGCTAGTGGGTTAACAATTTCAATAGTCCATGCAAAAGTATGGACACATTTACAAATCTATGTAGTTTGGATCCAGAGGAGACTTCAAGTTACTCGTAAATTTATTAGACTAAAAAACTGTTTTATAACGCGAAAATATTGTGTCAAAAAAGAAACGGAAAGTTGCAGACGACACATTCTGCAGATGAAAGAAGGGTTACTGTCTGCTGAAAACAAAATTCATGTCTGCTGAAACTCTACGCTTCCACAAGTCTTATATACTTTCCTCCATGAATATTCATGCAAGAAATAATGACGTCATGGATATTAATTAGATATAGTAATAACTTACGGACACGGGGATTTTTATCCATGGCAGAAACTGCAGAATCATATCTATACTGACACGAAAGAGAAATTGTGCAGTTGGTTAATTGGCATTATTTTATACTTCTAGTATCTGAATATATGCATATTTGGTACCACAATGTGCAAAAATGTATTGGCTTTGCGATGGTTTACTTTTACTTTAGATGTGATAAGTGTCCGAAAAGTATTTAACGTCTGAACAACGCAGGGGTGAAAAGTGAAAGTTGCAGATTTGTAATTTCCCGTATCTGCCTTTTGATTTTGAATATTTGTAACGATTCGCGACAATTAATCAGTATCTGCTATGGCCTCCTCGTCTACGGATCAATGCTAATATTCTTGACCGCATGGATCTGACGTAATGTCTAATGACGACGTCAGGAACGGCGTATCAAAAAGGAAGATACGGGAAATTACAAATCTGCAACTTTCACTTTTCACCCCTGCGTTGTTCAGACATTAAATACTTTTCGTATACACTCTTTGTTCAAAGATTTTTAGCTATTAATTCCTTTGCCGAGAAGGTTGTATTGCATGTTTTATTGATTACGACATGCCCTAGCAGGGAATAGAACCAATCATATTTACACGGTTATGTTCCTTTAAATATTTCAAATACTAGATAAAGACTGTCTGTATGAAGGTTTCCAGTTGTGTATTAATGAGGAAGTCCCTACAATGAAAGCGTATTTTCGTTAATATAATAAAAATTGCGCCTTTGATACAAAATAAACCGTTTTCATCGATACTTATATTTTTGTGTTCTACAACAAAATATTATCGGCCTTGGTTGAACTGTTAACGAAACTAAAACAAAAGCCGAATAATATACATTGCAGAAAACACCGGGTCTTCGATATCAAATATGTGAAAGTTTTGTCTTGTTCGGTGTTTATTCGACTGGTTTTATTGCGATATACTTCTTCTCAGCATATAAACAAAATTATTTATGTATTTTAGGCATTTTAACCCTTCGCTTGCTAATCACGTCAATATACGTACCTGTAAATAGTGAAGACCCAGATGAGACAGCTCCTGCAGGAGCTGTCTCATCAGGGTCTGCACTATTTACAAATTGATTGTGCAACCAGTGCACTCCACAGCAGTGATTTCACAGCGAAATACTTGTACACAGTGAAGATATATGTAATTATACAACAGGGCATGGGTAAAGAAGGAGAAATGTATTTTAAAATTCAGCAAGCGAAGGGTTAAGACACGTTGCAAGTAGAGACTATCACTTTAATGTGTTATAGATCATGTTCACCTAGATATCGTTTGCTGTTTCAAGTAGTTTAATCATTTACTCCATAATAATACGTCTTTGCAAACAAAGCAGACCAAGATCAGATGACCCATGCAGGGTTTGCTCTGTTTTCTTATGAAATAATATAGAACAGAACAGAACAGAATATTTATTTGGTTTAAGCATTACAGCTCATCACCATAAATACAAAAATACAAATACAGATAATACATGCGTTACATTGTGACGTTCAATGTCAGATTGGTGTTGTGTAGATGTTTATCTTGTTTTAGCCAAGATCTATTTTGTGAGAGTGTTATTAATCAAGTTTTTCATAGACATTGTTTTGTACTTATCCTTGTATGGCTAAATGCATGATATGAGTACATTAGGCATAAATGCGTGTATATACAAAATATACATTGTTCAGACATGTACATGAACATGCATTATTATTCAAAACATTACATAATGTTTTGCATAACGAATGCGACTAAGAGATTAATTCATCATCTCTGCATTTAAAACTATTTATGCAGTACGTAGCTAATTTATTTAAAACGCTTTTCTTTGTACTATTCAACAATTCAATAAGTTTGAACATGCTCGGTCTTCGTCAGAAATAATTTGATATATATTATTTTCTAAGGTTATCATATTTAGGACATACTAGTATAAAATGGTATTCGTCTTCTATGTCATTTAATTCACAAATTTGACACAATCTTTCATTCCTCGATATCTTCCTATGTCGACCTACTTCTATCAAAAGTTTATGAGAAGACAATCTAATTTGAGATATCACATTTCTGTGTTTGGTCTTATCTAATAAGCTTAAATATGTAGACACACTAAATGTTGTCTTTAGTTCTTTAAACAAAACCAAAGATGTACAGTTATTGGCGCTTTCGTGCCATTGAGAAATGTAAATATCTTTTAAACGAGTCTTAACAACAGGTAAAAATACTTCTAAGCAGACAGATTCTGGGAATGCCCAGACATCTGAAAACCCCGAGCTACATAACAGATCTCTTACCTTAGTTGACCAGTTATTAGTACTATTGTTAATATCCCTTCTCTGGTTATCGAGAATAGCTTTTAGAATACAATTGTCATATTTATGCGTATAAAACTTTAACCAGAATTTAATGATTCTGATATATCTACATAATATGTAATGGGTAACGCCCTAATTCGGCATATAGTGCCAGTGAGTTTGTTGATTTTTTTACGTTTAGCAGCCATTTACAAAACTTTCTATGCACTCGTTCTATGTTATCAGCCTTAACAAAACCCCAAACTTCACAGCTATAATTTAAGATTGATGAAACGTAAGAATCGAACAAATTACACATAATATTAATTGGGACGTCAATCTCGTTTGTAATACTAAAGAGTGCGTTTAACGCTCTGAGTCCTTTACCGGATAGAGTGTTTGTCGCTGGCATAAATGACCCGCCACTCGATAACACTAACCCTAAATAGTTGAAGCTGTTAACAACTTCTATTTGATTTCCTCCATACGTCCAACTCATTCCCCTGTCCAAAATCCCGCCTTTTCTAAAAACAACAATTTTCGTTTTATCTATATTAACCGTTAAATTCCATTTTTTGCAATATGTTTCTAAGTTATTGAGCGAAGATTGAAGGCTATCTTTTGATTCTGAAAATAAAACGGCATCATCCGCAAAAGCCAGAAGATAAATAGATAACTGTTCAAGAGATATCCCAGAATTCATGTCTTGTTGCATATGCAATTCTATGTCATTCAGGAAAAGGGAAAACATCATCGGCGAGGTTACCTCCCCTTGTAATAATCCAACCTCGCTTTCGAAAAAGTCTGACAGCGTATTCATATGTTTAACACGCAACTTTACAGATTCGTACATCGATCTAATGATAGAAAACAATTTACCATCAATGCCACAATTTAACAATTTAAGCCAAAGACTATTTCTGTCAATCAAATCATATGCTTTTTTGAAATCCACAAAACAGCAAAATAACTTATTCTTATTCTTCATTTCTCGTTCAATTAGCGAATTCAAAACAAATATAGATCAGTTTCTTCTGACATGGCCAACTCGCCATTGTTCGTGTGCCATTATAACAGATAATTTAATCCCATTTTCATGATGCCATAATTTCGTACATGAATACCGGTATTCACGTGGTAAAGGTTTAAAAACCCATTATATATGTAAGTATATTCTTATCAATTGTATTCGTTATGCGAATATCAACCTCCATGATTTGCAAACCGTGTAGAACCAGATCAGTTTTCGCGTTTAACCCTTTACCTGATGAATATTTATCAACGAAAGAATTACAACACACATATTTATAAACTAAGTAATCAATTCTTAAATTAGTATCCATGGAGGAAAGGGTTAACACTACCCAGTTACTTATTAGATGATAATTCAGTCTATTGTTTGTCGTTATCTCTTTATCAATATCGTCAATTAATTACCTGAAATAACCTATGCGTCATTTTCTTTCTTATTGAACCATTGTGAACGGGAACAAACAAATGTATGTTTCCCAGTCCCCAGTAATAATAGTTTTTACGTGTTGTGATCATTAACTTGACAGGCTGTGTAATATATAGCTTGTTAATACTTATCCCGTAGTAACAAAAATAATGTCTGCTTAAATTCTTAATTAATGCAATTTTACTAACATCCGATTTCATCAAGCTTTTGAGATGTTACTGACCAAGTGTCGCACAGCTTGGATCCTGATGAAACACCGAGTTACTCAACGCATCATCAGGATCAACACTGTTTACAAACGTCAACCAGGGGATGATCAGTAGGGTATGGGCGAACAGATCTGCACGACATAAATTTAGAAGATCTTTACATGACGTGACCCCTGCAATTCACGAACTTTTTTCGTCTAAATGTATGTTCAGATAAAACGCATGCGTGGTCATTTTGCGGTCAATATGTGTCGTTGTCATCTCAGCGACTAAACCAATTAGTAAGCAGTGAAGATTTGTCCCATTTAGTATTCACTCGTTTAGTTAATTCAGTTCTGCCTATATTCACCGAGTTTGTTTCAGAAAATGCTATTACGGTACGGATACTTTTAGGAGAAAAGTTCGCCAAAACATGTTTTCTCTACAGATTATTTGACCTTAGGTATTATATGTAACCCTTTACTTCATAAATACGCCTTTCTACACCTTTGCAAACATTACATGTATTATTTCTTCACGCTTTATTCCATAAATACGCCTTTCTACACCTTTGCAAACATTACATGTATTATTTCTTCACGCTTTATTCCATAAATACGCCTTTGCAAACAGAGTATACCAAAATCAGATGGCTCCTACAGGAGCCGTCTGATCAGAGGTTTGCTCTGTTTGTTTAGGAAATTATAATAGACCTGACTCTACAGTATCTACCAATACAAAACTATATTGTATACATATGCCATTACAAAAATTCAGCGAATAAATATTCATGATATAATTATTTATTACATGAATATGTATGGAGCAAATGGTTAAGCAAACAAAGCAGGCCCTACAAAAGCCGTCTGATCTGGGTCTACTCTGTTTGCAAAGATGCCAAAAGGCATCTCTTTGAGGTAAATGATTAAGGGAGACCCATCTAATGAACTGTTTGTTCAGTTCTTTATGGGGTATCTAAATTTTATATGATGAACTCTCTTATATGGTTCCCCTGTTTCGAATGCAGATTCCCCTACACGTTAACCCTTTACCCTGATAGATATGCATATATAAGTATACCTGGTAAATATTCATATATAAGTTTAATTGGTAAATATTCATAATTACATAAGTTTACCTAGTAAATATTCATATATAAGTTTACCTAGTAAATATTTATATATTAGTGCACCTGGTATATATTCATATATAAGTTTACCTGGTAAATATTCATATATACATGTAAGTTTACCTAGTAAATATTCATATACATGTATAGGTTTACCTAGTAAATATTCATATATAAGTTTACCTAGTAAATATTCATATATACGTTTACCTAGTAAATATTCAACCATTATGGATGTTAACTAATGTTTTGTATTGTAATATAAAGCAAATGAATACAATGCTGTGGCAAAATTTATAGAATCTTATCTAAGATGTTTTACAAAAAAACAAAGTAGACCTAACCATTTACCCCATAGATACGCATTTCGACACCTTTGGAACTATCTGATCAGGGTCTGCTCTGTTTGCTTATGGTATAAGATAGATATGATTCTACAGTTTCTGACATGGCCAAAAACTCCCGTGAATGTGCTATTACGTATAACAAATTAATTTGATTAATATTCATGACGTCATTATTTATTACATGAATATTCATGGGGAAACGGTTTAATTAGGGTTTGAAAATAATGTCTGATATATAGTTGAATTTCGATATCTCGAACATCGGCATAACTCGAACTAAAACTTCGGTCCTTCCAAAATGTACAAAACAAAAATGTTCACTACGCATATCTGGAAACACAAATGACAGCTTAATGCAGGTCGAAAGGAATGCTGAAAGCTCCTATAGAAACCTGAGAAATTGTCTAAAATCGGCTGACTCGAACTTCTATTATCACGAAGTAGTTCGTATGATCCTTTGATGTTCGAGATATCGAAGTTCAACTGCATTTCTAGTCAATGCTGGGAACAAGAATCCGTGCACAGAATAAGACACAAAAGAGCATGTCTAATGCGACCATTTTTTGACTGAAAACAGGTGTCTAAAAATCAGGTCGTTGCTTAACCCTTTCCCTCATATAAATGTGTTTTCACGTATTTGAAAACAGAGTAGACCCAGCCCAGGCGGCTCCAATAGGAGCAGTCTGATCAGGGTCTGTTCTGTTTGCTAGTGGAATTTGAAACAGCTGTTTCTTTAGCTTCTAAAATGGCTACAATGTTCGATCTTCCATATTTCAGTATACCTATTTTGGCCATGAATATTCAGTAGGCATTGAGCTTTGGAATAGACATAGAACAGGGAAAGTGTTAATACTGGGCGACTTCTTTTTATCGCCTGTAGGAGCCGTCTGATCAGGATCTGCTCTGTTTGCTTATGGAATTATATATATCTTATTTTCCAGTTTCTTTCATGGTTACACTTTCGTGTGTACATGTGTCCTTATAGAAATACATCTAATTAACCAATTCCCTGATATTGACGACTTTTGACGACTCTGTAAAAGTCACTTTGTGAAACCATTGTGATAAATAGAGCATTTGCTCCTATAGGAGCAAATGCTCTATTTATCACAATGGTTTCAAGCTACAAAATTCTAAAATTTTCCTTTTCTCTAGTTAATGCTCCTTTTCGGTAGATTGTTTCAAAGAGGTTATATCTAAAAATAGCCTATGAGGTAATGGGTTATTAGACAGATGTGTGTCATACGAGTGTCATACAATCTATCACATGTACCAAATATCAATATGCATTGAATGGTGTTAACAGTTGCTATGAATTGTGTATAGTTCAAGTCAATAAAGAATCTGGAATCTTTAATCATGATGTCATTATTTCTTGTTATAAGGTTACATTTTCTATTATCGTAGGTCATATAGACAGAAACCACAACTGGGAGATATACTGACAATACAGTGCAAGCAGCTAACAGGAAACTTAGATTTCTTGTTTCATCACCGCAGTGATTTGCTCAAACTGAGTCAGAATAGCTGGCCTCATTGTTTATTGGTTGAGTATGGAAAGGTCAAAATGACGTGGTAGACGTAGACAAATGAAGCATATGAGTTTGACGCCAGAAATATTATATAACAACACCAACAACAAACATTGACAGTTTTAAATAAAGACTGATGAAGACTGACATAAGCACATTTAATTGGAAATGATATCTGAACGAGGTATTATAAAAATAAATGGAATACAAGCTGGTCATCCGTTTTCATATTTTAACCCTTCGTTGCTATTCGCGTCAATATACCTACCTGAAAATAGTGAAGATCCAGATGAGACAGCTCCTGCAGGAGCTGTCTCATCTGGGTTTGCACTATTTACAAATTGATTGTGCAACCAGTGCACTCCACAGCAGTGATTGCACAGCGAAATACGTGTATGTAATTATACAACAGGGCATGGGTAAAGAAGGAGAATGTATTTTAAAATTCAGCAAGAGAAGGGTTAAAATTTTATTTGACAAACTTTAGATTTTCTGATCAGTAGTTGAGTTTGTCACTTTGTCATTGCTGTTTGTATAAATTGTCTGCAAAACTGACATGCACTGGCAATTAAGAGCCACTCAATATCTCGAGTTAAATAAAGTAAAACCTATCTTAACCGGAAGTTCAATTTAATGTAGATATCGGTCTGAGAGGTACGTGGGAGCTTAATGCATGGTGAAAGTCATCTGCCTAAAAGTATCTAAATCCTTCTTTACTAGAATCCCGGTTTAGCGGATTTACTGTATATGAATACCGCTCAACAATACATGCATTTCATGTAAATCATTGTCGTCTATATGTTGGTTATTTTTCAACATAAGTCATGTGTTTCCTTGTAGCGCCACTGTGTGGGGGCCGCTTATCGCACTCTTAAATCATCACCTTCGATTTAATCAGGTTATCCGTTCCTGTTCTTGACCTCTCATGACCAGAACGTGGCTGGCAGTGGCAGTGAAAGCTGCTGGTCGGGCCCTTTGCCAGTCAGGTTACCAGTTCATTGCCAAGATATTCCGTCACTGCAATTTTCCAACGCACTGTTTCGAAGGTTAGCTCCAATCCTTTTCGGAAAGCGACGCCATATTTCCCGTCCCCCATTGTTCGTGTCTGTGATGGAAATGAAATTTCGTCGCAATAGGTCTTGATATATACTGCAATACAGTAAAACCTCGCCAGTTCAAATACTCAAATTAATACCATTATAGGTCTTTAAGATATGTGGCAGCTTCATGCAGAGTGAAAGTCGTCCCAAAAGGAGCTTTCTGCATGAATTTCATTCTATTTCAAGCAGTCAGCTGCCTTAAACATTCTGAACTCTTCTTTACTAAAAGTTCAGATTAGCGAGATTTTTATTGAAATTTATCAAAATCACCTCTGATACGAAAGCGAACGGGTTTGAAATTCAAACTATAGTAAGGAATTTAGTTTGTTAAGTGTTAGCATCAAATACACGATAAGAGCAGGTAGTGGTCGACATTGGATGTCTGCTTGTCATGAAATATAAAGTGGTGTAATTATCCGTTAAATTACGTATTTGATGGAGCACTTTCGAATTTCCTGTCAAATTATTAGGCTTGTTTTGTGGTATATGGTACAAATACAGAAAGCTTCATAATGGGTCGATACGGTGGTATGTTTAATCCTTGATCCGATAAACAGTTTCGCAAACAGAGTACATGTAGACTCATATCGACGACTCCTACAGGATCAGGGCCTGTCTGCTCTTATAAAATATATTATGATTGTACAGTTTCCTGGTTCATATGGCCCTATAACAATTCAGCTTATTCATACTCGTGATATAATTATGTCGTACATGAATATTCACGATGCAAAGGGTTGACTGGTAAATATTCAATGTCTTAGCATTGCCTAAGCGAGACGAAGAGAATGGACAACTTCTAGTTCAGAAAAAAGTATGGTTCATTTTCATTTTTCCCGATTACTTGTAATAGTTTGCACATACTGACTCATCTGTGTTCTATGTTTATTCCAATTTTTAATACCTACTGAATAATCATGGACAAAATAGGTACATGTATAATGAAATACGGAAGGTGGAACATTGAAGCCATTTTAGAAAATCTTTCAAAATATATTAGCAAACATAGCAGACCCTTATCAGATGGTTCCTATAGGATCCATCTGATCTGGGTATACTCTGTTTGCAAATGCGTGAAAACGCGTTTATATGAAGGAAAGGATAACCCTTTATCGTATGTATATTATACAAGAATTTATTAATGAATTTTGATAATGACTAGTGAACAAAGGAACTATTGACCATGGCAGAAACTGTAGAATCATATCTAGATTATTTTATATTTTATATCAGACGGCTAGTACAGGATCTATTTTGTTTGGAAAGGCACCAAAGATACCAGAAGGACAATCTATATATTGTTTAAGCTAGTTGTATTGCAATAACTCATTATAATATTATACTTATTAGTAAGATAGATTTGCATTTACTAGTTACATATCTTATTAATCAGTTATATATTGTAATAACTAGTTTTATATTGTATTAATCAGATATAAATTATACATTGCATTTAATGACAAATATATTACATTAACCAGTTATAAATTGTAACAACTAGTTACATGTTGTATTTACTTGTTATATGTTCCAATAACAAATTATGTATTGTAGTAAATAGTCATATACTGCAATACATGGTTACATGTTGGGTTAACTAGTTACATATTGTAATAACTAGTTATATGTTGTAATAACTAGTTATATAGTGTAATAACAATTAATATGTTTATTTAATAGATATATGCTATATTAACTAGTTATATATTGTAATGAATATTGATATGTTGTATTAACTAGTCATATATTGTATTAACTAGTTATATGTTGTATTAACTAGTCATATATTGTATTAACTAGTCATATATTGTATTAACTAGTCATATATTGTATTAACTAGTTATATGTTGCATTAACTAGTCATATATTGTATTAACTAGTAATATGTTGTATTAACTAGTCATATATTGTATTAACTAGTAATATGTTGTATTAACTAGTTACATGTTGTATTAACTGGTTACATGTTGTATGATGCAGGTATATATTGTAATAAATAGTCATATGTTGTAATAACTAGTTATAAGTTGTATTAACTAGTTGTACATTGTATTAACTAGTTATATGCTGTATGAACTATTTATATGTTGTATTAACTATTTATATGTTGTAATAATTAATTATATGTTGTATTAACTATTCATATATTGTAATAATCAATTACATGCCATATCAACTAGCTATATGTTGTTGTAACTAGTTGCATGTATTATCGACTAGTTATATATTATAATAACTAGTTATATATTGTAGCCACCTGTACTTGAAATGTATTATCAGGAAAATAGTATTTTGATTAAAACACCCTTTGAAAAAGTATTCTAAGATTAGAGAGTTTTGTACCATTTAGCACTTTACTTCATGAATATTCATGTAAGAAATAATGATAATATGCACATTGATTATACGATTGTATTGTTATATTAGCACTCGAATATAGGAAAATCAGACCATGGCATAACAGGTAGAATCATATTATCTAAAATATTCCAATCTGGGTCTACTCTGTAGGCATAAAACTATTTATGGAGTAAAGAATTCTGTACCAAACGAACATTATCAGTTTATAAAAACACGATCTATGTTTGTGTTGCTGGTTTTTGAATTCTAATGAAATTTACATGCTGAAATAATGAAACAACTCGAAACACCACATTTTAAACAGATTAAAACTCTACAGAGCAATCATCAAAACATTGGAACATCTTATGGAAGTGACTAGAGCTGACAGGCTTTGCATTTTGTCTATGTTCCCGACCATGTTTGTTTTGAGTTTAACACTTGTCTTACAACATAATGAGAGAGAAGCCATCCACGTGTCTATTACTAGGAAATGATGTTTAACAAGCCCTGGAATCAAAACAGACCGCGGGTCGAGATAAGCTACGAGAAGCACAGGGAGTCTCCCATTTACTGGGAATTAGGCGCACTTGTTCCCGCTGGATGCCGTGAGTATTTACCTTGTATTCCTACGCGGCAATTAAAACTATGAGAGTGTTATCTTCCTGTCTAATTATACTAATTATAGACCGAAGTCTTTTGATAAAGTATTCAAAACTTCTGGGAAATCGCCCTGGCATCTTGTTATTGATACTTGTTGGCGTCTAGAGCCACAGGAGAAACATTCATTCAGTCACAGTCTTGTTATACACGTATTGTTTCATTAACCTATAACGCCTTCGGCAAAAATTTGCTGGCAGAAAATGTCGTTTACCCCAATTCTCCAATAGAGGTATTTTTTTCGAGATTTGTTTTATAAAGGAAACACGACCAGTATTTCTAACAGTGTAAATCCAGATGAGATGTCGAATGATTCGGAGTCTCATCTGGATCTATACTGGGTGGAAAGATAAAAAAAAAATCTCCAACAGCATGTTAAACGCTAGAGGAACCGAAGTTGCTCACTTGGTGTGAAATGCTAAATGCTGCACGTCGTCAGTATGCTTGTTCTACAGACTGAAATCTTGTGTTCAACCATTAAAACTCCTTCTAATATAGACTTCTTAAACATAGAGTTGTACTCAAAGGCCGATTCCCATATTAAAGTCCTGCCAATAACACACAGCAGTTGTGTTTCGTTCGTTTTTATTACATTCAGACAAATCCAAAAAGTAAGCCATTTCTAATATCTCTGTATAAACGTTCAAATAATTTAGAATAGTGAAAAATCTTTACTGCACGCTCCAACGTAATTAATATTTTTTTAAACTGTTCCCTGTTCAGTATGTATTCATGACTCCAATACCTATTGAATATTCATGGACAAAATTGTTATAATATAGAATAGACAGTGGAATGTTTCAACCATTGCAGGAACTAAAGAAACATATAGGTCTTATTCCATAAGCAAACAGAGCAGACCCAGATGAGAAGCTCCTATAGGAGCTGTCTCATCTGGGTCTTCTCTGTTTGCCAATGTGGGAAAACACGTGTAGATCTATGAGGTAAAGGGTTAATAAATGCAGAGCGTTGCAACTTATTGATATCAACAACATTTGCAAACAGATTGGATCTGGATAAGACACCGAGTAACCCGAGGGCCTCATCAGAATCCAAACTACGTATAGTTGACACCCAGTTGATAGTTCCTCAAAACTAGTCAAACTTGTACTATTTTTTCAATCGTACCAGATCCCAAGTTAAGGATTCGTTATTGTTTTATGTCTTTGCAAAGCAAATATTGAAGACCCTGATCAGAGGGCTCATTCAGCAGATATCTGATCTGGGTCCTCACTATTTGCCTCTGTCTTCTTCTAGTGACACTAGGCGTAAATGAATGGATTAAAGAGTAACAAATAATTCAGTTTCAAATCAATTAACACATTCCTTGCTACTGACGCATTTTGACGTCCCTGTAAAAAGCCATTGCTTGAAACCATTGTGATAAACAGAGCATTTGTTCCATAAGAGCAAATGCTTTATTTATCACAAGGGTTTCAAAACTACAAAATTCTGAAAATTTCATTTTCTCCAGTAGGAGCGAATGAGTTAATGATGTGCAATTTACCAGTAGATAAAAGTTCCTTCCTGTTTGCTTGCTAGAATATCGCAGATGACATTCTGATATCAGAATTGAATCACTATCTATGTGTTTATTTAACATTGATTAAATAATCAAAGAAAAATATGCCATTCATATTTGTAATTATGATGGCGATATCCTTAATTACAGAAACGCTTAGTGGGTGTAGAGTTCAGCAGAACTTCGGTATCACGTTCGCCCTGCATTAACATATTCCCTCCTAAACTATTTTTAGATCCAACCTCTTTGAATGAATCTACCGAAAAGGAGCATTTATTAGAGAAAAGGAAAGTTTTAGAATTGTGTAGTTTTTAAACCTTTGTGATAAATAGAGAATTTGCTACGATGGAGCAAATGCTCTATTTATCACAATGGTTTCAAAAATGACTTTTAAAGAGGCGTCAAAAAGCGTCAGTAGGAGGGGGTTGATTAACCCATTCCCTCATACTGACGCCTTTTGACGCCTCTGCAAAAGTCATATGTTGAAACCATTGTGATAAATAGAGCATTTGCTCCTATAGGAGCAAATGCTCTATTTAGCACAATGGTTTCAAGTTACAAAATTCAAAAGTTTCCTTTTCTCTGGTAAATGCTCCTTTTCGGTAGATTTATTCAAAGATGTTGGATCTAAAAATAGCCTATAAGGTAATGGGTTAAGCTTCAACCAGCCTTACAAACAGAATCAGACGTTGTTTTAGTGGTCGTTTTACTGCATGCTTGTAAGTTTTAGAAAAGAGTACAAAAGTATCGCTGTTATAAGATATGAAGGTCAAGCATACGTTTAACACATGAATAGTTATGTCAGACATAATGACATCTTGAAATTTAGTTGAATAAGCTTATATGATGATAAACATAAGTAAATGTTGGCCATGTCATAAACTGTAGAACCAGATTTATATGATCCCTAACGCAAACAGAGCAGATCCTAATCAGACTGCTCCTGTAAGGTCTACTCTGTTTGCAAAGGCGTTAAATAGGTATTTATGGAGAAAAGGCTTTATAGAAATATTTTGATAATGTTAGTGATATTTACAGGAAATATTTTCTGTATAAATAAACATTTTAAAATAAGAGGTCTGTAAATTTTGATCAAGAAACAGCTCAAATTATTACCGACGTGTGTAAATATTCATGCATGTCCGAAACATTTGTTTTTATTTATGTTTGGTTATTAATGTTTGAGTGCTGAAAAGACAGCAATTAATGAACAAAGTCTTTATGATTGCTATACTATTGATTGTTGTGAGTTCTCTTTCATATTTGACTAATTTGTTTCTGCAATTACAGATCAAGAATGGATAGTGTCAAAAACCTAGGAATTTGTAGAAATATGAAAAAAGTTATTGTAACTGGACAAAACGAAAAGAGATAACAATATTGAAAGGTGTCCTATCCATTTTCTATCCATTATGTACATTCTTTCATGTTAAAGCTGATGTTTAACTCTTCAAAGCGCCCTGTGACGTTGATCATCATCATTATATCGTAGACGCTTTCAATTACCCGAGGTCACGTGATTGCGGAGCTTGAAAATGGAGTGGGGCTGAATGCAAAATCCATCTAATTCTCCAATGACAGGAAGACAAGAGCGCCTTATCAGGCTATTCCACTTAAGAGTCAGTAATTAAGTTTAAAAGCGCAAGATGTTGTGTCAGATAGGGAAAATTTACTGTAAAGTTGGGCGATACATCAAAAATAGCCTTGGTGTCAAAATCGATCACTTAACGCTCGTAACTGCGTGTACATTGATTTGTCATAATTGCACTGTAAACATAAACTGATATCTGGCTGAAACTGAATCTCCAAATGGCTTCTGTTGGCCGTCAATGTGGCAGAAAAAATAGCAGCAAAGACGACAGAAATCAAACACTTGCTGACGACTGTTTGATTTATATTCTTTGTGCTACTCGGTGTACCGGGTTGACGTATTCATTCGAATATAATCCTGACCAGACAACTCGTATTCAAAGTTTGATTAGAAATTAAAATGCGTTGTCATCCAATTCTTATAGTATAGTGACATAGGACACAATTGGTCGATTTCATTCAAATAATACTTAACGTCTTCTAAAGGATATCGCCTTTAGTATGACAACGAGCTGATGGAGAGTGTTGGACCATAATTTATTGGTACAGTCTAAGAACTTTGTTGTCGAAGTTCCTTTTCAATTATAACATTGTCCCAAGAACAGGGTCGTTTCTAATACAAGTAGAACAGGCTTCAATTTTGTGTGTTTGCTTGTGTTATACGTCTTAAAAACATGATGACATATTCTAAATATTCTATACAGAATTGTCCCTGTTATCGAAATGAAAGTTTCTAAACGACACTTTGTATTACAATTTAAACCGGTCACATTGTTACCGGATTGTTACCGGATTGCCTAGCCTTTGTTTTAAATTGCTGTTGTAAAAATGCCGTTCTTGTCAAACCTATTGATATTTACCAAAGTGAAAAATATACTATATATAATAACCCTTTACTTCCTAAATACGCCTTTCTACGCATTTGCATACACCCCCTGTCCACGTGCCATTATAAATATTACTCTAAGTAATATTCATGATGTCATTATTTCTTACTTGAAAATTCATGGAGTAAAAGGTGGTATCTTCTTTTATGGATATGATCGATGTGGATCTGGTAAAGGGGAATATCCAAGTATATGAAACATACAATAATATCGTACCTACATACCTTCATTGTTTCAGTCAGGATTTAAACTTATATTATCCATTATTCATTATTGATTATATCTCACCGTGCATTTTCTATTGTAACATTTCTGTTCTGATACTTTCCTAAATTGTTCAATTGGTTTTTTATTGCCTTAAACTCAAAACGTAATATGAATTACATCGTCTCTGCGTTAAAGTATGTTATCTTTTGCATACCTATCTGTTATTGCACGATTGTTCTTGCTTTCTGATACATTTGTCAATTTATCAATTTGTAGTACATGTATTTTGGCATGTCCTAACTCTTACCTTCAACTAGACGTGTTTTCACGCATTTGCTAACAGAGTAGACCCAGATCAGACGGCTCCGAACCTTCTGGCCAGGGTATGCATTGTTTGCTAGTGAAATTTGAAAGCTTTGTTTCTTTACTTTCTAAAATGGCTACAATGTTCCACCTTCCATATTTCATTTTAACTTTTCTGTTCATTAATATTTGAACGTTGAAAATTGGACTAAATATAGAACAGGGAAAGGGTTATCTTATATTCAAATGTATTTCCATGTCATAAGTTGCTTTATGGACAAAAATATTCTTTCAGAATGTCTTACCATATGGCTTTAAGTGTATTCTTAAGGCAAGCATTCTCTTATCATTAAAACTATGTTTACTGTATTCATTGCCATGTTTTCCAATGTATGCATGTTACTGAGTGCTTTGTATACGGCTAGTATATATGCAGGTTCTAGGGTTGTGTCGATGCCCGAAATAAAGGACTGCACATATATAGTGATATATCTGTCATTCGATGTGAAAGCATTACATATAATTTCGAATAGGGGAAATAGACGAATAACTCTTTCCTCATTCTCTCTGGTTACAGTGTATTTATTGTAAACGTATCTGTACATAACATAATATTTCTGCACTATGACGTGCATATGCCATACATGGTCATGTATTTAAACGTACATGGCATGCATTGTTTTGTTTTTAATTGTATCCAAATGCCATGAATTGTCTTGATTCAGAATGTAATCACATGCCATTCGTAGTCTTGTATTTAAATGCTTGCATATGTCGCTTATTGTTTTGTATTTAAATGTTTTCATATATCATTCATTGTCGTGTATTTAATTTTTATTCACGTGACACGTCTTGTCGTGTAGTTTTTATTCATATGTCATGCACTGTCTTGTGTTTAAATGTATTACTGTGACAAGTATTTCTTGGTACCAAATATATCCATATGCCATTCGTGTCCACTTATTTAAATGGATTCATATGACATGCATTGATTTTAAATGTATTCATATGTCCTGCATTGTTTTGTATTTAATGTATTCACATGCCATTTATGGCCTTGTATTTAAATGTATTCATATGATATACGATGTATTGTGTTTAAAAGTATTAATGTTACACGGTTGTGTTTCTTGATCTCAAATAAAGTCATATGCCGCCATTCATTGTCTTGTATTTAAACGTATATGATAGGTATTGTTTTGTATTTAAATGCATAACATATATTAATGTGGCATATATTGTCAGGATTTCATATGTAATCACATGCCATTCATGGCCTTGTAATTAAATGTATTCCTATGCCATGTATCATATTGTATTTGAATATATTCATATGATATGCAATGTATTCTATTTAACCCATATCTTCTACTGACGACTTTTTGCGCCTCTGTAAATCTCATTTTTTTAGCAAATGCTCTATTTATCACAATGGTTTAAAAACTACACAATTCTAAAATTCTCCTTTTCTATAGTTAATGCTCCTTTTCGGTTGATTAATTCAAAGAAGTTGGGTCTAAAAATAGTCTAGGAGGGAATGAGTTAACCTTAACCCCGCTGTGAAAATAAAGGTTTGCTCAAATTGGCATCTGGAGCAGTTTTGACTACTTCCGATTCGAGCAAGTTTTCAAGAAACTACTGACCGAATGTCAAACAGTTTTGATCCAGATGAAACTCCAAGTTACACGGTGTCCCATCTGGATTTAAGTTGTCTGCAAATGTGAATATTGGGATAAAGTTTAAGCGCTCATTTATGGAAGTCTCAGTTTAGGTCTTTAACCCTTTCCTTCATACAAACGCATTTTCACGAATTTGTAAACAGAGTAGACCCAGATCTGACGGCTCCTGTACGAACCGTCTTGTTAGGGTCTGCTGTGGTTGCTAATAAAATTATATAGATCTGAACCTACAGCGTTTGTCTCAGCCAACGGTTGTTTTAAATGGTTACTTTACGTGAGGTAATGAATATTCATGAAGTGACCCATTCGTGCATAAATGCTGATTAGGCAAAGGGTTAACCCATTCCCACTTAGGCTATATTTAGACCTAACCCCTTTGAAGGAGCATTAACTAGAGAAAGGGATTTTTTCAGAATTGTATAGTTTTGAAACCATTGTGATAAATAGGGCATTTGCTCCTGTGGAGAAAATGCTCTTTTTATCACAATGGTTTCACAAAGTGTCTTTTACAGAAGCGTTAAAAGGCGACAATATGCGGGAA
The DNA here is from genome assembly GCA_963576725.1 of Azorinus chamasolen. Lineage (NCBI taxonomy): Eukaryota > Metazoa > Mollusca > Bivalvia > Cardiida > Solecurtidae > Azorinus > Azorinus chamasolen. The sequence goes on along the minus strand of OY755238.1, from coordinate 75,467,389 downwards.
TGGGTTAAGGCAGGTGGTAGCTTACGTCTTACTTCAGGACAATGGTAAAACAGAGAGTACAAAAAGGAGCTCTGTTACGTCCCATTAGGTAGTATCGCTTATTCGAGTACACAAGAATTTCTTTTCTGATGCCCTGTCTACTTGACGAAATAGATCACGTTTTGTATTAATTATTAAAATTTGCAACGTTACTACAAAACGGATCTCAAGGTCCACTACGAAATGTTATAAACTGTTTTTGTTATCTATTTCGTAAAATAGGCTAGGCAAAAAAAATCTTTCTTGCATACTTGGATAATATCAATATGAAGGACTGTCCAAAAGTTGGTTGCAATCGGACAACCATGCGTGATGTAATGGAAGTTGGCTGCATATTGAAATTGCATTACATGTACTACAATTTGCAACGTTACTACACAACGGATTGGGAGGGCTCCACGCAAATTGCAGTAATACGTTTTGTAAAAATTGCAATTTGCAACATTACTACAAAATGGGTCGAAACAGAGCTTTCAATAAGACTTTTGCTTAGCATTAAGCAACCAGCTGCGTTTTAAAAGACCCCAAATATTTAATCTATCCATGGTCGCTTTAACCAAGTTTAACCCAATCCCGCATAATGACGCATTTTGACGCTTCTGTAAATGTACAATAAAACCTAGATACTACGAACACTCAAATACGTACCCTTGTTGATCTTTAACACATGTAGCAACTTAATGCAGGGTGAAAGTCATGACTTTCAACATGCATTAAGCAGCAACCTGCCTACAACAACATAAATTATTCATTACTAAAATTTCGTAGTATCGAGTTTGTACTATATGCGAAATCACTGTGATAAATAGAACAGGAGCAAATGCTCTGTTTATATCACAATGGTTTCAAAAATACACAATTCTAAAAAAAATATTTTCTCTAGTTAATGTTTCTTTATGGTAGATTTAATCAAAGATGTTGGAACTGAAAATAGCCTATGCGGCAATAGATTTCACAGGTCTGATATTTGAATATCATACATGCATGGTGCAGATTGGTCGTATGTCTAGCACCACATCATCTATCCCTGAACCACGTTGTGTTCAATACCAACTCTTTGGATGTCCTATTTGTTCCCAAAATATGCTAACGAATTTGGAAATCCATCTATAACTGTTTCACGCACAGGGATAACTAAAATGAGCGACAAGTGTAATCAAACACGACAAGCTTATTTGTCAGACACAAATCTCCACATTCCGATAGCTTCATCATTGTTGGACGCAAAATCCATGAACTACGTTTATCCATAATTCCCGGCTTTAACCAACGTGCGTTCATTAGAAATTACACTAATACAACACGTTTTAATAATCTATCATCATGTTTACGAAAAGATCATTGTGTGATCATGTGAGATTATACTGTTAATTAAAACGTTTCTCGCGCGTTAAATACTGCTAATAATTTTCTGCCCTGTTCTCATCCCGATTTCCTTAACGCTGAATTTTGTCGGAGCGGACCATCCCATAAGTGTCCACACAATATGAGAGCTTTAAATGTTCTAGATTATTTTGAATGACAAATAGTGCAGACTCTGATCAGTTGTCTCCTGTATGAGCCATCTGATCTGGATGTACGCTGTTTGCAAACGAAATGCCAGTGCGTGCGTGTCTCGCATTTAACCTTTTCCTCTATGAATATTCAGGTAAGAAACAATGACGCCATGAATATCAATAAGATTAATTTGTGACACAGGAACTTTTGGCCATGGCAGAAACAGTATAATCATATCTATATTATATCATAAGAAAACAGAGCAGACCCTGATCAGACTGCTACTATAGGAGCCGTCTGATCTTGGTCTACCCTGTTTGCAGAGGCGTAGGAAGACATATTTATGAAGTAAAGGATTAAACGGCTAGATAGCTTAACCTTTGACAGTGTACAGCAAAACCTCTCTATAGCAAAACCTCTCTAACCTCTCTATCTACCGGAATTCTAGAAGGGAAGAACTCAGATACTTTCATGCATTAAGCTGCTACCTGTCTCAAAGACTAATATTTATACTAAATTTAGCGTCTGGTTTATAGGGGTTTTACTGTACAGCAAGATAAGCTGGACAAATGAACTGCTTACACTGTTTTGAGACATGACATACAGTTCCACCCTTCTTAATCGACCACTAAGTGTTTAAACATAGATGACAGTTGGTCGAAAATACCCCATTTCTTCCTATATTATTTAGGGAATCTTATTTTGGAACCCATCCATTTGTCACTTTTAGATGCACAGCAAGCAAAATAGTAGCTGGTATAAGCCATTGACATCGATGGGTTTAGCGCACAATGTAAGAAACCCTGGTCTGACTGTTCCCTCAGAAACCGCTTGATCTGAATCTACACCATCTGCCTATGTCCTGTAAAGGGACACTGGACACCAACTGGTTAAGCCTTTTGTTGGTGTTAGGTCGACATTCGGTTTTGCATCCCCTTTGTTGGTGTCAGGTCGAAATTCGGTTTTGTCCCCCTTTGTTGGTGTCAGGTTGACGTTCGGTCCCATCCCCCACGATTTGTTAGTCTCAGGTTGACATTCAGCCCCTCTCTCGCCATGTTGGTCTCATTTCGACATTCGGTTTTGTCCCACTTTGTTGGCGTCAGGTCGACATTCGGATTTGCTTCACCATTTGTTAGTCTTAGAACGCTTGCATGCCAGATCGACGGTCCGTTTTGCTCCGCCCTTTGTTGGTTTCGGGGCGAAGGGAATTTTTGTTTTGATCCACTCTTCGTTGACATGAAACCGACATTAGTTTGCTTTACTCGTTGTTGATCTAAGGTCGACATTCGTTTTGTTCCACCTTTTGTTAATCTCAGGTCGACATTCGTTTTGCTCCACCCTGTGTTGATCTCAGGACGGCATTCGTTTTTCTCAATCCGTTGTTAATAGCAGGTCGGCATTCGTTTTGTCCCACTCTTTAATGGTCTCTCGGAATCACGCTATCGACTACGTAGGCTAAAATTCGTGTCAAAAGTTTACACGACTAAGGGGATAGAGTGCCCACAATGTACCATGTTATAAATGAATAATGACTACATGTTCTTTTCATTTCTAATTCTACCATAGTGCATATACACGTAAATGTCTGAACATACAGTCTTAAATTTGAAAGAAATCGAACACTTATAGACAATAAGCTTACTAGACACTTCCACAGTCTCCATGAAACTGTCTCCTAAGTGCGCGTTTACTAAACACTGTAACAACATGCATTAGAATTTATGGATAAAATAGTTGCACAGCATAACATGAATTTACTGTCGTACATCGGCGTCCGGCAAACCATGGAATTCAAAACATTAGTTTTGTTTTATTTAAATTTTGTAGTTGAAAATGTAGCTATAGTTTTACTTCAGACAATGCAGTAAGCGATATATATTTTTTCATTTTTACAAACTGCTATAAATTTAAAGGAAGCATTCCATTTCGCATGAAAACCGGAAGTTATTTTATAGTTCCCATGGAGGCACGTGCAAATTAATGACACCTAAGCGCACATCAAGGACGACCAGTTGGCTTGTACCTCGTTTATACGCTTTCAAGAAGTGAAAATTTGTAATAGGCTGTGAGCTGTTCTAAAGCAAGTGGTTGATATAGAAATGGCAGACAAGTATCGACTATTCTCCGTATATTTATCACCATTTTGTAAAAGACATGCCAACGAATTGGCTCATATAAGAATATAATGAATTTACATGGATCTCAGGGTATCTACATTTCAGTTAAACATGGAATTCCTCTGATTCAACATCGGTACTTCTTGAAAACGAGACCAGAACGTATCGTTATGAGAAATTTATTGCCTCACAAACACTATAACTATTCATTCCGCTATGCTCTTGCGATTTTTAAACATAATTCCCTCAATCATTTCGAAGTCATTAGTCAATTATAAAATGGAAATCTGCCCCAACCGCCATGATAAATCTGCCGTCAATCGCTCCGCGGGGACCCCCTGTCACGAATATGCAAATTAGTCAAATTCAGAGACTGAAAAGTGAAAATGCTGTTTTCATTAAGGTCGTGTTCCAATTTACGGAACTTTAAACCCTGTTACATCACGTTGTTAGGGTCACAGTGCGTGGATAATTGGGATGATGAATGAGCGGGAAATTAATGAAGAGTGAAACTAATTTGTATCATTTCTAGATGCGCAGTGGCTTGTAGAAATGTTTTATTAAAACCAAGGGGGTGTGTAGAAATGACGGCTTCCTTTCAAAATGAAAATCCGCTTGAATATAAACGGTTAAAATCCACAATAATCTTAAATAATTTCTAGATCATGTGATGATAAAATCATAATATTAGTTGTATCATGGATCAAAGAATCAGGAAATGCAGTTCTTTTGAGCATAAAACCATGAAACGTCGATCAAATTATAGCATACATATATATATGAAAGGAAGCCGAGTAAACACTTGCCATTAAGGCTTCCTTAAACATTCCACAGATGAGTGAAACCTTAAAACCATTTCAACATTGCCGTTTCAGAGTGTAATAGACCATAGAGTCCAGGCAGTATTGAAGGCTTGACCCATTACCTAATACGCTATTTTTAGATCCAACCTATTTGAATGAATCTACCGAAAAGGAGCATTAACTAGAAAAAAAATGAATATTTTAGAATGTTGTAGGTTGAAACCATTGTGATGAATAGAGCATTTGCTCCTATAGGAGCAAATGCTCTATTTATCACAATGGTTTCACAAAGTGACTTTTACAGAGTTATCAAAAGTTGTCAATATGAGAGAATGGGTTAAACTTGCTACACGATTTTAAATGACAAACAGTGCAGACCCGGATCAGAGGGCTCCTTTAGGAATTCTCTGATCTGGGTCTTCACTGTCTGCAAATGACATTGCGTGTGTCTCGCACATTTAAACAGTTTAAATGGATATTTATCGAACCTATGCTGTATGAGCTCTCATACAAAAAAATCTCATCTCTCTAATTGTTTTACAGACAGTGTTGAAGTATTGGTGAACTGTTGAGTGTAGAACCAGAGAGATCAGGAAGAACTTCTCAATATCGGTCACATATGTGTCCTTTTACCCTATAACTCCCATAATATATGAGGCAAAATCGTCCAAATTAAAAGTTAAGCCTCATATTTCCATGACAAAGGGGTCCTGCAAAAGAAATGTCCTCGTGACAACATTTGAGATTGATTAGTATAGCAAACAGTGCAGACTCTGGCCAGAGTGTTCCTCAAGAAGCCATCTGATCTGAGTCTTTGTCTATGTCCCATGTACGGGATCACGGGCATTTATGGGTTTAAATAAGTGGATACTTATTGAAGAACGAAAGTTATGAAGAACGTTTTCATAAACACTCTTTCATAACTTTCATCCTGCATCAAACAAACATCAGAATTACCTGTTCATGTTAGAAATGTGATATTGTTTCATAATGGTACATAAATACAGAATAGTTTACCTTGGTAGATACTCTAGAATCACATCTATAATTATGTATAGTTCCATAAGCAAACAGAGCAGACCCTGATCAGACGGCTCCCACAGGAGCCGTCTGATCAGGGTCTACTCTGTTTTAAAAAGGGGTGAAAAGGCGTTTATATTGGATAAAGGGCTAAACCCCAAGGTAAACCCCTTTCACCACCAATGTCGCAAAAATGCATCACGGCAAACAGTGCAGTCCCAGATCAGACGCGGCGTCTGACCAGGGACTTCACTTTTTGTCTCAAACTCTATTTCTATACCTGTGCTTTATTCCTTTGAAATTTGCATTTATTCATCTCATTTCCTTATTTTACCAAATGATTCTAATTAACAAAAGTGGCTTGAAGACGACAATTAGAAATTTGATGCCGAAAGGGTTAATTAATTGTGGATGTAGAAAGGCTGTACGGTACATCGAAACAGACAGGAAAAATACGAAGCGAATATATACAGACAGTAAAATTCATGAACCGGAATTTAGATAAAGAAGAATATAGATGTTTTACAGAGGTGGTTGTTTAACACAGCATGAAATTCGTGCAAAAAAACTTCCAAAATGAGCCTTCTGTGTGACTCTCATCCTACACTAAGCTGTCACCTGTCTTTAAGACGGATGTTGATACTTACTGTATTTGTTCGTCCAGGTTAGAGGGGTGTGCTTTAGGCAGAATATCTACAAAAGATAAATTGAACGGCATGTTGGAATCTTAGATGATACAGTTTGCAGTTACTTGTCGGATATATAAAGAGTACATTTTTCGCGTAAATCCACGAAGTATCAGACCAGCGTCTTTACGACTTAGGACTGTAGGAGCAAATGCTCTATTTATCACAATGGTTTCAACAAATGGTTTCGACTTTAACAGAGGCGCCAAAAGGCGTCAATATGAGGGAATGGGTTAAACTGACATCTGAATAAAACATTTCTCAATTCTTATTTACTGAAAGTTTTGTGAGGCTTTAGTGTATTTATGATAATTATTATTTTGATTTCTTCTATCTTCAAACCACATGTTCTTTTTAAAAACTATCATTTAATATTTCTCATCGCTGCGTGGGGCTTTTTGTTGGTGACTTATGGAGCTAATAATGATAAGACCCCGTCTTTTGTTTACTATTGATAATGTCAACGATAACAACCAAATTCCTCCGAAGATAATTTCCGCTTAACCCTCTACCCATAGAGACGCCTTTTCGTGCTCCTTTGCAAACAGAGTGGACCCAGATCAGACGGCTCCTGTAGGAATGCTCTGATAAGGGTCTTCTCTGTTTGCTTATGAAATGATATAGATCTGATTATATAGTTTCTGTATTGGCCATAATCTCACGTGTTCATAGTTACAAATATCATGTAATTAATGTTCAAGATGCCATTAGTTTTTAAGCCTTCGCTTTCTATTCACGTCAATATACCTACCTGTAAATAGTGCAGACCCAGATGAGACAGCTCCTGCAGGAGCTGTCTCATCAGGGTCTGCACTATTTACAAATTGATTGTGCAACCAGTGCACTCCATAGCAGTGATTGCACAGCGAAATACTTGTATACGGTGAAGATATATGTAATTATACAACAGGGCATGGGTAAAGAAAGAGAAATGTATTTCAAAATTCAGCAAGAGAAGGGTTAAATTGAATATTCGTTAGGTTAAAGCAACCCCGACGAGGAGACCAACAAGATAAGCTATTCCAGGATTTAGCCTGTTTCCAAAGATTAAAAATGTGCTTAAACCGCAGAGAAAACTGGCTGTATGTCTGCCCGTCTGTCTGTTTGTCTGTTTCTCTCTCTCTAACACTCACTCACTCTCTCTCTCTCACTCACTCTCTCTCTCTCTCTATCTCTCTAACAACCACGTGGCTATACGAGAGATTGGAAACGGAATAAGGTTGATATTAAATAACATGGAAATATGTAAAACAGATTGAGATATATATCTAGCATATCTAGAGTGTTTCGAGGAATTCAAAAGTCAGATACCACAGATGAGCATTTCCCGGTAGAACATCGCGCTTTCCTTTATCAAAATCAGGTCTCCTTGTATTACAACATTTTGCTTGAGAATGGACTCATTCGTGGAATGAACCCATTCATGAATATTCATCAGATGAAGGTTTAATCCTTTCCTCCATATAATCGTGTTTTCACTCATTTTCAAACATAGTAGACCCAGATCAGACAATTCTTATAGGAGGTGTCTGATCAAGGTCTGTTCTGTTTGCTAGTGGAATTTGAAAGATCTGAATCTTTACCGTCTAAAATGGCTACACTATTCCACCATCCATATTTCCTTATTAACTATTTTGTCCATAATTATTCAGTAGGTATTGAAATTTGAACTATATAAGTAAACCCTCTCTATAACGACCACTAATTTGTGTTAATTAGTTGGTATTAAGGGCAGGTGGTTGCTTAAATCAAGGTGAAAGTAAAGCAGAACGCTCCTATAGGAGCGTTCTGTATTACTTTCACCTTGTTTTAAGCAGTCACCTGCAATTAACACAAAATAATTGATGTAATTCAGTGGCCGTTATAGAGAGGTTTTACTGTATAGAACAGGGGCAAGGTTAACGTTCAAGTATTAGACTTCGTTTGAGATGTTTTATAAATAGATGGTTTCTCCTTTTGTATTCAGGAAGAACTTCCTTCAGTTCTTTTCTACAGTGTACAGTAAAACCTCTCTATAACGGCCACTAAATCACATCAAGTGTTTTGTGTTAAAGGTAGGCGGCTGCTTAAAGCAAGGTTCTGTTTTACTTTCACCTTGGTTTAAGCAGCCACATGCCCTAAATACCAACTAATTAACACACTTTAGTGGCCGTTATAGAGAGTTTTATCTGTACTGTTAACTGTTGAACAGTATGGAAAATTGCCATGGCTTGCATTAAAACATTAAAATTAATTAATTAGAGACGCCTTTTAACGCATTTGCAAACAAAGGAGACCCAGACTAGATGGCTCTTGTATGTCTGATCTGTTTGCTCAAGTAAACAGTGTAGATCTATTTCCACACTTACAGTATTACCATGGCCAATATTGTTTGTTTTTATATAAAACGACATCTTATAAGTACAAGTACAAAAGTACTTAAGGTGATATTCATAAGGTAAGTGGTTAAAATGGTTCTATTTATACATACAGCAGGCCTGTCTTAAGCGACCATTCATTTAGTGAACGTATGAGTTTTAAAAAAGCAAGTGGTTGCTTAATGCGGGGCAAATGTAATGCAGAAAGCTCCTGTAGGAGCATTTCTGCATTTCTTTTGACCTGCATTAAGCTATACCTGCCTTATATGCCAATAAGTATGCCTCTTTTTGACGGTCGCTTAAGACAGGTTCTAGTATGTACAATGTAAAACAATGAACTTTTATCAGGTAAATACAGTAAAATGTTTCTAGAGCGATCACCAAAAGCAGGTCTAATCCTGGGTCTTAATACCAGTAGGAAGCTTAATGGGTGACGAAAGCTATGCAAACGACTCCTATAGGATTTTCTGCATTGCTTTAGTCAGTATTCAGCAACCACATGCTTTTAAAGACACATATGTTTCTTCATCTAGTGGTCGCTTTTTGATAAGGTTTTACTGTAGAATATTCATTAGCTAAAATTTAATTTTAACCCTTTCCCTCATATTGACGACTTTTGACGACTCTGTAAAAGTCACTTTGTGAAACCATTGTGATAAATAGAGCATTTGCTCCTATAGGAGCAAATGCTCTATTTATCACAATGGTTTCAAACTTGAAAATTCTAAAATGTTCCTTTTCTCTGGATAATTCTCCTTTCCGGTAGATTTATGCAAAGAGGTTGGGTCTAAAAATAGCCTATGAGGTAATGGGTTAATAATGGAAATTATACACCTGATGTTTTGCTGTTGGTAAAAACCAATAGACTCAGGCCTATTTGATTTCATTAGCAAACAATGCAGACCCTGTTCATCAGGTGACTCCTGTAGAAGCCGTCTGATATGGATCTACCCTGTTTGCAAAGGTGTGAAAATGCTTTTCCGTGAAGAAAAGGATTATAGATGATGTTATGCTCGTATATATAAACCATGTAAATACATAGCTATGCCAATTGGAGCTAAGATAGTCTATATGCATTCAGTACAGACTCTATTTAGACGGCTCCTATATGAGCAATCTGATATGAGTCTACTCTGCTTGCAAATGTGTCTCTGTGAAGCAAAGGGTTAATGATCCATATTCTATGATCGCTTAACCCATTCCCTCATATTGACGCTTTTTGACGCTTCTGTAAAAGTCACTTTTTGAAACCATTCTGATAAATAGAGCAGTTGCTCCTATCTATCACAATGGTTTCAAAACTACACATTTCTAAACTTTTCCTTTTCTCTAGTATATGCTACTTTACGGTAGAGGTTGGGTCTAAAAATAGCCTACGAGGGAATGGGTTAAGACGTGTTTAAATTTACGTCTGTATATATTTTATTTCTGTATCGCCTTTCCGATAATACATCGAAGATGTTCACTGTCACGCGACACGAAATCCATCACGACTGTCAAGAATGGCCCCTTTTGTCTGAAAGCCTGGCCGACGGCCCTCTTTGATGCACTAAAAACAATTTGTTGGGTGTCTATCCGATGATAATATTCAATAACGATCGCATTATGATGTACTCAGGAAATAATTAGGGCCAGTTCGGCTGTCCAAATTGCGCTAGATTGGCCCAGGGGCACGACTGTCCATTCTTGTGTCGCCAGGGATGTTATTGAATGTATTTGTGTTGTACAATGTGCAGGCTCTGTTGTGTATTGCAGGGGGAAGTGCACCTGCTTCTACTTGTACAGTAAAGTTCCGCTAATGCGACCACCTAAAAGAGGTATAATTATGGGTGCTAAATGCAGGTGGTAGCTTAATGCAGGACAAAAGTAATGCAGAAAGCTCCTAGAGGAGCTTTCTGCATTACTTTTGTCCTGCATTAAGCAACCACCAGCTTTAAACGACGCCAGTGCCTGTTTATTAAGTGGTCGCATTAGCGGGATTTTACTGTAGTTGCATATTTGAGTATGATTGTGTGTGTTGATTCGTTTGCTTTATTTCTCTAATTAGTAATTATTCAAAATACTGATCTTCATTAGTTAACCCTTTCCCTCATATAAACGCATTTCCGATAGGAGTCTGCTCTGTTTGCTAATAACATTTGATAGATGTATTTCTTTTCTTCCTAAAATGGCTACAATATCCAACCTTCCATATTTCATCATAACTATTTTGTCCATGAAAATTCAGTAGGTATTGAAATTTGGAGGAAAACAAAATAAAACCGGGTATGGGTTAAGAAGACGGCCAACACCTGTCCTAATCCTCTAAAACACATATCTTCCATACAGTAACCGCCTTAAATTCCAAGCACATTTGAACATACAGTAAAAACCCTCTAATGCGACCACAAAAAGGGGGCATACTTCACAGTGGTAGCTTAATACAGGACGAAAGTTGTGCAGAAAGCTCCTATAGGAGCTTTCTGCATAACTTTTGTCCTGCATTAAGCAACCGCCTGCTTATGAAGACAGCCCTGTTTGTTCATTAAGTGGTCGCATTAGAGGGGTTGTACTGTATTGAAAAACTACTCTAACACCAAAAAAGAGTCTAACTCAGGATGGTAGAGACAGGTGGTGACTTAATAAGGCTTTCTACATTAGTTTAACCCTTTTGGCGCCAAATTTCTAATTGTCGTCTACAAACCATTTTTGTTAAATTATTCAGTAAAACAAGGAAATGAGATAAATAAATTCAAATTTCAAAGGAATAAATCACATACATGTATATAGAAATAGAGATTGAGACAAAAAGTGAAGTTCCTGATCAGACGCCGCCTTGAAAAGGCGGCGTCTGATCTGGTACTGCAATATTTGTCGTGGTGCATTTATGCGACATCGGCAGTGAAAGGGTTAGGTAGTCACATGTCCTTAAAGACGCTCTTGCTTAACCCCTTCCCTGTTGAATATCCATGTAAGAAATAATGACGCCATGAATATTAATAAGATTATTTTTTATAATGGCATATGAACACAGGAGATTTTTGCTCAGGAAGAAGCTGTATTATCAGATATATATTACACTATAAGCAAACAGAGCAGACTCTGATCAGACGGCTCATATAGGAGCCGTCTGATCTTGGTCTACTCTGTTTACAGATGTGTGAAAATGCGCGTGCATAAGGGAAAGGCTTAAAGTGGTCGCTTTGAGAGGGTTTTTATTGTATCTAGTTTGGTTGGTTTTCATCAGCACAAGTTCCTGAGAATAATAATGAAACACTTCTAAATGCTTTAAAATCAGGGAGTAATTCTCTTAACCCATTCCCTCATATTGACGACTTTTGATGACTCTGTAAAAGTCACTTTGTGAAACCATTGTGATAAATAGAGCATTTGCTCCTATAGGAGCAAATGTTCTATTTATCACAATGGTTTCAAACTAAAAAATTCTAAAATATTCCTTTTCTTTAGTTAATGCTCCTTTTCGGTAGATTTATTCAAAGAGGTTGGGTCTATAAATGAGGTAATGGGAGTCCTTACAATAAACGCATATTTTCAATAAAACCATAAAACATGGTGTTGTTTATGCTCAGTTATTCTGATGAAGATTGTCAATATTACGAACTTATATCAAAATATTTCCCTGTGGTACAAAATAAACCGTTTTCGTCGATATTAATAATCATTTGTTGTACAATAAAATAGAATCAGCCTAAGCTTTTTGTATAAGCAAACAGATAGACTACGCCCTGGTCAAACCGATCCTATCGGAGCCGACTGATCTTGGTCTACCTTAATTGCAATGTCTAAAATGGCGTCTATATGGAGTAAAGTGTAACTAATTGGCCTTTGTGTGTTTCATGGGTCATTTAGAACCCATTGCTATAGGTTAACTCATTTCATGAAAAGTGGCATTAAAACGGGATATTGACAAACAGTGTAGACCCATAGCATGTTTTTTTTTAAACCCATTCCCTCATATTGACGACTTTTGACGACTCCTATAAGAGCAAATGCTCTATTTATCACAATGGTTTCAAACTACAAAATTCTAGAATTTTCATTTTCTCTAGTTAATGCTCCTTTTCGGTAGATTTATTCAAAGAGGTTGTATCTAAACATAGCCTTTGAGGCACACTATGATCAAGGTCTGAACTGTTTGTTTCACAACATATTTTCCAAATGTCACATCGGCTAATGGATTCTTGCAAAAATACTCCCTCATTTGAAATTTAGATTTATTTGTAAAACATGCTGATAAAGAATAAAACATATCAAAGGCCTGTTTGAAATCTAGAAAAATAGTGGGTAACCATTCACCTTATGCATGACCATTTAAAAAATATTGACATCATGAATATTTATTAGCTGAATACATGTATTCATAACGATATATGTATGTGGCCATGGTAGAAATTATAGAGTCGCATCTATATAATTCCATAAGCAAATAGAGCAGCCCCGGATCAGACGGCTCCTATAGGAGCCGTCTGATCTGGGTCTACTCTGTTTGCAAATGCGTCAAATAACACCTCTATCAGGGAAATGGTTAACCCTTTCCCTCCTATAAATATATTTGCACATATTTGCAAACAGAGAAGACCCAGAGCAGACAGCTCCTATAGAAGTGTCTGCTCTCTTTGCTTATGAAATTATAATAGATCTGACTCTCAGTTTCTACCAATACCAAAACTGTCTGTATACATATGTCAGTATAAAAATTCAGCTAATAAATATTAATTTCTAACATGAATTTTGAACAGGGAAGTGGTTAAAACACCAACGCCACAATTAAGGGTCATACAACGACAATTTTATGGCCAGACAATACAATTATTTCAATCGCATTATTTGCCCGTCCTTTCTTTGCAATACAAATGCAATGGAAAATGAAAAATGTGTAAAATATCAAAGAAATGCTACGCTTATTACTACCTGTGATTTATTTGTTGAAAGTTTTCAAAGCAGTTTAACATTGGCGGGTCACTAGGGGTCACCTTTAGTTTTGACCTGATGCCTTAATTTCGCTATCTGTCAAACAATCAATTTCGGACGATAGATTGGTCATTTTCTGGTACTTTATTTCCCACCATGCTATCTTTCCTCGCGCGCCATGAAACATACTGAACCTTTAACATGCTATCGACTGTTTCAATTGTCGTCTGCTTCTAGTGTCTGCTTCAACTGTCGTCTGCTTCTATTGTCGTCTGCTTCCAGTGTCGCCTGCTTCAATTGATATCTGCCGTTTTCTTCTTAGGATGTAGTCAGTTTTTTATCTTTACAAATGAATACTGAGTTTAAAACAGGTTGGAATCTAATAAGACTAAATTCAACGTCTCATTTGAATCGGAATCGTTTGCGAAGGGCGTTTATGATCTGTCCGCAGCATGTTAAAGGTTAACTGACCACAACAGTTGACGGACAGTCCTTATCATATCATTATTGGCTATTATTTCTCCATATGGTCAGTTATGTGGTCAGTACTGACTGTCATTGGTCTGGAGTGGACAGTGCGCTGCATGCATCCTTGCTTCATGCTGAGTTGTTGTGTTGGACAGTTATAATGCTTTAACTCTTTACAAACAATAATTATCGTCTACAACTCTGTCGTCTGTTATAAACTCTTAACCCTTTCCTTGTTCTATTTTTTCCCAAATTTTATTACATACTGAATATTCATGGGAAAATGGTTTTAATGAAATATGGAAATTGGAACATTGTAGCCATGTTAGAAACTAAAGAAACAGATATGTCAAGTTATATTAGCAAACAGAGCAGACCCTGATCAGACGGCTCCTCTAGGAACCGTCTGATCTGGGTCTAATATGTTTGCAAATGTGTGAAAACGCGTTTATATGAGGGAAAGGGTTAACCTTTTAATCCATGTATATTAATTTTAGAAATAATGACATCTTGAATATTAATAATGTTTTATTATGACACACGACCACATGAATATTTTGCCATGGCAGAAACTGTAGAATCACAGCTACATGTACATGTATATTATTCCATGAGCAAACAGAGTAGACCCTGATCAGACGGCTCCCACAGGAGCCGTCTTATCTGGGTCTACTCTGTCTGCAAAGGCGTAGGAGGGCGTATTTGTGGATCAGGGTCTGCTCTGATTTCTTATGAAATAATAAAGATAGCTGCCATGGCCAAATATTCATGTGTTCGTGTGCCATTATAAAAAGATAATCTTCTTTATCACACAACCTCCCGTGTATTCGTGTTAATATAGAGCCATCACATATTTCTCTATAATACATACGTTTAATATAAGCTGTAACGTCATGTAGAAAGAAACACCGTGCCGTCATGTAGAAACATACATGTTGAACCAGCATTTTAGTCGAAGTAAGTTATATCATAAAATAATATGATGCTCGTAGTCATTTTGTACAGACTGATAATAAACTATCTTGGAATATGTTATTAAACTCGCCACAAGCTGGCTTAATACCATTTCCAAGACTTGTTTAATATCAGTTTGTACAAAATGACAACTCGCAACATATCCTATATTTATATTCATGATGTCATTATTTCTTACATGAATATTCATGGAGTAAAGTTTTAACCCATTCACTCATAGGCTACTTGTAGATCCAACCTCTTTGAATAAATCTACCGAATTGGAGCATTAACTAGAGAAAAGGAAACTTTTAGAATTTTGAAGTTTAGAAACCATTGTGATAAATAGAGCATTTGCTCCTTAGGAGCAAATGCTCTATTTATCACAATGGTTTCAAGAGGTGACTATTACAGATGCGTAGAAAGGCGTATTTATGGAGGAAAGGGTTATGCTTTTGCGAGTGAATACTGGTGACATTTGGTTTGACAAACGGTTTGTATACAGGTGGAGCGTAGTGCACATGCACCTAGATGCCTCATCAGTATTCAAACTGGTTTTTACTCAGACAGTGAACACTGGTCGCGTCTTCAATATGAGTGAAGCAGACGATATCTTGAGCAGACGACGTTTTTCCTGCTATGTTTGAAGGAGATATAACATCGGACCAGATGCATTATGAAGTATCAATCAAGCCACCCTACACCTCATTGACAAGTCCATTATACCCACTCAGGATTGATTTGTTTGGTTATTTACGCCCATTGCATCAGGCCCAGCCCTATGTACAGTGCAGACATAGTGTTGACACAGCGTTTGGAAAAGTGCAACTGATCAGGGCCACACTGACGCTCATCAGCAGATATGCTGTTGTGTCCTCTACTACTAACCCCTTTCCCTGTTTAACCCTTCTCTTGTTTTAAAATAAAAATATTTTAAAATACATTTCTCCTTCTTTACCCATGCCTTGTTGTATAATTACAAAGAGCAATAGGTAGACTAAAGATGCGTACTCAAATACTAAAATCGTCATTTCTCGACCAAACCCTATGTTGTGACCCCTCCTGAGAATCGTCTCTTCGAGTCACAACATAGGGTTTGGTGGAGAAATAAAAGAGTTGTCATTGAAAATGTTTTACTTAACGCATAATTATTATCTGCTTAAATTTTGCTTTTATTACCGTGGGAATTATTCTATTCGTGAAGAGAATTGAACTGGAAAGCTCGATTCTATATTCAGTCATTACTAGTATATATAAACATCGTTCGCAGTATTCCTCTGCACTGGTATCTGTCGGTATCCCTACCTATGATATGCCTACATGCAGTGACACACAAATACTATTTTAACTCATTCCCTCCTACTCACGAATATTGTCGCCTCTGTAAGCTTTATTTTTTGAAATCATTGTGCTAAATAGAGCATTTGCTCCAATAGTTTAAAAATACATAATTCTAATCGTTTCATTGTCTCTAGTAATTGCTCTTTTCGGTTGATTTATTAAAAGAGGTTGGGTCTAAAAATAGTATTGGAGGGAATGGGCTAATGAAAGATGTACTTCTCTATTTTGCCAATTTTGCGTAACAAAATAACATCAGAATTGAAATTTATGTGACTTGAAACCAACATTATTAAAGATTGTTTCTTATGGAACGCCATTCTGCCATGCTATTTGCTAAATGCTTAATGCGAAATGCTAAATGCAAAATGCGAAATGCTTTTTGCCAATTGTGTAAATTGCTAAGGAAAGAACCAGAATGTTCCAAATGATGGATGTAAATGACAAATGCGAAATGCTTATTGCTAAATGCATGTTTGCACTACTAGAATTGAAGAGCGCCATTATTAATTTAATTATTAATTTACAGGTAGGTATATTGACGCGATTAGCAAGCGAAGGGTTAATAATATGAAAACGTGTACAACTTCTTCTGTTGATTGATTTATATGGAAAATGGTTAGTCGAGATGTTTCCTATTTTTAATCTCTTTTTCGTCACTAGTCATAATTTCGCAAGCTTTCAATATGATGCGATCACAAACATTAGACCTAAACTTTACTCTTTACATTACTCATTTTAACACCTTTACAAACAGAATACGGTCTGGTCCATGCTTATAAAGCTTTTAGTTGAGTCTGAGTTTCGTTCTCAAGCTTTTGATTGGTCAGATTTGAGTTCTCAAGCTTTTGATTGGTCAGATTTGAGCCAGAGGCTCAAATCTAACCAATCAAAAGCTTGAGAACGTACTCAGACTCAACTAAAAGTTTTATAAGCATGGACCCTGGTGTAGGAGCAATCTGATCAGGGTCTGCTCAGACTGCTTGAAAAATATTTTCTATGCTCATAATAAAGCTAATCAATACTCATGATGTCATTATTTTAACTTGAATATTCATGAAGTAAAGGGTTAATCCAAAATGTAATTGCCTGAAATTGACAACTGATGCAGTTTAATCGGCTGCAAAAGATCGCTGATGCAAAACATGAAATGCAAATGTTATCAATTCATTTGAACATTATTCACCGGCAGTCAGTGTCGACTGTAGCGGTCTTTTTGTCTTTGCTTTTTATTAATTGTGTAAGGTTGATATCAGAAGAACAAACACAACAAATCTATTGCCAGATAAGATTTCATTTTCGATTAATTGCCTTTTATATTTGTCATAAGCGGTAATCAATTATATTCCATATTTGTCATAAGCGATCCAGTGGTGGGTAATGTAGTAGAAAAAAGATATGGGATTATGTAATGTACGAGATTTGCTTTTTAACGAGACCGCTGTCACTACCTATTAGCCTGTCTGTCATTTTCTCTGTCCGGGTGTATGCAGCGGAACTAATTTATGTTTTATTGCGCATGCGTGGTTGGCGCATTCGATCATCGGGCCGACCAGAAAATGACAAACATTACACAGAACAATGGAACAGCGGTAACTATATAGCGGTGTTATTATTGGAATCATTTAAATGTATCACTGATATGGTGGTGATGGCACTTAATATATGGAGTGGTACCGCAATGAAAGAGCCGGAACAGAACAACACTTTACACAATACAAAGGCTGCCAGATACAGCTGAACATTTATACAGCGACCATTTAATGCTTTCCCTATTCAATATTCATGTAAGAAATAGTGACATCACGAATATTTGTTAGCCGAAATTTTATAATATAAACTTTTCAAGGAAACCTTTTTCTTAGAAAAAAATGTAGAATCAAATTTATATTATGTCAAAAGCAAACAGAACAGATCATGATCAGACGGCTCCTATAGGACCGCCTGGTCTGTTTCTACTTTGGCAAGAGTTAATGAATACTCATTGCAGTCTGAAAAGCAAATGGTTACTAAAATAAAACAAACTTACATAGGAGCTTTCTGCATAACTTGCGCCATGCATTAAGCGACCCCCATAATTAGAAATGGTATAGTGGCCGTTTTAACCCTTTCCCTGTTCTATGTTTAAGCCAAATTTCAATACCTATTGAATATTCATTAACAAAATAGTTATAAAGAAATATGAAGGGTGGAACATTGTAGACATTTTAGAAGTGAAGAAACAGATCCATCAAATTTTATTAGCAAACAGAGCAGACCCTGATCAGACGTCTCCTCTAGGAGCGTCTGATCTGGGTCTACTCTGTTTGCAAATGTGTGAAAACACGTTTATATGAGGGAAAGGGTTAAGTAGGTTCTACTGTAGATGAGGGGCACGTAGAGGCAGACCATCAGTCAGTCATATTTATATTCAGTTCTGCAGAGCAGATACATACACACGGACATACAAAAAGACACTCCAAACCGGACGGTGTGACAAACATAATTATATAGTTACATGTGTATAGAGCACACTATTATACTTCAGAACTGCATTCCTGTATGTAGTTTAAATTGATTATATGATGGAGGGCAAGACATGAACATGTGATTGCCGACAATGTAGACAAATACACGAGAGCTACTGAATAATCATTTACCATATGTGAACATTCATGTTATAAATGATGACACTATTGATATTAATTAGCTGATGTTGTAGAATGGCGTTATGTACAAGGGAAATATAATTATGGCAGAAACTGCAGATTAAGTTCTCCAAAACTACAATAAGAGTACTCTACTTGACAGTTAAACTCATTACCTCATAGGCTATTTTTTAGATACAACCTCTTTGAATAAACATACCGATAAAAAGCATTAACTAGAGAAAAGGAAAATTTTAGAATTTTGTAGTTTGAAACCATTGCGATAAATAGAGCATTTGCTCATATCGGAGCAAATGCTCTATTTATCACAATGGTTTCACAAAGTAACTTTTACAGAGTCGTCCAAAGTCGTCAATATGATGGAATGGGTTAACAGATTTTGGTTGTCGGTATGCAAACGAAAGGAACGAAAATATTTAAAAAGCTTTCCAAATAGCTCATGCAGCTCTCTTCTTTTAATCCTATACGTCATAGGGATGCCTTTTTGACACCTTTACAAATACAGTAGACCTAGATCGTGCGTGTCCAATAGGAGCCATGTGATTAGGATCTGCTCTGTTTTCTTATAGAACATCTTGTATCTGATTATATACTATGTTGTCATAGCAATGTATTCATTTGATTTAAACAATAAAACCCCTCTAAACCGGAATTGTATTAAATAACAATTTAGTTCTTTTTAGACAGATGGCAAGTTAATATATGGAGAAAGTCATACAGAAAGCTCCTTGAACTTTCTGCTCGACATTCGGCGTGCATTAAGCTACCATCTGACTGAAAGACTGATTTTGATACTAACTTTAATATCCCGTTTAGATGGGTTTCAGTGTATAACAGTAAAACCTCTCTATAACGGCCACAAAATTGTGTTAATTAGTTGGCATATTAGGGCAGGTGGCTGCTTAAAGCAATGTGAGAGTAAAACAGAACGCTCCTATTGGAGCGTTCTGTTTTACTTTCACCTTGCTCTAAGCAATCACCTGTCTTTAACACAAACTATTTGATGTAATTTGGTGGCCGTTATGGAGAGGTTTTACTGTTATCAATATTGAGGAGTCTGCATTCAACATACAGTTGAACTTCGATAACTCGAACTTCAAGGGACCGTATAGATTAGTCCTAGATAACAGAAGTTCGAGTTATCCGAATTCTAATCTGAACGATTTCACAAGGCCATAGCTTAATACAGGTCTAAAGTAATGCTGAAAGCTCCTGTAGGAGCTTTCAGCATT
Source organism: Azorinus chamasolen (assembly GCA_963576725.1). Lineage (NCBI taxonomy): Eukaryota > Metazoa > Mollusca > Bivalvia > Cardiida > Solecurtidae > Azorinus > Azorinus chamasolen. The sequence continues at coordinate 75,447,319 of OY755238.1, read as the reverse complement.
ACTTTAGACATGTATTAAGCTGTCACATGTGTTTCTAGATATCTGTAGCGATACATTTTAGAGTAATTCTGTATTGCAAGTTTTGGAAGGACTGACCTTTTGTTCGAGTTATCCCGAAGTTCGAGTTATCAGAGTTCGAGATATCGAAGTTAAACTGTACATGTAGCATAAAGATAAAGACCTCCGTATTTAAATCACTGTATAACTGCTACAGAAGAACCTGTCTTAAGCAGTCAGCCATTTATTGAACATCATGGTCTTAAAAAGACGGTGGTTGCTTAATACAGGACAAAAGTAATGCAGAAAACTCCTATAGGAGCTTTCTGCATTACTTTTGTCCTGCATTAATCTAGCACCTGCCTTACAGACCCATACTTATAGACATGTTTTTGATTGTCGCTCAACCCATTCCCTCATATTGACGACTTTTGACGACTCTGTAAAAGTCACTTTGTGAAACCATTGTGATAAAAAGAGCATTTGCTCCTATAGGAGCAAATGCTCTATTTATCACAATGGTTTCAAACTACAAAATTCTAAATTTTTCCTTTTCTCTAGTTAATGCTCCTTTTCGGCATATTTATTCAAAGAGGTTGTATCTAAAAATAGCCTATGAGGTAATGGGTTAAGACAGGTTATATTGCTATACACGAATGGTTTACTATTGCATCATGGGTATCATAGTGAGAGGGGTTGGATGTATATGTTGACGCAGCAGCTTAACCCTTTAAATGCGAGAAACGAATGTACTGCCATTTGCAAACAGTGTAGAGCCCGATCAGATGGGTCAAAGAGGATATATCTGATTAGGGTCTGCACTGAATGTCATTCAAAACACTATAGTTAAATTTGTTTCGTACTGAATGGATTACATAGTTTAAACACCGATGGATTTCAGATTGAGGATTCAGCTCTCAAGGAGTTAAACCTGTTTCAACTTTAATGTCCTTAACCCTTTCCCTCATATAAACGTGTTTTCACGCATTTGCAAACAGAGTAGACCTAGATCAGACGGCTCCTATAGGAGCCGTCTGATCAGGGTCTGCTCTGTTTGCTAGTGGAATATGAAATATCGCTTTCTTTATTTTCGGAAAATTGCTACAATGTTCCACTTTCCATATTTCATTTAAACGTTTTGTCCATGAATATTCTGTAGGTATTGAAATTTGAAATAAACATAGAACAGGGAAAGGGTTAAGAAACGTCAATATTTGTAAAATACTATCTAAAAGTTTACCTTTTAAAGACACCATTGTATACGTAAAACTTAAACCCTTTACATGTTCTATACTTAGTCAAAATTTCAATACCTATTGAATATTCATGGACAAAATAGTTATAATGAAATATGGAAGGTGGAGCATTGTTGTCACTTTAGAAACTAAAGAAACAGATCTATCAAATTCCATTAGCAAACAGAGCAGGCCCTGATCAGACGGTTCCTATAGGAGCCTTCTGATCTAGGTCTACTCTGTTTGCATATGCGTGAAAAGGCGTTTATATGAGGGAAAATAGCACTATCTACATCTAGGTATAATTGACCACAGCCATGCTTCATTATCTGACAACAATATACAGCAGACCTTGTCCTAAGCAGCCATTCATTTATTGAACACAGGCGTCTTAGAAAGCAGATGGTTGCTTAATGTAGGGCAAAAGTAAAATATAAAGCTCCTACGCTTTCTACATTAAACATCCACCTGTCTAAAAGTATCTAGATTCTTCTCTACTAGAATTCATTTTAGAGAGAGTTTACTGTAGTTCTAAAAGACCAATAACTAAATTGCATTTAAAGCTCGTAATAGAACCCAGCAAGAATTATTTGCTTTAGGACACGTGCGCACGTGTTTAGCTAGATTTTATCACCCCTTAACATGCTGTATTAATCATTGTCTGCTTCAAATTTCGCCCGCCTTTCATGATCACTCCTACAATTTCTTACAACGCAAATCACTGCATGTTTGTTTAACCCAGAGTAGATTCAGATCACTTTGCATCTCATCTTGATAAAACTTTCAAAATGGTTTTACGAACGTGTGTGTGCACTTTGAGCGCGCAAGTATATTTAACACATAATTTAACACAATTAAACAGTTTTAACCAAATGGATTCAAGCCCACTTGAAAACTCAGGAGACTGATATTGTAAATAGACAGCCATTTTTTAATAATTCATGTAATAATATTTGTCTCTTCACGACGATCCGGGATTAACATGGTTCACATGGCAAATACAAGCACTATGTAATTCAATAACATTTAAAATATACGACTCAATATTTGTACTTTATTGTTAACCCTTTCCCTAATAGATGCGTATTTTCCCCGCATTAGCAAACAGAGAAGACCCAGATGAGACAGCTCCTGCAGGAGCTGTCTCATCTGAGTCTGCTCTGTTTGCGTATGGAATAAGACTGATTCTAAAATGGGTTAAAAATCTACTGTCAATTTTATATTGTCACAAGTTTGTCCATGAACATTTAGTAAGTATTGGAATCCTGATTTAATACTGAACAGGGAAAGGGTTAACACTTATCCCGAAGTGAAAAAAGTACTGCTCAAATTTGGATCTGGGGGGAAATTTGACTACTTTAGATTCGATTAAACATTTGGTGGAATGTTGACCAAGTGTCAAACAGCTTGGATCCTGATGAGACGTTGAATAACTCGATGTCTGATCTGGATCCAATCTGTTTGAAAATATGAGCCAGGTAGCGGTTAGGCGGAGGAAAGTTAATTCTTTACTGCACTTGTCCAAAATTTGCTCCTTGATACGCAAACAATCGCAAAAAATAATATTGAAAAGCAGACAAAAATGTTATGGAAGTTACATATCTTTTTCAAGAACGTCTAGTTAATTACAATTTTCAAGTGGTCTGATTAACACGCATGCTACAACCTATAGATTATGACGTTGTCTGCTTCAAAAGTTGAGTACATATTTACAGAGGTCCAGATAAGATGCGTTAGTGATAAATCTTTCAAGAATGACTCCTTTATTTTCTCCACCAAACCCTATAGCTCCTTTATTTCTCCACCAAACCCTATAGCTCCTTTATTTCTCCACCAAATCCTATAGCTCCTTTATTTCTCCACCAAACCCTACGCTGTGACCACTCTTTAGAATCGTCTCTTTGAGACGATTCTAAAGAGTAGTCACAGCGTAGAGTTTGGTGGAGAAATGACGAATTTAGCATCTGAGTATGCACATTCATCTGTTGCTCGGGTTATAAAATTGTAGCTATGTATTTCAATACTTTCTTTATAAGGAAGATTCATGATTTTGATTGAAAAAAAGAAGAAAAAAGAAGATTTGATTGATTTTTTCAGACAGATTAGATTCTACAAAGTTAGAGTTACAGACAGCAATACAAGGGTTCGTGTGGATGAACATTGGCCTCAGTGCAAACCTGTTGTAATGACACTCTTTAACTTACGAATCCAAACACATATTTAAAGGCATTTCGAAAGGAATGTTGACCCATTAACCCCATGCTGTGTATTTTGGGAGTTGACTGTCAGGGATCTGATACACAAATTGATAAAGCGGGCTACCATCACAGAGGATCAATGTATAATTGCATAACTTTATCTATTATGGCTATGGACCCTGACTGGACACTGCAGGAGCACAGCTGGATACTGTGTATATGGGGGGGGGGGGGGGGGTCACTTATATAAGGAGCTTTGAAATTCCTTTAAAAGTGCAATATTGTAGTCGAAGAACATTTAATCAAATTGCATTGAAAATATGATAACATTCTCAGCTGCAAGGGTCTTGATGAGACGTCCCGGGTTAACATGCATGTCACACCAACATACAGACATATCACGTGATTATAGAACAGATAATTTGTTAAAGACTTGTACATAGTACATCGTATACAACTGTTTGACATACATATATACCACGTAGTCATACAACTGTTAGACATACAGATATACCACGTGATCATACAACTGTTAGACATACAAATAGACCATGAAGTCATACAACTGTTAGACATTAAGATATACCACGTGATCATACAACTGTTAGACATACAGATATACCACGTGTCCATACAACTGTTAGACACACGAAGGCGTTAAAACTTTCAACACTTAGTAACACAAAGTAACTTTCGTCTGCAAAAACTGACGTCTGCTGTCTGCTTCAATTCCCAAGGTGCTTTTGTCTTTCATTTGTTTTACAAAACTTTTTGCTTGAGTCTGAGATCATTTTAAAGCATCTGATTGGTCAGATTCTGAGCTTGCTCAGAATCTCACCAATCAGATACTTGAGAATGATCTCAGACTCAGACTTTTAATTCTGTTTGCAAAGGTTAAGGCAGAGTCGCAAAAAGCACGAAAACAGTACATGTGCACTATTTTCGCGGGTGTGTTTTGTCGTCTGCAAATCTTGTCGTCTGTTACGATATCTATTGTTTTAGTTCTTCCATTTTTTTCGAAAAACACAATCACATCATCGGTGAGGTTGGATCCGGATGAGTTGTCGAATTCGTATTTACACCTTTAGTTACACGTAAAGAAAAAAAAAACTAGTATAGAGAATTGCAAAAAAGACATCTGGGGTCAGTTCAGTTTAAATGTTTTGGTCTTTCACATGTTTTACTTATGACACATGTGGGCTTTGTTTTTTTTCTTTTATACAACCTTTAGTTTGCTTCGAGTGAACTAATTAACCCATTCCCTCCTTGAATATTTTAGATCCAATCTCTTTGAATAAAACTACCGAAAAATGAGCATTTACTAGAAAACATGAAAAGTTTGGAATTGTGTAGTTTTGAAACCATTGTGATAGATAGAGCATTTGCTCCTATAGGAGCAAATGCTCTATTTATCACAATGGTTTCAAAGCGTGACTTTTACAGAAGCGTCAAAATGCGTCAGTAGGAGGGAATGGGTTGGTAATATAGCTTTACAATCAGATTAGACCCAGATGAGACGATGCGTACCTCGGTGCTTCGTCCTCTAGGACACATACTGACACATACTGACACATACTGGTCAGTTCATCACTTTAGTAGTAGTTTTGTAGTGAAAACGAACATATCTTGTAAGTTGAAAATAAAGCGGAAACATTTATACAAACAAAACTTTCTCGTCACGCTAAAGGCCAAATTACAAATTAGTTAAAATAAAAACCTACACGAGGTCAGTCGATGATACTAACAGAACTAGAGGTTAATGTGGAAAGGTTAAAACACCCACTTAACCGTTTACCTCATTGAAACGCCTATTTAACGCCTATGCAAACAGAGTAAACCCAGAATAGGAGCCGTCTGACCAAGGTCTACTCCATTTGATGATGAAATAATATACATGTAGATCTGATTCTACAGCTTTTGTCAAGTTTAAACATTCCCATGGTCATGGTGCCATTCTAAACTTTAACTAATTGCTCCTCATACATTCATTATTTCTCACATGGGTATTCATGAGGGAAAAGTTTAACCTACAGTGTCGCGAATTTGCGGTCGATTCAAACGTCGAGTTTGGCTGTTTTCGATATAAAAATTACTCTTGTTATGTGGGTATAATCTACAAGTAAACCTTCTCTATAACGGCTACTAAATTACATCAAGTATTTTGTGTTCAAGGCTGGTTTCACCTTGCTTTAAACCACCACCTGCCCTAAATACCAACTAATTAACACAATTTATTGGCCGTTATAGAGAGGTTTTACGTATTACAATAAGCCAGATCTTAGAATCAGACCAAAGGCCGAGTAAATGAGTGTTTGATCTGGATTCAACTGTTTGTTTGTTTGTTTGTTTCTTATTTCAGCACTATTTAGATTTTGTGTATATTGCGTTTCGATAGTCGTGTGCGTTCAATGGAAAACAAATAATAATTTTCTGTAAATTTTGTATGTAATAATTATGCCTGCTATTGCACTGCACACTATGTGCAACAATTCGTCAGTGCGAAAACAACAACAACAACAACAATCAAACACGAGTTTCATTTCATCATTCTTGTTAACGCTATACCTCATAGAGACATGTGACGCTTTCGCCAACAGAGTAGACACAAACCAGGACGTAGGAGCCGTCTGACCAGGGTCTGTTCAGTTTGCTTATGTAAAGATATAATCCTGATTCTATAGTTACTGCCATGGTCATTTTATTTTCATTTGTCATAATATCTACAGTCTAATTAATATTTGGACAAATTTAAATCGTTATTTCTTACATTAATATGAATTGGTAAAGGGTTAATATACGATGTGTGCATCATTTTGCGTAATTGGATAGCAATGATAACGTATCGTTAAGATTATTATAAAAGCTAAAAAAAATAGCACAGAGAAACAAGTCACTGAATAGTAAATTAAGGCAATGTAAAACTTTAGTAACATTTACAAACGAAGGTAGTTGAAATGTTACACATATGGCTGAAACGTTAATTTCCTGTTTCAAGAAATGTAATTTTACATTTCTGTGAACTACTCTTGGTTATTAAGTAGTTTAGATCTAATATAATTCGTATTTTGCACTGGAACTGGTAAATGGGTGAATATGTTTTAGTCAGATTCTAAGAGAGAGCGCGGGAAAGAGATGTGGTGGTGTGGAAAGGGGGGGGGGGGGGGGGGGGGGGGTCTGTTACGATTTTGACGGAAATTCCGACGATGTCGCAGCGATGAGAGAGATCTGTCCTCCAAATCACGTTCATGGGACGAGAGAGTAAATCAAGATTACGGATAAAGCTCAGTAATTAAATTGGGATAAGTGATTGACAGACGGAAAGATTAGCAGGAGAAACAATACCACTATCGAACGGAGCCTGGACCGAATCTCGGTCCCCCGAGTGCCAGCTGGAAATTTAGTTTTGTCCCCGTACAAGTGGCAATATCATTTACACGATTGTTGAATTATCTCTTCTTTTGTCGCTGTCTCATCCACTTAGGACTGTTTCCGCGTCTTTTAGACACCTAATGTTGTTTTTTCAAGCTAAGCCCCTCTTTACTATGCGAGGTGGCTGGTTAATACTATTGACTACGCATACAGATTGTACCTAAAAAGCATTTAATGTAATTAAATAAAGCCCTCTATTCATAACACTCACTTGGGCAATCGCTGCCAGCTTCTGAACTTACCACGGGAAAAACGGGAAATCTGCACCAGCAGCTTTCATCCGCGCAGAGCCGCACCAACGGAACGCCCCCGGAGGCGGAGAATAGCGACTGTCTAGATTTCTTCACGCGGACATGATTGAAACCACTTAACATCAACCAATCGGTAAATAGCTAGACGCCGGCGCAACCAATGAGGAGGCGGCTTGTAGTTTAACTTGTTAACTCGGTGTAACATGCGAGACCGCGTGAATAATGATGTAAAGATCAACATTTGGGGGATACGGTAAATATTGGAGGGGGATAAATATGCAGTCTTGATAAGATATATCGACGCTCGGATAAATACGAAAATAAAGATACAAACACATGTACTCTGATCTCGTGGTCGCTCGCGACGTAGTTTACTAGATCAGTCATCTACATCTGTAGGACAGATTTTTGAAATAGTTAAATTGTTTTGTTTGTCGCTTAGATACACGGATAATTTGTTTAAAGACAGTGCACTCTTTGGACGGCATTTTTCAGTGATTGATTTATAGCATTCTGTCAGAAAGTAGAAATAACCTAATCAACATCGACTGTGGAACGGATTTTGTACACTGTGTCCTCGTAATACTTCTGAAAGTGATTCTGGTATTCAGAAAAAATAAACCTTAAGTGACAATTTAGTGCAGCTGTGGTTATTTTATTTTGACGTTGACTGTGTTGACTGCCTATTACTAGTGGATGTCCGTATGTCTGTACCCCCGATAGGCTATACGGCGGGAACATCTTCACTGGCTACCCCGGTAAGTTGTAACGCTCTAGTCAAACACTAGAGGTAGCAGGTTCGAGTTATGAACTGCATCTACAGATAAATTAAGCATATTCAAATAATAAAATCGTCATTTTTCAACCAAACCCTATGACGCGACTACTCATCAGAGTCGTCTCAACATGGACTTTGGTGGAGAAATAGGTCAAAGGTTATAAAACATCTGAGTCTGAGACAATTCTCAAGTATCTGCTTGGTCAGATTATGAGCAAGCTCAGAATCTGACTAATCAGATGATTGAGAATGAGTTCAGACTCTAAGCAAAAACAATTTATAACCTCTATTCTTACACGCGCCTTGGCTATTCCTTTTTGAACCTTTCTTTATTTTTAAACCCCTTACTGCCTGAATATTCATGTAAGAACTAATGCGATCATGCATATTAATTGACGGTATTTTAAAAATAACACATGAACACATGAATATTAAACCAAGACAGAAAGTGTACCCGTAGATCTATATTATGTCGTAAACAGATCCTGATCAGACGGTATCTATAGGAGCCGTCTGATCTGGGTATACACTGTTTGCAAAGGCGTATTTATGGGGTGAAATGTTAAAGGCAAACATTGTTGCTTAATGCAGGACCGCCTTGATACAGAAATATTATGTGGAAACCTATATACTATTCGTACGCATTAACCATCTAAATACGGGAAAGAATTGGTTTGTCATTTGCATACAATGTAAATCCAGATCAGACGGCCCCCAGAGGAGATGTCTGATCAGGGTATATTCACTGTTTGTCATTCAAAATCGTCTAGTAACAGTGCTCCAGATAAGATGCGAAAATTAAAAGTATTTTCAAAAATAAACTTTATTTCTCCACCTAACGATTTACTTTGACCACTCTTAAGAATCGTCTCAAAGAGACGATTCTAAAGAGTGGTCACAGTATAGGGTTTGGTGGAGAAATGACGATTTTAGTATTTGGCACCCTTATCTATAGCTCTGAGTAAATTGTACGCTTTAATACTGAATTAATCTTACCTTTGAACAGTGATGGACTATTCCACTCTGAAAATGTAGCGTTGAAATGGTTAACCCTTTCCCTGTTCTATGTTTAGGCCAATTTTCAGTACCTACTGAATATTTATTAACAAAATAGTTATAAAGAAATATGGAAGGTGGAACATTGTAGACATTTTAAAAACTAAAGAAACAGATCTATCAAATTCTATTAGCAAACAGAGTAGACCCTGATCAGACGGCTCCTCTAGAAGCCGTCTGATCTGGGTTTACTCTGTTTGTAAATGCGTGAAAACACGTTTATATGAGGTAAAGGATTAAGCAACCACTGTATACGAGGTCCAAAATGGGAGCTATTCTAAACAGTTGTTGTAGAGAGGTTTTACTGAAACAGCAAATTTGCTTAAACCCTTTCCCTAATGAACATTTATGGATAACATGATAATTTCATGACTATTCATCAATATAAAGTACATGTATATACATGTAATTTTCAATTGATGTTGTCCTTTGACAAACACTATAGAATTAAATCTATGTTATTCCACAAGCACACAGAGCAGAGCCAGAGCAGATGGCTCCAAAAGGAGACATGTGATATTGGTCTGCTATGTTTGCAAAGTTATAGAAATGCGTGTTTGTGGAGTAAAGGGGTTATACATGCGAAATAATCATGTAGATAAATCAATCGAAGATACAGATATTTATTGAATCGCAATCATAAGTGCAACATGTCTTATTAGCCCCATTGTGAATGTGTAATATTCACCAATTACAAATACAGTAGAACCCCTCTAATGCGACCACTTAATGAATAAACATGGGTGTCTTTATAAGCAGGTGATTGCTTAATGCAGGACAAAAATAATAGGAGCTTTCTGTATTACTTTTGTCCTGCATTAAGCTACCACCTGCAGCTAGCAGAATTATACTTCTTGTACGTGGTCGCATTAGCGGGGTTTTACTGCAAAAACAAACAAACACAACGAACTATCTATGTGTTATTTGATACTGTAGACTATGGATAGATCAGATGATTGCTGAAATATATATATATAAGACATTATCACAAAACAGAAGAAATTGAATCATGAAATAATCAGTACGCACAGCACTTTGTATATGTTGTAAACTTTAAGTTGGTACAGTAAAACCCCGCTAATGCGACCACTTAATGAATAAACATGGGTGCATTTATAAGCAGGTGGTTGCTTAATGCAGGACAAAAGTAATGCAGAAAGCTCCCCAAGGAGCTTTCTGCATTACTTTTTTCCTGCATTAAGCTACCACCTGCATCTAGCACCCAGAATTATACCTCTTTTAGGTGGTCGCATTAGCGGAACTTTACTGTATTATCTTATGTGTGAAATTATTTAACTTCACAGACACGCCTTTTGGCACCTTTGCGAACATAGTAGACCTAGATCAGACCTAGATCAGACGGTTCCTGCTTGAGCCGTATTACCCGGGTCTGTTCATTTTGCTTTGATATAATATAGATCTGATTCGATAACTACTGAAAATCATGGCCTGATAATCCCATGTTCACAGAACATTATAAAACTTTATTCCAATTTGCCTCCCACTAACATATTTTGATGCCTCCTGTAAAAGTCATTTTTAAAATCATTGTGATAAATAGAGCATAAAAAATTGCTCCTTTGGAACAAATGCTCTATTTATCACAATGGTTTCAAAACTGTATGATCCTAAAATATTTTTTATTAGTAAATGCTCCTTTTCAGTAGATTTATTCAAAGAGGTTGGGACTAAAAGTAGTCTAGGATGGAATGAGTTAATACATATTTATGAATATTTACTAGGTAACGGTTTAAACATATAGTGAGTATATTTCTAACTTTTGAAAACATATTTATTTATTGAGGAAATTCATCTAATAAGCAGGAAATTAAACTATGAAGGCATGGTATGGCTTACTGTAAATAGAATGGCTGTTTTTGTTTGACACGAAACACTTTTACTATTTCAACTCAATTTGTAAATTTGCGATAGACCTTGCAAACAGTTTGGATCCTTATTAGGCGCCGAGTAAAACGGTGTCACAACATGATAAAAAACGTTTGACACACTAACTTATTCAAAAGAAGTGGAGTAAAGTTGTACTTTGAGAATTGAAGCAGAGAAACACATATTTACAGATGAAAGTTACACAGTGTTGTGAGAGTTAACAAGAAATGACACGACAGGTGTTGACAGGAGTCAGAAAAACAAAATACAAAACATATTACTCGTGGCCTGTAGCCCCGCACATATGTCTCTGATAATACCAGCCATTCTTACTTTGTTATAGAGGAGATCTAAGTGAACATTAACTGCTATATATTACAAACTACAAAATCGTTGACACTTGTTATATAAATATCTTAAACATGATAACTGTAGACATCTTAACACTTTACACCACCCACATGCCCTCCTACGCAGTTACAAACAGAGTAGACCCAGATGAGACCGCTCCTGTAGGAGTCATCTGATCAGGGTCTGCTCGGCTTGCTTATTGAATAATGTAGGTCCGATTCTACAGTTTCTGTAATGGAACATACCATGTAAATGAGCTATTTTAAAAGATCCATCTAATTAATAGTCATACTGTCATTATTTCTTACATGAATATTGTGTCTCTAACCAAGTACATATTACCGATAAATACATTGTGTCTATTACCAAGTACTTATTACCGACAAATGCATTGTGTCTTCTTAATAAAGACTGGGTTCTCTTAGAAATGACCAGCCAGCTGTTCAGAATATACACGCATCTTGGTCTTCATATATACCGTAAAAATCTCTTTAACCCATTCCCTCATATTGACGCTTTTTGGCCTCTTTGTAAGCGTCACCTTTAAAACCACCGTGATAAACAGGAGCAAGTGCTCTATTTATCACATTGATTTCAAAGCTGCAATATTCTAACATTTCCCTACTAAAGGCTCATTTTCGATTGTCCAAGTGCTAAACTACAAATACAGATTTATAAAGCTGATTTACTATTTGTTGTGTTTTTCCTTTGGTAGGAGTGATGAAGGTCTTAGGGAATAACATTTTCCTTTCCCTACTAAATGCTCATTTTCAGTAGATATATTTAAAGAGGTTGGGTTTAAAAATAGTCTATGACGTAATTGGTTATAGCGACCACCTTGAAGAAGTATAATTATGGATCTTCAGGGCAGGTGGTTGCTTAACCCATTCCCTCATATTGACGACTTTTGACGACTCTGTAAAAGGCACTTTGTGAAACCATTGTGATAGAGCATTTGCTCCTATAGGAGCAAATACTCTTTTTTATCACAATGGTTTCAAACTACAAAATTCTAAAAATATTCTTTTCTCTAGTTAATGCTCCTTTTCAGTAGATTTATTCAAAGAGGTTGTATCTAAAAATAGCCTATGAGGTAATGGGTTAATACATGACGAAAGTTATACAGAAAGTTCCTGCAGGACTGATCCGCATCACTTTCGCCCTGCGTTACACACCACCTGCATTTAAAAACATTTATAATGTATACAGTAGAATCTGTCTTAAGCGGCCATCAAAAGGAGGTCTGATTAAGGATTTGTAAAGCAGGTGGTAGCTTAATGCAGATCAACAATAATGCAGAAAGCTCCTATAGGAGCTTTCTGCATTATTGTTGCCCTGTATTAAGCAACCACATGGCTTTTAAGACGCCCGCGTTCAATAAATGAATGACCGCTTAAGACAGGTTCTACTGTATGCATTATGAGAATGCTTTAGATGTGTTTATTGTTTATATTTATTGTCAGCGTTTTATGTCACTTGTGGTTTGATAAAACTATTTGAAAATATAAATATAAACCTGAAATAATGTGATTTAATTACTTTTGAATGTTTCAACACACGTTTTGGTTTGTTCTAAGCTGCGACACACTTTGTGTATTAAATAATTGTCACACACATATTTTCAAAATCGAACTAATCCGCTTTTCGTTCTGTCACGACTTTCATGCAGATAATCAGTTCAAGACTTGACTTGCCCTGAACTACAGCATTCTATTGTAGGTAATTCTTGTCAAATATGAAGTTAAAAAATTCGAGAATATGAATAACAACAAAAACAGCAACAACAACAAAATTTGTCGAATTTATATTGAGGGTCATTATCGTTTACATGAATATTCATAAGGTAAGAGGTTAACCGAGCAATATTAAGACAAATGACAATATAGATGTGCATTAAATGCTCGATAATCCGAACACTAAAATAATTATCATTAACAATCATTAACCCTTTCCCTAAAATGCTGTTTCACGCATTTGCAAACAGAATAGACCCAGATCATCATTAACAGTATTTAACCCTTTCAATAAAATGCTGTTTCACGCATTTGCAAACAGAATAGACCCAGATCATCATTAACAGTATTTAACCCTTTCAATAAAATGCTGTTTCACGCATTTGCAAACATAGTAGACCCTGATCAGGGTCTGCTCTGTTTGTTTATGGAATTAATATAAATCTGACTCCAATACAAAATATGTACTGTTTACATACGCCATTATAAACATTCAGCGAATAAATATTCTAATAAATATTTATTTCTTACATATATCTTAAACTGAGAAAGTGTTAACAAAGATGGTAGCTTTGTCCAGGAAGAACCCTCTGCCTGACATTCAGTATGCATTAAGCAGTATGCTCATTTCTTCTTTATTGAAACTTCAGATTACTGTACGAACAGGCAAACGAAAATTCATTTACATATGACTACGTGATTTGGTGGTATCTTAAATTATTTAAATGATAATCGTAACATTTATATAGGTAGGCGTTTTACTCCGCAGTCGTGAAAATAATGGCCCTGTTTGTTATACCACACAGGGTGAATTCTTCTTTATTACACAAGAGGTGTGTCTTAATCCATTATCTACTAGGCTAATTTTAGATCCAACCTTTTTGAATAAATCTACCGAAAAAGAGCATTTTCTAGCGAAAAGGAAATTGTTGTTTAGAATTGTGTAGTTTTGAAACCATTATGATGAATAGAGCATTTGCTATAGGAACCGTCTGATCAGGGTCTGCTCTGTTTGCTTATGGTGTAATATAGATCTGAATCTACAGCTTCTGCCTGAGGCAAACATAATCTTATTAATATTCATGACGTCATTATTTCTTACATGAATATACAACAGGGAAAGGGTTAAAGACTGAGCGAATAGGAAATAAATCGTAACATGACAGAGTTTAAGAAGCTTGTATTTTCGTAACTGTAGAAGGGCTAGCAATATATTACATAAAGGGTGTGTCATAAACATTACAGTCACATAAGTATCGGGACTAGTTTATCATTATATTTGATAGAGTATTCATTTAATAGTTAACCATTTCTCTTATAGAGACACTTTTAAAGAGCTGGCTAATCAGGACCACCTCTGTTTGCTAAAGCCATTCCCTCATTGTACTATTTTTAAGCTCAGCCTCTTTGAATAACTCTACCGAAAAGGGGCATATACTAGAGAAAAGGAAAAACAAAATAGAATTATGTTGTTTTGAAATCATTGTGATAAATAGAGCATTTGCTCTTCTATTTAGCACAATGGTTTCACAAAGTGAGTTTTACAGGGGCGTCAAAAGGCGAGGGAAATGGGTTAAGGGATGGTATAGATCTGAATTCAGTTTCTACCATGACCGAACGATACTATGTTCACACGCCATTATAAAGAATATCAGGTGATACATTTTCATGATATCATGAATTGTTTCATGAATATTCATACTGCCAAGTACAATACTGATGCGAAAACAATGTTATCAGTATATACGCAGTAAGGACCTGTCCATCAATAAGTTACGTAGGGTTACAGTCGTCCACTGTTTCTTATGAGGCTGATGTAAGTCCGATAACAATTACAGTACAACCCCGCTAATGCGACCACCTAAAAGAGGTATAATTCTGGGTGCTAGATGCCGGTGGTAGCTTAATGCAGGACAAAAGTAATGCAGAAAGCTCCTCTAGGAGCTTTCTGCATTACTTTTGTCCTGCATTAAGCAACCACCTGCTTATAATGACAACCACGTGTATTCATTAAGTGGTCGCATTAGAGGGGTTCTACTGTATACATACTGACCCATTCGTGAGCATATTTTGAATTCAACTCTCACCATGTACTGAAAATTGGTGTCTGTTAACGCTTCACTCCATAAATACACCTTTTAACGCCCTTGCAAACCGAGTACATCCAGATCAGGGTTTATTACCAGTCAGAGTAAATCCTTGGAATTTGATTGGTCAGTCTGCCAAAAACTGCCGGGGTGTACAGTACCGTATTCAGCGGCTTCCACGGAGAATACAGAATTATTCAAATTTGACGCGTGACGTCATTCGTTTTGTTTTTATTTTTAGCGTCGATTCGAAATTTCATATCGTCCTTACTCCAATAATTCTGGATGGATTACGACCAAATAATCGATAATAAACGTAAAAAACTGTACCTGATACGTTCTTCAAATTCACACTATCAACTTATCAGTACAACGTGTTACCGTTAATGTTTACAAGTGAAGTTTCAATTCCTCTTTCGAAATTTCTCTGAGACGACGTCATATTTGCTCTGTGATGACGTCATGTTTTCTTTGTCATGTCGTCATACAATTAGAGATCTAATGTCAGCAAAATAAGAGTTGTTCGTTTCTTAATTAGGTAAATCGGATCTCTGACTGGTAATAAATTCGTTACACGGTAATTTGACAGGGTGTACGGGCTGGTATGACCGGGTTAGATCACGTATTTCCTTCGGCTAACGCCTCAGGAAATACGGGATCTAACCCGGTCATACCAGCCCGTACACCCTGCCAAATAACCGTGTAACTAATAATATTCCGTTTGCTTATGAATAATATAGAGTTTATTCTACAGTTTCTACTCTGGCCAAATATTTTGTGCATTGCTATTATAACAATTAATTCAATTAACATTTAAAGTGCAATTATTTCTTGCGTCTGCCCAGGTTCTGTATTAAACAGAAGTTTCCCATATCATACTGTCAAAAGGACTTTTCCTGAATAGATATAGCTTTTTAACGCATTCGCAAATAGGATAGACCCTAGGGATCAAAACTGTTTAATAATATTTATCTTGTTTATAAAAAGAACTGAACACACTTAACGCAGACGAAAATGTGTCCAACAAACGACAATGGTGACACTAAAAAGGCTCAAGTTATTGCAGGACATTCTTCATATATGTAATTAGCTTACGCTTCGGCCAAGACATATTCGAGCTGAACTGCAAATAGTTCGGTTTGCAATCCAACTCCTCAGATTGTCAAGTGTTTACTATGGACGACGGGTAGATTTATCGATAATCCGTGGTCATATATATGTGTCCAATACATCGTTATCGTGAACATGAAAATGGGGGTTGAATTTAGCTATTTACGCCATTAATATTGATGTAAGAAATAATGACATCATGAATATGAATATGTATTAGCTGCGTTTTTATACGGTACATTTTTTCAAGGGGATGTTTAACTTTGGCACAAACTATAGAATCATATCTATATCATGTCAAAAGCGAACAGTGCAGACCCTGTTCAGACGGTTCTTTCCGGAGCCGTCTGATCTGAGTCTACTCTTTTTGCGAAGGTGTGAAAATGCGTTTATATGAGGGAAAGGATTAAATATTGATTATTTTTGCTGACTCTGTGCGACAAACTCTCCAAGTAACCCTGAACGATTGACTCGATATTGTAAAGTTGATATACATTCATTTACCTCATGAATATTCATGTAAGAAGTGATGACTACGGATACTAGTAAGCTAATTTGCTTACTGGAATTATTAAGAAGAGAATATTTGTTGTATCGTTTCAATAAAATCCTATAACCAAACAACGAAGACACTGGTCAGACGTCTGATCTGGGTCTACACTGCTTACAAAGGCGTCAGACAGTGTCTCGTCTCTGTCAAGTAAACGCTTGATAAATTAAACTCAACGAAACTGCGAAGGATTTATGTAATCATTGTACAGGTTACATTTGACAGGAAAAAAACTAACGAAGACGAATTTGTGGCAAGAAAACATTTTATGAAATTGTTTACATCATCATTGGTGATGAACTTCTTTGTAAATATTGAGTATGTCTCATCACTCTCTTTTTCGAAATCCCGTCTCCAAGGAAACCATTTAACCTTTTCCTAACTATTGGAATTTTGTGATAACCTGTGCAAACATTCTGGGTACAGATAAAACGCCATTTCCCATAATATAAGTGAAACTGTGATTATGTTTGTGAAACAGCACAGTAAACGTCTCCATAGCAACAACTTTATGAAAAAAACCACACTAACAACATTGGATCTAACAACTACAACCCAATATAATAAACATTAAATATAGAAATAAGTTTTTTCAAAATACACTGGTAGCTTAATGCGGACTGAATGCAATGCAGAAAGCTTCCCCAGGAGTCTTCTGTGTAACAGTTGGTTGAGGGTCCAGTTGGTGACTGCTTAGTCAGTGGTTAACCACACCTAATTGTTTTAGCGGTTTACTGCCCAATTAATCAAGTTTTCTTATGAATCTCGCAATATCAATTTATTCTGGTGTAGTTATTCTATATCACTATTCACTACACAACACAATTATATTCACCACCGTTTCCTTACATATCCGTTTCCTGCATATTTATTCCACACACAACTAAAAGTTTGCTTAAAAATAACATTCAAATTACAAATATCTCGGTTTGAAATATAGGTTTGAAATTGCAAACGTTACGGAAATATTTGTTTCCATGGTTTTGATCACTAGCAGTGAAACGTATACAGTATATTTAAACCCATCTTAAGTGGCCACTATCCCTTTATTCCATGCATATTCATGCCAGAAATGATGATTTTATGAATATTAATTAGATGGATTTTCTAGTGGCATCATGAACAGTGTACGTTTTATCATGGCAGAAACAGAAGGAATAATTATATGAGAGAGATATAAAGAAAGAAAGAAAAACAGTGAGAGAAAGAGAGAGAGGAGGAGAGAGAGACGATAGGCGGTGAGACAAACATACAGACAGTCGAAAGTTTATGAATTTGCTCATTTATTCTGTACCGATTTGCAGTATTGTTGTCAGTAGATACGTAAGTTCTAGACATGATTATTTCTGATCTGTTACAATATACTTAAGTTTTGTTTGTGACAGTGAACGATACAAAACAGAAAGTAAACGATCCATCTTGTTTTTTCTCCGCCTGGCCTTCGACGTCATGCAGAGGGTCCCGGATGTCAGGCCTGATGACTGGAAGCACGTGTAACATGCCACTGGAGATTCGTATTTCTCCACATATGTTTCTCCTGATAAAATCAGAATCTGACTCCGCCATTTAGCTGTGGAACTAAAGGGTCATCAGGTGTGATATCCAACCTTCCAAAAGTATATGAGCCATTAAAGCGAATTTTGTCAACACACGAAGATAGACCATAAATAAATAAAATAATACAGTGTGGTAGCGAGAACAATATAGACAAAGTGAATCCTTACTTACCGTAATAAAATAACGCCTGCTCAAATTTAAATCTGGTGCAATTTTGACAACTATCGATTAGATTAACTAAATTATTCCCATATTGTATAATTAACCCTTTCCTTCATATGAACGCATTTTCACACATTTGCAAACAGAGTAGACCCAGATCAGACGGATCCTATGTGAACCGTTTAGACTAAGACACGAGGGCTCGTACAGGACCGCTCTGATAAGAGTTTGCAGTGTTTGATTTATAAATGATTTTCCAATGGTCACATCAGCAAAATAGTTCTTGCAGAAACACCAATCAAACAGAAAACAAAAACAACAACAACAAAATAATTCAAAATTAATTAGATATTAACCCTTCGCTTGCTATTCGCGTCAATATACCTACCTGTAAATAGTGAAGACCCAGATGAGACAGCTCCTGCAGGAGCTGTCTCATCAGGGTCTGCACTATTTACAAGTTGATTGTGCAACCAGTGCACTCCACAGCAGTGATTGCACAGCGCAATACTTGTACACAGTGAATGTATATGTAATCATACAACAGGGCATGGGTAAAGAAGGAGAAATGTGTTTTAAAATTCAGCAAGCGAATATTTATTAGTTGAATGTTTGTAAAGGTATATGAATGCATGGATGTTTTGCCATAAACAAAACCTGTATATTTCAAGAAGACAGCAGAGCTGACCCTGACCGGACGGCTCATACAGGAGCGGTCTGCGGTCTGATCTAGGTCTAGGACATAAAAAGGCGTCTTTATGAAATACAAGGTTACAGAAGTGAAAGATTGAAATGTCAGTCTGACGTTAACCCTTACTGTAAACCAATGAGGTCTCCTCAAAGTTGGACCTGGAACAATTTTGAATACTTCCGATTCGATCATACTTTTAACCCATTACCTCATAGGCTATTTTTAGAAAGAATCTCTTTGAATTAGTCTACCGAAAAGGATCATTAATAAGAGAAAGGGATTTTTTTAGATTTTTGTAGTTTGAAACCATTGTGATAAATAGAGCATTTGCTCTATTTATCACAATGGTTTCACATAGTGACTTTTACAGAGTCGTCAAAAGTCGTCAATATGAGGGAAAGGGTTAACCGGATGTCAAACAATTTGGGCGCTGACGAGGCTCGTCTGGATCTAAACAGTATACAAAAGTGAGCACTGTTTCTCCCATAATGTCAAGTTAATCATTTAAAATTACTATTTTGACATAAAAATCCATTTCATATCATATTTAAATAATTGATAAATAAACCGGAACACAGTTTACTTTGTAAAAGTTACTACCAAAACGACGGAACATCTTTCAACCCCTACTGGAAACATGCTTCGGGGAGTTTTGGAGTATTCAAGAGGCTAACTCGAGTGCTTTATCTATGTATTTTATGAGCTCTCAGCATCCCGTGTTAGCGATGCCAGTAAAATATAAGTTCCCCTCCCAGGCAATCTGTCAATCATCAACCTGTCATAAAGGCCTGGTTTTAAGATTTACGGATAGAGACGGTAGCGATACTGCATGAAGTTAATTTATACCGTGCCGTGAAATTTTGACACGTTTGTTTTTCATGTGTTTATGTAGAATATTTAGGAATATCATATTAAATATTTTGATTTGAATACAAAACTACCGGTTAATGTTTATAGAGACAGTTTTTTTGTTTGTAGGGTGTGCAATTATATTTAAAGGTCGGATTGTTTCATTAAAGTCACATAAAGGCAAAACAAAATATGTATGCTATATTTTATTATGCCGTATAATTTTATACTAAGCCTTTCCCCGTTCAATATTCATGTTAGACATAGTGAAATCATGAATATTTATTAGATCTACCTGATTTCTTATAATGTAACCTTTTTCAGTGATATATTTGCTTTGACAATAATTGTAGAGACACATCGATATCACGACAAAGCAACAGAGCAGACCCTGATCAGAAGGATCATAATGGAGCCGTCTGATCTGGGTCTACTCTGTTGTAAAGGCGTAGAAAGACGTACTTATGGGGGAAAAGGTTTAAGTGCATATAACTAAAAGGCAAAACGTTATGTTACTTCTGTGAAAGTAGTTTTTATATAAAAGAATACATTTTGATTGAATGCAAAAACAGTGCGAGTTGACCGATTATTAAGTGTTTTTTTTATATTTAATCTAAATTTGATGTTTTCTTTTGTATTATGCATTCATGTAGAATTTTGAAGAACGGGATATATTTACTACAATACTCAAGCAAATAATTTACATAAGTAAAAAAAAAAATCATTTTAATATTTTAATCAACAACTGTAAACCCTGATGAGATGCAGTGTTGAAAACACGACATCGAATCTGGATTTACACTGTTGCAACGTTTAGCCCATTCCCTCATAGGCTATTTTTAGATACAACCTCTTTGAATAAATCTACCGAAAAGGAGCATTAACTAGAGCAAAGGATTTTTTTTAGAATATTGTAGTATGAAACCATTGTGATAAATAGAGCATTTGCTCCTATAGGAGCAAATGCTCTATTTATCACAATGGTTTCACAAAGTGACTTTTACAGAGTCGCCAAAAGTCGTCAATATGCGGGAATGGGTTAACTCTTCACATCTTAGATTCGACCGTTAACATCTTTGCAAACAGTGTAGACCTAGACCAGACGTCTCTGACCAGGGTCTGCTCTGTTTGCTTATGAAATAATATTGATCTGAGTCTATAGTTTCTGCCACGGCCAAACAAACGTCCTCTGCTCATTAAATTTTGTCATTATAATATCCAGCGAATTAAAATTACTTATGTAAATATTTATGAAACATTATTTCTTATGTAAATATTTATGAAATAAAGGGATAATGACGTTGACAGTGTCACAGACATCTCGAGTACCAGTCCCATAAGGAGACTGATTAAAGACACAAAACATTTATGATGAGCCGCGAAATATAATTTATTGTAAATATTTCGCTGTCATGCATTGACGTATGCAAAATATATCATCTGCAGCAACTTTAACTGTTTTAAAATTCTTCCCCTTTCTTTAAAAACAAAACATAATGACAGTTACAAACAGTTTGGATCCTATATTACTTGGCGTCTCAATGGGCCCAAATCGTTTGTATAGAGCAACAGATAAACGTGCTTGTTCAAGTACTAACGTCGCCATTTCTTTACCAAATCATATCTATGTGGTGACCAGTCGTTAGAGTGGTCACACAATACATTTTGGTGGAAAAAATAAAGAAATTATTCTTGATAATGTTTTAATCAACACATCTTATCTGGACCTGTGTAATCACTATCATCAGCTAAACCAACGGCGTATATTTGACAATCTTTCCAAACAGATTACATCCAGATTAGACGCCAAATAACTCAGGATCCAAACTGTTTGACATTGTGAATGTACTTTCGAAATCACAGACAAATTTGAAGAAGAGACCATTTTTTAATATTCAGAAGATTGTATGTACAAGCAGACGAACATTCGTTTTGCGCACGGATTACAATTCTGAAATTAACGTCTTGTCCAAATTTTTAATTTGATTCCGTAGAAAAATAAAGCTATTAGAGTTAATTCAAATAAATTAAACAAAGAGGGTTGTTTCCAAACTTATATATTAAAAGTCCAAAATTTACTGTAAGATGCCAAAGTATTGTTTGTTCAAAGTCTTATAGCAATATGAGTAGTATTATGCGTGTTCAGTATTTTATTTTTTAAATTCTCGATTTCTAAATGTGAATTGTTTTAATGTGTTCTTTGAAGGAGGATTGAGACCCTTTTTAACTAGTTGGCTGCCTAGTGCAGGGTGAGATTCATACAGAATCCTCCTAGGGGAGCTTTCACCATAACCGTCATCCTGCATTAAGCTGCCACCTGTCTTAACTTATCCCCTACTGACGCTACTTTCTAATACTCTATTTGTCACAATGGTTTCAAAAATACTCATTTCTAAATTTTTCCTTTTTTCTAGTAAATGCTCATTTTCAGTAGATTTATTCAAAGAGTTTGGGTCTAAAAATAGCCCATGAGGGGATGGGCTAAAACCCGATACCGATACTTATTCGAGTTAGCGGATTAGCGGCGGTTTACTGTGCCAGCACTGACCACTGAACTTTGCATTTTGTTTCGACTGTATGTCACACTGCTTCATAATTATATACTTAATTGTCCTAAGTATTATGAATCCTTAAGTCTTGGGACACCCAGTACGGACGTTGTAGCAAATAGTGTATACCCTGATCAAACTGCTCCTGAAGGAGCAGTTTAATCTGGGTCTTCACTATTTGCTTAGTTTGCATGTCCGAATACTTAAGGTAATTAGCGTATTGATTATTTGTGAGTAAGACAACATATATTACAAAAAGGTGATTAAATTCTTTTTGTTGCCATTTCACCCCGCTGATCACAATGTGTCGCTATACAAGGAGCAGTTTTTGCTAAAGCCTGTATGAGTGTATTGTTGTACAATGATGTGAGGGAGTGCAGAGCAGATTTCAACTCTTAGTGAACAAGAAATTATCGTTTGCAAAATTTATCGTCTGCCTCAAATCTTTAGATTATTTTTTTCTATCATTTTCACAAAAATCAGCAATTAGAACGTCAGACAGTTTGGATCCTTATTAGACATAGTTATTCAGCGTGTCCTCTGTATCCAAACTGTTGGCAGAATATTTAACCAATTAAGTCACAGCTTGGTGAGAGATAGATGTAAGCACACCCAAAAACAAACTCGAAATACATTGTGAAAATGATGAATATTAACCATTTTAAGAAAATGATTTTAATGTTCTGACAGAAGAATAAGTTTTGCTTATTTTTTGTAATGAATGTTCATATTTAAAATACTTGTCACAGAAATTTGTACAAATAGGGTCAATGGGGAAACATTGAAAATCTTAAATTATACAAAAGTGCGAGTTGAGAAAAATGAAAATTTCCGACAGATGGTAGCTTAATGCACGACGAAATATACGCAGAAAGCTCCCAGAAGATGCAGGACGTTTACGCTGCATGAACCAGTCAACCCTCCAAACATTTACCCTTTATTTGAAAATTCATGTAAGAAATAATGACACCATGAATATTAATTAGATTAATGTCTATGATAGCATATTGATACAGGACTTTTGGGTAATTGCAGAAATTCTAGAATCATATGTATATTATAGAATAAGCAAACAGATTAGACCCTGATCAGACGGCTCCTACAGGAGCCGTCAGATCTGAGTCTACTCTGTTTGCAAAGGCGTAGAAAGGCGTATTTATGGAGTAAAGGTTTAAGAGTTCGGATAAGCAAGACTCCGGTTAGCGAGTTTCGGGTAAGCGTAAGTTTTACTGAGACTAATTACTTTCATTATTATTTACGTATAACAAGCAATAGTAAAAACAAATACTTAATTTATGAGTGTATTGTCACGTTTGACTGCATTAACAGAACATGATTTAAATACGTTTAAACAATTTAACTCAATGTTTACTAAATGCAAAATAAACATTATATTTAATATTCATCTGAATAGATGTTTTTACAATATTTGTTTTACCGACGTGATATTTTGAAATTAATTTGTGTAGCAAACAGTGACGATCCTGATCAGAGACTCAATAAGGGTTCGCGAGATCAGGGTCTATATCGTTTTTCAAGTGTCCCTGTTTAGCCCTTTACTACATTTAATCCTCTTGACGCCTTTGCAAACAGAGTAGACCCGGACCAGGCGGCTCGTGTAGGAGCCGTCTTATCAGGGTCTGGTCTGTTTGCTTGTAGAATAGTTTCGACCTGATTCCACAGTTTCTGCAATGGTCAAAACTTCGTGTGATCTCCTGCTATAATAAAACAATCAGTTAATATTCACGATGGCATTGTTTTTCTTACATGAATATCCATGGAATGAATGATTAAATTAAGGATATTAGGTAAAATGTCTTCGAATCAACTGTGTGAAAATTTTAATCTAAATCGTCTAAAATGTATTCGTGTTTTATTGTTTTAATTCTAGACGAATGCGGTTAATGTGAGTAATGCGTTATATACATGTAGCTAACACTGATGGACAAACAAAAACAGCACTTCAATAAATCATTATTATTCATTACTGATTTAAACTGATTCAAAAGAATCGAAATTAAAACAACTCATCAATATTTGATTCTTCAATCCAAAGTCCAGCTGCACGTTAGAAACGTTGACTGCAGGAAATAAACGCAACGTTAGGAGCGGTGGTAATGGGCGAACGTCCAGCCTCTTGTAATGAACAGTCAATGACTTATGGCCGAAACTCCTCGCCAACAGCCCCTCGGGGCCTTCCGGACCACGTCTTGATGTCAGAAGGACAGGCCCCGAATAATATATTTTCGCCGCTTTTGGTTGACAGCCCATGATGACTTAATTTGTTTGGAGACCTAAGCGCATGAGTTATGACCATGTGCCGTGGACGTTGGAGTATTTGTGTCTACCACGTACATCTTGCGTCGTCATTCGTGCCGAAAGTGAACGACGTTGCGGAAGGACCGACTCTGTTTGCATTTCATTTCTGAAGAGTATTCGGCACAGGGGAGAGTGATAGCAGTGATAATACGAATCTGGATTTTTACGAAAATTAATTAAAAGGAATTAAGGAATTAATTTGTTGGATGAAAACATGATAACAATGGATAATAGCTTCCAGTCAGATTATCTGGACCAGTCTGACCCTAACGTGAGTAGGCGGTCAATATCTTCAGATCATTGTCATGCACAGGCACGCACTGAACTAGCTACCACGATATAATGGTGTGCGTATAACGTTTCGGTGTCTGTGCTTGATATAAATAAATTGTGACTGTATAAAAAAAATAACCGAAGTCGTGGACAATGATTGAATATATCTATAATAGCAACGTGCTCACCTTTAGCATGCAAATCATACCATATTTGATATTTCTATTTGTTTCATTTTTCTTAACACTTTATCCCATTGGTCCACAAATTCTAAAGCCTCCGTAAACAGAGACGATCGATAGTAGAGACTCCTCTAGTAACCGTCTGATCAGGGTCTACCCTGTTTGCTTATGGAATACTATAGGCTTGATTTTACAGTTTCTGCTATGGCCAAAATTGTGAGTGTTCATATGTCATTGTTTAAACAATCAGCTAATTAAAATTAATGATGTTATAAGTTCTTACTGGAATACTTATGGAGTAAATGATTAACCCTTTTCTCCATAACTACGCTTTTCTACGCTTTTGCAAACATAGTAGACCCAGATCAGACGGCTCCTATAGGAGCCGTCTGATCAGGGTCTGCTCTGTTTGCTTATGAGTTAATAAAGTTACAGACATGGCCGAAACGTCCTGTGTTTATATACTATTATAACAATACATCCAATAATTCATGACGTCATTGTTTCTTACATGAATATTCATGGAGTAAATGGTTAAATACAATTAGAATACCAAGCAATTTGGAAACTGATGTTACGCTGATTTACCCAGCGTCTTATCCGGATCCAAACAGTTTGCAAAATGATTTTATCCAAAGGATGCTAATTTTATCATTTAACACACAACCCCTACCATTACGGGGAGATTAGGTCGCACGTTATTTTAGACTCAATGGAGAATGGATAGACATGATCAGTTCATAAAAGTGTCAAAACTTACGTTTACTCAGAAAATACATCTTATCATTTTTATTAAGAAAATCGTTCCACAGGCGGCAAAAGGTTTCGTTGATTTATTTTATATCTCTAATACATTTAACCCATTAAAACCACTGTTGAAATTTTGCTTGCATGAACAGAATATAAACACGTGCAGGTTCGGTGGACTTTAAAAAAAAGTCTAATGAAATAAATTAAGAAGAACAATGTTTGGCCCCAAAGTGCATTTGAATGAACAGTTGTAATAAAATGAGTTTTCCTTTATTAATAAAAACTACGTTTTACTCTTAACCTTAGTCCTGCTATCCACGATCTGACTTGCATTTACAAACTCGGCGTCTCATCTGGATCCAAACTGTTTGACACCAAGTCAAAAGTTTCTCAAATGCTTAATGGAATCGGAGATAGTCACACTTGCATCAGATCCTAACATAGCGGGGTGAGGGTTAACCCTTTCCTTCATATCAACGTGTTTTCAAGCATTTAAAAACAGAGTAGACCCAGATCAGACGGCTCTTGTAGGAGCCGTCTGATCAGGGTCTGCTCTGTTTGCTAATGCAATGTGAAAGGTCTGTTTCTTTACTTTCTTAAATGGCTACACTTTTCCATCTTCCATATTTCATTACAACTACATGTATTTTGTCCATGGATATTTAGTAGGTATTGACATTTGGAATAAATATAGAACAGGGAAAGGGTTAAGTTTCTTGGGTACCGAACAGCATGATAAGCGTGCAGGGGTGTATTTTCCCTGCGTGTTTATTTTACAGAAACACGTTTGCAGAAATAAAACTGTCAGGCTCCTGATATTCCAACCGATACTCAACATGTTTACAGGTTTATTAAGCAATAAATTTGATATTTCAGAAAGTGTGCACCGACTAGAAACATTTCTAGGTTTATGCTGCTTCATTGCATATATTTATTTACAAATGTAATTATATTTTAGTATGATATAATTTTGATGAGATTTATTGAAATGTGAGAAATTGCTTTTTTAATACGACCAATAGATGTGTAGCACGTATAACGCATAGAGCACATGCATAATGAAACCATATCAGTAACATCAAATATCAAGGATAACACATGAAAGAGAGAAACAAATATCTCACAATATCTCACATGTATTTCCAGTGTTATCCATGAAATCAAAGAGGATATTGAGATATTTTGCTACGGTAGAACATGTATTGCAATGATCACAAAGAGGTTCAATTATGGGTCTGTAAGACAGGTAGTAGCTGAATGCAGGTCAAAAGAAAAACAGAAAGCTCCTATAGTAGCTTTCTACATTAGTTTTGCCATGCATTAAACAACCGCCTGCTTTTTAAAACACCCATGTTCAATTAATGATTAGCCGTTAAGACAGATTATATAATAATTAAAAGAAAGACATTCTTTGGAAAATCTCACACTGTACCTCACGTTCTGACGTGACGATTGAGCTTATTCTACAATGTTCGCAACCCCGTGAACCTATTACCTGATAGAGATGTCTGTATAGACAGAGATGAAGATCCAGGATCCATGCTTATAAAGCTTTTAGTTGAGTCTGAGTTTCGTTCTCAAGCTTTTGATTGGTCAGATTTGAGTTCTCAAGCTTTTGATTGGTCAGATTTGAGCCAAAGGCTAAAATCTGACCAATCAAAAGCTTGAGAACGTTCTTGAGAACGTTCTTAGACTCAACTGAAAGTTTTATAAGCATGGACCCAGATCAGGCGGTTCCTGGGAGTCGCCTGGCCCGGCCCGGGTATACCCTGTTTGCGTATGGAATAATATAGATCTGATTATGTAGTTTTGAAATGCACAAAACTTCTTGATTTTCATATAGCATTATCAAAATTTATGTAATTAATCATTCACGATGTAATTATTTCTAAATATTCATGAACTAGAGGGTAAAGGTACCGTTAGTACATCGCATAATCATATAGTCAACAGGAAACTTTGAGGAAAGTACTTCGCCTGTTACAAACGATCATAAGATACAGAAGTGACGTTCTGATTCTACCATCCATATATTCTGTTTATTCATTCGTTTATTTGCTCATTCATTCCACAGGCCAGCTACTCTGTTTCTTCGTCCGCTTATTTGCTCAGTCTTTTATTCCAGTTGATTTATTTCTCATCTTTCAATGCTGGTTTATTCATACAAATTGTAAATATATTTGTATTGCAATAACTCTTTTAAATAACTTTTTTAAGATAACCACAAATGATTTATAAGTTTTACAGACGAGACGTTGTGTTTTAACCCTTTCTTCGCAGTGAAAAAAAAGAAGGTTTCCTTAAATTTGAACCTGATATAATTTTAAGTACTTCGAATTCGATAAAGCTTCTGAGAAACTATCGACCGAGTGTCAAACAGCTTGGATCCTGTTGAGACATCCAGATACTCGGCATCTGATTTGGGCCCAAATTGTTCTCAAATGCGAGCCAGGTCGAACATGGTTTGGATAAGGAATTAAAATGCAATTTGTAAAACAGTGTGACCTGTGGGACGTAGTCGAGACTTCTAATTGATTACTCACGGACGTTCCCCAAAGTTTTTTGCGGGTGAAGAAAGCTTTCAATTATCTTCATTGGCCACAGCTTCAACTACCAGCGCTGTAAGCAGTCATTATACAATAACCGCAGACTAAAGCGATCACAAAATATAGGTCTGATTTTGGTCACAGAGGCAGATGGTAATTTAATGCACGACGAAAGTTATGCAGAAAGCTTCTATAGGTTTTTGGTTTACATTTTGCCCTTACATTTAAGCAACCACCTGCTTTAACCAATTCCTTCATAATTGCAAACAGGGTCTGCACTGGTCAGGGCCTGCTCTGTTTGCCAATCGAATTTGATAGTTCTGTTTTTATACTTTCTAAAATGGCTATAATATTCCAACTTCCACATTTCATTATGTTGTCCATGAATATTCAGTAAATATTAAAATTTGTAATAAACATAAGGTAAGGGTTAATCAACCACATGCTTTAATTATTAACCCTTTACCTGATAGAAGCGGCTTTAAGCGAGTTTAATATATTCCTCAGCTGAAGAAAATAGTTCCAATTTTTACAATAATGAACATATAGCATCATAAATAGTTTCTATATTCTAGGAGGTGGTAGCTTAAAGCAGGCTGAAAGTAAAGCAGAATGCGCATTAAGGCGCATTCTGCTTTACTTTCAACCTGCTTTAAGTGGTCACCTGTCTTCAAAACTAGAAATAGGCTATTGGGTAAAGGGTTAAAAGACCACTGAGTTACTCAATAAGTAGTCGCTATATAGGGGGTTCTTCGTTATTCTATAATCGCCGTCTCGTTCAAAGCAGATGTCTTCCGGGATTCTATATCAAATCGGCGAGCAGAATCTCAATAGTACATCGAATCACTTGGCGTCTCAGCTTGAAGTCAACTTTTCACCAATTATTATTAATTCAGCCTTTTACAATCCAAGGGTTAATGACCACGTCATTAATGAAATATTTTAATGCACCTATACATGTCAGCCCTTTGTGAAGCTTTATGTTATACCTACAGCATTTAAGCTACAGTTCAAAAGTCCACTTGAGAATCAAGACTTAACTCGTTCCCTGTTCTAGGTTCCAAATTTCAATACTTTCTGAATATTCATGGACAAAAAATAGTTATACTGAAATATGGAAGTCGGAACATTGTAGCCACTTTAGAAATAAAGAAACAGACCTATCAAATTCCATAATTAAACATAGCAGATCCTGATCAGACGGCTCCTATAGGATCCATCTGATCTGGGTCTACTCGGTTTGCTATTTCGTGAAAAAGTGTTTATATGAGGGAAAGAGTCTTTCACCGCCGAAGTTGGTGACTTTGGTGTGTAGGTATATTAGGTCTCTACGTGTTTCTAAGGATCTAAGAAGCATTTGATTTTGGCATGTATGTACAGTAAAACCCTTCTAAACCGGACGTTTAATTTAGTATAAATGTCGGCCTTGCAGGCAGGTGGCAGCTTAATTCCAAGATGAATGTCATGCAGAAAGCTCCTCTAGCAGTCATCTGCCTAAAAGTATCTAAACTCGTCTCTACTAGAATTCTTGTTTAAAGGGGGTTTACTGCATATATGCCTTTACGTCTTTCTCGAGGATCTAGAGAGCGCGCATGCCCTTTGCATTTCGGTATCTCAGTTCGCTCAGCTATTGCAGGTGAAATGAATGTTCCTTTTATAAATGTTAATCTTTTGTCCGAAACTAGCTCATCAGCACGCGGAAATCTCACATCTCACTAGCTTTTGACGGATAGTGCCGTGTGATATTGATTATAATAACAAAACCTTAGCTACTATTCGTCGGAGGAGTGGTTGTATACGCTACATTTCTCTGCATATTGATTGCAAGGCAAAGGCAGTCACTTATACTGGTAAACTATCTTTTTTTGCTGATATATGAATATGATACAATTTGTCATTATTAGCCCAATGCACCATAAATACGCATTCCTATACCTTTGCAAAAAATAGTAGACCCTGATCAGACGACTCCTATAGGAGCCGTCTGATCAGAGTCTACTCTGTTTGCATATGAAAGTATTATAGATATGAAGCTACAGTTTCTAGCAAAATAAAAAAATCCCATGTACATATGACATTATAAAAATCAGCTAATAAATGTCCTTGATGCCATTATTTCTTAGATTAACTTAACCCTTTCCCTCATATTGACGACTTTTGACGACTCTGTAAAAGTCACTTTGTGAAACCATTGTGATAAATAGAGCATTTGCTCCTATAGGAGCAAATGCTCTATTTATCCCAATGGTTTCAACTTACAAGATTCTAAAATTTTCCTTTTCTCTAGTTAATGCTCCTTTTCGGTAGATTTATTCAAATAGATTGTATCTAAAAATAGCCTAAGAGGTAAAGGGTTAAACAGGAAAAGGGCTAAAAATTAAGACATGCATTTTACTCCTTGCTAATGATGAATGTCTGATAACCATTGCAAAAGTTAGGATCCAAATGAGACCCCAATCATTCGATATCTCATCAGGATCCAAACTATTTCATGCCGATTATAGTATTCTTGAAATGAAATTGAACAACCATGTAATCTGAAAATGAAGCAAACGATATTTTTGTGCAGACCCCCCCCCCCTTTTTTTATATAGAAAACAATAGATAGTTGGCTATTATCTGCTTCAAAGATCTTATCTACTTCAATTGTTTAATAGATCTCACCTCTTTTAATTAGCTGATATTTAAGTCCGAAAATTATTATTATTATTATTTACGGAAGCTGGTGGGGTAAATCAAATCTTGGAATTTGGTTGTACACCGAATGGCGTAGCATGAGATCAGGATCAAGAAAAACATACTGACACACACGCGCGGTTTATAGTATTTAAAGTAGAACCTGTCTTAATCGTCCATAAGAAAGAGGTCTAATTATGGGTCTGTAAGGTAGGTGGTAGCTTAATGCAGGTCAAAAGTAATACAGAAAGCTCCTATAGGAGCTTTCTGTATTACTTATGTCCTGCATTAAGGAATCACCTTCTTGTTAAGACTCCTATGTTCAATAAATGAATGGTTACGACTCCTATATTCCATACATGAATAGTTCAGACTTAAGAGTCCTATATTCCATACATAGTTGAGACTTAAGAGTCCTATATTCCATACATAGTTGAGACTTAAGAGTCCTATATTCCATACATGAATGGTTGAGACTTAAGAGTCCTATATTCCATACATGAATAGTTGCATAGGACAGGTTCTATTGTGTTACAAAATATCCAAAGAATGACAATTTATAAAATACCCAGCAACCTATGATAAAAAACGTTGTTTCGGTAAGGTAAACGTGATATTAAGCAAAGATTTGTTAGCTACAGATAAGTTAAAGTGAAATATGAAATTTGGTTAATTTAACGTTTCATCTAGGCATATACGCATTTTTACTTTTTTGCAAACAGAGTAGACCTAAATCAGTCGGCCTGTGTAGGTGCTTATGGAAATATATATAATTATATAGGTTCCTGTTTGTTTATGGAATTATATATATATTATATAGGTTCCTGTTTGTTTATGGAATGATATACATTGTATATTATATAGGTTCCTGTTTGTTTATGGAATTATACATAATTATATAGGTTCCTGTTTGTTTATGGAATTAGATCTGATTCTACAGTTTCTGCCACGGCTAAAATTCCTGTGTATGAGTCATTATAAACAACTTTCTTATAAATATGCATGTCATTATTTCTTTCATGAATATTCATGAGGTAAATGGTTAAAAGTCTGTTTCGTTATTACAATATATTATATGGCGTTGTACAGCGCATGTTAAAGGACGACAAAATGTAAACACTCCATTACAATGTAAAACAATACGCTTTCTTTAAAAGCAAAACATATGAAATTAAGGGACTCGATTAAGGTAATTCTACTTGTGCCTGTTAAGAAGGAACAAAGAGTAAAATTGCCGTGTACAAATTAAATTAAAAAGATATAAAAATATTTTAAAACAATACACAGAAAGCTAAAAATAACAACATAACTTAACAAAATACTGAAACATCTGACAACATACGGTCTTTTGTTCTGAATGCCTTTCTTTTTATTAATTCTTTCCCTCATATAAATGCTCTTTCACGTCTATGCAAACAGAGTAGACCCAGATCAGACGGTTCCCACCGGGTCTGCTCTGTTTGCTTATGGAATATTGATCTAATCCTATAGTTTTTACCAATTGCAAATACACATTAATTTTGTACATATGCCACAGTATGTAATATTATTACTGAAAGAAGTCGGTATCTACTTACGGTTGCTTAAACAATATAATTATAATAAATGTGGGCACTGGTCTATTTACGAGACAAATCAGAAGAAAAGAAGAGTAAAAGTGCAGTGAGCATTATTTGGTTTAATAATTTAACTCATGAATACTGATTAAAAATATTTTCTTATATTGTATTTTATAAACAAACGAATACATGGCTGTGGCAGATAATATTGAACCAAAACTAAACTATTCAATAAGCAAACAGGAGATAGTCAAATCAGACATTGTCTACAGCAAATGTCTGATCTGGCTCTACCCTGTTTGCAAAGGCAAAAAAATCCGTCCCTATTGGAACCCTTTACCTCATTCAAACGCAGTTTCATGCATTTGTAAACAGAGTAGACTCAGATCAGACGGCTCCTATAGGAGCCGTCTGATCTGAGTCTGCTCTGTTTGCTTTTGGCATGATAAAGATATGATTTTACAGTTTTTGTCAAATTGAAAATGTCCCCCTGAACAGATTACATTATACGATATGAGCTAATACATATCCATTATGTCATAATTTCTTGAACAGGCAAAGTGTTAACACAATTAGTTAGTTGAAAGTTTACCCGCTTTTGAACCCCATTGCCACACACTCACATCCACATAATCGGCAGTATTGTGCTGACGATAAAATAAAATAGTTCAACCTTAAGACAATTGAGATATTTGTCTATCTTACAAGCCCCGCTCAAATATGCATATTTAAGTAAATGCGTATCGGCATTAATCCGAAATATGTTGGCAGTGAGCTATTTGGAATCTTTGATCATACCAGGAGTTACCATGCGGCTGGTATGGATCAAAACTATATAGAGATTCACATCATAGTTACAACCAACAGCACATCCTTGATGAAGGTGTTGACTCCGTTTTGCATGTAAACCCTTGGCACAGCTTCAGTTTTGATAAGAAGCATTCTGTGTCTGGCTTGAAATTACTGCATCGTTAACCCTTACCACGATATAAAAAACATATCTCCTCAAATATGGAACAAGTCTGACTACTTCCGATTCGATGAAGCTTTTGAGAAACTATTGACCAAGTCTCAAACAGCTTGGATCCTGATAAGACGCCGAGTAACTCGGCGTCTCATATGGATCCAAACTGTTTGCAAGTGTGAGTGAGATCGGGGCTTAGCGGGAGAATGGTTAAACTTTGACTTGAGCTTTATGATTGGTTAGAGGGCTACAAAAATGACATTTATATCTATAACCCCATTTAACCGTAGCCCTCTCAGTAATTCTCTTCTACATTTATGGCTGCTGACTTTATTCTTTACCTGATGAATACTGACATAATGAATATTAATTTGACGATTTTTATACAACGGCATATGTACACAGGAATGTTTGGCCATGGCAAAAACTGCAGATTTAGATTTACATTATTCCATAAGCACACAGAGCAGACCCTGGTGGGGCAGCTCTTTTTGGAGCCGTCTGGTCCGGGTCTAATCTGTTTGCAAATTTGGCAAAAGCTGTATATTTCAGGTAAACGGTTAATTGTAGAAATAGATCTTCACTTTTATTATTTCGCTTCAAAAACCCCACTGGGCTCACCCAACTGTTTGAGCTCAAAACAGACACTGAATTACTCGACGCCGCAGATGAGTCTAAATATTTAACCCTTTACCTGATGAATATTCATGTAAGAAATAATGTAATGGCCTCGTGAATATTAACTATAGATGGAATGATGTAATGACATGAAGGCAAGAGTATTTTGCTATGTGCAGAAACAGTAGAATCAGAAATATATCATTCTATAATCGATCACAGCAGACAAAGGTCTAACAACTCTTACGGGAGCCATCTGTTCTTGGTCTACTATGTTGGCAAATGAGTTAAAAGGCGTGTCCATCAGGTAAAGGGCTAAAATAAATTGAATTCTTTGAAATAATGTAAAGAGTTTTCTTAGTAACAGAAATAACAATGCGGAGTTCCCAAAATAAAGAAAGTTTGGGCAGATATTGATCTTAACCCGTTTACAATATAATTAAACCAAACAAAACTTGTGCCATTTTTCCTCAACTAAATTAAAACCAATTTTGTAAATGTTTTTTTTATCGATCGCAGTAATTGAATTTCTAAGACATAAATGATTCATTTTACACATACAAGCATGTTCGTCGGTAGTTTTATTAATGTACATTAGGCCTTTTAACGACATACACATGTAGTTCAATACGTTTATTTATTTGAAGAGGTTTCTTTTATTGAAATACAGTATATGTAATTGATGTAGAAAACTCGCCAGAACAGGCTTAAATCGGAAAGTATTATTTGGCCATGAAAATAAAATGCAAACTAGGAATGGTACATTTGTGTTAGTAAATAAAATTGCATTACTTTAAAAAGTATTAGGTTTGTCACATTGGAGTAGTTTTCCTATTTAGCTTTGTTTTCAGCTGAAACGAAACTGTTCTGGTTTTCATCTAATCAAAAGTTAATCACATGTTTTCTTTTATGTACTTTTCTTTTCAAAAACTTAAAATACTAATAATTCTTAAATATGAATTACCTGTATATAGTATTCTCGACCACTGTCATTTAAACCTTTCTTTCATATAAACCGTAAAACGCCTTTTCACGCATTTGCAAACAGAGCAGACCCAGACCAAACGGCTCCTATAGTAGCCGTCTGATCAGGGTCTGCTCTGTTTGCAAATGGAAATGGATAGATCGGTTTCTTTACTTTCTAAAATCACTACAATGTTCCATCTTCCACACTTCAATATAAATCTATTTTGTCCATGACTATTCAGTAGATATTGAAATTTGAAATAAACAGGGAAAGGGTTTCTTCATCACATATAATGAAAACAATGTTCATTTATATATCAATTTATAATGACCTTTGCTCTTTCTTTTGTAGTTTCTCATGACCTCAACCCCGGTGCCTGCACCACCGCCACCACCACCACCTCCTGGACCTGTGACGTCATTATCATCCTCTATTCCTACGTCATGCTGTGAGAATGGTAGACCAATCATAACCGACCCACACACTGGTCAAAGCGTCTGCTCGTGTCAGTACGGATCAGGGTTATTGAGCGCTTACAGCCGGGTACCCGGATTAGGAGAGAGCATGTACACCTCACCACATTACCCGACACAGGGTTATATGCCCTTGAATACAGATACATCTGCATTTTATTCGCCATTGGTAAGTTACTATAGTTTATATAAAACCTGTCCCCGATGTTATAAAACCTTTTGCTTGAGTCTGAGATCATTTTCAAGCATCTGACTGGTCAGATTCTGAGCTTGATCAGAATCTGACCAATCAGATACTTGAGAATGATCTCAGACTCGGACTCAGGCTCAGAAGTTTTATAACCTTCGGTCCAAAGGATTCCTTCATCGAATTTATTTCACCAGTCGTTACCTTGAATGAGAAGACCTACAGTGAACCATTTTAATGATTTTACCTCTTTGCAAACAGAGTAGATCCAATTCAGGACACAGTTCGTTGTTTCCTGATCATCGTATACACTCTGTGTTTATAAGTTATATATGTATATTGTAGATTGGATTTCTGTTACCAAAACAATAGTTTCCCTTATTTTATATGTTTAATCTAAGAATTAAATAATGAATATTCATAATACGTGTGTATGTGTGTCTTACATAAGTTTCATGCAGTAAATGATTAACTCTAAATCTGTCCTCTACAGCAATAGGTAAGAGAATACACACTCACACTAATATATATTGAACGAAAAATGAACATTTTCGGCAATTGCTATTTAAAAGGGACAATTAAAACGAAATTAAACAGATTTAAACGCCAGGCAAAATATTTCATAAATCATATGAACTATTGATTATTCAACTAAACGTCAATCAACTGGTTCTGCGGGGGTTGGGACTACCGACTAATAAATGAACGTAACCCCTATATAATAACCATTAAATAAAGAAATATAGGTTTTTCAAAATACAGGTGGTAGTTAATGCAGACTGAAAACTATGCAGAAAGCTCTCGTAGGAATGTTTTGCATTGCTTTATTTCTGCATTAAGCAACCACTTGTGTACAAAATGCAAGAAGTTTCTTTTAAAAAAATAATACCCATGGGGGCCTTAATCAGAGATACTACGGTATTTGGACGAAACAATCTAGACAAGAAGTGAAGACCCAGATTAAACTCCCTTCAATAAGCTGTTTGATTATGGTCTGCATTTTAAGATATTAACATTGTGCCAAATTCATTTTTTTAGCTTCAAAAATGGGTGGGTGAAGAGGGGCATGGATTGATTGTCCGAATATTTAGGGCAAATAGCGTAAACATAATGTCGTCATCAGAGCTTTAGATAAAATGCGTAAATTAAAATATTTTCAAGTATAACTTCTTTATTTCTCCACCAAACCCGTCGTCTCTTCGATACGATTCTAAAGAGCGGTCACAACATAGGGTTTGGTGGAGAAATGACGATTTTAGTATTTGAGTACACACCGTTATCTGTTGCTCTGGTCGTCATGATAACAAATGTCAAAACTACATAGACATTCAGCTGTTTTGACATGAGAATGAAGCTCAACTGTAGCTGGATTTCTGTTCGAATTGCAGAGATTTCTCTCAAATCAGGACTAATTCAATGCCATTTAGCTTTTCCGGTGCACTAATTGACACCAATGCCATGAAGAAGCAGGCTATAATTGACTCTTCACGTGCTGGACAAAATGTCGTCTGTCTGTTGATTGTCGTCTGCTGAATTTCATAATGTCAGATTTCCTTCTTGCTTTGAAATTAGAGACTATAATCTTCTAAAATATACACGGATAATAAAACTTCAAATTGTTTATGTCCTTTCCAAAAATCAAATCTTATATTTCAAGAATGCCGCATTGAGCATATGATCCCATGCAGAAAATCTCCTTAATTTCTCCGTGGCAGGTAAATTATTTAGACATTAAATTTATCAACAGAAATGATAACTCCGGAACATTGCACGTCCCCCTTAGTCTCAAGTGGCCGGCAATATTTGTTTTAACATTAGACGCACTTGTTTCGCCTTCACTGCTCTAGCCTCTCTCTTGAAGATCTCTTAAAACGCATTAGGGGCTAGTGAAGAGAACGTGTAGACTATTTTTGACACAAATCCACCACTATTAAGACAACGTTCTTAAATCTTTAAACCACAGAAAAGTTCGAACATCGGCGAAAAAAACCGCCACGAGAGGGTGATAAATGTATACGGGCCGCCCCTAAAATCCCCTTGAAAATGCACTCAGAAATGTCAACATTGTTTCCTGAATATCTAAATTTTAACCCTTTGCCTGACAGATGCGCCTTATTACGCATGTGCAAACAGGACAGACAGAGATCAGAAATAAAATAATTATTCCATTAAAGATTGGATTCTAGTTTTTAAAGTGGTTTAATAATTCCCTTGTTTATTGACCATCATAAACACCCAGTTAATGATTATTCATGAAGACATCGATTCTTGTATAAATATTCATGAGGTAAAGGGTTAAGAGCAACCCGTCTTTTGAATTTTGACTGGAAATTAGGGAAGACTCCCTTTACTTCGAAGACATTTTTGTGGCCAGATTCTATTTTCACTGATTTTAGCACGCAATGAAAACTGCCTGGGTGTTAGTCGTTGTCTGAATTCAAGAAAACAAATATTTAGCTGAAAGTGAACTTTCAGATTCTCCTGGGTAAATATTTAGGACAGGCATCTATGTTCAAAACCA
Organism: Azorinus chamasolen; assembly: GCA_963576725.1. Classification (NCBI taxonomy): domain Eukaryota; kingdom Metazoa; phylum Mollusca; class Bivalvia; order Cardiida; family Solecurtidae; genus Azorinus; species Azorinus chamasolen. The sequence goes on along the minus strand of OY755238.1, from coordinate 75,408,814 downwards.
AAGTTTTACAGTGAATGAAATATAAAACAAACTTGAACACGTCTGATACAGTTGTCTACGTGTGGGTTTGAACTTGGCTTCTACTAAGCGCTATTTTATCCATAACACCAGACATTCTCTCGACAATACAGTAAAGCATCACACATCTGAATACTAAACTTTGTATCATTATCCGTGATAAAGGATGAAAGTCGTGCAGTAAGCTCTTAGAGGAGCTTTATGTAAGAAATGCATTCTGTATTAAGCAGCCATTTGCCGTATAATGTCTCAATTCTCCTTTAATTAAAGTTCGGATAAACGAGTTTTATGTTTTGGTTCCCCGCTTCTATCACTACGGCAGAAACTCGGAAACAAATTAGTATGTTTGAGACTATTGTCCAGCCAAGATCCTAAACTCGAGACCAGGACACAAGGTCAACTGTGCACCTAGCCTGTTGTAAACTTATGGCAAATTTCGTAAGTGGATCCTGTCTTAAGCAGCCACCAAAAAGAGGTCTAATTATGGGTCTGTATAGCAGGTGGTACTTAAAGCAGGACACACGTAATGTAGTAAGCTTTCAGCATTACTTTTGCCCTGCATTAAACAACTATCTGCTTTTTAAAGCTCATATGCTCAATAAATGAATGGTAACATGTAACATATAGCAGTTTGGAGTCTGAACCATTGGCGACGGTATAACATTCTATTATCTAGAATTGGGCTTGTTTGTCGAAATAAAAAGAGCATTCGATTGAAGAAAACAAAATATAAAACAGATAAAAATATAAATAAATAAAAAAATAAATAAATATAAAACAAACAAAACAAGGAGTAAACTTGGCGTGTCATTATACCCGTTCAATAGTTTCTCAGAAATTTGAGCGAATCGGAAATAAGTACATGTACATGTACAACATTCCTCTACATCCGAGTTTGAACAGACATCGAGTTTTACGGCAAGACAGGGGTTAAATTCAAGAGTACTTACTATCGGTGAAGGACTGTGTGACACTAATATATAAATATTTAGAAAAGACGAAACACAAACTCTTCACAATACATTAAACTCACGCTTTTGAAAGATTTGAGAGATTAGTTTGGTAATTTTGAGAACATCGCAAAGAAAAACATTGAATGATGCAGTCGCTTCTCACGTCTACAACGCCTTAATTAGAAAGCTTCAAAGATATTCTGTATTTATTGCTCGAGTGCATGGCGAAAACCGTAAATGATAATAGCAATACACTTTTAACCCATTCCCTTATAGGCTATTTTAGATCCAACCACTTTGAATAAATCTACCGAAAAGGAGCATGAACTAGAGAAAATGAAAATTTAAGAATTTAGTAGTTTGAAACCATTGTGGTAAATAGAGCATTTGCTCCTATAGGAGCAAATGCTCTATTTATCACAATGGTTTCGACAAGTGACTTTTACAAAGGCGTAGAAAGGCGTATTTATGGAGGAAAGGGTTAACATTGTTTGTGTCAATGGTCCTTTCAGAAGGGAAAATATCTTCTATCATTTAAAAATGTTTTTAACAAAAACCTGTTACGATTTTAAGACAAATAACTTCAACTGAATTTGCATAATTTGTTCCAAAATGCAAAACTTCTTTTCTTATTAATTCATTTGCATTTTACTTATTTATAAAGAAAATATACGAGATAAGATAAAAAAGAGTTCATTACTGAAGTGCCTGCTCTATTCGCTTCGTCGGACAGGAAAAGAACTTTAAATCAAAACAGATATTTCTTTAACCTTTTACTACGTGAATATTAATGGGAGAAATAATGACATCATGAATATTAGTTAGATAAATATTCATAATGGCACATGGACACATGTATTTTTGGCCGCGGCAGAAACTGTAGCATCATATCTATATTATTTCATAAGCAAACAGAGCAGACTCAAATCAGACGGATCCTACATAAACCGTCTGATCTGGGTATATTCTGTTTCCAAAGGCGCACGCATGCATTTTTATGGAGTAAATGGTCAAAATGCTTCTTAGATATAATTTTATATATTATTCAACTTGTTAGTGAACTCATAAACAGAAAAATATTACATTAAGTGAAAATAATTCGTGGTGCATTTCGGTAATATATTCTACGTTTGTTTCAATTTTGCCCTTTTCGCACGGTAACAACATCTTTACAAACATTACAAATCTCCTCAACACTTACCCGGGGTATACCATGATGTCTGTTCCACCATATATCTTATGCAATATTGACTACTTCCAATTCGATCAAAGCTTTGGAGACATTATTGAATGAGTGTCAAACAGCTTGGATCCAGATGAGACGCCGAGTTACTCGGTGTCTCATCTGGATCCAAGCTGTTTGCAAATGTGAGTCAGTTTTCAGCTAATGGGATAAGGTTTAATACCAGAATACCGTCGACGTAATTGTATTGACAGACAATTTCTCGAAATATTTACTCTGTCACTTAATACAAATTTGTTCTTTAACGATAATCATCACTAGGAACCATAGACAGGCCCTTGATATGACAAGATAACAAATATGAAAACAAACAGAGCCGGAGAATGGTATAACACTCTACAGATTCGCCATTCTCCGGGACCTCGGGGTGCCTAGAAATACCGGCGCACCAAGCAGATTTGTCTGGGACAGTCAAGTAAATATTTACATCTTAATTTGCAAACAAACCAACGACTCCGGCGCGTCATGTTGCCTAATTTTTGTTTTACGCCATTTGAAAAGTTTATGTTCATGACTCATTGATGTAAAATAAAAACTAGAATTAAATTGCACACTAAGAGAATGGTCTACACGTGAATTGCGAGCACGTATTAAGTGCTCGCTATATCGTTAGTGACATACAGTAGAGCCTCTCTATAGCACCCCTTACTTGATAAACATATCAGTCGATCAAAGTAGGTGGTTGCTTTATGCGGGACAAAGCAATGTAAAAAGGATCCCACTATGGAAGCGTTTTTGCATAAGTTTCGTTCTGCATTAAGATATCACGTCTCAACAACCCAAAAGAGAAATTTATTTCGGGGCCGTTACAGAGAGATTTTACTGTACATAAAGTACCATATTTTTGAGTGTGTAAGACATGGCTTGTGTTAGACTCGCGGTTAGTCTAATTATCAATTTTAACCCTTCGCTTGCTGAATTTTAAAACACATTTCTCCTTCTTTACCCATGTCCTTTTGTATAATTACATATATCGTCACTATGTACAAGTATTTCGCTGTTCAATCACTGCTGTGGAGTGCACTGGTTGCACAATCAAGTTGTAAATAGTGCAGACCCTGATGAGACAGCTCATGCAGGAGCTGTCTCATCTGGTCTTCACTATTTACAGGTAGGTATATTGACGTGAATAGCAAGCAAGTGGTTAATTATTTCAATTCAAAGGTCCAGATAAGATGCGTAACTGTAAACACTTTCAAGTATAACTCCTTTATTTCTCCTCCAAACCTTGTACTGTGACCACTCTTTAGAATCGTCTCTTCGAGAAACGACGATTGTAGGTTTTGGGTACGCACCTTTATCTGTAGCTCTGTCAATTATTTGCATTTAAACATCTCAAGTCCGGCTAGAAAATCTATCTTTTTTTCTCTTACTGGATGTTGAAATTGGTTTCTGATTGTAGACTAGCCGTACACATAATATTATACATTTATAATGGAAAAAAGTTACTTCTTATCTTTCACTACCATAGGCGAATTCGTGGTATCATTTATACTTTTGTAAAGAAATTGTGGAAAATGCCTCTTTGAAACCTGCAATAGAGGATACTCTTAGCAGATGAATTTTATTTGGCACCGAAATTATTCGAGACAATGGGCGAAATTAAACATGCCATGCAATTCATATATATGTTCATAATTACATTTAGCGGGTATTTCAATGTGAACTCCAACTATGTATTGTAAGTTAATCTAATTTTAATTTTGATGCGGCGTTTCACCAGTTCTGGAAACACTTTTGTGAAGTAAACAAAACATACCCTGAAATCATAAGGGGTCATCTGATCTAGATCGACATTTTTGTTTACTCATGTCCCTTACAAAGGAAATTAGGTACAAAAAATGGTTAAATATTTAGTTGCATAAAAAACCGACGTTTAGTAAAGGAGACCTTAGATCATTTTTATTGACAGCTCATTTAGAGTTTTTTTTACATGACTTTCACCCTGCATTAAAATGCTACCTATTATAAGACCGGCATTGATACTCATTTGAATGTCTGGTATGGAGAGGTTTTACAATTTGACAGAAGACATAGCTAAGGTCATGTGTATGGCCAAAATGAACTGAAACATAACATGAAAATCTTTTGCGACATTGGCGGTGAAAGAGTGAAAATATTATGATTCTCGAAAACGAGATCATTAAAAATGCATATCATAATTATAGTGATCTCTGTCGCCTGCTCATTGAATGTCTTCGATGGAATTTCTAGTAATTACAACTCAGTGTTATCACCGGATACTGACGCAGATAAACTGTCGCGCCATTGATTTAATGACGTCTTGCCTAAGCTTTACCCCGCTGTGAAAATGTTTATGTCTGCTCAAATTTGGATATATGCAAGTTTGATAATTTCCAAGTCGATCAAGATTTTGATAGACTATTTACAGAGCGAAAATCAACTTTAATCCTGGTTAGGCGTCGAGTTACGTGGCATCTCAACTGGATCCATTATGTTAACAAATGCAAGTCCGTTCGCGATTAGCGAAGGAAGGTTTAATGCCTTTGGCGACATGATAATATTTCTAAGCCTATGTACAATTTAAATTATTAATCCTAACACACCGCTTTCTAATCACTTTGCATTGCTTGTTTTGAGAGAATGGGTAATGCAATTTGAGAACAGTTTGTTTCCAGGTGATAGGCCGAGTAAGTCAGGGTCCCTGCCAGTTCTAAAATTGTTTGAAGTTTTTAACAGTTTGGATGGAAAGAAAACAAATACACTTGAAGTTTGACAAAACGTTCAGTCGAAGAAATTTTACTAGATAAGGGTTAGTAGACTGATAATGTCTGCACTCGTGGAATTCTTGTCGAGTCGTCGTGATTTATAGTGTATCTTAGAAATAGTCACCAGCCTTGTTTCGGCTCGTGTTTATTTAACCACCGCTGTCGCATAAATGCACCACGACAAATAGTGCCGTCCCAGATCAGGGACTTCACTATTTGTCTCAATCTCTATTTCTAAATATGTGCTCTATTCCTTTGAAATTTGCATTAATTTATCACATTTCCTTATTTTACTGAATGATTTAACAAACTTGGATTGTAGACAACAATTAGAAATTTGGCGCCGAAAGGGTTAATATTTGACTCATTGTATACAGTAAACTCCCTATAAACCGGACGTTCAAAAAGTATAGTTAACCCTTACCTTCATAAAAACGCTTTTTTCATGCATTTGCAAACAGAGAGGACCCAGATCAGACGGCTCCTTCTGATCTGGATCTGCTCTGTTTTTGTTTCTTTTAGTTTCTAAAATGGCTACATTGTTGTCCCACTTTCCATATTTAATTATAACAATTGTGTCCATGAATATTCAGTAGATATTTAATTTGGACTAAATATAAAACAGGAAAAGACAGTTGGTGGCTTACTGCACAGCGGATGTCGTGCAGAAAGCTCCCAAGGAAACTTCTGAGTCCATGCTTATAAAACGTTTAGTTGAGTCTGAGTTCGTTCTCAAGTTTTTGATTCGTCAGATTTGAGCCTCTGGCTCAAATCTGACCAATCAAAAGCTTGAGAACTCATATCTGACCAATCAAAAGCTTGAGAACGAACTCAGACTCAACTAAAAAGCTTTATAAGCATGGACCCAGATCGGGGGCTGCACATTTGTTTTGACAAACTAATTTTCAAAAGTTAAATCGGCAAAGAATATTATTGCATAATTACCCTACAACGTGTAAAGTAGACTCATTCAAAATACATACATGTATGGTTCAAATATGTATTCATATATTGAATAGATAGCTGAATAGATAGCAGAAAGAATATGTTTAATTATCATTTGTTTCGGTCAGTTTTTTTAATGAATATAACTTTAACAAACAAATAAAACAAATAAATATCCATGGAATATTCTCAAACCTCCTGACAGTTCTACAATGTATCATTGCATTACACATATGGCGTAATCCAAATATTCATTTCAGAATGCTGTAATACATCCGAGATTTGTTTTCTTTAAAGAAAAACACCCACCACCACCAACAACAGCAGCAATACTCAACATAAATGTATTTGTAAAAAGTATTTAAAAATGTTTGATCTTGATACATTATGTTTGGATGCATGGCTCGCAGTTAGCGGATATGTCAATCATAAGAACACCTCCTCATTCGTGAACTCATGGCAGGAACAATTGAGACCCCTAACAACTTAAACACTAGACGACATAAAGAATGCTCTCTCCCTTAAATTCTTACAATGTACATTCTAAAGTTATCGTTGTAATAAAATTAGAACATGAAATATTCATTACAACATAGTACAATTATGATTATTTATTAGAAACGTCTAGGCTTAAACCCTTTAATATATCGTACAATCCGTAATCAAATCGGGTTTGGCGTTTAATGCTTAAAATTGACAGTATATTGTTTGAATTTGCAAGCGAAGAAGTTTGACCAGGGCTTTTAATGTCAAGGCGTGATGTATTATAGCAACAACTGCTATCAGACGTGGAAACGTCATTTTCCTCTGACACTTCTCGTATGGTAACAGAAGGCATATATGGTTTTAACTTTTAACCCTTTTCGGCATAGAGACACATTGCCATGCCTTGGCGATCAGAGAATACCTAGATCAGACGTCTATTGTAGGAGCCGACTGACCATGGCATGCTCCGCCTGTTTATGAAAGTATTTAGATCTGACTTTATAGTCTCTACTAAGACCAAAACTATCATTATCAAAAGCCAGCAAATAATTATTCACGGTGTCATTGTTTCTTCTATGAATTTTCATTAATTCATATCCACATTCATGGAAACATAGGCGCTTTTGTTTCCAAATATTTCCCCATTGAATTTGCAGCTCAAAAGAAAGCGTTTCCCTATAGTTTTGTCACGTATATTTGAGTACCTGTACTTATTAGTCGGTTCTCAATAGTTCTCGGTTATCAATAGTTTCCCGGTGAAACCACAACGGTGTGTACAGTGAAAACACGCTTATCCGAACGCACACTAAAAAGTACCTTTATTGATCTTTAAGACAGATGCCAGCTTAATGTTGGGTGAAAGTTATGCAGAAAGCTCCCCTTGGAGCTTTTTGTACGCCCTTTAACCCGCACTAAGTATCTATAAAAAGTTATAGATGTCTCTACTAAAAGTTCGGATTAGCAAGGTTTTATTGTTTTACCAAAGCTACTATTTCAGTTTTGAAATTCTTGTTTCCTAATACTTTACGTAGAGGACCGATTATAATTATTTAGGTTCAAACGTAAGGGAGTCAATGACTCCAAGAATACTATAAAGTTCTCATTTTATGTGCAGCGTCGACTATCTTTCAGAAAAATTCTCGATTCCTTATCTTGTCGACAAAACATGAATAAAACTTCGTAAAACATATGTAAAGATAGGCATCGGTTAACGCTGAACACAAACGTTGGTTGTAGCTGCATTACAAGAAGCCTTCTTGTTGCGGCCATGTCATGGCAGCTCGCAACTTCTCGCGGCACCAGTGAGATTGCAGGGAGAAACAACAGCACTAGTTTTGTTTACTGAGATGAAACAATTTGTTTTTCTCAAGTAAACAAGATAGGAGATATCGACAATACAACACCGCCTGTCTTTGATGTATTGCTTTTGAAAATGATTTCAGAAATATTAATTCCTTAGAACATAATTATACCGGTATAAACATGGTGGCCCCAAGTCTTTTCGCTTCTAGATCCATGTCCTTTCGAATCTATCAGTCAGCCCATGATAAAATCCTAATGTTTAAGTGAGCATTTCGTTAAACGGCTCCATGCAGGGTTTCCGACGGCGAGTTTTATCTTTGTAATTTTATTTGCAGAGCCGCGTGGGTGGGAACGAAACGCTAGGTAACATGAAACATAGCAGACATTTACCGTATACATTAAAATCAATCACTCAAAGGTAATAAGCGCTATCGTATATTTCATCTCCCCTTTAACATACCTAGCCGAGACTAGAACTAGGCAGCAGGAGCGATGGCTAATCACTGAAATGTATGATTAACACTATGGAAATGATCCATAATTGTTTAACAATATTCAGTATGAAAGGATTTGCGAAAAGATTTTGAATGACAAACAATGCAGACCCAGATCAGGGGGTTCCTCTGGGATATGAGTCTACACTGTTTGCTAATGCCGGTACACGCGTTTCCCACATTCAAATGGTTGGTTTGTGGTAATGCGCATGCGTGGTTTGTACACTTTCACAATATAACATAAAACAATATCTTCAAACTATAGTACCACAAAATATTTATTTGGTGTAGTAGTTAGCTACAACTAAGATATGATACAATACAATCACACATATATAAAATTATGTTACGATATAAAACTTATGTTCTTAATCAGTGGTATTTATACAAGTTCTACATATATGTCATATAATTTTATAAGAATGTTACTGATTGTTTAAACATATTTTATTTCAATTCCAATGTATGTATAGAATGGAAATAAAATGATTAACTCATATGTGACATTCTTGTGAAATAATATGACATGTATGTAGAACTAGTATAAATACCACTGATTAAGAACAGATATCGAACTATAAAAAGAAATCTTACTATAAACAGAAATCTTACTAAACAGAAATGATTCTGCATGCAGTAAACATAAAAAAGTCTACCTATGTTTTCACAGTCTTATTATATTAAAAACCCTTTAATTACATTTAAGGAGACTGATATGAGAAATAAATACATGCATGAATAATTCTTATTCTGTTAATTAATTCTATTAAGAAGTTTACTATACATTATTTTTAAATACTTTATATTCCAGTGACATTTTTCAAAATAATATTTCTGGATTGTATTTGGAAAAGGAACAAATACAAACAACAGGTTGCAGTATTTCAAGTGTATGGATATTGAAACAAAGGCAGTTATGTAGAAAACCCAATAAATCTTTTAGTGAATATAACAGATGTAGAAAAATATATTCTTATACTTTTTTGGAACAGTTCAGAAAATCTAAGAAAAGTATTGTGCAATCATAACTAAATAGTGAAAACATAAAACAACTATATAGTGTTTTGAGGTAGAATACCTACTATATTGTTTCATTAGCAAGCAGAGCAGACCTGGTGAAATGGGTCATACAGCAGACATCTGACCAGTATCTACTCTGTTTGCAAAACTGTTTCCACCATATGTATGTTTTTGCGGTAATATTTTGATACGGATTGAACATTGACGAGACGTTATGTTATTCGGCATCTCAACAAGAAATGATTTGTCTGATACTACGTAATGGTAGTAATGAAGTGTTCATTGAGAACTGGAAGATACTTTGAGTATTTGCATATTTCAGTATGTTTTGGTTATTGTTAACCGTTTACTCCATATATATATATGCCTTTTAACGCCTTTGCGAAGGTCAGTTCTATTTGCTGTATGCCTAATACAGATCTTAGTTTCGGCCTTGGCCAGACATACCTATAATTAATACGTTTGATGGGTTGGATGAATATTCATGGACTGAAAGGTTAGCCCATTCCCTCATAGGTTATTTTAGATCCTACCTCTTTGAATAAACCTACCGAAAAGGAGTGTTTACTAGCGGAAAAAATAGAATTTGTAGTGTAGAAACCATTGTGATAAATAGAGCATTTGCCCCTATGGAGCAAATGCTCTATTTATCACAATGGTTTCAGAAAATGAATTTTACAGAGACGTCAAAAGGCGTCAACATGAGAGAATATGGTAAAGGGTGAAAGGATTACAGTAAGGGCATGCATTAAATTAAGTTGTACACAAGGGCATGAATTAAATTAAGTTGTACACATAGACCTTTCATGCGCCTGAAGTCCGTGCCTATACAGCAGAAGCCCTGGCTTATCTGATGCCAGTGAACTTGTGGATAATCTCAACGTCAACCCGTGCCATTTTCCCCTACCATATAGTGTACAGTCTTGTACACTCAGGTTGTCTGGAGCAATTTGTTTCTACTGATACTCAATTTCACCATATCTATGAAAACATACAAAAACTGATAAGCCTTGACGCAATGCCAGCACGTCTGCCACCGTAACTGAAATTGTTCTTCCTACTTGATAAATTTAATGTTTTAAATGTCTTTGATTTAAACAGTTTAATTATCATTCTAATAGCGCCCCTAACCTATATAAAGGGAACATATTTATTTAGTATACTTATGACGTTTGACTATATAAGATTTATATTTAGTTGTATTGTTTTGTGTGGATGTGCTAACTAGACTTGAAACTTGCATTAAAGCTAATCTGCTGAACTGCTGAAACTATACTGTTTTGACCGTATTATGATTTCCCTGAACAACTTTTATCATAAAACGCGTATGTGAGCCAATAACAACGGTTTGAGTCGGCATTCGAAACCGAAATATTATTGCTATGTTGCGAACAAATATGGAACCAATCGGAACTCCGCGGGGAACCAATCGGAACACCACAGTTGACCAATCGGAATACCATCGAGTATGTACGATGGATCGGAACTAAAACGAGTACGATGTTTGTCTGAAACACGGGGAAACAAACTCGGCGACAACAATACTTTAAGATCAAACTTTCGAAATGTTGTGATTAATGATTTCTCCACACCATCTTATTTGTAGCTAAACGCGTAATGTCTTTAAATAAACACACCTTAAACAGAGATGGGCGCCTTTGCAAACATAGTGGACCCAGATCAGATCTTCTTTGTTTGTTTTCCGATTCCATACCAAACGACCACGTATACTTGATGGTGTTCTGGGTCCATGCTTATAAAACTTTTAGTTGAGTCTGAGTACGTTCTCAAGCTTTTGATTGGTCAGATTTGAGCCTCTGGCTCAAATCTGACCAATCAAAAGCTTGAGAACTCAAATCTGACCAATCAAAAGCTTGAGAACTCAAATCTGACCAATCAAAAGCTTGAGAACGAAACTCAGACTCAACTAAAAGCTTTATAAGCATGGACCCAGATGATTCAGTGTCAAGCAGTACGTATTCTGTAGGAGTGTTTCACATGTGAACGATCGTCCATCGATTGGCGATAGAAATCTTCCTTTATCACTTTCCTTCATATAAACGCATTTTCACGCATTTGCAAACAGAGAAGATTCAGATCAGACGGTTCCTATAGGAGCCGTTTGACCAGGGTCTGCTCTGTTTGCTAATGGAATTTGATAGATGTTTCTTTACTTTGTAAGATGGCTACAATGTTCCACCTTCCATATTTCCTTATAACTATTTGTCCATAAATATTTAGTAGAAATTGAAATCTAGAATAAACATAGAACAGGGAAAGGGTTATGGTCATAACTACGACCATGCTTTCTCATGGAATCAAACGGTTATTAGCACAGACCATTTCATTACGTGTGAGCTTTTTTCTTATTCTTATCTGATAATTGCTGAATTCTTCCCATGTGTGTTCGATATCTGTTGACGCCTTCTAACGAATTTGCAATCGGAGCAGACCTATGTCCTGATAGTTTTGCTCATAAAATAATGTAGGTATGATTCTACAGATTCTGTCATGACTAAAACATATATTGTTTACTGGCCATAATTAGAATTAAGAAACTAATTATTCATGAAGTTGTGTATACATATTCACGAAGTAAGGGGATTATGCCTTACTTCAAACGTCAACGAAGTTTGATATCTTCTATGTTCATCACTAGACTAATAATAGGCAGCCCCTTTTATCCCCTTCGCCCCGTTCCAATCTGCCATGACAGTGCCTTCACAAACAGTAGGCACCTGAACGTTATGGAGCCCTATCTAAAGTGGGAGAGCCGGTGCTCCCCAGGGGGTCCATATTGTTCGCCCTCCTTTATCCATTACAACACTTAGCTATGTGGGGAGACTGTTAGCGATGAGATAAAGAACCATTTTACAGAAATGAGATAAAAATCATCTCCAGTCAGCCAGCCTGTCTCGTGCTGATAGCTGGTCTGATACACTGAGTAGCGATAATTAGGCAGCAGTGTGTTTTCACAAATTTCAACACAGCGGGTAGTTGTGCGATTCACATAATCAGAACTTGGTAGTCTTTTTGGTAGAGGGAGACGAGAAATAAGTCCCAAAATAAAATAATAATACTCAACAATTAACTCTCCTTTTAACCATTCGTTAGAGAGTTTCCATCATTTTGAAGGTAGGGCCTACAGACGACTATTTCCAACTGTTTTATTAAGACATTCATTATTGCTTCAAATTTGTATCTTATTAGCCCACTGCTGGGTGGCGTCAAACGGAACAATATGAGACTAGGCACTCCTGAATCCCCCTTTCTGACTTTCAAGATTTTGGCAGATTGGCTGGTCTGTGGATAGTTTCACTCTACGCCGATGATACAGCAATGACAGCCGTAATTTAAAAATCGCATTTCTCATTAAGATGAGTTTGTACGTTTCTTTCCGTGGGGTCCGCGACATAATGTCTCGCTAACGGTAGTCTCGGAGAAGGAACGCATGATCGAAGAGACTGATAGTGAAATATGCCATTTCCTCGCACTAACTGTAGGAGTATCTCTAATTACTCTAAGTATTCGGCCAGATACACTTAGGCAAATACTGCAGACCCAGATCAAACGGCTCCTGATGGAGCTGTTTGATTAGGGTCTACACTATTTGCTACAATGTTAGTCAATATAAATGTATGAAAATAGTGCCAAATTGAATTAGTTAGCTTTACAATCAGTGGAGAGGGACTTCGGTGTTTGAATACCTAAGGTTAATTAGGGTAGATGCAGGCATGGATGAAAGATGCATTACTGGGCGAGTCGGAGTGAGAAGCCCTCTCGATTGTGTCAGTTAAGATAGACAATAAATATATTTGTTTTATACAGAATTTCGTGAAAGCGTTTCACTAATTTACACCGAACGTATTAAAGTAAAAATGTCTTAATTGATTTTGATTTTGGACGACCTGTCGTTTTCACTTGAAGAGGTTTAATGACACACATTCATAGACAGCCAACAGTGTATACCCTAATCGTAAGGTTTCGTTAGGAGCTGTGCGTTATTAGTCAAGGTCGCATCAAAGGGTCATGTGGATTTTACAGCTGTAGGCAAAGTGCAATGGGTGCTGTAGTATTTGGAAACGTCTAAGTGCAATAATTTCAACGTCGCCATTATAATAACTGTGTTATTGCATTTCTCTCACAGAATTGAAGTGTTGATTATCACTCTTAATTAGTAAGGTGATATATGGGATTAAAAGCACTTGCCGTTTATTAGTTTTTATTTGGCGGATTGGCTTATATTTTATATGAATAGACACATTTTCAGACTAATTGATATCTATGGCTGCGTATATAGAAAGTTTTTCTTCTGTTCTTATAACGTCTATAAAGGATAACTTTTCTCGTGCAAAGCTTAACTTGGCTGGCATTTGCAAACAGCTCGGCGAGTAACTCGGCGTCTCATCAGGATCCAAGTTGTCGGACACCCGGCCAATAGTTTCTCAAAGTTTTGAGCTAATCGGAAGTTAATGAGAGATCGAGCAGACATTTTGTTGTTGCATGAGAAGGGCTAAACAAGGACTATAGCTGAACCATAGAGTGTTGGAATGAATACGATCCACCTTTATCCTAATGTTGATATTAGTGTCTTCAATTACACTTTTGAGACATCAGCATAGTTAATCGAGAATCAAAGACGGTGGATATTGATGGAATTAGGACAGGCCTTTTTAAAATCGCATTATATGGATTTTTTGTTCAGTTCAGCAGGGTTCAGTTTATATTTTTACAGAACAGAACAGCATTTACACATGTATACATAAAATATCAGTTTTATATTTGCTACTGTGACACACAACTGTCATAAACACGAAACTACACATGTGTTAGTAAATGAGTGAATTCAACAGATAATTAAAAAAAGAATGTACAGTAAAACCTCTCTATAACGGCCACTAAATTGTGTTAATTAGTTGGTATTTAGGGCAGGTGACTGCTTAAAGTAAGGTGAAAGTAAAACAGAACGCTCCAATAGGAGCGTTCTGTTTTACTTTCACCTTGCTTAAGCAGCCACCTGCCTTTAACACAAAATATCTTGTGTAATTTAATGACCGTTATAGAGAGGTTTTACTGTACGAATAAATGACAAACGCACCAGTAGAAATATAAACACAAATACTTGGATAATGAATAAGTAGATAAATGACACATATAGATATACATGTTTATTAAACATACGAATGTTTTAGAAAATGCTGGCATTTTCTATAGAGTCAATACAGTCTGGGTATCTATTTAGTCATTTTATCTAAGTCTCATCCATGTACCTACGTAAACAGCTACAAACGTAGAATGTTAACCAACATAATTATGTACACAGTCATTCTTTAAAAAAATATAAGAGAATGTACGTCAATATATCATAACTCATTGCAAAAAGTAACGTCTATTTACAGAGTGTATAAATGTATTGTTTTATGAAATACATTTACATGTTGTAGTTATAATCAATAGCGTCGTGAGTACTGTATGCGCTAAATAAATGTAAAACAATTGGATTAGATAGTTTAAACTTTTTATTATATAGATATCCCTTTTAACCCATTACCTCATATGCTGTTTTTAGATACAACGTCTTTGAATAAATCTAGCGAAAAGGAGCATTAACTAGAGAAAAGGAAAATGTTAGAATGTTTTAGCTTGAAACGATTGTGATAAATAGAGCATTTTTTCCTATAGGAGCAAATGCTCTATTTATCACAATCGTTTGACAAAGTGACTTTTACAGAGTCGTCAAAAGTCGTCAATATGAGGGAATGGGTTAAACAATTGCACTGATCAAGTTTCTGTGCGTTAAACAACCGGTCTTATCAAACTGATACCACCCTGTATCAACGTCTGATCTCAAAGGTCGCTTTAACTCAATAGATCGGATAAGATAGGTCATGTATGTACTATTGTTGCGATCTTTGCCGTGACTATTGTTGACCGCATGGCGGAGATAACCTGGTAATCATATGTAAACAATGTCAACATTGTTTGCTGATTACCTCGCTAACATAAGGCGAAAGTGAGTCGTAATCAGCTCAGGAATGTCGTTCTTACAAGTGTGTATTGCCTTCGTACATATATGATACACAATGAGACACCCGCGAGATGCTTACATAATTATAATTACATATATGAGTATAATATTATTTTATTTTATCACATAACCTCCCTTGTATTCGATTTAATATGCTCATCACATATTTCTCTATATTACACACGTTCAATATAAGCTGTAACGTCATGTAGAAACATCACGACGTCACGTAGAAATATACATGTATAACCTGCATTTCATTTTTTGTTGTCTTGCAAACGACTTACATTTCATTTTGGTATCTATCCAAAAATGAAAAAAATCCAAATTGAATCCCCTTTTAACAAGTGCTGAAAGTGGAGCGAAGATTACTTATCTCTAACCAGATGGAACCATCCTTCGAACACTCATGCAAACAGAGTAGAACCAGATCAGATACAAACAGAACAGGGAAAATTAATGAACATTCATGGGGTAGATAGTTAACCCATTACCTCATTGGCTATTTTTAGATACACCCTCTTTGAATAAATTTATCGAAAAGGAGCATTAACTAGAGGAAAGGAAATTTTTTAGAATTTTGTCGTTTGAAACCATTGTGATAAATAGAGCATTTGCTCCTATAGGAGCAAATGCTCTAGTTATCACAATCGTTTCACAAAGTGACTTTTACAGAGTCGTCAAAAGTCGTCAATATGAGGGAATGGGTTAATGCAGGAGCCCCTATAGGAGCAAATGCTCTATTTATCACAATGGTTTCAAACTACAAAATTCTAAAATTTTCTTTTTCTCTAGTTAATGCTCCTTTTCGGTAGATTTATTCAAAGAGGTTGGATCTAAAAATAGCTTATGACGTAATGGGTTAAGCTAATACCTGTTTCTAAAAACCCAGAATTGTACTTCTTTTGAGTGGTCGTATTAGCGAGAATTCGATGTAATATATTACTGGTGTTCCATGTGGAGTAGGCATTTGGTTACCGTTAAGTCATTCATTCAGGAAATCCAAATATATACCGAACGTTAGATGCACAAATAGAATTTCAGATATCAAAAGGATAATCAATAATAAACTGAGAAGAACATACATGTATTTGAATGTCTAAATGTAACTTTTTTTCGATAAATTTGTCGATAAAGCAAGAAACGAAACAAAAACGAAAACACAAGAAGGACATAATCTCAAACAATTACATTGTAGATAATAAAACTGACGCTCATTTGAATTGTTGTTCCAATAATAAATGTATTGGTACGTAATCGTAGATAACAATTCGATTATATAAGAATTAAAATATTCGTTTACATTCGAGCATACTTTGATAAATGTATTTAACAATGGTTAATGTCGGTACAATATCAACGGGCTACATGTATACATTTTGTATATGGGTTCTATGTATATATTTACACAGCTCTTATGTATAGCAAATACCCTCTAACCAGGACTTTTAGTAGAGGAGAATTTAGATACTTTTAAGCAGGTGGCTGCTTAATGCAGGGTGAAAGTCATGTAGAAAGCTCCAAGAGGAGCTTTCAGCATGCCTTCCACACTGCATTAATCTGCCACATGTTTTCAAGACCGATATTTATGCTAAATTTAACGTCCTGTTTATAGGATTCAGTAAACCCCTATTACATTTATAAAAGTATGCACGAATGTAAACGAATATATTTAATTCTTATATAATCAAAGATTTAAAGTCAGTTGTTATTTTGTAGGTCTAGAAACACGAACGTTGTTATATATCTCAGTGTACAATATTTGTTTACTCAATCAATAAGGTACTGATTAACCTAATTTTGTAATACAGTGTACAGTCAATATATGCAATCATGCACACACTTTCATGATTTGAAGAGTAAAGTATTATAATTTAATTCGGTTCTTCTATTTACAGAATGCGGCCCACTATGATACACTTAAGGACACAACAGCAGCTGAGGCGTGGCGGGGTATCACCCAGCCCACCGCCTGCTACCCATATGACCCAACCATGGCGCCCTACCCGTACCCAAACACGTAAGTGTTTATGAAACTATCTTCACACTTTGAAAACGTATGTCTGGTGAAATAGAAATTGTATTTTTTAACTACAAATTTCAATTGTCATTGACCACAGCATTCAAAACCATTGGAATATATGTGTAAAGTAACATCTCGCTAATCCAATCTTCAGTAAAGAATAATTGAAAATGAATTTTAGGCAGCTGTCTGCTTAACTCATTCCCTCATATAAATTTGTTTTCACGCATTTGCAAACAGAGTAGACCCAGATCAGGCGGCTCATAGAGGAGCCGTCTGATCAGGGTCTACTCTGTTTGCTAATGTAACTTGAAAGGTCGGTTGCTTTACCTTCTAATTTGGCTACAGTGTTCCACCTTCCATATTTCATTATAACTATTTTGTCCATAAATATTCAGTAGGTATTGAGATTTAGAATAAACACAGAACATTGAATGGGTTAATTCATGTTGACGGTCATGCAAGACGCTCCCAGGGGACTTTCATACTACATTAAGCTGCCACATGTCTTAATGGTACTTGTTTCAGTGTTCGGTTTTGCGAGGTTTTGCGGTATAGAAATGTTGCAGAGTGTAAACGTTGAACGACATGGTAATAACTTAGGATTAAATTAAGGCGAACAACATTTTACATATTTACCCTTAAACAGCTGTGAACATTAATGTTTGCTCAAATTTGTGTACTTTTGACTATATCCGATTCGTTCAAACTCTTGAGAAACGATTAGGCGATTGTCAATCAACTTGGATCCTGATGAGACACCGAGTTACCCGTTGTCTCACCCAGGTCCAAGCTGTTTACACATGCGATGCAGGTCGCGGAGAGCGGGAAAATGGTTAAGCGAAATATATTTGATTAATTCAGTAGCAATACTACTACTTGAGAAGCAATAAGAGTTGGTACAGTTGTCAATTCATGATACAACCAAACATTGAAGTATTTTAGAAAATGCATTGATACATTATGTAATCTTTTATCAATTTAATGAATTAGTTATATTAATTATGTATTATTTAAAAATTAGTTTCTTGTGTGAATGTGTAAAAAATGAAATTGTAATTATTTGTACACTTTGTAAGATTTGTAGCATTGAATTCATTCAGTTACCATGTCAGACTTCAGTTTTGTTTATTATAGTATATGACAAGTTGCTACGTTACAGTTTTATATGACAATTACCAATTATATGCTATCTCTGCTTAGTATATATTTGGGCATAGATATTGTGTATCGAAGTGTTTTCATACATAAAACAAATCAATTGAACTGACCATACACGTATTATATTTTACTGCATTCTATTTTGTTTAGATATGGTGGTATGGACTTGAATGGGGCAGCAAGACGGAAAAATGCAACTCGGGAAACTACAAACACACTTAAAGCTTGGCTTTATGAACATAGAAAGAATCCTTACCCGACAAAGGGAGAAAAGATTATGTTAGCTATCATTACAAAAATGACTCTCACACAAGTATCTACATGGTTTGCTAATGCTCGTCGTCGACTGAAAAAAGAGAATAAGATGACTTGGTCACCACGGAACAGATGTGGTGACGATGATGAGGATGGGGACAAGAACGACGATGATAGCGATGCCAATGATGACAACGACCACAAACCTGACACAGACAAACTGAACAACGATAAAGATATGGATAAAGATTTAAAAGGTAATAAAGATGTGTTATCTAAATTCTATAAATACAGTAAAACTTCTCTATAACGACCACAAATTTGTGTTCATAAGTTGGTATTTAGGGTAGGTGGCTGGTTAAAGCAATGTGAAAGTAAAACAGAATGCTCCTATAGGAGTGTTCTGTTTTACTTCCACCTTGCTTTAACCAGCCACTTGTCTTTAATACAAAATACTTGATATAATTTAGTGGCCGTTATAGAGAGGTTTTTTACAGTAGTGGGATAGAAAAAACAGTATTGATCTCAATCATTTTACCCATTAGTGTCCAGTGTCCCATAAAAAGGGCATATGCCAACAGTGTAGACCATGATCAGAGGACCCATGAAGGAGCCTTCTGATCAAGGTCTGAAATGTTTACTGAACCCATCGATTTCAATGGCTTATTCCAGTAAATAATTTCGTCTACTAGTTTGTCCATTGCACAAGTGATTTCTAGTACAAACAGCCCTCAAAAAAGAAGTTTGATTTCAGTTCGCATATTTTGCAGATGTCACTAACAACTACAAGTTGCAATACAATTTGGACGGCAATATGCGCTTGTCCTCAAAATTATATTCTAGTTTTATCTTAAGTATTAATCCTTTCCCTGTTGAATATTCATGAAAGAAGTAATGACATCATGAATCTTTATTAGCTGAGGTTTTATCATGGTTTGTTCACATGATTTGTTGACAGTGGTTGAAATTGCAGAGTCAGACCTAGTGCAATTTCATAAGCAAACAGAACAGGCCCTTATCAGACGGCTCTAACAGTAGCTGTCTGGTCTGGGTCTACTCTGTGTGCAAAGACGCATTTATATTAGGGAAAGGGTTAACTTTCCGAATGTCCCGAAAAATATTATATTTAACCCTTTCCTCCATGAATATTCTTGTTAGAAATAATGACGTCATGGATATTAATTAGATTAATTTGTTACAATAACACATTGACACAGGAAAGTTTGTAAATGGCAGAAACCTTATAATCGTATCTATAGTATAGTGTAAGCAAACAGAGCAGACCTTGATCAGACGGCTCCTATAGGAGCCGTCTGATCTGGGTCTACTCTGTTTGCAAAGGCATACAAATGCGTATTTATGGCAAAGGGTTAAAGGGTCGTATTACCAGACGCCTTCCCTGGTGTAAACATTTTCAAGTTCTTCCTTCAGTATTGAACTGGTGTGTGTTGTTTATTTCAAACATTAAAACTTTTAATCAAAAGACATGTTAACCCTTACCCTGTTGTAATGTTGACTAGAGTTCGGAAACTATTGGGCGAGTGTAAAGGATCCTGATGAGACTCCGAGATACCCGGTGTCTCATCTGGATTCATAGGGGTTTGCAAATGCGAGGCAGGTCTCAGATAACGGGGCAAGGGTAAAAAGGTAGTAAACAATTTACTTGTAGAATACGGTGACAAATAGCATTATCACGTGATGACCACAACACAAACAAACGCCTTAGTATATGTAATGTGGTAGAAAACATAAATATAAAATAACAGTCAGAAAATCTAAAGTAAATTCAAGGAAATGTTAACCGCCAACATTCCGGCATTTTGCAAGAACGTTGTCGCTGTTTAGTTGTAAAGTATTTCGTTGGCAACCGCAAAACAACAAACAAGCCTGCGATAAACACATATAAATGAAAAATATACCATTCCCAATACAGTAAAATCTCTCTCAATAGATCGCATAAGGTGGGCATAATCTTGGTGTTAAAGTTAGATGGCAGCTTAATGCGGGGCGAAAGTTATGCAGAAAGCTCCTGGCTGCGACAATATATTTCTGCATTGCTGTGGTTCTGGAGTAAGGAACCAACTGCTTTTAAAGACAACACTTTCTATTCATTCAGTTTTTGCTAGAGATTGGTTCTACTGTAATTTGACCGATCACGTTCACAAACGTATATTTTTTAACTTTGGTTTCTCTTTTCCGCAACACTGATACTTCGACAAGGATTTTTGTCCCAACCCGAGAGAATTTCTTCCACCTTAAAGATCAAACAAAACTCCACAAAGAGAGACATAATTTGTCGTGTTATATTAAAAACAAAATAAATCAAAACCTCAGTGAACATCCTGCTTATAACGACGGTATCATGTTCTGCTCTGTCATTTTACATACGGGCCCTTGTAAATCTATCTCTGTAACAGTAACTGCAGCTCGCTGTTTGACGCGGTAGAGACATTTAGAATAATTGAACGCAAAATAGTGTTTACTTGCAGTGACATACGGTTTTGATCTAGAAATAAGATTACTTTATAAGATGTCGAGTTGGTTAGTCTGATGAAGATCCAAACTGTCTGGATCTTAAACTGGTTGTCAATTAGTTAAAAACGAACTAAGTACAGAAAGTAGGTTGCAATGAACAACACATAATATAACACCAAACTGTTCATCTCGGCAAATATGTTATTTCTTTGATATCAAGTGATACGTCATATAACTGCCCCTCATATAATCGCTTTTCACGTCTTTGCAAACAGAGTGGATCCAGATATAGGAGCTGTCTGATCAGGGTCCGTTCTGTTTGCTTATGAAATTATAATAAACCTGATTCTACAGTTTAATATACCAATACCAAACAGTCCTATATAGATATGCCATTACAAAAAAAATCAGCTAATAAATATTCATTCATGTTTTTCATGAATATTCAAAAAGGAAAGAGTTAATATACGTATAAACATGTAAGGAGTGATGGGTAAACTACTATTCCGGTCGTGCATTTGGAAAGGAATGGAAGGAAACATTTAGTTCCAATGAAAGAAGAGGACTGCATGTATTTTGAAAATTCTTTTAGTTACTAACGAATGAATGCTTACGCAAATATTAGTTTTACACAAAACCCTCGATATTTGTATTTGGCTTTATCAAAATTATTTAAATATATCGATGTGAATTCTTTGTTATCAATTCATTATGTACCGTTCAAAAACTATTTGTGAGAAGTATATATTATTGAAGATTGTACAAGGCATCAGCACTTTTAAATCACGCCCTTTACATAATTAGTCTATTCTGATGTTTTATACGTCCATTTCATTTATATCATTTCCGTATTACCAACCTCACAGATACTAACGTACAGAACGATTCCGTAAAAGTATGACTAAAACGTTTAAGTGACCATTATAGAGAGGTTTTACTGTATATACTTATACTGCACGTTTACTACGAGCTTTGTCCACTTACCCATAAATTAGAATGGTTGTTGCAAAAGTATAAACAGAAAAGTGCAGTCACGGCTCAGCGCTCGAAATCGAACTATAATTGGTTGCATTTAAAAGAAATCAAAACAACGCAACAAAAATATCATTGAAACATATAAAGTAAGTTTTCAATTTCGACGTTTATTTATAGATGGTAAGTGCATTAACATGCTCAAACGAAGCTGATATTGATTGTGCCCTAAATGAACGGAATTTATAGCGATTGTGTCCTAAATGAACGGATTGTGATGATCTAATAAGTGAAGAACAACGTATCAAATTACAGTATATTTCAGAAAGATTAATCAACGTTGTTAACAGACAACTTATACCAACTAAATCACAGGGTATTCGTGAAAATGACTGACGCCATGAAATCAGTGTGTTCCATTTAAATTAATTTAATGAAGTATAGCCATGTTCAGTGCATAATTCATATTTTGTTTTATTTTCGGTCTTTTAAAATTTTAAATACACACGTGAACATTATTTAAGTGGTCGCTTTTGACAAATTATAATAAATATGTAGATACATGTAACAATTAGGGCGATACTATATTATACCATGGTAAAATAAATTGATAAGATCAGTAATAACCAACAAACACATTCACTGTGAAATAACAATTAAATATTAACAATTACAGTTAAATAGCAATTAAATAACAAACACGTCTTCAGCAAAGAACATTTAATTTACAAATAAATAAATAAATAAATAGATAAATGAATAAATGAATGAATAAATAAATACATAAATAAATAATCAAATAAATAAATAAATAGATAAATAAAACAACAAAATATCAACAGTGAAATCATTTATACACGCATCTGCTATCTGTGATACAATTCCCTTAAACATAACAGCCTCGTTATAATTAAATATTTATTTCATGAATATTTATTTAATAAATGATGACACCATGAATATTAACTAGATGCATTTTTAATGGAATATGAACACAGGATATTATAACCATGGCATAAACTATAGAATTACATCTATATTATTTCATAAGCTAACAGAGCAGACCTTGATCAGGATATTCATAAAGGAGATATCTGATATAAGTCTAATATGTTTGCTAAGTCGTTAAAATGCGTATTTATGGAGTAAAGGCTTACACTATCCGTTTAGTGGTCACACAAAGCAAATATATTCAGCTGACAATTGTGCAGGATGGAACGATTTATCACTTTGTACGTTGAGTCTATTCGTTCATATGGACATAATAACTTTGATACAAATGTAGGTAATTTCACGATCAGCCAAGCAGAGGATATATAAAACAAGTACGTGTGTCATACTATTAAGGTATCCGAGCCACAACTAAATCGGCATATTTCGGACACAATCAGTATGCAATCGCAATTTCTCATAATGCTCCTCGGACATTATCGGTGCATCTCGGACATGCCGAGTTTCATCGCTAATGTCCGACACGCATTACCATTGGCTGTGATTTAATATCGGGTATTTCCGACGTTAACCGGGATATTATACCTCAAGTCCCGAGTCATGCATCTCGTTTCTTCAGACACGCACGAACCACAAATCATCGCGCTACTAACGTTGTTAGACAATTTGTAAGCGGTAAATGATGAGGAATAAATCATAACATGGTTTTGTTTTCAGAAGCGTGGGTTTACATCTTATCTGAGTAACAAACATTGCTTGTATCAAAGAGCCGTTGAGGTGATTGTGCGTTCGGATGACATTGTTTATTATAAAGTAGAGTGAAGAAGAAATTGATGTCTGCTTTAATCTTTTACCCTATGTATATGCACGTGAAACATAATTTTATATTATTTTTTGTAAAATTATTTTGTACATTGTATATGATAATAGTATTGTTTGGCTTTGTCAGAAACTTTAGAACCAAATATATATATCTTTGAAAGTAAACAGAGCAGGCCCTGATCAGACGGCTCCTGGAGGAGCCGTCTGAGTTGTGTCTTCTATCTTTGTAGAGGCATTAAAATGCGTTTCTATGAGGTAAAGGGTTAAATATGTTATATGTTGATTGATCATAGATAATAATTGCTGACATTGCTTGATGAATTTATTATGTCAACTAGCATTATTATCACGTCATTCTTTGAGATAATGCACTGTCTTTATGCGTTGCATTTTATTTGATTACGTTTAAGGTATGAACGTAGGCTCGTAGATACTGGCTTTTAATACGACTTGTTCATATATAAATAAAGGCATTAATTGTGTTACACCCTAAACGAGATATAACTTTTGTTTGATTTAAATTTGTTCATCTCTACTGTAATTTCCCTTAAAGATAAGCAATAAAAGATGTGGGAGAACAGTAAAAACGATATAAAAAGTGAATATTTAATTTCCTTGCAATGGTTATAATTGGTGAACACTATAATTACGCCATGGAATGATTTATAACTCGTGAATAAAGTAAATTATTGACGAATCTGCAAATCGGAACTAGAAATCATAGGTTTAATGAACTGCAACAATAATACATGACTAAATATGAATATAATGTGCACGGTGTTAATTTGTTATCGCTTTCCTGTAGAAAAGGAGACCGAATAATTTTAACGGTTGAACTAAGATACATTTAAATTGCGTCTAAATATATTAATAATGAATTCCATCAAGTCATATATAATTTTGACCTAAAATAATTTCATCCGAGGAACAAATATGATAATCAATGAAATGAAAATAAATTCAGAGAGCAGGAATGAAAATTTAATGGATAAAATGCAATATGTTTAATATTAACATGTAAGGAAATTATATAGCTTTGACGCTTTTGCAAAAAGAGCAGACAAAATATGTTGAGGCTTTTGATCCGGGTCTGCTCTGCTCTGCTTGTTAATGACATAATATAGGCCCGAGTATACAGTTTCTGTCATGGCCATCATTTACTGTATTCATGTACCATTATAAAATTCAGCCTACGTAAGTTAGTGTTCGTGTAATTATTTCTTACATGACTACAGTAAAACCTCTCTATAACGGCTACTAAATGGTGTTAATTAGTTGGTATTTAGGGCAAGTGGTTGCTTCAAACAGGGTGAAAGTAAAACAGAACGACCCTATAGGAGCGTTCTGTTTTACTTTCACGTTGCTTTATGCAGCCACCTGCCTTTAACACAACATATTTGATGTAATTCAGTGGTCGTTATAGAGAAGTTTTACTGTATTTATTAGGTAAAGGGTTAACATATATTGTTATTTACAAACGAATTTGCCGGAGACACTTGTAATGTAGATCTGGATATATCATAATAGTCTATACCTATACCAACCAATATCGATTATTTATTTATTTTTATCATTTGAATATAATAACTAATTCAAAGCATCTTCAACATACATCCTGTCCCATGGACTAATTTAGTACCAATCGTATTGCTCTCTGTGCAGTCTCAAGGGAAATCACCGAGAACTTGCCTACAGAATCACAGGGAAGACTATTCCTAAAATAAATAGTCCTTAAACACGCTATTTACGAATTAATGACAAACTCTATACACTTTTTGGAAAGCAATCAGGCGACTTCGGGTTATCAGAATTAAAACCATATCGCTACCAAGATAGCATATTTGCACAGTGAATCCCTGCTAAAAGGCCCAAATAAAAGAGTAATAAATCTGGGTCTTAACACCACATGGTAGTTTAATGCAGGACGAACGTTATGAAGAAAGCTCCTACAGGAGCTTTCAGTATTTTTCCGTCCTGCATTAAGCGACTACCTGCTTTTAAAGACGCCAGTTTCTATTCATTAAGTGATCATATTAAATGGGTTCTATCCTATGCAAAATATACATAAACATTTATTCAAGAACCGAGGAAGAGGTCATTTGTAACTAACGATATGCTTAGCACGCTGATGTTTAACTATCCTCCCAGCAAAGAACCACGAGTAGCCTAACGACGCTTTGATTAAATCTTTCCAGCCCGGGCTCTTGACTTTCAATTAAGGATGCCAAATGAATTTATTGAGTTGATTTTGAGCCGCTGAGAAGTCTATTTGTGAAAACCGACCCGACAGCTGATTATTTAATTGACTCTCCAGGAACCCTTATCCCGGCCCTGTCAAACGTGTTATTAAATGGGGAGGGGGTGATATTCGATATGTCAATATTATCATAGGCACTCAATCGAGAAAATATTGTAGGGTAATGAGAGGTGATAGTGCCGTCTTCAACAAGTCCACAGATGATAATAACCGCGTTTAACTAACAGCGTCATAGGAATTGTCGTCTGCTAATATTTTTCGTCTGCTTTGTTTAATTAAAATGATTTTTATTTCACAATCTCTTCAAAATGTAACCCAAACGTGAAACTGTCTCAGCTGAATCCAAACTGTTTACAACCGTTTTCAAGATTTTACATACAGCGTGGTTAAGAATCAAAGGGGAGCAACTGCTACATGTACAATTTATACTGTTAAAGGTCATGAAGTCAACTGGAGTACCATTAATAATTTTCATGAGTTAACCCTTTACTCCATGAATATTCATGTAAGAAATAATAACATCTATTGTTTATAATGGCTAATGAACACAAAAAACCCTATGGCCATGGCCGAAACGACCCATGGATATCGATATTATTCCAATAGCAAACAGAGCAGACCGTGAGCAGACGGCTCATAAAGGAGCCATCTGATCTGGGTCAACTCTGTTTGGAAAGGCATAGAAGGGCATATTTATAGAATAAATCGTTGATAATACACCAAGATACGTTACTGTCTACAAATGATATTAAGCTCTATTAGCCCTTCTCATCCTGAAAAAACCCTATAGGAGCTTTCTGCATTACTTTAGTATTGTATTAACCCTTAAATGTTTTATTTTATTGTTAACTCATTCCCTCATATTGACGACTTTTGACGACTCTGTAAAAGTCACTTTGTGAAACCATTGTGATAAATATCACAATAGTTTCTAACTACACAATTCTAAAATTTTCCTTTTCTCTAATTAATGCTCGTTTTATTCAAAGAGGCTGTATCTAAAATAGCCTATGAGGTAATAGGTTAACATATTTTCTGTCCAGCGGTTTATATTGTTCAGAATATCGGTTTTACATGGTCAAATGCAAGACTAATCTTATCTTAAAGTGTCAAATCAAGGATAGTATTTGCTTTAAATACATCAATCAACTTCGTTATCCTGAAGTACTTAGTATAAGATCGCATAAAATGCCAACTTTAAAGACTATCACTACAGTATTTAGGACGTGTACCTCGAAAACAATTATTTTCATTAAATGTTTCAGAAAAGATTAAATATCAGAACTCATATCAAAGCACTAATGCTAAACCTTTACCTGATATATGCATCATTCGATGCATTTGCAAATAGAGTAGATCCAGACCAGACAGCTCCTGTTGGAGGCTCTGTTTAGTTATGAATCTAGATATGAGACCATATTCACAATGATCCTTGTGTCCTTATGGGACAAATAGAGCATTCGAAAATGTATTGAACATTTATAAAGTGTGTAGTTCTTCTAAATGAAGCAGTTCTTCTACTTACTACAGAGATCCAGATAAGATGCGCAAATAAAAACATGTTCAAGAATAACTCCTTTATTTCTCCACCAAACCCTATGTTTTGACCATTCTTTAGAATCGTCTCTTCGAGACGATTCTAAAGAGTGGTCACAACATAGGGTTTGATGGAAAATGATGAATTCAGCATTTGAATACGCATTTTCATCTGTAGCTCTGATAACTATAAATTAGATATACATATCTGTAGCCAAACTAGTGATTAAACGTTCAGTCGGTGACTCAGAAAATTTAATTTAATTCATATATCTTCATAGATTATACAACAGTTACCCCAAGAGTATTCGTGTAAGGAAACTATGCCATCTAAGAGGGGTGTTTACTGTACTACATGCAATAAATAAGGGACAGCATAGAATGGACAATTTGTCTTGTTTTCTCTCATCTGACAGTGTGTCATGTTGACAGACCGTAGAACAAAACTGCTACATGCAAAGTATGGGAACTGAAAACATTTTTTTTTTATTAAACGTATACTTGGTAAAGACAAGTATTTACAGTTACAAACAGAACAGACTCAGACTAGACAGCTTCTGTTGGGGTTGTCTGGTTGATTTTGGAACATTACAGATCAGATTCTAGTTTCTGAATTGGCAGAAGGTCCCCTCGGGCGTATGCCATCATAAAAACTGAGCTAATTCATATTCCTGAAATCATTATTTCTTACATTAATATTCATTAGGTAGCGGGTTACCGTTTATATAGCACATGCGTGTAACATTCGTTCCATAGTCAACTCGAATTATCCCAGTTTATATTTGCTAAAATGGAACTACGATGGATTGAGAGAAAGCATTTTTCTAAATCAATACACGACAGAGGTAATAAATTAAATTGATACAAAACCCGGTGCCAATCAGAATTTCCTCACAGGTTTGAACACAAAACGACACGTGCTCTTCGCGGGACCGCACGTGCGTTGTCATGACAATACCATAACTTTGATTCCGAGCATTCTTGGTAAACGAATACCCGACGTTGTTGCTACTCGGTCAATTTTCTTCAATTATGTTCGGCTGATTCCATTTTCGTCCCAACAATTCTTTTCAAAAGGGCTAATAGAATGCGCTTCCCTATTTAAATCGGCTTCTTCAATAGTTCGCTTCAGACGAAGTGTGTATAAACGGCGGTAAGCACGTGACGGACAGGATATCAGGAAACCATTGGATTTTCAAAGCCTCGTTTTTGCAGTAAAATCGCACGAGGCAATACGAAAAGCCGTCTAGGGGTTTTCTACGTGCGTTCATTTTCATCTCTTCGCTTAACCCTTTCCCTGTTCTGTATTTAGGCCACATTTCAATACCTACTGAATATTCATTAACAAAATAGTTATAAAGAAATCTGGAAGATGGAGCATTGTAGACATTTTAGAAAGTAAAGAAACAGATCTATCAAATTCTATTAGCAAACAGAGCAGACCCCGATCAGACGGCTCCTCTAGGAGCCGTCTGATCTGGGTCTACTCTGTTTGCAAATGCGTGAAAACACGTTTATATGAGGGAAAGGGTTAACACACATATATTTGAAATGATTCTTTATATGCATCGTTTTACATCTCTCGCCCGTCAACCCCTTCACTCTTAATCCATTCCCTCATATTGACGCATTTTATTTCATTCCCTCAAGTTTAATTAACCCTTTCCCTTATAGAAGCGGCTTTGAGCGCATCTCATTTATTCCTCCACTTAAGAAAATAGTTCAAATTTATACAGTCATGAACATATAGCATAAAAAATAGTTTCTATATCCTAGCAGATGGTAGCTTAAAGTAGGCTGAAAGTAAAGCAGAATGCGCCTTTAGGCGCATTCTGCTTTACTTTCAACCTGCTTTAAGTATGCACCTGTCTTCATAACTAGAAATAGGTTATTGGGTAAAGGGTTAAATTTCGTTAACTATTAACCAAGGCCGATACTATTTTGTTATAGAATAAACATTATAGATGAAAACGGTTTATTTTGTAGCACAGGGGCATGCTACGATATAAGTTCAAATTGACAGTCTTCATAATAATAATTGAACATAACAAATACAAAGTTACCAAATATGTATTCATTGTAGGGACTTCCTCTTTAACTTATAGATACAAAACTTTATATCTCTAGTCCATTTCCTTCCTTAAACAATGACAAATACTAAACTAAAGTTATGTTCAATTTTAGAAGCGTAGAAACAAACCAAAATGGCACATTTATCTGAGATACAAAACTGTGCCAATTTTAAATATAAATAAATTTATGTTTTGTGTTAAAACACAGATTAATCCATTCCCTCCTAGTGACGCATGTTGGTGCCTCTGTAAAAGTCACATTTTGAAACCATTGTGATAAATAGAGCATTTGCAATGGTTTCAAAACTATACGATTCTAAAATTCTCTTTTTCTATAGTTAATGCTCATTTTCGGCAGAGTTATTCAAAGAGGTTGAGTCTAAAAATAGTCTAGGAGGGAACGGGTTAAAACAATTTGTGTCATGTCAAACAATAACGAGTCTGACCTGTAATATATAAACAATCAGAGCAGACCCTGATCATACAGGTATTACAGGAACTGTCTGATCTGTGTCTACTCTGTTTGCAAAGGCGTGAAAAGGTTTATTTACTAAGTCAGGGTTTAGTTCACTGTATTTCTTCACTTAAATCATTTCTTTAATATATCTGCAATAAGATATACAAAATCTAAACGAATTTAAGACTGTTTGATAAGAGAAGTTTTAAAAACTGTAACTAGATAATTTAGATATCCTCCTGTTAACCCATTCCCTCATATTGACGACTTTGTGAAAGCATTGTGATAAATAGAGCATTTGCTCCTATAGGAGCAAATGCTCTATTTATCACAATGGTTTCAAACTACAAAATTCTAAAATTGTCCTTTTCTCTAGTTAATGCTCCTTTCGGTAGATTTATTCAAAGAGGTTTGTATCTAAAAATAGCCTATGAGGTAATAGGTTAAATAAGTTTGTAGAGTCTCTGTACAGTGGCCCCTTAACCCTTTCGGCGCAAAATTTCTAATTGTCGTCTGCACTCCAAGTTTGTTAAATCATTCAGTAAAATGCAAATTTCAAAGGAATAAAGCAAATATACAGAAATAGAGATTGAGACAAATAGTGAAGTCCCTGATCAGACGCCGCCTTGATCTGGGACTGCACTATTTGTCGTGGTGCATTTATATTCGACTGCGGCGGTGAAAGGGTTAACCCGTTACCTCATGACTATTCATGCAAGGAATAATGACACCATGAGTCTTTATTTGATTATCCTTCATAATGGCTTATATAACAAAGGACGTTTCAGCCAAATCAAAAACTGCGGAGTTATATCTTTATTATATTATTAAGCAGCCACCTGCCTGAAAGGGTCTAGATTCTTCTAAGTTTCAAAGTTTCTGCCATTGCCTAAATACATCATGAGTTCACATGCAATTATATCAAACCAACTCATTAATATTCACGGTTTCATTATTTCATACATGAATATTCATGGAGTAAAATGTTAAGAGAGATGTGTGCGCTGTAGGTGTAACATTGTTCCAGAGACATAGTTCACTCGAGGTTCCGAGTGACGATGCGTGCCGCGTGTCATTATCAGGTTCCCTATGTTCTACAAGAGTCACGGCACCAATTTCCATGTGAACAAACCGAGTGTTGAACGCAAATTTGTCGTAACTAAAATATATGGGACGAACTCGTGACGACCTTTGCAAACAGTTTGGACCCAGATGAGGAACACTATTGTTTGGTATTTTTATGGCGTTTTTATGAATAAAAACTGAAAGAAAATTCAACTTTGACAATTTTAGGAATACGGTTATTTTAACCTTTAGTCGCACAAATGTAAGGTAAAGAGACGCTTAAACCTTACCACACAGATACTTTTGACGCCCTTTGCTTCACAGATAGGCATTTTAACCCATTCGCAAACCAGATACAAATCAGAGAGCAGAGTTTGCTATATTAATTTTACTTACAGAACTACCCAGAACTGATTCTAAAGTGCCTGGTATATACCATTATAAAAATGCAGACAATAAATATTCATGAAGTGACAGAATCTTGTATAATAATGCATGAGGATAGGGTTAACCCTTTCCTTCACATAAACACATTTTCACGCATTTGCAAACAGAGTAGACTCAGATCAGACGGCTCCCATAGGAGCCGTCTGATCAGGGTCTGCTCTATTTGTTTATGGTACAATATAGCCACAATTTTACCTTTTCTGTCTGAGCCAAAATATCCTATGTTAAAACGCCATTATAAAAAATAATCTAATTAATACCAATGACGTCATATTTTCTTAAATGAATTTTGAACGGGTGAAAGGTTAGGGGATACCATGGCATTTTGGGATATGGTGCCCCAATGCAATTATGACAAAAATTGGCATATTTGTAATAAATTATTTTGTGTAGTGATAATCTAATTTTCTGTGATAAGGGCTGTCAAGTTAATATGTTTGTATTTGTTCCCAGATTAGTTGAGATAAGCTACAAGAGGTTTGTGGCATCTAAAAACGCCTTATGTCAAATTTGAAGATACCGCGTATTTCTCACTCGTCTACTCAGATCGGCTAGGTTTAGACTGACAAATAGCATAATCCGGCGATTTTTGACACGTTCTCCTCGATAAGTGTGATGTTTTCCTATATCCCTTATCGGACCCAATTCGTTGACTGGCATGTTTGTTGTGGTGTTAACGTTGCAAGAGAACTCAGCACTTTTTCCATGTTTTAAACAAAACACTTATATCGTGTTTCCTTTTTAACACCTACGAACTTCTGGGTTACAAATGGCCCGGGTTAGGACCTTGGGTAGCTATGTTCAATGTGTTTAGTTTATTATCACTACTTACCCTTTAAACATGCTGAGCGAATTGACGTCGACAGAAAAACTCGTTTACTTTCATACTCAAAATTAAAAGTTCAAAATAATCATCAAGTAGTTTGGACCATGATCAACTGTTATTCGACAACTCCTCTAGATCCAAACCAGGGTCCAAGGTTATAAAACTCTGAGTCTGAGTCTGAGATCATTCTCAAGTATCTGATTGGTCAGATTCTGAGCAAGCTCAGAATCTGACCAATCAGATGCTTGAGAATGATCTCAGACTCAAGCAAAAAGTTTTATAACCTCGGGGCCTGTTTACATATGGTATCCCATCTCCAGTATTATCGCGATAAGAAAAAGAGTTCATTTAGATCTTATATTCTCCCTTTGCAGATACTTATCTAGAATTTGTTTTTTCAAAGCTGCTTTTAATCGTTTTAGAATCTCGCGATCTAAATAGTTAAAATAGTTTGCGAACATGGAGAGGCATAGGATACTATGTCAATATTTAGGCAATCCACACATAGATTATGGCGCAGAAGAGAAGAATGATGATTAGTATTTTCATATTTCTTGTATCGTGTGTCATATTTGTTGTATAATGTATCGGTTTAAATGAAACAATGTGAAATAAAACAAAACAAAACCAGGAAACCAGGCGTCCATCAAATGGGTCACAAGATAAAAGTCATTATCCAAATGAAAGTGATCGTGATGGAGATTAACCTTTTCCCTGTTGAATATTCATGTAAGAAATAATGACATCACGAATATCTATTAGCTGACATTTTATAATGGTATATGTACACGAGTGTGGCTGGTATTGGTAGAAACAGTAGAGTCATATCTATTATAATTTCGTAAGCAAACTTGGCAGTTCCTGATCAGACGGCTCCTACAGGGACATTCTGATCTGGATCTACATTGTTTGCAAATGTGCGATAAAGCATTTACACGCAGAAAAGGGTTAATAGGGTAATATGTTGGTTGATTTAGATTGTAGAAACAAATATACATGTTGCAATATAAAACTTAAAATGGAGTATGGTACACGAAAGACAAAACTATTGCACGGTTTAATTGTGGCAGCGAGTATAGATTCGGTTTTGTTTTTAAGGAGAGGACAGTCAAAGACAAATACTATCGACCAGAAAGAAAATATGCCTTTAAGAAGACTTTAATATGACTTTAAGAAGACCTTTATCATTGTCTTTTACGTAAAGGTTTTGAAGCTCTGTAATCACGTTTTTGGTTTTAGTTTTCCCCAGATGGACCGAACAATTAGACCAGAGCTTCCAAACATTTATGTCATTTAAGTTCCTTTCCGGAAATATACGATAACATTTATTTTGTTTATTTTCTTCAGTTCCACTTGATGCCCCGTGTAGCAAGCTCAGCGAACTAAAGACGGTCACTGGTACATTCTCCAGCCCTGCTGACGACAGGCTCGGACTTGACAAGCTTGACACGGGTCTTTCTCTGACCCCTCCACCGCTTAAACCCCAAGCTACACTGGTTCCTGATATGCCCTGCAGCACTGACCTCAAACGGCTTGGTTCTCCGTGTTCAAACAGCAGCGATTCTGGACTCAGCGACATTAACGGATCTCTGTCAACAAATGGGTCAGGCTCTGACCACAGCGATCCTCTCAGACCCCGCATTTGGTCTCTTGCCCACGTGGCTACCTCCGCAGCCGGAAGTGGGACGTTAATGCCAACCTTGATAGATCAAAAAGATCAAAACGCAAACTTAACATCGCTTAAGCCGAGTTCCAATCCCATGTCTATGTCGTCATCTGGGTACACCGTAAATTCCGGAAATAACAGCATGCGACCATGGTTCGACACAACGTTCAATGTTGGTTCTTCTTTGTTCTCACCTATGTCTGGTACCTACACTTCCCTCGGCACTCAGCGTCCCCGAGAGCCGACATCCAGCATGGTGAATCAAAGTCTGAATAGTCTAAACAGTCTGTCGTCCTCCAGTCTCTCCAGGCCCTACCAAAGCCTCTCTTCCCTGTATACACCGGTTCGAGACCTGACGAAACGAAATATAGACACCATGTCTGATCTACGATCTTAGTCAACTGTAGTCATGAATATTAGTTGTTGCCCAGATTACGTAATGATTATGACGTTGTATATAGTGATTGAAGTGAAAGGTGTCAGATTATTTGTGTGGAGGCGTTACTAAGGTAATTTAACCGCATGAAATTGGTATGGTAAAATAAAATGAATAGACATGTTGAAATTGAAACATTTTGTCGGTAATTGGATTTTTTCTTGACTCTACCACGAGCAAATGCACTTGAAAATATATGATAACTATATGCAGTAATGATTCTCTAAATCGACCACCCAAAAGAGATGTATCTTTTGGTATTAAAGTCAAGTAACAGCTTAATGTAGGGCAAAAGCTATGCAAAAAACTCCAATAGGAACTTTCTGCATTAGTGTTGTCCTACATTAAGCTACAACCTGGTTTTAAAGACACTAATTTGTATTCATTAAGTGGTCACATCAGAGGGGTTCCACTGTGTTCAGGAAGAGTTCCAAAATATGACCGCTTACAGAAGTGAAGCTGCTTCACATACATTACATTTCATGTGCTAGAACTATGACACTCGAGTCAGTGATTAAGCGTGTTAAAATTGGAATATAACACATGGTCTGGAGCAGGTGTAGTACAGGTGTACTGTCATTGTTTTGAAAACACACGTGTTATAAACATGTGTAAACCTATAACATACACATGTTCTTGGACACACAATACGAATAAGTGCAAAATGTTCCTGTGACAAATGACGACAGTGGACAAGGTGTTTGTTGTTTTACACACCATGTGTTGAAATTCGGTCCCATAGAGTGCTGTAACTATTATACGGGTGGACTTTCACTGTATATAAACAGATGTTTATGAAACTTCACTGTGTTTACAATGTGTTTAATTTGTACATGTATGTATATAGACAGATGAACCTCTCTACGGCAGATGCTTAACCCTTACTCCAATGAACGTTTTGTAAGAAATATTGACATCATGAATATTAATTAGCTGATTTTTCATAATGGCAATCTGTCCAGACCATGGAAATATTTTATGCAATTACAATTGTATATGAACTTGACTCTAAAGTTTGTGCCATAGACAAACGTTCCCTTGTTCACAGTGCGTTTTTTTAAAACAAGAAGATAATTGATATTCATACATTTATTATTTCTTACGTGATTATTCATTAGGAAATGTGTTAAAGACATATATCTAGCGTGGGTTGGCTGTATCTAGTGTTGGTTGGCTGGGTAGTTGGGTAGCTACTGTAGTGAGGTTCTAGTGCTCGATCATGTTGTTTTGTTGAGGAGAATCTGTCAGACAATGCCAATGTACGTTTGTCCAATACTGTATGTGAGGTTTATCATTAGAATCAGTACTTGTATAATTCGCCCGAGTCGACCTTTAACCCTTTCGCTGCCAAACTCTGTCGTCTGCTAACTTTGTCGTCTGCTATAAATTTTCATTTTTTTTATTTTCTTCATTTTTGTTTCAAAACATAGTAACAGTGACAAACGGTTTGGATGCTGATGAGACGCCGAGTTACTCGGCGTCTCATCTGGATCCAAACTGTTTGCATGTGATATCAAAGACCCGTCATTGTGGCACGGAAGGGGTTAACGAAAGCATCGCTCACGTAAGACAACCTCTTCCAAAGTGCAGTCAGAGTATTAAACATGTTGGATCCTGATGAGACACCGGGTTTCTTGGAGTCTCACCTGGATCCACGCTGTTTGCAAAGATAAACAACCTGTAAGACTTGAATTGTATTTTCCGCGAAATTTCTACAGTTCTACAAATTCTAAATTCTGAGGCAAGAGTAACACATCTGAATTAAAACGTATCAAGTATCTAGTTTGATAAAATATCGTGTAAAGTGCACAACGCTTAGTTTTTTGTTTGTTTTTTGAATAATTATTTTCGGTTACAAAGTGTATGCTATAAAAATGATATATTACAAATATATGACAAAAATTAGTTGGAAAACCTTTACCGGATAGAGACGATGTTCACGCCTTTGCAAACACAGTAGATTCAGATCAAACTGCTCCCCTAGCAGAAGTCTGATCAGGGTGTGTTCTATTTGCTTTTAGAATGATATAGATTGGATTTTACAGCTTCTGCCATGCCCATATACCAATATAAAAAACTCAGATAATAATATAATATATATTATTCATAGTGTCAACAGATAAAGGTGCGTACTCGAATACTAAAATCGTCATTTCATCACCAAACCCTATGTTGGTACCTCTCTTTAGAACCGTCTCTTCGAGACAATTTCAAAGAGTGGTCACAGCATAGACTTTGTTGGAGAAATAAAAAAGTTGTTCTTGAAAATGTTCTAAATTACGCATCTTATCTGGACACTGTCATTATGTCTGCGCACGTCCGATGCAAATAAGACATACTTTAACGAGCATCAACATCTCATATTCCATGGTTGTTCATTTGATTTTTGAAACAGATGATATCTACAAACGGAGAGCATTTGAACAAAAATCACGTGCTTGCATAGGTTAAAGGTCAACAGTACAAAAACAGCGATGCTACAAGCTGTATGATCATGTAAACTTCGCGTACAAAAACGTTTGCCTGTGAAAGTATTTGTGCAAATACTGGCCATACAAATGACAACACTATTACTCATCTGTTGGGAGCAACGATTTGATTCATGCAGTAAAAACT
Source organism: Azorinus chamasolen (assembly GCA_963576725.1). Lineage (NCBI taxonomy): Eukaryota > Metazoa > Mollusca > Bivalvia > Cardiida > Solecurtidae > Azorinus > Azorinus chamasolen. The sequence goes on along the minus strand of OY755238.1, from coordinate 75,371,559 downwards.
TGTTTCGTTTGTTGTAAAACAAACCGCCAGTTATCATCTTATACAAAAATTGGGCCTGAGAAATATTGTGATTGAACGGCCAACATAACTCTTTATGGTAATTAATCCCAATATGGATGACGAATGGTCGTCAAAGTTTTTATGGGAAACCAGGTGATTTTTACCATCGAAAAACTTTGACATTTTAGAGTGATAGCTTTGACATTTTCCACGTACGCACCTATGATTTTGACAAGGAGTCAGTTTATGGTCGAAGATATAGGGGTAATACAAGCACTGCCCTTTGTCTAACTCTGTGACAATAGAGTTGACCAGAATGGTACTTAACGACTTTAATCAATGAAGAACTAGAGTAGCACTATATCAGATTTGGATCAAAACTTCTTCTATGGAACACATCCCAGTGCATGTTAGAATATAGTGTTTGTTATATTAGATAGTGACAGTATTTACTGTCATATCAATGTTACAGCGTACATACGAGACAGGTATATGTTTACGGTATACGCTGTTAACCCTTTCCTTCATTTAAACGCATTTTCACGCATTTGCAAACAGAGTAGACCCAGATCAGACGGCTCCTACAGTAGCCGTCTGATCAGGGTCTGCTCTGTTTGCGTTTGACATGATATGAATCTGATTTTACAGTTTTTGTCAAAGCAAACTTTTTCCCTGAAAAGTTTAGATTTTGAAAATTAATTTGGTAGATATTTATAATGTTATTGTTTCTTACATGAGTTTTAAACAGGGAAAGGGTTAAACACGAGACTAATACGAGACAGATAAGCGTTTATTGCAAATTAGAGTATTTATTCATGGGAAATTTCTTATTTATGTACGTAACTATTTCAAAGGAAGATTAATTGAGCTACAGTAGAACCTGTCTATAGTGGCCACATAATGAATAATCACTGGGTCTATAAGAGTAAGTGAGTGCTTAATACAGGGTTAAAGTAATACGGAAAGCTCATCTAGGAGCTCTCTGCATAACCTTCGTCCCGCATTAAGCTGTCACCTATCTTAAACATTTACCCCATCAATACATCTTTCTGCGCCATTGCAAATTCAGAAGACCCAGATCGGACGGGTCCTTTAGGGGCCATCTGATCAGAGTCTACTCTATTTGCTTACTCTGTTTGATATGATATAGATATTATCATGACAGGAAACCTCATGTTTGCATGTCCTAATATAACAATTAACTGAATTGATATTCATGACGTAGTTTTAAATTATTTATGTTGTTTGCTGTAGACAGGGATTGCTATGTATGGGAATTTTTGATCAGATTTCTGTGTATAAGTATTTTGTCAGTATCTTTGTTGTTAGAAGCAAAGAGTATGAACGCATCTTGGTGTACACAATTGTTTCGTAATGTTGATCATCTATTGAAATTTCACTGAAGTTCCCTTCCTTCTGTTTTTCATTTTTTTTATTTGTGTGTTCCTTAGATCTAATAAATATACAACTCAATAAGTACAAGCATTATAACATTGTCTAATAGTATAAACCCTTTACACCATGGATATTTATGAAAGAAATAGTGACATCATGAATATCTAATTGTATGTATTTTCTATAATAGCACATGAACACAGGAATTTTTGACCATGCCAGAACCGTAGAATCATATCTTTATTATATCATAAGCAAATAAAGCAGACTCTGATCAGACGGCTCCTATAGGAAAGGCGTAGAAAGGCATGTTTATGGAGTAAAGGGTTAATCCTTTTACGCGTTTTCATGCAATTGCGATAAGAGTAGCCCAATGTTGATTAGAGCCTTCTCTGTTTGGATTAAAACCAATTTAACTCTACAATGCCTGCTATGGCCAAAATTTAATGTATTCGTATTTCATTATAAAATGCACCTACTTAATATTCATGATGTTCTTACTTCTCAGATGAATATTCAAGAAGTAAAGGGAAACTACATACGCAGAAATGTGCATTCCTGATATGGCTTTTGTATTATCAATCACCCAATTTCGGCACTTTCCTTTGTTTGGTTTAAACAGTATTTTATTTCAGCAATCAAACATTATATATATAAATCATGGATTGATTAGAAATCTCATTTAGAAAATTGCTCCTATGTACATTGTATATTGTTTTGAAAGTCAAAGAAATATAAGATGAACATATCGAAAATTCATTTGTACACTATATTGAGAGTGATTTTTTCCTGATCTGTTATAGTGATGGAATAGTTATATATCCCATAACAGTCTGTCATATGAAATGCAATAATGCAATTAAAAATATAAGTAGAAGAATCCCTCTAAAGTGATAACTTCATGAACATGCATAGGTGTATTTAAAACAGATTGTTGCTAAATGCAGGACCAAAGTAATGCAGGAAGTAGGAGATTTCTGTATAACTTACATCCTGCATTAAGCTTCCGACTGGGTTAAGTCCTATAGTTATGTATTGGGTGGTTGCTTTAGAGTGGTTTTACTGTATACCAAATACTTATTTATTTAACAATTTATTAAGTTTTAATGGAGAACGTCTTTTTCGCCTATTCACGATAGAAAGGATCTTACACATAAAAAAGCAAACACTATAAATACAGGCCAGGTTTGAGGTGAAAGTAGGCCGGACGTTTATGTTGTATATATTTGTATAAATTTGTCATGAGAGTGGCAAGATTGAACTAATTTAGTGCAAATATTTATTTCAAACGCGCAGGAGTGACACAAGGGGTAAATTAATGTCCGCTGTTTTTATACTTCAGTTTGAGTTTTATTGTTATCGTTGTGCTTTCTCTGTTATTTTTGCGACTCTGTAAAGGGTTGACATCCTGGACACAAATTACAAAATTTGTACGTTAATTTTGTTTCTTTTTCATCTTTGTGTTTGTTTGTGTCTGTCTACAAATGAGAATGACCTTCCGCTATTATTAATATGCACAGTGTAACCCCTTTAAATCGGACGTTTAGTGACGAAGACTCCGTTAGGAGCTGTCTGCATGAATTTCACCCTGCACATCCCCTTAACCCTTTCCCTGTTCTATGTTTATTCCAAATGTCAATACTTACTGAATATTCATGGAACAAAATAGTTATAACAAAATATGGAAGTTGGCACATTGAAGTCATTTTAGAAAGTAAAGAAACAGGTCTTTCAAATTCCATCAGCAAACAGAGCAGACCCAGATCAGACGGCTTCTATAGGAGCCGTCTGATCTGGATCTACTCGTTTACAAATGCGTGAACACACATTTATATGAAGGAATGGGTTAATATGCTGAATAATTTAAACCGGTTCCTCTGGTGTATCAATACATGTTTGTATTAATAACTGAAGAAAACGATTTTATGACAAACAGTGCAGACCCTGATAAAAGGGCTCCCTCAGTTGCCCTTTGATCTGGATCTACGCAAATATCGAACATTGAATACAATCGGTTCCTGCATAATATTAAGGGTTAAGCTGTATTTCAAAGAGCGGAATTGATATTAATTTGACAGTCCGGTTTAGAGTTGTTATACTGTGTACTACACATATGTTCATATATATTTTAAAATGATCTATTTTGGTCATTGGAAAACTGTTATTCCCTATTTGAAATGCGACTTGCGATACTGTAAGACGGGCACATTAGAATTTCTCTACTGAATGGATATGCGCTGCTTAAAACAGAACGACGGTAATATAAGGAATTCCTATGAAAGATTTCTTCACACATTTCGTTCTGCGTTAAGCTCTATCATATCTTCAAAGATAGAACTATAATTCGTTTAACCCATTCCCTCATATTGACGACTTTTGACGACACTGTAAAAGTCACTTTGTGAAACCATTGTGATAAATAGAGCATTTGCTCCTATAGGAGCAAATGCTCTATTTATCACAATGGTTTCAAACTAAAAAAAAATCTAAAATTTTCCTTTTCTCTAGTTGATGCCCCTTTTCGGTAGATTTATTCAAAGAGATTGGATCTAAAAATAGCCTATGAGGTAATGGGTTAAATAATTTAGATAGAAATTGATTCAGCAAACAGCGTATACCCAGATCAGAGTATCAAAATAATCTGGGTGTACACTGTGTGCGTTCATATAGATGTATTAACCAGTCTGCCAATGTATAGGGACTTTTTTTTTTATAACTGGGCATTAGCTAACAAGATCTGTGTCATACTTTATATAGGGACAAATGTATAGAGCTCAACCTAGACAGCAATAGAAGTGTTTGGATACAGAGCTCATTGAAAGTATTGTAGAATCATGACAAACATTTAGTCTTACATTTGTAGGTATCGCACTTTACTATGTTTTTCTCGAGAACCATCAGCAGTTTACATTTTTCATTCACACTTGCTTTTTCATCTTTGTTTGTATAACTTTACTAAGACAAATTTGAAACTGCACTTAGTGAAGACGACTTTGACCTGTCATTTTTTGACCTAGGCATTACCCAATTTCCGAGTGTCTAAAGCAGAGGTCCAGATAAGATGCGTAAATTGAAACATTTTCAAGTATAACTTCTTTATTTCTCCACCAAACCCAATGTTGTGACCACTCTTCAGAATCGTCTAGAAGAGACGATTCTGAAGAGTGGTCACAGCATAGAGTTTGGTGGAGAAAGGACGATTTTAGTATTTGAGTACGAAACTCTTTCTGTTACTGTGGTCTAAGGTCTTTCGTAATCGATTAAATCAATAATTAGTGACATATTCGGAGTTGTGCTGAGGAACTTGGGCATTGGTGGCATTTCTTACTTAACACTTTCCCTCTTCTATATTTATTCCAAATTTCAATACCTACTGAATATTTATGGACAAAATAGTTATAATGAAATATGGAAGGTGTAACATTGTAGCGATTTTAGAAAGTAAAGAATTAGATCTTTCAAATTCCATTAGCAAACAGAGCAGACCCTGATCAGATGACTCCTACAGGAACCATCTGATCTGAGTCTACACTGTTTGGAAATGCGTGAAAATGCCCTTTGTATGAGGGAAAGGGTTGCTAAGTTTCGCTCCAAGTTAATTTAATCAAATGTTTTAGTCTGTACATTATATTTTAGTAACTTAGAAATGAATATAAGTCAATAATTATTTTGATGGGTGGGAGGAAATCTGTCTCATAGATATATACGCATGGTATTTCCACATTTATCATTTATTTGCTCTCTTTTGCTTAACCCATTACTCTATACAATAAAACCCCTCTAATGCGACCACCTAAAATATGTATAATTCTGGGTGGTAGAGGCAGTTTGTAGCTTAATGCAGGACAAAAGTAATGCAGCCACCTGCATATAACGACACCCATGGTAACTAATTAAGTGGTCGCATTAGAGGGGTTTTACTGTATGTGTATGTCTCTTAACGCACCCCTTTCAAGCAGAGTATTTTCAGATCAGACGGCCCCTATAGGAGTTGTCTGATCAGGATTTGTTGCATTTGTTTATGAAATAATATAGACATGATTCTACAGCTTCTACCATGGTCAAATATTGCTGTGCCATAATAAGGGTATTTTGAACTGACGTTTTTGTAGTGTAGCGGGAGTAGGGATTAAACTATCCAATAATTACTACATTTGTGTTACAGACAAGGAATAAGATACGGTTTAACTCATCCCCCTAGTCTATTTTTAGACCCAACCTCTTTGAATAAATCTATCGAAAAGGAGCATTTACTAGAGAAAAGGAAACGTTTAGAATGGTGTAGTTTTGATTCAAAACGAGGTTGAAATGTGATGGTAGTTTATCCCTTTCCCTGCTGAATATTCATGTAAGAAATAATAACATCATGAATATTAATTAGATTATGTTTTATATTGGCATATGAACACAGGACATGTGGTTCAGACAGAAACTTTAGAATCGGATCTTTTATTACAGCAGTAAAACCCCGCTAATGCGACCACCTAAAAGAGGTATAATTCTGGGTACTAGATGCAGGTGGTAGCTTAATGCAGGACAAAAGTAATGCAGAAAGCTCCCAGAGGAGCTTTCTGCATTACTTTTGTCCTGCATTAAGCAACCACCTGCTTTAAACGACACCAGTGGTTGTTTATTAAGTGGTCGCATTAGCGGGGTTTTACTGTATATCATAAACACACAGAGCAGATCATGATTAGACTAGAGGATCCGTCTGATCTGGGTCTATGTTTGTAAAGGCTTGAAGCATGTGTATATGAAGAAAAGGGTTAAACTTGTTAGAGAGGTTATTTCCAGAAATGACCATTAACATCCATAAACAGTTGACTGTCTAGTTTATAGAATTTGTTAAGTCAGTAATTTAAAAACTTTTAAAGTCTATATCCGTGTCTCATTTGTTACAATGTTTTAATTTACAAATCGCATTATGATGATAAAAGAGATGTCCACATGTTTATGAAAATCTCAAACTTGTAAGTGCTTAATTGTGTTAATATATACTTAATTTTAGCCATACCAAAGCACTTGACACAAATTTGTAATTATCTATATTGAAGTAGTGTTAAGTTTTGTTCTATGGTGTTTTTATAATGTATGTTTAGCATGTACATGTACCGTTTTTTCTTAATGTCATTCCGATTTTCAATATCAATGAGCAGATTGTGTACTTTGTTGAAAACGAGTTCTGAAATTCGACGAAATAAAACTAATTCAGATATTGTTTTGTTAAATTTGTGATTTCCCGCAATTCTCATCTTTAGCGAACATGCAATCATAATGACAAACTAAGGACTCATCCATTTCCATCAAGTGATTGATCAAATCCAATAATATCTAGGTCCCGAGGTTATACAACGTGTTGCTTGAGTCTAAGATCATTCTCAATCATCTGATTTGTCAGATGCTGAGCTTGCTCAGAATATGACCAATCAGATCCTTGAGAATGATATCAGACCCAGACTCAGAAGTTTTATAACATTGGACACAGTATCCCTACAAGGTAACATATGTAATCAGTGTAGACCCATCTTAGATGGCCCTTGAAGGAGCCCCTGGCCAGGGTTTTGCACTGTTTGCGCCACAAAGTATTTTTCAAAGGTCACACTGGCTACATAGTTCTCGCTCCTATAGGAGCGTTCTGTTTTACTTTCACATTGCTTTAAGCAGCCACCTGTCCTAAATACCAACTAATTAACACAAATAAGTTGCCGTTATAGAGAGGTTTTACTGTAGATTCATTCAAAGCATATTTGTACGGGCTGGATGACTTTGAATGTACTTTGAATGCTGCAACAATGACGTGGACATATTACGCCAATAAAAGGAAAATTGATGATTATAGTAGACATGGTTAGTGCCATGAAAATTTTAGAAATATTTCGTTAAGATTGGTTTCAGGAAGAATAATTACAGGAAGATGAGGTCGACTTAACCCACGCCCTACCTAGACGCCCATGGGTTCATAACCGTTCTTGCCAGAGTGAAAACGATCGCCAAATGAACAAGGCCATCATCGAACAAATTAAGCCCCATAACTGTGACTAGGTAGGAATTAAGTCCCACAAAAATACAAGATATGAATGAAGTCACACAATCACGAAAAGCGATGAAAAGGAATTGAGTACCATAACCGCGGTAAGGCAGGAATTATGTCCGACAATCGCAATAAAACCTAAATCCGCGGCAAAGAAGGAATTAATCCCCATAAGTCTCATGCCTGCAGCAAGGTAGAAATTAAGTCAAATAACCGCAGCGAAGTATGAATTAAGACCCATAACTGCGACATGGTAGGAGTTAAGCCCCATAACCGCGGCAATGTAGATATTATACCACACAATCGCGACAAGCAAGCCACATACCCGCGACAAGGCAGGATTTAAGACCCATAATTACGACACGGTAGTAAATATGCCCCGCAATCGCTACACAGTAGGAATTCAGCTCTGCAACTTCGAACAATGGTACGTATCGTGTAAGGATGAATTTATGAAACGACAACAGCCCTCGAATCACTTTAGAAAAAAACATACACACATGCATCTGTAATAATTGAGAAATATATCTTATGCTGAATGGCTGGTAAATCATATTTAAATATGTTGGTCTTTTTATTAGATTCTCCATATGAAAAAATATCCTTGTAAAGTTGGTAGTTGTAGTTGGTAATCACTAAATCGGTCCCAATTAACTCTTTACTCCATAAATACGCCTTTCTACGCTTCTGCGAACAGAGTAGACCCAGACCAGACGGCTCCTTTGGGAGCTCTGCTCTGTTTGCTTACGAAATTATATACATGTAGATTTGATTTTACCGTTTCTGCTACAATGGCCAAGAATTCCTGTGTGCATGTGCTATTATAAGAAATTAATCTAATTTATATCACTGGCGTCATTATTTCTTACATGAATATTCATGGAGTAGAGGGTTAAAGGACTAGAGTATGAATACACATCATCAATGCATTGCGAAAGTCGATGTCATTTTGAAAATGCAGGCAAACATATCACACAAGGAGAACACGGTTCGAGTTTTTCTCTATTGCTAAATGTTGATATAATGACTTGTGCACCGATAGCTATGTACATGTGACTAAGGTCCGTCTTACTGAATATCGTACAACTAAAAGTATCGTTCCTAACAAAAGACGACCACAACTGGATGTAGCTAAATTATGTCGTATGAAGTTAGCCGTATTTGCTGCATACTAGAATGTGCGATAATTTTTGGTGTCCGAGTAGTGGCGATTTGCGCAATTAGTGTAAATTAGGTCTTAAGACAAGTTTGGTCGTGCGATCTTCAGTCGATAAGTTTGGTCGCGCGATCTTTAGTCGATAAGTTTGGTCGCACGATCTTTAGTCGATAAGTTTGGCGTGCGATCTTATCGACTTGGCCGTGCGATCTTTAGTCGATAAGTTTGGTGGTGCGATCTTTAGTCGATAAGTTTGGCGTGCGATCTTATCGACTTGGTCGTGCGATCTTTAGTCGATAAGTTTGGTCGCGCGATCTTTAGTCGATAAGTTTGGTGGTGCGATCTTTAGTCGATAAGTTTGGGGATGCGATCTTTAGTCGATAAGTTTGGCCGTGCGATCTTCAGTCGATAAGTTTGGTCGTGCGGTCTTTAGTCGATGATTTATGCGTTTCTATTCTCAAATAATATGCAATAAAAGGATCAGCCTGGTGACTTGAAATGCATATCCATTATAGATAACCAGGTATGTGTGAACAAGGAACATCACATTTCGTCTTGCAATGTACTACAATAGAACATGTCTTAAGCGGTCATTCATTTATTGAGTCTTTAAAAGCAGGTGGTTACTTAATGCAGTACAAAAGTAATGTAGAAAGCTCCTGTAGGAACTTTTTGCATAATTTTTGACCTGCATTAAGCTGCCACCTGCATTACAGACCCATAATTAGACCTAGTTTAGATGGCCGCTTGAAACAGGTTTTACTGTAATTCATACATGAATATTGACACTCATTTTGTACTTTAATAAATGAGCCTGTGCCCGTTGAAGAGAACTCATGACTGTCAAATGGACTGTGAGAACTGTTAGTATGAAGATCAGAACTGTCACACAATAAACTAATTATATACACTTGTCAGTTAGGAGCTGTCTGATCAAGGTCTGCTCAATTTTCCCATGGATTAACCCAATTGATCCCACGATCCCATATATGGGACATAGGAAAACAGTGTAGACTCTGATCAGACGCCGCATAATGTTGTTTGCTGATAGGAATATCAATATCATTTAGTTCCAGGTACCCCTTAAACTGGCTTAGTTAAAAAATGGACTAATCCAATATATAAAAATGGAAGAATCCAATGTACGCAAATGGGTAATAAAGGTCTGATTCTATAGTTTCTGCCAAGGGCATCTTCGTTCACGTACCATTAGCTTATTAATATCCACGATGACACTATTTCTTACATAAATATTAACGTATGTCTTAAAGTAGCACTGAGCAGCGCAATAACGTATGAGTGAGTATTATCCTCTCGTTTAACCGATTCCCTCTTATGCTATTTTAGACCCAACCTCTTTGAATAAATCTATAGGAGCAAATGCTCTATTTGTCACAATGGTTTCAATGGGTGATTTTTACAGAAGCGTAGAAAGGCATATTTATGGAGTAATGGGTTACCGTTAAAAGCCGGACTCTTTAACTCTTTACTCTACATAGACACACTGTGACACCTTTATAAACTGTGTAGACCTGCTCACATGGCTCCTCTAGAAGCCGCCTGGTCAGGGGTTTTCTGTGTGCTAATGCATTTGTGTCTACGGTTTTTGTTCTGACTAAACATCCATGTGTTCATATGCCATTTAAATTTCACACAATTAAGATTTATTATGGAACTATTTCTCTTATATTCATTGCGAAAAGGGTTTCCAAAGCACATTCAGAATGTCAAGTAACTACCCGTCAACTTGATCCCACAGGCAAGGTTGTCAATAATTTATTTAACCCTTTCCTCTATAATTACGCCTTTCTACGCCTTTACAAACAGAGGAGACCCAGATCAGACGGCTCCTACAGGAGCCGTCTGATCAGGGTCTGCTCTGTTTGCATATAGAATGATTATATATCTGATTCTACAGATTCTGTTTAGGCAAAACAAATCGTGTTTGGCATTTAGATAAAGCATTTTAAAAAATGATCTAATTAATATACATGATGTCATCATTTCTTACATGAATATTTATGAGGTAAAGGGTTAACCCTACGCCTGATAGGCGTATCCTGACTGACCTTTTGTAAATAGCTTCCAGATGAGACGCTGGGTAACTCGACGTCTCGTCATGGTCTACATGGTTTGACACTTATAGCCATGCTTATAAAACATTTTAGTTGAGTCTGAGTTCGTTCTCAAGTTTTTGATTGGTCAGATTTGAGCCAAAGACTCCTCTAAAAAGCTTTATAAGCATGGGCCTTGGTCATTGGTTTCTTAAAAGCGTGAACAAATATGAAGTAAGAGAAAACTGTAAAAGCTCCTGTAGGATCCGTATGATTTTGTTAGTTATATGTACATTTGCTGTGTTTTCGTGTGTTGCTGTTCGGGTGGCTGTTTGTTGTTCTGTATGTGGTGTTTCCTGGATAACTTATATTTGTACTTTTCTTATGATATAGATCTAATTCTACCGTTTTTGTCAAAGCAAAAACATTCCCTGAAAAGATAACTACACTATTTAGCTGCATGGATGACATTGTTTCCGGAAAATTGATGGATAACACTTTGACTGAGTGATCAGTTGGAAACTACTGTAAATACGTCTTAACCCTTTACCTGTTCCGTATTCGTGTAAGAAAGCATGACAACATGAATATTTATTACCTAATGTTTTATAATGTCAATATAATAGAGATGAACCTACGCATAAATCGTCATCTCATTTTTGTTATTATTCTTATCTATATATAAGTATTAAATATATTTTATTTTAAATGTTCTATAATTTACGCATTATTGTACATAAAATGTATCTTTGTGAAGCGCTTTTGAACGCACATATCCTGTATGAAAAGAGCGCTATATAAATGTGGTATAATAATAATAATATAATCTCATCTGGATCAGAAATGTTGGCACAGAATATCACGAATTGGCCATTAGACTGCTAATGTTTAAAATATATACAGTAGATACCTTCTAAAGCGACCACTTAATGAATTAACATGGGAGTCTTAATAAGCAGGTAGCTGCTTAATGAAAGGCGACATAATGCGGAAAGCTACTAGAGGATCTAAATGCAGATCGAAAGTTATACAGAAAGCTCAGTTTGCATTATTTTCGTCGTGCATTAAGCTACTACCTGCCTTTACGAATTAGAATATCAGAATTAGACTTCTTTTTGCTGGTCGCAGTGTAGGAGATGTACTGTATTTAGATTCATCTATTAAACAAACCAATATAAGATTAGAAATAACTTTAACTGTTTGCTCGCTAAGTAACTTGTTGTTTGCAACAATTGTCGTCTGCTTCAAATCTTATAATAATGTTGCTCTCATTTCTTTGCAAAAAATGTCAAACAGTTTAGATCCTGATGAGACGCCACATTATGCACGGTCACAATTGAATCCAACCTTTTTGCATACGTAATCATGGTTTCGCCGCAAGCGTGCAAAGACGTCATACAATGCACTTATGTTGGTTTAACTCTTTCAATCATATAATCGTGTTTTCACGCATTTGCAAACAGAGTAGACCCAGATCAGACGGCTCCTATAGGAGCCGTCTGATCAGGATCTGCTCTGTTTGGTAATGTAATTTGAAAGATCAGTTTCTTTACTTTCTAAAATGGCTACAATGTTCTACATTCCACATTTCGTTGTAACTACATGTATTTGTTCAATGAATATTCAGAAGGTATTGAAGTTTTGAATAGACATAGAACAGGGAAAGGTTTATATACATGCACAGAATTGTTTGACTCAATCCTGGTGTGGAACACCAGAAGTGGTCGCCATGATCATTTCAGACATTCTGACATAACTCCCCTGAACTCTTGATTACTATCAGCTGTTGTTGGTATGCGGAACCAAACAGGAACGGACACTAATATCTATCGACTATTCCTGTATACATCTATGTGGAAACGTAATCATCAACCCTTTCCCTGCTCTTTATTTATTCAAAACTTCAATACATACTGAATATTCATGGACAAATAAGTTATACATGTAACAAAATATGGAAGGCGGAACATTATAGCCACTTTAGAAAATAAAGAAACGGACCTTTCAAATTCAAATAGCAAACAGAGCAGACCCTGATCAGACGGCTCCCGTAGAAGCCGTCTGATCTGGGTCTACCCTGTTTGCAAATGAGTGAAAACTCGTTTATATGAGGGAATGGGTTAAATCATCTTATATTAACCCTTCACCTCATGAATATTCATGAACCGAATAACGACACCGCGGATATCTATTTATATAGTCGTTTATAAACACTGGAATTGTTGGCCTGTCATGGCACAAACTGCAGAATCTATATCTAGTTTTATGTAAAAAGCAAATAAAACAGATCCTGATTTGACGAATCCTATAGAGTCCAAGGTTATAAAACCTTCTGAGTCTGAGTCTGAAATAATTCTAATCCGATGTTTGAGAGTGATCTCAGACTCAAGCGAGGAGTTTTATAACCTCGGGCTAGGTCTTGTCTTTTTGTAAAGTCGTGAAAAGGTGTAGCTATGACGTAAAGGTTTAATGTCTCTAATTTCACAAATACATATATAATACTACAGTAAAACCCCTCTAATGCGATCACCTAAACAGGTATAATTCTGAGTGATAGAGGCAGGTGGTAGCTTAATGCAGGACAAAAGTAATGCAGAAAGCTCCTATAGTTCTGAGTGATAGGGGCAGATGGTAGCTTAATGCAGGGCAAAAGTAATACAGAAAGCTCCCAGAGGAGCTTTCTGCGTTACTTTTGTCCTGCATTAAGCAACCACTTTCTTAAAACGACACTCGTGTTTATTCATTAAGTGGTCGCATTAGAGAGTTTTTACTGTAAAATGGTGTGAAAGCATTAACGTTTTTGCTGCCAGTGGCCAATCTGCGATTACCCATGCAAACAGTTTGGATCCGGACGAGACGCGGAGCAACTCGGCGTTAACTCGGCGTCTCATCAGGGTTCAAACAGTTTGTTATTTTTATTATGATTTTAATAGACAAGAGAAGAAAATTAAACAGTAAAATCTGTAGCAGACGGCACATTTTGCAGATGATAATATGCGGCAGGGAAAGAGATTTTATCCACTAGGACAAGAGTAAACATTTGACATATATTTCTATGGACAGGTCGGAGATGTTTCCCGGTCTTACTGTAGTATCCAAAGGACGGGTCTAAGATGCTGATAGCTCGTGGGAGTTCCTACTCCTTACACCGCCTTGTAAATGAGTACGTCTAATCGAATTTGGATCTTTTCAATTGTGACTACATCCGATTCGATCAGTCTTTTAAGAAAGAAATGACCAAGTGTCAAACAGTATGGATCCCGATCAGGCGCCGAGTTACTCGGCGTCTCATCTGTATCCAGGCTATTTGCAAACGCGAGTCAGGTCGAGGTTAGCGGATAAGAGTTAACTATAGCCACCGGCTACCAGGGTCCAAATTAATTATGCCAGTGTATAACATACCTCTTTAACTAAAGACGTTTGTGTCATAGATCATCTAGCTTTGGCTATGATGATAAGACGACAGAGAGACTGCAGCCCATATGGACTGAGCTGCGAGGACGGAAACGATTAACTAGGTCTCTGCTCCATAGTGTAGCATTGTTGGCACACAACTTAAAGTACGAAATCAACGATTTTGTAGATGTTTCAGTACAATATAATACCATGCAATACACTACAATACAAAACAATGCAATGCAATGCAATACAATACAATACAATGCATTACGATGCAATGCTATGCAATTCAATGCAATACAATATAATACAATACAACACAATACAATACAAACACAATACAATGTAATTCAATTCAATTCAATTCAATTCAATGCAGTGCAATGTAATGCAATACAATACAATGATATGCCACACAGACACGCGCAGCCACCCCAGACGTTAAAACATACATCTTCAGTTTAATATCGTCCATATATTAGGGATGCATACACACCTAGGCAACAATGAATAGTATAAAAACCCATTTTAATAAAAACGCACAATAGGAGCCGTCTGATCAGGGTCTGCTCTGTTTGCTTATGGTATAATATAGATCTGATTCTACAGCTTCTTCCTGAGCCAAAATTTAATGTGTTCATAAACCATTATGAAAAATAATCTTATTAATATTTATGACCTCATTATTTCCTATATGAATATTCATCAGGGAAAGGGTTAAACCATTCATGTAGGAAATAATGTATATATGGATATTGATTAACTGATTTTCCTTACCGTGGCATATGCACACACAGCTTTTTAATCAGACGGGCCCATACACGATACATCTCATCTGTATCTACAGAACCCTCCAAACCGTACGTCCAATTGAGTATAAATATCGGTCTTAGAGACAGGTGGCAGCTTAATGCAGGGTGAAAGTCATGCAGAAAGCTCCTCTGGGAGCTTTCTGCATGATGTTAACCCTGCATTAAGTAGCCGCCTGCCTATTGCCTAAGAAACGTCATTGTTTATATGGGTATAATGCCCATATTTGGCAATTGATTATATGTGAAATAAAAGTATCTAAATTCTACTCAACTAGAATTCCGGTTTAGAGAGGTTTTACTGTACCCGGTTTTGCGTAGGCGTTATAAGACATACATGTGAGGTAAAGCGTTCAAGCCATTCCCTCATATTGACGACTTTTGACGACTCTGTAAAAGTCACTTTCTGAAACCATTGTGATAAATAGAGCATTTGATCCTATAGGGGCAAATGCTCTATTTGTTATAATGGTTTCAAACTACAAAATTCTAAAATTTTCATTTTCTCTAATTAATGCTCCTTTTCGGTAGATTAATTCAAAGAGGTTGTATCTAAAAATAGCCTATGAGGTAAAGGGTTAAAGCCATTCAAGTCCCAATCTAGGCGTCAACAACAAGAAATATCGTCTTTTCAGGACAAATTGCTTAAGACATTTAATGTTCCAACGTTACGGTAAACAGCTTGTTTACACAATGTTATCTGTCTTATGTAAACCTTTTTGTAAACGATGCAAAATTAGCCGTTATTTCTAATTAATGCAACCCATATGCTAGGAACAATTCGCATTAATGCATCAAAATGCTAATAGACATAATAAAGATATATGCATGTAGTAATAAATCTCTACAAACAAGCCTATATCCGGGCTCTTTAGACAGACGGTAGCCTAACCGTTCAACGCTAAATTGTCAAATGGACTGTTCCAAAATTCAAACCGGTAAAGTTTACCGTGAATATTCAGGGATTATAACCCTTCGCTTGCTGTTCACGTCAATATACCTACCTGTA
Organism: Azorinus chamasolen; assembly: GCA_963576725.1. Lineage (NCBI taxonomy): Eukaryota > Metazoa > Mollusca > Bivalvia > Cardiida > Solecurtidae > Azorinus > Azorinus chamasolen. The sequence goes on along the minus strand of OY755238.1, from coordinate 75,355,706 downwards.
AATAGTGAAGACCCAGATGAGACAGCTCCTGCAGAAGCTGTCTCATCAGGGTCTGCACTATTTACAAGTCGATTGTGTAACCAGTGCACCCCACAGCAGTGATTGCGCAGCGAAATACTTGTACACAGTGAAGATGTATGCAATTATACAACAGGGCATGGGTAAAGAAGGAGAAATGTATTTTAAAATTCAGCAAGAGAAGGGTTAAAAGGGAAGTGTAACATGACAAACAGTGCAGACAGTGATGAGAGGGCTCCTCTAAGACAACACGACAATTCAGACTCGTTTCCCGCACAGAAAGGGTTAAACCTTTATCTGATGATTATAAAATGAAAGAAATAATGACATTATGAATAATAATTGGATGATTTTGTTTATAACGACACATGGACACAGAACTGTTGCCATGGTAGGAATCAATTGAATATAATCTATATTAATCTACAAGCAAACAGAGCAGACCCAGATCAGACGGCTCAGATAGGAGTTTGCAAACGTATCAAAGAGTGACTCTATCAGGTAAAGGGTTTCTGAAGGACGAAACTCTTAGTTATGCATAAACTCCAATTAACCGTTCCTTCAAGACCTTTTCGTGTATTTGCAAACAGAGTAGACCCAGATCAGACGGCTTCTATAGGAGTCGTCTTATCATGGTCTGGTTTGTTTGATTATGGTAAAGTATAGATCTGATTCTGCAGTTTCTACCTAAGCCAAAACATCCTGTGTAAATATGCTATTATAAAAATCAGCTAATCATTTTTCATGATTTCATTAATATTTTTACATGAATATTAAACAGGGCAAAGGTAAAACACAATAAGCGACCACATGACATTTAAGACAGCCATAGTGATTCGTTAAGTGGTCGTCATAGGGAGGTTTTGCAGTGGGTGTACATGTAATACACCAGACAGTTTTACGGCACTGCTAATATGATGTTGGCGTGGACCAGGTCTATTAACCCTTTCCCTCATAGGCTATTTTTAGATCAAACTTCTTTGAATCAATCTACCCAAAAGGAGCATTATCTAGAGAAAGGGAACATTTTAGAATTTTGTAGCTTTGAAACCATTGTGATAAATAGAGCATTTGCTTCTATGGAGCAAATTCTCTATTTATCACAATGGTTTCATAAAGTGACTAAGACGGTTCTTGATCAAGGTCTGCTCGGTTTACGTATGGCAATATACAGGTCTGATTTTACATTTTCTGTCATGGTCAACAAATCCGGCGGTCATTTGCAATAATAAAAGTTATCTACAATAAAACCTCTCTATAACGGTCACTAAATTGTACTAAGTAGATGATATTTAGGGAAGGTGGCTGCTTAAAGCAGGATGAAAGTAAAACAGAACGCTCCTAAAGGAGCGTTCTGTTTTACTTTCACCTTGCTTTAAGCAACCACCTTTAACACGAACTACTTGATGTAATTTAGTGGCCGTTATAGAGATGTTTTACTGTAATTAATATTCATAAAGTCACAAAAACGGGTTAACCCTTATTGTGCGGGACACGAGTCACTAATGTCCTTTACAAACAGTATAGAGCCAGATGAGATGGTTTATAGAGGAGACCTCTCATCAGGGTCTTCACTGTTTATCATATTACACTTTTATTTAGAAAAAAGCCATAGATAGTCACCATAAGCTTGACATTTTTGCATTTTGGAAGAGGCAATTTGAAAATACAGCGTTGTAAGGGTTAAAGATTGACAATGTTGATGATTAGTGAGGGTTTACTATTTTTTGACAAGGAATAGGACAATCAAAAGTATAACACGTATCATATGTTAAACTTTTCCCGCCTCTGTGAAAAAAGTTTGCCATTTTAAGTTTTAGGCGCACGTACATTTTAATCAAAGTATACAGTAAAACCCCTCTAAACCGGATTTTTATGCTCCCACCGATCAAATCTGGGGGCATACTGTTTTTGCCCTGTCTGTCTCTTTGTCTGTTTGTCACCAACTTTAACATTGGTCATAATTTTTGAGCCAGTACAGATAGAGACTTGATATTTAGCATGCATATGTATCTCTTAAAGCCGCACATTTTGATGGGTAACATGTTAAAGGTCAATGTCATCCTTCAAGGTCAGAGGTCAACTATATAGGTCAAATCACTGACTTTAATATTGACCATAACTTTTCAACAAGTACAGATAGATACTTGATATATGGCACGCATGTGCATCTCATGAAATTGCACATTTTGAGGGGTGACATGTCAAGGTCATCCTTCAGGATCAAAAGTAAAATTGGACGGTGATATAGTGTTTCATAAACACATCTTGTTTTAATAAAGAACAGTTTAAGTCTTTTCATGCAGGTGATTGTTTAATGCAGGGTGAAGTCATATAGAAAACGTTCCTTTGGGAGCATTCTGCATGACTTTCAACCTGCATTAAGCTGTCATCTGTGTAAAGACCGACACTAATTCTAATTTTAACGCCGGTTTAGAGGTTTTAATATAATGTATATGAGACATCCATATGGTAAACAGTGTCGCTGGAACGTAGCACATTGTATTAATATATATTATATACATTTACAAATTTAACAGAGCTACAGAGATGCGTACCCAATTACTAATACCATTATTTCCCACCAAACCCTCTACTGTGACCACTCTTTAGAATCGTTTCTTGGTCACGGTATAGAGTTTGGTAGAGAAATAAAGGAGCTATTGGTGAACGTATAAATTTTTACACACCTTATCTGGGTCTCTGAAATAAGGATTTGATTTCATCTATACATTATACAAAATCTTCCTATATTTCTTATAAACGTTTTCTACTGCTTTGCTAATCTGAAAGACATACACGAATATGTTTATTGGGCGAATCACATGTTAAAGAAGTTATATGATTTATTTGATATGGTCGTCATTAATCATTTACTAAACAGATACACACTTTCAGGGTATTCTCAGGTTGCTAATGGAATAATATAGATCTGATTAAATAGTTCCAAATATTCCCTTGTTCGTTGGTGATTATGCAATTGCAGTTAATGAATATTCACGAAGTCAGAAATTCTTTATAATTATTGGTTAGGCTAATGAAAAACAAAGTCTACATGTCAATTGCTTATACAGGCATCTTCGAGTAAATGATAGTTTCTAAATGATACAGTAAACCACCTCTAAACCGGAATTCTAGTTGAGAAGAATTTAGACAGAATAGACAGACAGAGAGATACAGAGTAAAACCCCGCTAATGCGACCACCTAAAAGAGGTATAATTCTGGGTGCTAGATGCAGGTTGTAGCTTAATGCAGGACAAAAATAATGCAGAAAGCTCCCAGAGGAGCTTTCTGCATTACTTTTGTCCTGCATTAAGCAACTGCTTGCTTATGAAGACACCCATGTTTATTCATTAAGTGGTCGCATTAGCAGGGTTCTTCTGTAAATAGTTTATTAACGTGTCATATATTAATATGTACAATGATTAATAGTGTTATATACACGTTTAACATAGTAGAGAAGAATTTAGATACTCTGAGACAGATGACTGCTTAATACAGGATGAAAGTCATGCAGAAAGCTCCTCTAGGAGATTTCTGCATGACTTTGATCCTGCATTAAGCCGTTATCTATCTCCAAGACCGATATTTACGCTAAATTTAATGTCCAGTTTAGAGAGGTGTTACTGTACATGTATGTGTTTTCACTGCAAATACATCAACTTCCTATTTCAAGGAAAACAGTAAATAACACAGTTGTCCCAAACATGCAACGTTTTATTCACTGTCGCTCTTCTTTGCCATGTTGCCAATGCAAAATTACACATGGTGAGGTTGAGAAAAGTTGTGACAAGGAGTCAGCCTTAACAGTCAATCGAGCAACAGTTCGTGGCTATAAAGACACGTTACATGACGTAATGATAGCAAACAATAAATAAATGCTCCACTACACATGTTATATTGCCTTTTCTCATTTGTTAGACACCATAATACAAAGTTCTTCTAATGAATAAGCAACATGGAAAACACATTACCACGCCTGTTGATCACTTCCGGTGTTTCTGCCATTCACGCGGCGCGCGCCAATTGTTCGAGCGCAGACGACACTTTAGTTTTGGAATAACGACTTGTAATTGGGTGTACGACGCAGTCTATTAAAGCTAGATCTAACGATCAGAATTATTTCCCACTGTTTGTAAGATCAGAAATTAAACGGATCGATGGTATCGAGTATTGGGGAGGATTTAAGTTCAGTCTGGTTCCTGGCCATTGATTCCAGGTTAGCGGTTCCGTTCGACAGGGTACCATTTTTGTGGACAATGACAGGGGGCTGCCTTATCTTTCTTGTAATTAATACTGGTACTTAGTTCTTTACGATAATGGACATGAGTAATGGAGACCCAGGTTACGACGTGTGCTTAAACTAATGAACGCAGTGTAACTATAAATCTGCACAAACTTGTCTACTTTATTTCATCAAGTAACATTATCTTTATCCGATCATAGTGTCAAACAGTTTGTATCCTGATGAGACGCCGAGTTACTCGGCGTCTCATCTGGATCCAGACTGTTTACCCAGGTTATCACGAATTCTTACATTGTATGCAAAGAGCTTAACATCAATTAGACTGTAAATGTAGCAATTTAGCTGAATATTGCGGTAGATTATTCGCTGATACTATTGACTTTTTCGCAGACCTTCCAAGTGTGACTCGGATATCAACTTGTTTCGTGTGCCGAAATCTTATTCATAGATACGCATTTTAACACCTTTGCAAACAGAGTTGATCCAGATAAGACGGCTTCTATTGGAGCCATCTGATCATGATCTGCTTCATTCGTTTGTGGAATAATTTAGAGATCATTCTATTGATATTCGTGATGTCATTGATATGTTCATTGAGTAAAGGGAAAATGGACCCTATTTCTGCTAAGTGCCACTGACATTTCCAAACATTTTGGATCCAGACAAGACGCTGAATCTCAACAGGTTTCAATCTGTTTGCCCCTCACAAAGGCCTGGAATTGGACGTACAGTACAATCTCGATTATTCGAACACTAAAATACGTATTGATCTTTAAGACAGGTGACAGCTTAATGCATGGTGAAAGTCATGCAGAAAGCTCCTCGAGGAGCTTTCTGTATGACTTTCACAATGCATTAAGCAGCCACTTGCCCCAAAGGATCTAAATTCTTCTATAAAGGAAATTCGAATAATCGAGATTTTACTGTAATTGGAAATAACATGGTTTTATCACATGCCATTTTATTAGCTCGATAAACGTTAATAATCTCATAGACTTTGGTGAGTTACCCAATCTAATGTCTCCAACAAAAAGTTAGTCTGTCTGAATGTTTTCAAAATCAGTTTGATTTATTTCTAAAAGAAGAAGAAGAAGAATCCCACACAAATTTGGAGAACAGGGTGCCATATGACATTAACACTTTTTTCGTAATCAGACAGATGTACTATTTTGCATGCTTTACGTGAGTGGGCACTTTGGGCAATTGCAAATACATGTAGTTTAGAATTTGACCAGGTTCTTCATTTGGGGGCAATTTATTTGTCTATGTACTAAAACAACTTTTAATCGAGTCTTTATGAAGGAACACCGTTTAGGAAAACAGGCGGCTGCTTATTGCATGACGAAAATGATGCAGAAAGCTCCTGTAGAATCTTATTGTATTACTTTCTTCCTGCATTAACCTATCACTGCCTTTAATGCGATATAGAGCCAGAATCTACAAAGACAGTCTCTACCAAGCCGGCCTCTACAGTGCCAGCCTCTATAGTGCCAGCCTCTACCGTGCCAGACTCTACAGTGCCAGCCTCTACACTACCAGCCTCTACAGTGCCAGCCTCTACAGTGCCATGCTCTACAGTGCCAGCCTCTACAGTGCCAGCCTCTACAGTGCCAGCATCTACAGTGCCAGCATCTACACTACCAGCCTCTACAGTGCCAGCCTCTACACTACCAGCCTCTACAGTGCCAGCCTCTGCAGTGCCAGCCTCTACAGTGCCAGGCTCTACAGAGCCGGCCTCTACAGTGCCAGGCTCTACAGAGCCGGCCTCTACAGAGCCTGCCTCTACAGTGCCAGGCTCTACAGTGCCAGCCTCTATAGAGCCGGCCTCTACAGTGCCAGCCTCGACAGTGTCACCCTCTACAGTGTCAGGCTCTACAGAGACAGCGACTACAGTGCCACCCTCTACAGTGCCAGCCTCTACAGTGCCAGCATCTACAGTGCCACCCTCTACAGTGCAAAGCTCTACAGTGCCAGTCTCTACAGTTCCAGGCTCTACAGTGCCAGGCTCTACAGTTCCAGGCTCTACAGTGTCACCCTCTACAGTGTCAGGCTCTACAGAGCCAGCGACTACAGTGCCACCCTCTACAGTGCCAGTCTCTACAGTGCCACCCTCTACAGTGCCACACTCTACAGTGCCAGTCTCTACAGTTCCAGGCTCTACAGTGCCAGCCTCTACAGTGCCAGCCTCTACAGTGCCAGGCTCTACAGTGCCAGCATCTACAGTGCCAGCCTCTACAGTGCCGGCCTCTACAGTTCCAGCCTCTACAGTGCCATCCTCTACAGTGCCAGCCTCTACAGTGCCAGGCTCTACAGTTCCAGAGTCTACAGTGCCACCCTCTACAGTGCCTGCCTCTACAGTGCCTGCCTCTACAGTGCCACCCTCTACAGTTCCAGCCTCTACAGTGCCACCCTCTACAGTGCCAGTCTCTACAGTTCAAGGCTCTACAGTGCCACCCTCTACAGTTCCAGCCTCTACAGTGCCACCCTCTACAGTTCCAGCCTCTACAGTGCCACCCTCTGCAGTGCCACCCTCTACAGTGCCCGCCTCTACAGTGCCACCCTCTACAGTTCCAGCCTCTACAGTGCCACCCTCTACAGTTCCAGTCTCTACAGTGCCAGTCTCTACAGTGCCAGGCTCTACAGTGCCAGCCTCTACAGTTCCAGCCTCTACACTACCAGCCTCTACAGTGCCAGCCTCTACAGTGCTAGCCTCTACAGAGTCAGCCTCTACAGCTCCAGCCTCTACAGTACCACCCTCTACAGTTCCAGGCTCTACAGAGCCAGTCTCTACAGTTCCAGCCTCTACAGTACCACCCTCTACAGTTCCAGGCTCTACAGAGTCAGTCTCTACAGTTCCAGGCTCTACAGTGCCACCCTCTACAGTTCCAGCCTCTACAGTGCCACCCTCTACAGTTCCGGCCTATACAGTGCCACCCTCTACAGTGCGACCCTCTACAGTTCCAATCTCTACAGTGTCACCCTCTACAGTGCCAGTCTCTACAGTGCCAGGCTCTACAGTGCCAGCCTCTACAGTTCCAGCCTCTACACTACCAGCCTCTACAGTGCCAGCCTCTACAGTGCTAGCCTCTACAGAGTCAGCCTCTACAGCTCCAGCCTCTACAGTACCACCCTCTACAGTTCCAGGCTCTACAGAGCCAGCCTCTACAGTTCCAGTCTCTACAGTACCACCCTCTACAGTTCCAGGCTCTACAGAGTCAGTCTCTACAGTTCCAGGCTCTACAGTGCCACCCTCTACAGTTCCAGCCTCTACAGTGCCACCCTCTACAGTTCCGGCCTATACAGTGCCACCCTCTACATTGCGACCCTCTACAGTTCCAGCCTCTACAGTGCCACCCTCTACAGTGCCAGTCTCTACAGTGCCAGTCTCTACAGTGCCAGGCTCTACAGTGCCAGCCTCTACAGTTCCAGCCTCTACACTACCAGCCTCTACAGTGCCAGCCAGCCTCTACAGTGCCAGCCTCTACAGAGTCAGCCTCTACAGTTCCAGCCTCTACAGTACCACCCTCTACGGTTCCAGGCTCTACAGAGCCAGCCTCTACAGTTCCAGCCTCTACAGTACCACCCTCTACAGTTCCAGGCTCTACAGAGTCAGCCTCTACAGTTCCAGCCTCTACAGTACCACCCTATACAGTTCCAGGCTCTACAGAGTCAGCCTCTACAGTTCCAGCCTCTACAGTGCCAGCCTCTAAAGTTCCAGGCTCTACAGTGCCAGCCTCTACAGTGCAAGTCTCTACAGTGCCAGCCTCTACAGTGCCAGGCTCTACAGTGCCAGCCTCTACAGTTCCAGCCTCTACAGTGCCGGGCTCTACAGAGCCAGTTTCTACAGAACCAATATCTATTATTATTATTATTATTATACCATATTTATATAGCACTCTTTTCATATCTAAATACGTTCAAAAGTGCTTTACAATTAAAACATTTATACATACTAAAGCAGAAATTAAAGAAAATATAAGATATGCAATAGAAATAAAAACATAATAAACAAAACAAAAACATTTACAGTGTATTTCTAAGGTATAAAAAGAACATCGCATAACTCAAAATATAAAATCCATATGCCTAGTTAGGTATAATACAATTATGATAAGAGAATAAAGCAATGTTGATGGCATACTATTTCTATAGTTAAAACATGCAACCGCTGTTTGGGCTTAAAATATATATCAGCCACCATAATACTTTAAAAAGGAAGGATTTTACGAGATATTTTAAAAGATTCAGGTGTAGCTGAGTTAAAACATGCAACAGCTATTTGGGTTTAAAATATACATCAGCCACCATATATCTTTAAAAAGAAATGAGTTTTAAGAGTTCTTTTAAAAGACTCAAGTGAAGCTGACTTCCGTATTCCCACCGGTAGTTCATTCCACAATTTAGGAGCCGCCTTTGCAAAGCTACGATCACCATAGGTAACTGTACGGGATCTTGGTATCACGAGGGCCATAAAGTCATTTTTTGATCTTAAATCACGCTGTGGTTTATATATCTTTAACATGTTTGTGATGTAACTTGGAGATTTGTCATTCAATGCTTTATAGGTGTGAGTCAAAAGTTTAAATTCAATCCGGTGTTCCACTGGGAGCCAGTGAAGTTCCTTTAACACTGGTGTTATGTGGTCAAAACGAGATGTCCTGGTAATGATACGAGCTGCAACATTTTGGACAGTCTGCAGTTTGTTCAAAGTTGTCTTTGGTAAACCACAAAGCAGGGAGTTACAATAGTCGAGTCTGGATGTAACAAGAGAATTTACTAGGGTTTTAGTAGCATCAATGGTAAGATCAATGGTAAGTATACATAATCTACAGAGCCGGCCTCTACAGTTCCAGCCTCTACAGTGCCAATCTTTACAGAGCCAGTCTCTACAGAACCAATCTCTATAGAGCCAATCTCTACAGAACCAATCTCTACAGAACCAATATCTACAGAGCTGGCCTCTACAGAGCCGGCCTCTACAGAGCCAGTATCTACAGAGCCAGTCTCTACAGAGTCAGTCTCTACAGAACCAGTCTCTACAGAACCAGTCTTTAAAGAACACGTCTCTACAGAACAAGTCTCCATAGAGCCAGTCTCTACAGAACCAGTCTCTAAAGAACACATCTACAGAGCCAGTCTCTACAGAACCAGTCTCTACAGAGCCAATATCTACAGAACCAGTCTCTACAGAGCCAGTCTCTACAGAACTAGTCTCTACAGAACCAGTCTCTACAGAGCCAATCTCTACAGAACCAGTCTCTATAGAGCCAGTATCTACAGAGCCAATCTCTACATAACAAGTATCTACTGAGCCAGTCTCTACAGAACATGTCTCTACAGAACATGTCTCTACATAACTAGTCTCTACAGAGCCAGTAGTCTCTACAGAACCAATCTCTACAGAGCCAGTAGTCTCTACAGAACCAATCTCTACAGAGCCAGTCTCTACAGAACTAGTCTCTACAGAACATGTCTCTACAGAACTATTCTCTACAGAGCCAGTCTCTATAGAGCCAGTATCTACAGAGCCAGTATCTACAGAACATGTCTCTACAGAACCAGTCTCTACAGAACTAGTCTCTACAGAACTAGTATCTACAGAACCATTCTATACAGAGTCAGTAGTCTCTACAGAGCCAGTCTCTACAGAGTCAGTAGTCTCTACAGAGCCAGTCTCTACAGAGCCAGTAGTCTATACAGAACCAATCTCTACAGAGCCAGTCTCTACAGAACTAGTCTCTACAGAGCCAGTCTCTACAGAACTAGTCTCTACAGAACCAATCTCTATAGAGCCAGTCTCTACAGAGCCAGTAGTCTCTACAGAACCAATCTCTACAGAGCCAGTCTCTACAGAGCTAGTCTTTACATAGCCAGTCTCTACAGAGTCAGTCTCTACAGAGCCAGTATCTACAGAGCCAGTCTCTACAGAACTATTCTTTACATAGCCAGTCTCTACAGAGTCAGTCTCTACAGAGCCAGTAGTCTCTACAGAACCAATCTCTACAGAGCTAGTCTTTACATAGCCAGTCTCTACAGAGCCAGTCTCTACAGAACCAGTCTCCACAGAACTAGTCTCTACAGAACTAGTCTCTACAGAACCAGTCTCTGCAGAGCCAGTCTCTCATATTTTGTTCACAATCAATGTAAACAATACTGAATCTGACCCACGTCATGTTTTATTTTATTTTAAAAAACCAACATGTTCTTCCTTATTCATATGGTCGATCGATTCCCAGTTCATGTTTAGATATACCATTTGTAAAGCAATTAAGCTTATACCTGACATAAACGCGTATTCACGTCTTTGCGAACAGAGTAGTGCCTGCTTAGTTTGCTTATGTAATTATATAGACTTGGCCAAAACAAGTATGTGTTTATATGTCATTATAAAAAAATCAGCTAATAAATACAGTAAAACCTCGATTATTCGAATTTTCGGTATAGAAGAATTTAGACCCTTTTAGGCAGGTGGCTGCTTAATGCATGGTGAAAGTCATGCAGAAAGCTCCTAGAGGAGCTTTCTGCATGCCTTTCACCATGCATTAAGCTTCCACCTGTCTTAAAGATCGATAATAATACGTATTTTAGTGTCCGGATAATCGAGATTTTACTGTATTCACGTGAATATTCATGAGATAACTGTTACATCTAATTCTATTATTGTCAGGCAACACGCGTATCTCATATTGTGCATTTATGCATGCTCTTACGGATACATTTAACCCTTCTCCGCATTTTCAAATAGAGATCACCCAGATCAGATGGCTCCAATAGGAGACGTCTGAACAGGGTCTGCTCTGTTTGCCAATGGAATTTTATAGAACTGTTTCTTTACTTTCTAAAATGGCTACAATGTTCCACTTTCCACATTTCACTATAACTATTTTGTCCATGAATATTTAGTAGATATAAATATTTGGAATAAATATAGAACAGGGAAAGGGGTATACAGAGGAAGACAAGTGAACACATGAACATTTGAAAGTTTTCTTTATTACCAAACATTTTTTTTTTAAAAAATCACACACACAACAAAACAAAGACCTCTTACAAAACAAGAACGACTCAGAACGAATCAGAACATAGACTCGAACATCTGTCACCTTCGTCACTTTAGACTTACAACTTAACCCTTCCAGTGCGGGAAACGAGTCACTAATACACTTTGCAAACAGTATAGACCCAGATGAGAGAGCTCCAAGCTCTCTCATCTGGGTCTGCACTGATTGATATTTACGATCGTCTTTAACCCTTCGCTTGCTATTCACGTCAATATACGTACCTGTAAATAGTGAAGACCCAGATGAGACAGCTCCTGCAGGAGCTGTCTCATCAGGGTCTGCACTATTTACCAGTTGATTGTGCAACCAGTGCACTCCACATCAGTGATTGCACAGCGAAATACTTGTACACAGTGAAGATATATGTAAATATACCACAGGGCATGGGTAAAGAAGGGGGAAGGTATTTTAAAAGTCAGCAAGCGAAGGGTTAAAACAATCCCCGAATGTTTATGGCAAGCTTGGCGTGTTTGAATTTTGGAAAGTCAGTGTTGAAAGATTTAACAACAATAATGAACAGAAATGAACATAGTAATAGTAAATAAAGATTATAGTTTGAAGCAAACTTAAAACGTGAGGATGATTACTACTTCTGTTATAGTTCCACTTGTTTAGTTATTTCGCTGCCAAATATTGTCGCCTCCCCATTTTTCTTCTCTGTTTGTTTCAAAACACATTATCACAGCACTAAACTGTTTGGATCCTGATGAGAGGCCAATTTACTCGGTGTCTCATCTGGATCTAGACTGTTTGCATTGTGAACACAGATGTGACATACGCAGCGAAAGAATAAACGAAGGGAGTACATTTAACCCTTTACTCCATAAATGCGCCTTTCTACGCCTTTGCAAACAGAACAGATCCAGATCAGGGTCTGCTCTGTTTGCTTGTGAAATTAGAATAAAATTTACGCTTCATGTTTTATCATTACCAAATCATCCTGTAATTTTCATGATGTCATTATTTCTTGAATTCATGAATATGCATAGAGTAACAGGTTAACCCTTTACTTCATAAATAAATACACCTTTCTACGCATTTGCAAGCAGAGTAGACCAAGATCAGACGGCTCCTATAGGAGCCGTTTGATCAGGGTCTGTTCTGTTTGTTTATGCAGTAATATAGATTTGATTATATATTTTTTGCTATATCTAAAAAAATCCCGTGTCCATGTGCTGTTATAACAAATTAATCTAATAAATATTAATGACGTCATTATTTCTTGCATGAATATTCATGTGGGACGGGTTAAGTTATCATTATTCCGCTAACCCCAGCATGACTCACATTTACAAACAGATTGGATCCAGATAAGACCGCGAGTAACTCGGTCACTCATCAGGATCCAGTCTGTTTGACACTTGATCAATAGTTTCTCTCAAGCTTGATCGAATCGGAAGTAGTCAAAATGTCACCCTATTGAAAGTTAAGCATGATTTTTTTCACCAGCTGGATAAGGGTTATATTTTTAGTTAAAGCAGACAATGTGCTACAAAAATCAGCAAACATATGCAGTCTGCTGAGAGGCTGTGATTATATCAACCTGAAACTTGTGTCGGTTGCAAACGTTTGCAAACGTTTTTTCCCACTTTCTGTTTTTCAGCCATATAATGAGCAGAAACAGATGTTAATGAACACAGACAAACTTTCTGTTTTACTTCAATGTTCCTTCCTTTTCTTTTCGATGCCAATTGTGTAGTGTTAAACTATTTTTCTCTTGGTGAGATGTCGAGTCACACTCAGCGTGGTATCTGGATCCAAACTGTACGCAAGAGTATCACGCACTCGTCCCGTAGTTTGCTTAACACTTTACTCCATATATACGCCTTTCTACTACGCATTTTGCAATCAGAGTAGACCCAGATCAGACGGCTCCTATAGGAGCCGTCTGATCAGGGTCTGCTCTGTTTGCTTATTATATAATATAAATGTGATTCTACAGTTTTTGCCGTGGCCAAATATCCCTGTGACAATGTACTATTATAACAAATTTATCAAATAAGTATTCATGACGTCATTAGTTTTTACATGAATATTCATGGGGAAAAGGGTTAATCTTTACCCAATTGTAAAATAAATAATGTAACTAGAACGACAATCAAAAAGAGGTTTACATGTAATTGTGGGTCTGTAAGGCAGGTAGTAGCTTAATGCAGTACAAAAGTAATGCAGAATGCTCCTATAGGAGCTTTCTGTATTACTATTGTCCTTCATTAAGCGACCACCTGCTTTTTAAGACTTTCCAATAAATGGATGACCGCTAAAGGCAGGTTCTACTGCAGGCTTGACTTTCGATCTGGTGCAAGTTTGACCGCGTCCAATTAGATCAGGCTTTAGAGGAACTATTGACTGATGGTCAAACAAGCTTGGTTCATGAGGAGAGTTACTCGGCGTCTCATCTGGATCCAAGCTTTTTTCAAATGCAAGTCAGGTTCCATGCTTATAAAACTTTTTAGTTGAGTCTGAGTTCGTTCTCAAGTTTTTGATTGGTCAGATTTTAGCCTTTGGCTCAAATCTGGCCAATCAAAAGCTTGAGAACAAACTCAGACTTAACTAAAAAGCTTTATAAGCATGGACCCAGGTCACGGACGGATAGCCGGGTAAGGGTTCATGTTGATAACGTTTCTGCGTGATTGATAACGCTAAAGGGAAATGTTACCGATATTTTTGTCATGCAAACGAAATATCCTGGCAGGGACTAATGGCTTCCGAATATGGAAATTCCATCATAAATCAAGCGATGTCAATGGGCCGGTAGTCAGAAGCATGCGCGCGCAAAAAGATTGTCGTCTGCTGAAAATGTCGTTCATTCAAATTATCGTCTAATTACTTTTGTGTCCGCTACAATTGTCGTCTGCTATAAATTTGATTTCATGTTCAAAGTATGTCTTTCCTTCTCTTATTTTTTGTTAACCCTTTACTCCATGAATATTCATGAAGGAAATTATGACATCATGAATATTAATAAGATTAACCCTTTCGCTGCCAATGCCGGATCTGTGATTACCTATGCAAACAGTTTGGATCCAGATGAGACGCCGAGTAACTCGGCGTCTCATCAGGATCCAAACTGTTTGTTACTGTTACTATGTTTTTGAAACAAAAATAAAGAAAATAAAAAAAATGAAATTTCGTAGCAGACGACAAAGTTAGCAGACGACAGCATTTGGAAGGAAAAGGGTTAATTTGTAAAATGACATATCGCATAATTTTCGCAAAATCAGAAACGGTAGAATCAGATCTATATTATTCCAGATGCAAACATGCCAGATCCTGATCAGACAGCTCCTATCTATAGGCGTCATCTGATATGGGCCTTCTCTGTTTGAAAAGGAGTAGAAATACGCATTTATGGAGTAAATGGTTAATTTGCATCCCAACCTTACGGTTTGTCGGAGACTTTATTCTGTAAACCCATTACCTCATAGGCTATTTTTAGATGCAACCTCTTTGAATACATCTACCGAAAAGGAGCATCAACTAGAGAAAAGGATTTATTTTAGAATTTATAGTATGAAACCATTGTGATAAATAGAGCATTTGCTCCTACAGGAGCAAATGCTATATTTATCACAATGGTTTCACAAAGTGACTTTTACAGGGTCGTCAAAAGTCGTCAATATGAGGGAAAGGGTTAAAATTATAAAAATATAAATTTAAATGCAATACATGTATATTTAAAAATTGAAATAGCTGTTTTCTAAAAACAAGACAATATTTCGTTTTAATTATATGTCAAGTCTTTTCTTGTTAACCATTCATGTAAGAAATCATGACATCATGAATATTTATTAGCCGAGTTTTTATAATGGCACGCGTACACAGAAATATTTGGTATTGGTAGAAACTGTAATCATATCTATCTATAAATTCCATAAGCAAACAGGACAGGGCCTGATCAGACGGTTCCTACAGGAGCCGTCTGGTCTGGGTTTTTCCTGTTTGCGCAGGCGTTTATATGAGGGAAATGAGTAACGTAATCATAATAACAATCTGTCCGTTTATGTGTCTCAGACATCGATTTGTTTTTTCAAAATAGAGTGATGCATATTCATGTTAGAAATCATGACTGAATATTAATTAGCTTAATTTTATAACAGCATTATCAGAGGTCCAGATCAGACGTGTAACTTTAAAATGTTCAAGTAAAAAATCAAAAAAAAAATCATTTTCTCTAGTTAATGCTCCTTTTCGGTAGATTTATTCAAAGAGGTTTGTTAAACGATTGAGAAACTTTTGACCGAGCCTCAAACAGCTTGGATCCTGGTGAGACACCGAGTAACTCGACATATTGATCCAAGCGGTTTGCAAAGTCGAGTTAGGTCGGAGATTTGGAAAAGGGTTTAGAATAAGGGAATTTAGAATCGAAAAAATATTGACGACGACAGTTTGCCAAGGGTGTTAACTCTTTCGCTGCAAATGTCATATCTGTGATTACATATACAAACAGTTTGGATCCAGATGAGACGCCGAGTAACTCGGTGTCTCATCTGGATCCAAACTGTTTGTTTCTGTGACAATGTTTTTTGCAACAAAAATGATGAAAAATTTTTTGTAGCAGACGACAAGGTTTGCAGACGACAAAAGTTGGCAGCGAAGGAGTTAAACGTAAATAAATTGTTGCAAAAATTATCGTTCAATTGTTTGTATACGGTAATAAATCATACTCCCCGTCTTCTGGCCTCCTTTCATCTTCCTGCCGTTTTCTTGCATGACTAAGATAAAAGCGCACGGGAGCTCAACACATGCAATTGTTAAGTAGTTTTGAAATCAAAGCCAAAGCTCACTATGTTACCTGTTAACTCTTTCGATGCCACGTTTTATCGTCTGCAAAATTTGTCGTCTTGTTTTATTTTCAAACATTCAATGTTCCGTCTCTTTTGTTTCAATATTATATTTACAATATCAAACAGTTTGGATCCTGAAGAGTCCCCGAGTTTGTCGGCATCTCATCTGGTTCCAAACTGTTTCATAGGAAATCATAGGAAGTCGCCATTGGTAGCGAAAGAGTCTAGGAGGTGTTGATCTGTGAATGATTGAGCTCTTGGTTAATAGGTCAAGACTGCAAGTCATAAGATATATTTTATTTATTCTTTAGAAAGCCAACTATACTCTGAATAGAATATATTTCTATATAACTATGTCACTTGCTGGATGCAATGCATCACGGCAAGAAACATTTGTCGTTTATGCGTTCTGCGACATCTCTCAGAGACGTGAGTGCGAAAAGGTGATGAAATGATTTTTTTGCAGACGACATACATTATAAGCAGACGATATGTTTTTTCAGTTAAAAGCTGGCATACATGGCGGGATGAAAATGCAAAGGTTCAATGACACACTTTGGCTACTCGATGTCTGCAAAGGGCTCGAAAAGCAGACGTACAGCGACAGATGCGAGCGCAATTTACGAGTAAGCGTTATTTCGTGGAGACGCAGAATTTTCAACTTTAACCTGCTGTAAATAAGTATCATCTGCTCATGCTCTCGTCTGTTACATTGTACAACCTTCTATAATTGCATCGTATTTTCAGAAATTGTTTTCCCCAGTGCCAGTCAGCTTGGATCCTGATCAGCTACCGAGTTAGTTAGTGTCTAGTCAGGTTCTATACAGTTTACAATGTAATTTCTAGCTGAATTGGCATGCGATAGGCTAACCGCGGGCTATATGTAAGGAAACAAAAGGACGACGTCATGGCGGAAATACACGGGGTCAGATAAAAGATTATTTCTGATTTCGCTAATTGTTTGAAGATGACAAAAAGGGGCTAGCTTTGAGGTCCAACGAACTTGGGTTCGGCCCAGTCATAAAGTCAGTAGAGACATCAATCTTTATTACGCCAAGTCATTTCATGTCTGCTACAAAATTATCGTCAAATGTATTTCTTTCTCTGTTACATTATCTTGTTTCAGTGGAAACGCGGAATCCGAATATTTAATGGTATGGTCCCAAAATGACATAGCAAGTAACTTGACACCTGATTCGGATCTAAACTGCTTGCATTTGTCATCGCCGATTGGACGACAGCATTGGCAAGGTTTAAAGCGTGGAGCACTGAAGGTGAAGAACATTGTTAATAACATCGCTTTAATGTAGAACTTCAAAGGTTTTCCGGGAAATTATTTTGACAATTGCGACGTAGACGTGTCGCCATACATACATTCTCGTAGAATATACCAGGGCGAGAATACAACATACAATGTACGCCATAGCTGACACTATTGTTGATTGATTGAGTTTGGCATTATATATGAAAACGGGTGCTGATTGATTTAGTTTGGCATAATATATGAAAACGGGTGAATCCTGAAACGAAGAAGAAGAAGATAAACAAGGAGAAGAAGAAGAGAAGAAGAGAAGAAGGGGAAGAAGATGAAGAAAAGGAATCATAAATTGTTTTAGTCAAAATTATTATGCTTTTGTAAAGGTATATAAATGCACAACACCAGAGAAACATGGAACCCGTCTAACAAAAGGCCGTACATTGCTAGAGAGAAACATACACATGGTTCGCGTCTAACTAAAGATAGTACAATATCAGGGAGACACATACACACGGGATCCGTCTAACTAAAAATCGAACACCACCAGAGAGACACATACACATGGGACCCGTCTGACTAAAGATAGGAAAACACTAGAGATATACATCCAAATGAACACATGAGACCCGTCTAACTACAGGTCGTACAACACCAGAGAAACACATACACATAGGACCCGTGTAACTAAAAATCGAGCAACATCAGAGACACATACACATAGGACCCGTCTAACTAAAGATCGCAGATCACTAGAGATACGCATACATACATACGTGACCCGTCTAACTGATCAGATATACATGCACATGGACCCGTCTAACTAAAGGTCGCACAACACCCAGAGAGACACATGGTACCGGTCTAACACATGAATGTATCGTAACATTTGGCGATCGCAGGTTCCAGTTTCGATAGTGGCATGTAAAAAATTAACCCTTTACTCCATAGATACGCCTTTGCAAACAGAGTAGACCAAGATCAGACGGCTCCTGTAGGAGCCGTCTAATGATGGTCTGCTATTTTTGCTATTAGAGCAGGTGGCTGTTAAAAGCAAGGTGAAAGTAAAACACGCTCCTATAGGAGCGTTCTGTTTTTACTTCCACCTTGCTTTAAGCAACCACATGCCTTTAACACAAAATACTTGTTGTAATTTAGTGGCCGTTATAGAGATGTTTTACTGTATATAATGTAGATATGATTCTACGGTTCCTGCCACGGCCAAAATCTCACGTGTCCAAGTGCTATTATAGTGCTAGTGTTTTTAACTTTATACAGTTGTTGCAAAGTACAGAGAAAAAGGTATTAGTAAATTTAGCTAAATTTATTAAAGAAGCCTTTATCTTCCGCAATAACGTGCTTAATAATGTGACTTAAAATACTCTTGGGTTCATTCGCTTTTCGCTTTTCCTTGTATTGACCGTAGCAGGTCAATGTTTTATTATGTTCTGTTCGCTATACTATTATATGTCATGTCATGAAACTATTGTATATACACACATGATGCAATGAGGTACTTAATGTACAAATTGCTAATAAAGATTATGTTCTGTTCTGTTCTATAAAATATTAATCATTATTTCTTACATGAATATTCATGGAGAAAAGGGTTAAAATAATGTCTCCGGTACAAGGCAAGCCTAAATCGTTGCATGAATAGAAAGTATGATAATCTCGACTAGCCTAGTAGTAGCGATTGTACATGGTATGGTAAGGTTTTTGGTGTTACAAGTAAATGTACACACAGGTCTTGGTAAGGTACGTGGTATGGTACGGTTTTTGATATTAAAATTAAGTGTACACACAGGTCTTGGTTAGGTATTACTTGACCACATTAAACTGAGACTCATCAGTTTCCGTCAGCGTTTCCGACAATACTCAGACGAATTCGATTACCATACATACCAATACATGGCTTATGCGTTGAGACCAATATACGGCCGGATGTGGCCCAGTGGAAAGATCTTCGCCTGTCATACTAGCGGTAGCAGGTTCGAATCTAACTGAAGTCATTGGATTTTTTTTATTTTTCTATTATGTGTTTGTACTTGATTTTTCAAGAATATATCAGATATATCATATATCAGATATTTCATTATATACATATAAGTATTTTGAAGTACATATATATTTATACATTTTTGTATTATTTCAAGTGCATGACATAATTGCACATAAAAGCGTCATTCTCCTTAGCTTACGGTCACTTTCCAACTGTTATATTGACGAAAAAGCAAATGTGGGAAAGTGGTACGATCGTGTTTCATGAAAAAATGCTTAAAACAAGGAAAATGTAATGTACTCACTTTTTGAAGAAAAAAATCTGCCCGGGGTGAGCCTCGAGCCCGCTACCTTGCCCCACGCATTATCATACAACGCCTTTATCTACTGAACTATCACACGGAATGAAAATTACATACCGTCAATGGTCAATAATGTTGGAACGTTGTTTATTTTCGGAAATCTATATATATAATTACGAATATATACAGAATATGCACGGAGTCTCAGTTTAATCTGGTCAAGTAATACATGGTATTGTATGGGTTTTGATGTTACACTTAAAGGTACACACATGTCTTGGTAAGGTACGTGGTATGGTATGGTTTTTGATGTTACAATTAAATGTACACACAGGTCTTGAAACACACCAAAGAGTTTCCGAAAAGCTTGGCTGAGTCAGATGTAAGACAAAATGCTCAAGGTGTTTCGAACAACACGTTTTCTTTTCAGTATGATAAAAAGAATTTTATATAAAATCGTTATATTACTATTTAAGTTCTTTATATTGTTATATAAGGTCTTAGTAACCCTTCGCTTGCTATTCGCGTCAATATACCTACCTGTAAATAGTGAAGACCCAGATGAGACAGCTCCTGCATGAGCTTTCTCATCAGGGTCTGCACTATTTACAAGTTGATTGTGCAACCAGTGCACTCCACAGCAGTGCTGGCACAGCGAAATACTTGTACACAGTGAAGATATATGTAATTATACAACAGGGCATGGGTAAAGAAGGAGAAATGTATTTTAGAATTCAGCAAGCGAAGGGCTAACCCTTTACTGTGTGGATATTTATGTAACAAATAGTGACACCATGAACATGTATCAGCTGAAGCGTTACATTGGCAAATGAACACAGGAAGTTTGGTTATGGCAGATTATGTAGAAGCAACGCTATATTTTTTCAAAAGCAAACAGGATAGACCATGATCAGAGAACTCATACAGGATCCATCTGATCTGGGTCTACTCTGTTTGCAGGGTATTGAAACGTTTTTTACACGGAGTATCATATTATATTATGTAAGCTCGTCCAAACTGATATTTGCAACGCATCCATTCTTTTCCATGTGGGTGGTTCCTGTAAAAGAAATATACATGTATAACTAAATGACGTTGATTGGTATAGTACACAGTGCTGACCCTCATCAGGAGACATCTGATTTAGTTGACTTTGTTTTGCATATATCCGATGTAAAGGATCATGTTCGAGTTTTTATTTGGTATGAAATAAAGAGGTCTACATGTTTGGTGCTTCTTCTTCATAAATATACATTAAGAAATAATGAATGTGTGAATACTAATAAGCTGCAGTTTTATAACGTCTCCATAAACAGGGAAACCGTTAAACATGGTAGAAACTGCGGGATTCAAACAGCAAACAGAGTAGACCCCGACCACGGGACTCCCACAAGAGATGCCTGGTCTGATTCTACTCTGTTTGCAAATATTATAAAAGACAACTCTATGGAGTAGAGGGTTAAATGAAGCAACTACAGTGAAGCCCCTCAAATACCGGAATTCTGGTAGAGAAGAATATAGATATTCTTAGGCAGGTGGCTGCTTAATGCAGGGTGAAGTTCACGCAGAAAGCTCCTAGAGGAGCTTTCTGCATGACTTTCACCCTGCATTAAGCTGCCACCTGTCTTCAAGACCGATATTTATACCAAATTTAACGTCCGGTTTAGAGAGGTTTTACAGTATTAAAAAGTCATTTACAGCCATGTTTGATTTTCGTAGATCGATAACGAAGCCATGCAAAAATTGCTAGTATTTACCTTACATTCTGCAGAATGGTGAAGACATGCATTCAAACTTAAGTAAATACATTACCTAACCAGACAAAAGCCAGACTTTCCTCTGCTGTGATCCGGTATGTGACCCACCTTTGTCTTGCTTACGACTGCAGTATTGCTCATTTATCGGTATCGCGTTCTGTTGTCCCATCAGAGTAGTGGCAGCGGTAGAGTAATGCAAAATTATAGAAAATGACAAGATCGTTAAACGTAATGACAGTCCTACAAGCACCTTGTAATTGCTCGGCAACTGTCAGGGCCGCTAGATCAACGGAGATGAATGGATCAACCCACGGAGACGAAGCCATGGAAATATACAGTAGGACATCGCCAGCCCGAACACTTAAATAAGTATCATTATTGGTCTTCAAGACTGGTTGCAGATTAATGCAGGATGAAAGTAACGCAGAAAGCTCTCTGTGTGGCTTTTTCCCTGCTTTAAGCAACCACTTGCCAAACAAATTCTCAGTTCTTTTATTGAATAAGCGAGGCGTTACAGCACGTACAAAGCTCATCTTTTGACTTGGTGCTTTTGTTTTTATAGCCACACGTTGTAACAAGTTGACTTGTCATCTAGAATATATTTGTTTGTCTCTTTTCTGAATATTTTAGAAAGAAAGGAATGTCCCATTGCTTACATTTGCAAATGTGGAACAAAACTTTATGGTTTAATTTTCACAAGCACCGATGAACATGCATGGTACTTAAAAATAAACCTTAAAAAGGTAACAATACAAAGCAACCTTACTGGACGACGTATGGATGGAGAGAACGAATAAGAAATCAGGGTCCATGCTTATAAAACCTTTAGTTGAGTCTGAGATCGTTCTCAAGTTTTTGATTGGTCAGATTTGAGCCAAAGGCTCAAATCTGACCAATCAAAAGCTTGAGAACTCAAATCTGACCAATCAAAAGCTTGAGAACGAATGTGAAGGCAACTGTTTCCGGAAGACAATGTACACTTTGCAGTGACCTGACCGTTTTCACCACCATAGGCGAACCTCTGAAAACCTTGGAGAAATAACTTGATCCAGATGAGACGCCGAGTAATCACTAGAAGTCGATTTGACCTAAAATAGACTATAATTTTGCCGGATGAAATTTGTTTTGGGTTAACCCTTTCGGCGCCATTTCTTATTGTCGTCTGCAAACCACTTATGTTAAATCATTTTGTAAAATGAGATAAATAAATACAAATTTCAAAGGAATTAAGCACATATATACAAATAGAGTTTAAGACAAAAAGTGAAGCCCCTGATCAGACGCTGCCTTGAAAAGGCAAAGCCTGGTCTTAAACTGCACTATTTGTCGTGGTGCATTTTTGCGACATTGGCGGTGAAAGGGTTAATAGGAATCTTACAATAAGTTACTGCATGACGTCATGTTGTAATGGACATCCAAGTTCATCTAAATAAACCACCTAGTGACTCTTTATCTAATTAATATGCATGCCAGAAATAAAGCAATCATGAAAGTCAGCAAGCTTAATTTAGATAATTACATAGGAACAGAGATGTCTCATTGACCATGGCAGAAACTGTATAGTTTGATCTATATATGTCCGTACGTAAACAGGACAGACCACCCTGACCAGATGACTCTTACATGAACCATTTGATCAGGGTCTCATCGGTTTGTGACGGAGCGAAAAGAAATAAATACTTAACCCTTTCGGCGCCAAATTTCTAATTGTCGTCTGCAATCCAACTTTGTTAAATCATACAGTAAAATAAGGAAATGAGATAAATAAATGCAAATTTCAAAGGAATAAAGCACATATATAGAACTGGAGATTGAGACAAATAGTGAAGTCCCTGATCAGACGCCGCCTTGAAAAGGCGGCGTCTGATCTGGGACTGCACTATTTGTCGTGGTGGATTTACTCGACTGTGGCGGTGAAAGGGTTAAGATGTATAATGGCGATCACAACATTCGTCAACGCTGAAGGTTAGAGACTACTAACTCGTTCATATTCTGATTGGCCAAGTAAACAGTATAGGAATCGGTGGCTAACGTTTACGTAGTGCGAGTTCCTGATTGGCTATAAAACTAAATAAAAGACAAACCAAACATCAACATTTGAGCTGAAAGTGTTTGAAATATTTATTTGAACAGATGTCATTCAAGACAATTGTATTTTCAAAGAACTCAAAGACGATTTTATGCGAAAATAGGGTTTACCCTGTTTGTCAGTCTGTATCTCAACATTTAGCATTTGAAAGCATTTGAATGAGCCGTTGAGCTGAAGCGTAACTCAAAGGTAAATGGAATTTAGATAAGTCATTAGAAACATACATTATAATGGAGGTTAATGAGAAAACAATGCTTTAGTTTTAGTAGTCTCTGACCTGTGCAATGGGCTGCTTGTAGAAAGTAAACACTGGCAAAAATGTCAGTTACTATGTCGAAGCGTCAAATAAATACTGAACACAACGGTGTACAAATTGAAAACTGAAAAACAAATATAGTATATATGTCGAAACGACATACCAATGTAGAACATAACGAAGAAGAAAGTTCACACTGACAACTTTTGTTACTATGTCGAACCGTCACACAAATGTTGAACACCGATAAATGTAGTTACTATGGCGATCCGTCATACAAATGTTGAAGACAACGGAGCAGAAAGTGAACACTGATGAATTCCATTACAATGTCGAAGCGTCATACAAATGTTAAACACAACGGAGTACTCGCAGAAAGTGATCCCTGACAATATACCTCCGTGATTAAGTGGATTTATTTTATATAAAATATGGTTGAAAACGTCTTTAATTAAGTTATTTTATTTAACACAATATATAGATGAAAACGTCGGAATATAAGTTGTTCTTTTTATACAATATGTGGTTTAATGCGTAGGTAAATACGAACGCTTCAATGGACCCCCTTATATAAAGAATATATGTGAAAAAAGCTCGTAGTTATATGATATGAAACTGCTTTAAAACGACAAAGTTATACGTTAGACATAACATAACATGTAAAGTTTGACTGTCTTATAATAAGCCCTGGAATATAAATAATTCATAATTTCTTGAAATAAATGAAAACTAATTAGATGTTTTTCGTAAAAGGGACCACATTTATTAAACATAACCCACTGATTTCAAAGGGATATATTTCGTAAAAATATTTGCAGCAATATAGTCATTAAGTATATACAATACTTAATTAAGTAGTATGTAAAAGGAACTTTATTCTAGTTAATATGCAATGTGTTCTTTTCAGTAATTTTCATTTATTATAACTTAAAAAGTCACAAATAGATATATTTTGTTTGATATGAACTATCTGCCTTTTACAAATATATATGGTATTGCATATTTATAATTCATAAAGCATTCTTTACATAAATATTGATGTTCATGTAAGTGCACAGAAAACATTAGCTTACATATATTACACATATGTTAAACTAAAAACATCGGTTCAAATAAATATTATTCTTTATTTAACTACACAGAAAACGTTACCTTAAATATACATGTATTAGTGATATGTAACTCTTTAAGTTTTTAGCCATACTATTGCATATAAGGGGGGTCCGTTTAAGCTTCCGTACGTAACTGCATTTTACCATGACATTTATCAAATATACATCACGTTTACAGTGTTAAAAGATATATATTTACATGAAAACATTTTAAGATTCAAATTTTGAGCAGACATGATTTTTGTCATATGGATATAAGTGTTAACTCTTTCGCTGCCTAATTTTGACGTCTGCAAGCTTTTTCGTCTGCTACAACTTTTATTTGTTTTTATTTTCTTCATCGTTGTTTAAAAAACAGTCACACTAACAAATAGTTTGGATCCTGATGAGACGCCGAGTTACTCGGCGTCTCATCTGGATCCAAATGTTTGCATTAAGGTAATCGCATAGGCGACATTGGCAGCCAAAGACAAAAAAGGGTCAAGGTTATAGCCCAGATCACCATAAACAGTATGTGACTAATAGTTGGACGTAGAAATGATACAAAGATGCGAAAGATAAACGCTATCAGAATGGAAACGTTTTATAAGTTCACCTACAAAATAGGCTGTTATCATTAACGGTTTACATAAATTTTCCGACAGATAACATGTTTCAGTTAAATAACAATTGGCCAATATTTGTCAATTATACGCTTAAGAAGCTCATTGTCCGTGGCAGTCCTCGTAGGTCTATGGTTACACAATCACCAATCATCTAGATACAAAGAATGACTTTCAGAACAATTAGTTATCATAAAATGATCAAAACCAAACCAAATGGAGTGAAAACTGAGGTAAATAGTACAAATTAATCCACAGAAGAATTAGCACATTTCACTGCTTTCTTTGTTATAAAGAATAAAACATTATCAAAGTTTGCAATTTTAGAATACGACCGTTATTTTGTCCAAGACTTGTTCGTTGATAACGTACCTCTAGAATTTTGTAATTGGAATCAAGCGACTAATTTGTTTTGCTGTGTTGGGGATATACAGTAAACTCCCTCTAATGCGACCTGCAAAAAAGGGGCATAATTCACACAGTGGCAAGGGCAGGTGGCAGCTTAATGCAGGACGAAAGTTATGCAGAAAGCTCCTGTAGGAGCTTTCCGCATAACTTTCGTCCTGCATTAAGCAACCATCTGCTTATAACGACAGCCATGTTTATTCATTAAGTGGTCGCATTAGAGGGGTTTTACTGTAATAGCAGGCGCGTTATTGATCTAGTCGTTATAGATCGTCATGACACGTGTAGTTAGTGAACGTTAACCCTATTAGTCAGACAATTTTCATTGTTCCGCTTAGCGGGCAAAGCAAAATGGCGCCCAGAAACCGGAAGCTCGACGGTTCTGTCAAAAGAATGAAATTGAACGAAATTAATAATTACAAATTAAAACCCATTTCGCGGAAAAAATCATCGCGCGTAATTCAGTTTATTTATCAATAAAATAGACCGCTGTTAACATAATATAGGGCACGGGAAAATATAACACTGGTATAGTTCACGTAATTACAACACTTCCAGGTTATCAAAGCATTTATTATCCTTGATTTGGTCTCGTATGTCCTTGTAGAACTATCCTTTGCGATTATTTCTATACGTTACCGGTATGTTTTTGATTTCAGTAATGCTTTCCTGACGTTCACTATCACCGTGGTTTCGATTCCAA
The DNA here is from genome assembly GCA_963576725.1 of Azorinus chamasolen. NCBI lineage: Eukaryota > Metazoa > Mollusca > Bivalvia > Cardiida > Solecurtidae > Azorinus > Azorinus chamasolen. Next base: position 75,329,111 of record OY755238.1, on the reverse strand, counting down.
TGAATATATGCCACCATACACTCATGCGTGACTGAAATCACTGCGGCTGGCAAACACATACAGTAAAACCCCTCTAAAGCGACCACTTCATTGATAGATATGGCTCTCTTTAAAAGCAGAAAGTAGCTGTATTCAGGACGAAAGAAATACAGAAATCTCGAGTGGAAGCTTTCTGCATAACTTTCGGCTTGTGTGAAGCTATCACCTTCCTTTAAGACCCAGCATTAAGATTCCTTTTTGGTGGTCGCTTTGAAGGGGTTTTACTGTATTATTTGTACTGTTTCATGTGAAAAAATAAAGGGTTTTCTCACAAAAATACGCCTTTTTATGCCTTTGCAAACAGAGTAGACCCAGATCAGATGGCTCCTGTAAGGAGCCATCTGATCAGGATCTGCTCTGTTTGCTATGAACTAATATATATGATTATTTAGTTTCTGAAATGGCCAAAACTTCCGATGTTCATGTATCATTATGGAAAATGAGACTAATTAATATGCATACTGTCATTAATTCTTATATGAATATTCATGGAATAAAAGTTAACTGTTAAGGACAAATGTATTGATTTTCACAATAAAGAAACAAGCAGTATTTGACACAGATCAAAATTTACAAAGATGGACTAAAATTTAAAATTCTTAACAATTCTTAACCATTTCCTTCATACAAACACTACAGCATGCATTTTAAAACATGGTAGACCTGTAGGAGGCGTCAGATCAGGGTCTGCTTTGTTTGGTGATCAGAGTAATAGATCTGACTTAACAGTTCCTACCAATGCTAAAACCTTATATATGTACATACGCCATTATATAAATGAATGACCAATAAATAGTCGTGATTTCTACCGTGGATATTCATCATGATTGATACACAGTGAAACCTCGATTATTCCAAATTTTAGTATAGAACAATTTTAAAGATAAATAATGATACTTATTACCAGTCAGAGTAAATCCTTGGAGTTTGATTGGTCAGTTTGCCAAAAACTGCCGGGGTGTACAGTACCGTATTCAGCGGCATCCACAGAGAATACAGAATTATTCAAATTTGACGCGTGACGTCATTCGTTTTGTTTTTATTTTTAGCGTCGATTCGAAATTTCATATCGTCCTTACTCCAATAATTCTGGATGGATTACGACCAAATAATCGATAATAAACGTAAAAAACTGTACCTCATACGTTCCTCAATTTAACACTATCAACTTATCAGTACAATGTGTTACCGTTAATGTTTACAAGTGAAGTTTCAATTCTTCTTTCGAAATTACTCTGAGACGACGTCATATTTGCTCTGTGATGACGTCATGTTTTCTTTGTCATGTCGTCATACAATTAGAGATCTAATGTCAGCAAAATAAGAGTTATTCGTTTCTTAATTAGGTAAAACGGACCTCTGACTGGTAATAAATTCGTTACACGGTAATTTGGCAGGGTAATTTGGCTAACGCCTCAGGAAATACGGGATCTAACCCGGTCATACCAGCCCGTACACCCTGCCAAATAACCGTGTAACTAATAGTATTTTATTGTTCGAATAATGGAGATTTTATTGTACACTCTATAACGACCACTAACTTGTGTTAATTAGTTGGTATTTAGGGCAGGTGACCACTTAAAGCAATGTGAAAGTAAAACAGAACGCTCCAATAGGAGCGTTCTGTTTTACTTTCACCTTGCTTTAAGCAACCACTTGCCTTTTACACAAAATAATTGATGCAATTTAATGGCCGTTATAGAGAGGTATTACTGTATATTGAAAAGCTCAATTTTTTTTATTCAAGTCTTTATTTGACTACTTCCGATTCGATTCATATTTTGAGAAATGATAAACCAAACAGCGTGGATGCCGAATTATTAGCTAAATATTCGTTTGTTGACCACGTGTGCTATGTACAGCTTTACTTCTCTATATCAACCGCTCTTGTATAACAACCACACAGTAAAACCCTGCTAAACCAAACATTCAAACCCTCGATAATCCCAACACTTAATGGTGTATTCTTATTGGTGTTTAACCCATTACCTCATAGGCTATTTTTAGATACAACCTCTTTGTATAAATCTGCCGAAAAGGAGCATTAACTAGAGAAAAGGAAAATTTTAGAAGTCTGTAGTTTGAAACTATTGTGATAAATAGAGCATTTGCTCCTATAGGAGCAAATGCTCTATTTATCACAATGGTTTCACAAAGTGACTCTTACAGAGTCGTCAAAAGTCGTCAATATTAAGGAAAGGGTTAAGACAGGTGGTAGCTTAATACGGGGCGAACGTCAGACAGAAAGCTCTGGGAGATTTGTACATGGCTTTCAACCTGCATTTAGCAGGCACCTTCTTATATACTCCTCAGTTCGTCTGTACTAAAAATACAAACTATCGAGACTTCACTGTAGTTCGTGTTAAAGAGGGGATGGGGTCGGATGTGTGTGTGTGTGTGGGGGGGGGGGGGTCTAAATGCAGCACAGTTATAATGCAGAAAACTTAAATGGTAGCTATTGCCAAACGTCCCATTCCCAATTGGCTATTATTTAGACCTTACCTTTTTTTTTAATAAATCTACCAAAAAGGAGCATTTACTAGAGGAAATGAAATTTTTAGACTTGGGCAGTTTTGAAACCATTGTGATCAATAGAGCATTTGCTCATATGGAGCAAATGCTCTGATAACCACAGTGGTTTAAAAAAAATGACTTTTATAAAGACGTCAAACGGCGCCAATATGATGGAATGGTTTAAGCTACCAGCCTTAAACCGGAATAACAAGAGTTAATTTTCAGTGTCCGCTACAGAGAGGCCTTACTGTACGTGTTGTTAATAATTATACATTGTTCATACAGTGTTAGAGTTGTTTGCAGTCGTTGAAAGTGGACCGCATACCCTATGGATACGTTCCGGTGTAAGCCCGGGTAATGGGCCTACAAGATTCATGGGTGATACGGTGTCCGGATATATATCCTGTCATATGCTTTATCATATGCTCCGTTAACTATTTACAATTGCTGAAATGGTTTGTCGTTAGGGTAGAATTTCTAGGTTGTCCACAATCGCGCTTTGTTTACGCTCAGTTGGAATTCGATCCGCTTCTGAACACAGCCGTAAAATGTAAATGGCAAAATATGCATTGTGACATTTGCAGGAAACGCTAATTGCGGCAAACAATTAAAATCAGAAGGGTTAGATTACTTGTTTACAAGCAATTAAGATATATTTGCTGTTTTCCATTCGACACCAGTTATTGACAGATTTCTGAAATATTACATGATAAAGTGAATGCTATGGTACACTTAAATCTGTAGGTTTGACAGTTTTGCAGGTGTGGAAAGTACATATAGACAATAACTATAAATGGCATCACACTTTTGTTACTGTTTAAAATACGAATCACGTTGATGAATGGGTTAAACCGAACCTAACTCCTGAGTGAAATGTAAATGTAAACACTTTTGAGGCATGTCAATGCGAATACTTCAGTGAAAAGTTAAAAAGCATACTTAATTCATTACCTCAAAGGCTATTTTTAGATTCAACCTCTTTGATTTAATGTACCGAAAAGGAGCATTTACTGGAGAAAAGGAAAATGTTTAGAATTGTTGTGTAATTCTGAAACCAATGTGATACATAGAGCATTTGCCCCATAGGAGCAAATGCTCTATGTATCACAATGGTTTCAAAATGTGACTTTTACAGAGGCGTCAAAATAATTTATGTCAATATGATGGAAATGGTCGATATAACTATAAAGACCTTCGCGAAATATATAGATCTTTGTGAAATGTAAATGTGAACAATAAGGAAAAAAAAGAAGATAACACTTGTATAAAATGTAAAGAGAAACAGCTGAGTTAAATGTAAAGATAAACAGGTGAGTGAAATATAAAGATAAACACTTGAATGTATTATAAAGATTATGATTAAGACTAATAGTACATATTAACCAATAACTGATCATGATGTATATTTGTTCACACTTTCAATAATATTGCATGTGGATGAAACTAGTTTAGATGAAATAAATATGGGAGTGGGGGGTAATATAATAAGCAAATGGAACACGGCACGTGCAGTGAATTATTGCAAAAATCAATGTTACGCTTGTTCTTTGTTTATGTATGGAATCAGCCAGGTTTTATTAGAATACGGTCGGTGAAAAGTACTTGGTAATGAATATCACTATTAAATTAACCCTTTCCCTGTTCAATAGCCATGTAAGAAATAATGAATATTTATTAGCTAAATTTGTATAATGTAACATTTTTAAGGAAACGTTTTGCTTTGACAAAACATTCTAGAATCAGATATATATATCATGCCAAAAGCAAACAGAGCATGCCCTGATCAGACGGCTCCTATAGGAGTAGTCTGAGCTTGGTCTACTCTGTTTGCAAATGAGTGAAAATGCGTTTATATGAAGGAAATGGTTAAAACTACAACTGACAAGACTTTTCCTATTTGATATTTGGTCGTACTAATACGTATTGTATGTTGCATATTGTAGTAATGTTAAACTCATTTGGTGCCAAATGATTTTCGTCAACTGCTTAACCCATATTGATGCATCGTGATGAATAGAGCATTTGCTCCTATATGGCAATGGTTTCAAAGCCACACACTTCTGAAATGTCCCCCTTTTTCTAGTAAATTCTCCTTTTTTGGTAGTTTTATTCAAAGAGATATGATCTAAAAATAGCCTATGAGTGAATGGGTAACGGTCCTTCACTTTCTTTTCTTAAAACGTAAATGGAGTATTTATGCCGTATGTGCAAGGATGTTTTGATATTTGTAGAAACTGAAGAAACATATCTGTTATAATTTCATAAGCAAACAAACAGACCCTGGTCTGGTGGCTCCTACAGGAGTCTTCTAACCTGGGTATACTCTGGTTGAAGATGCGTGAAAATGCGTTGATATCAGAGAAAATGTCAAGCAGTTTGCATTCTGATGAGATGGCTAGTTACCCGGTGTCTCATCTGTATGTTAACTGTGTCACTCATTGCAGCATACCTCCTGCAACCGTGACTGTGGGAACATTAACCATGTCCCGATAACTGCGACCCGTGTCGCATTTGCAAACGGTTTGGATTCGGATGACAAGCCAAATAACCCGGAATCTTATCAGGATCCATGCTGTTTGACACTTGGTAAACGGAGCCGTCTGATCAGGGTCTGCTCTGTTTGCTTATGGTGTAATATATATTTGATTCTACAGCTTCTGCCTGAGCAAAAATATCCTGTGTTCATATACCATTATAAAAAATGATCTTATTGATATTCATGACGTCATTATTTTCTACATGAATATGTATCAGGGAAGGGTTAAGTATCCTTTATTTCCCCTGGTCTCTGTCTATGTCTCTAATACTCCTTGTCCCTGTTAATAGAGATTCCACAATCACGAGTTATAGCATTACGTTGATTTATATTTTAAGAAATTTGTGAAATTTTCAACTTTTTGTTTATTGAACCCTTTCCTTCGTCAATATTCATATAAGACATTATTACACCATGAATATTTATTAGATAACGTTTAATACGCAAGCTGTTCAAGGACTTATTTTGCTTTCACAAAAACTGTAGAATCAGCTCTATATCAAGTCAAATGCAAACAGCTCAGACCATGATCAGACGACTGCTAGAGGACCCGTCTGATCTGGGTATTCACTGTTTGCCAATAAACGAGAAGGCGTTTATATGAAGGAAAGGGTTAAACGTAATAGTTACATGCTGAAATCAACTACAGAGGAAGCCCATTTCGATATGATAGAATTATAGTTGTTTTTATATGTTTTAGACATCAAACTACAAAGCCACATCATTAATACAGAAGTGACAGTTAGCGGGTACTTAAGAAAATTACTGTCTGAAAAAACCTTGTCAAAGTCATCCATTAATCAAAATAATTTTCGACTTTATTCTTTCACCCGTAATTCTAATCTATTTTAACGCTTTTTCTGCTATAAAAAATGATGCCAGCTCATATTCTGATCTTGAAGAAATTTGATAAAATTGAAGCAACTTCCTGATTGTTTAACCATTTGTTCCCACGATCCCATATAAGGGACGTGGGCAAACAGTGTAGATTCTGATCAGGCGCCGCATCATGCGGCGCCTGATCAGAGTCTACACTGTTTGCTGATAGGAATTTCAATATAAAACAAAACAAAATTGAAAAGTTAGGCCAGGCACCCCTTAGATAAAAAATGGACTAATACAAATTTATAAACATGGAAGAATCCACTGGGCGCAAATGGGTTAAACACTTGACAAACTATTAACCGAGTGTCAAACAACTTGGATCTTGATGAGACGCCGAATTACGCGGCGTCTGATCTGGATCCATACTGTTTGTAAATGCAAGTCATGATAAACGTTCATCAAATTATACATAGTTGAAATAGATTGTCAATGTGGAAGACACAGTAAACATACAATGGCCACTGAAAGTTGTCCTCTTGTTGGCTTATAAGACATGTGGTAGCTTAATGCAGGTCAAAAGTATTGCAGAAAGCTTCCAAAGGAGCTTTCTGAATTACTTTCGCTCTGCAGTAAGCAACCACCTGCTTTTGAAAGTCACCGTATTTATATTCAGTAAGAAGCCTTTTTAGAGAGATTCTACTGTATTTGCTCCATACTGCCCGATAATATCAACTGTAAACTGAGCAAGGTAGAACCCCTCTAATGCGACCACTTAATGAATAAATATGAGTGTCTTTATAAGCAGGTGGTTGCTTCATGCAGGACAAAATAAATACAGAAAGCTCCCCATAGGAGCTTTCTGCATTACTTTTGTCCTGCATTAAGCTACCACCTGCCTCTACCACCTAGAATTATACCTCTTTTAGGTGGTCGCATTAGCGGGGTTTAACAGTATTCGTATTGCCATGCACTGATGAAGATGTAAATCGAAACATGTATGCAGTAAAATAAAAAAAACCGTGTTGGTTGTTAATTTACCCCATATTGCCATGTAGACATTTCTGAAAAGTAGAAATACATTTTGGGGTTAAACCTAGAAAATATTATTTTGTCATTTTTCACTATACACTGTAGAGAACACAGTATAGGTCCCTATGTTCACTATACACTGTAAAGAACACAGTATAGGTCCCTATGTTCACTATACACTGTAAAGAACACAGTATAGGTCCCTATGTTCACTATACACTGTAAAGAACACAGTATAGGTCCCTATGTTCACTATATACTGTAAAGAACACAGTATAGGTCCCTATGTTCACTATATACTGTAAAGAACACAGTATAGGTCCCTATGTTCACTATACACTGTAAAGAACACAGTATAGGTCCCTATGTTCACTATACACTGTAAAGAACACAGTATAGGTCCCTATGTTCACTATATACTGTAAAGAACACAGTATAGGTCCCTATGTTCACTATACACTGTAAAGAACACAGTATAGGTCCCTATGTTCACTATTCACTATATACTGTAAAGAACACAGTATAGGTCCCTATGTTCACTATATACTGTAAAGAACACAGTATAGGTCTCTATGTTCACTATACGAGTATAATGTAAATAACACAGTATAGGTCCCTATGTTCACTATACACTGTAAAGAACACAGTATAGGTCCCTATGTTCACTATTCACTATATACTGTAAAGAACACAGTATAGGTCCCTATGTTCACTATATACTGTAAAGAATACAGTATAGGTCCCTATGTTCACTATACGAGTATAATGTAAAGAACACAGTATAGGTCCCTATGTTCACTATATACTGTAAAGAACACAGTATAGGTCCCTATGTTCACTATATATTGTAAAGAACACAGTATAGGTCCCTATGTTCACTATATACTGTAAAGAACACAGTATAGGTCCCTATGTTCACTATATACTGTAAAGAACACAGTATAGTCCCTATGTTCACTATATACTGTAAAGAACACAGTATAGGTCCCTATACTCACTATATACTGTAAAGAACACAGTATAGTCCCTATGTTCACTATATACTGTAAAGAACACAGTATAGGTCCCTATGTTCACTATATACTTTAAAGAACACAGTATAGGTCCCTATGTTCACTATATACTGTAAAGAACACAGTATAGGTCCCTATGTTCACTATATACTGTAAAGAACACAGTATAGGTCCCTATACTCACTATATACTGTAAAGAACACAGTATAGGCCCCTATACTCACTATATACTGTAAAGAACACAGTATAGTCCCTATGTTCACTATATACTGTAAAGAACACAGTATAGGTCCCTATGTTCACTATATTCTTTAAAGAACACAGTATAGGTCCCTATACTCACTATATACTGTAAAGAACACAGTATAGTCCCTATGTTCACTATATACTGTAAAGAACACAGTATAGGTCCCTATGTTCACTATATACTTTAAAGAACACAGTATAGGTCCCTATGTTCACTATACACTGTAAAGAACACAGTATAGGTCCCTATGTTCACTATATACTTTAAAGAACACAGTATAGGCCCCTATACTCACTATATACTGTAAAGAACACAGTATAGTCCCTATGTTCACTATATACTATAAAGAACACAGTATAGGTCCCTATGTTCACTATATACTTTAAAGAACACAGTATAGGTCCCTATGTTCACTATACACTGTAAAGAACACAGTATAGGTCCCTATGTTCACTATATACTTTAAAGAACACAGTATAGGCCCCTATACTCGCTATATACTGTAAAGAACACAGTATAGTCCCTATGTTCACTATATACTGTAAAGAACACAGTATAGGCCCCTATACTCACTATATACTGTAAAGAACACAGTATAGGTCCCTATACTCACTATATACTGTAAAGAACACAGTATAGGTCCCTATGTTCACTATATACTTTAAAGAACACAGTATAGGTCCCTATACTCACTATATACTTTAAAGAACACAGTATAGTCCCTATACTCACTATATACTGTAAAGAACACAGTATAGGTCGCTATACTCACTACATACAGTAAAGAACATAGTATAGGTCCCTATACTCACTATATACTGTAAAGAACACAGTATAGGTCGCTATACTCACTACATACAGTAAAGAACACAGTATAGGTCCCTATGTTCACTATATACTGTAAAGAACACTGTAGAAATCCCCAAATTCATTATACACAGTATAGAATACAGAACAAGTCACATACACATTTACTATATACGTTAAATTAATATCCATGATACTATTATTTGTTACATGAATATTCATGGAGTAATGGGTAAACCATTTACATGTACTCCATGAATATCCATGTAAGAAATTATGACATTATCAAAATTAATTAGATTTTTTATAATGACATATGTACACAGGCATTTTTGGTTTTGGTAGCACTGTAGAGTCATATCTATTATGAGTTCATAAGGAGCCGTCTGATCTGGGTCTCCTCTGTTTGTATAAAGCCGTAGAAAGGCGTATTTATGGAGTAAAGGATTAAATCAGATTTTACTGTATATCAACTACCACTGTAGCAACGCCTATTTAGGAATAGGACAATAATCATTACACTGGTCATCACTATTAACATTTGACATATATGTCTTACACACAATTACTACTTTTAGTCTGATACAATATTCCTAAGTGGATCAAACCATTACACTGGTCTGCAATAACATTGAACCTTTATCGTGCAAAGAGCGACCTTCAATCCGAGCTTCAGTCCGGATGAGATGAGAGTAACTCGGTGTCTAATTAGGAAGTAGTTTCCTTCATATAAACGTGTTTTCACGCATTTGCAAGCAGAGTAGACCCAGATCAGACGGCTCATATAGACGAGCCGTCTGATCAGGGTCTGCTCTGTTTGCTAATGGAATTTGATAAATCTGGGTTTTTTTTAGTTTCTAAAATGGCTACAGTGTGCCACCTTCCATATTTCATTATAACTATCTTGTTCATGAATATTCACTAGGTATTGACATTTGGAATAAATATAAAACAGTGAAAGGGTTAATCCCTTCAATGCTTTGAAAACAGGCCTGTGATATCATATCCCAAACAGTTTAGATCCAGATGAGACCCCGAGTAACTCGGCGTCTCATCAGGTTCCAAACTGTTCGACACTCTGGTTATTGTTTTATAGAGCAATTGATCAAGAGCCACTCACGAAGAACGAAATAGTGTCCAGTAGACGACAGCGCTGTCACTGAAAAGGTAAACCCTTTCCCTCATATAAACGTGTTTTCACACGCATTTGCAAACAGAGTAGACCCAGATTAGACGGCTCCTACAGGAGCCGTCTAATCAGGGTCTACTCTGTTTGCTTAGGAAATTATGATAGGCCAGATTCTACAGTTTCTACTAATACCAAAAACAGTCCTGTCTACAAATGCCATTATAAAACTCCAGCTTATATATATTCACTATATCATTATTTCTTACATGAATACTGACCAGAGAAAGGGTTAAGCAAGCACTATTTTATTTTACAACAGGAGAAGAGAAAAATTGCCAATATGTCGGCGACATTCAGAGAAGTTTCAGTTTTCTATTCCGGTGGTTAAACCTGTTGTAATTGTGGCGTATAGAAATGTAAAATGCATGCATGTGTATTGCCTTCCTTATTGTAAAAGCACAAATGACAAACACCTGATATTGCGAAATCAATAAGAAAGGCCGGTAGTGGTATTCGCACGTCTATATTTCACGTTGAAAGGTTTCAATATTTCACAGTTTCTTGAAGCTGCAATCGTGAAATCGCGAATTCACGAAGACTCAATTTAAATTATGTGGCGCCAAATAGTTTTTGTCTGCAAACAATGCCGTCTGCCTTTTCACACATCTGCGAACAGAAACAGAGTAGACCCTTATCAGACGGCTCCTATAGGAGCCGTCTGATCAGGGTCTGCTCTGTTTGCTAATTGAATTTTATAGATATATTGCTTTAGTTTCTAAAATGGTTACACTTTTCCAACGTCCATATTTCATTGTAACTATTTTATCCATGAATATTCAGTACGAATTAGAATTTGGAATAAATATAGGACAGTGAAAGGGTTAAAGTGATACTTCCTACAATAAACGCATATATTCAATAAACTAATACAACATGGCGTTGGTTATGTTCAGTTGTTCTTATGAAGATAATCAATTTGAACCTATATAGAAAATAGCCCCTGTGATACAAAATGAATCATTTTCGTCGACACTTATAATGTTTTATTGTAGAAAAAATAGCATTGGCATATTGCTAACAGTTACGAAACTAAACTTCAACCCGAATAAATACTTATTAACATTAACCCATTTGCGCCCAGTGGGTTCTTCCATGTTTATATATTGGATTAGTCCATTTTTTGTTTTATCTAAACGGTGCCTGGCCTAAATTTTCAATTTCGTTTTGTTTTATATTGAAATTCCTATCAGCAAACAGTGTAGAATCTGATCAGACGCCGCATTATGCGGCGTCTAATCAGAGTCTACACTGTTTGCCTATGTCCCATATATGGGATCTTGGGAGTAAGTGGGTTAATATGCATCAACGAATAATATTGGAGTCTTGTAAACCACGTACATGAACGTTTTGTGTTTAAGCGGTCTTCAAAAAGAAAGAGAAGACTAATTATGGCGTCTGTAAGGTGGATGGTAACTTATATAGTTGGGCATCCAACTGAGCAAAATGTGTCGACCCATGGCATTAAATAGTAGAATTTGGCATGCACTGGATATGTAATGTTTGATGTCTGAGTAATCAGAAACTGCCCCATGCCACCTGAAATTTTGCCCTTGTTTCTCTTAATTAGGTCAAAGGTCAACTAAGTGCATATTTTATATATGTTATTTGAGAAATCATTATATCTTTATCAATCTTAGGTGTAAAATAACAAACTTGGTACCAAAATGATGATTAAACATTGGTCTTTAATTTGCACTTACTTTGTGTAAAATATATTGTTTGAATATTCATGAATATTAATGAGAACATCAAAAAAACAGTAAAAATCATTAAAACCAACATATAACGATGATACATGATGTCATGTCTTCGTCATTATTGCTATTTAACAAAAATGAATTACGTTAAAATAAAGGTTAGACAGACTGCTACTGAAAAAAACTGTATGCAGTCATACCAGCTATATATTATGCACACATACCTCTTAAAGTAAAGTGGGTGGGGTAAATGAACACCTAAACAAACTTTCAGTTCTGTTTAAAGTAACTAATTAATTCACTATATTTTCTATGGATATTTTCTTGGTTGGTACAATTAACACCATCGCAAAGGATATGTAATGTTTGATGTCTGAGTAATCAGAAACTACCCCATGCCACCTGAAAATTTGCCCTTGTTTCTCTTAATTAGGTCAAAGGTCAACTAAGTGCATATTTTATATACGTTATTTGAGAAATTATTATATCTTTATCAATCTTAGGTGTAAAATAACAAACTTGGTACCAAAATGAAGGTTAAACATTGGCCTTTAATTTGCACTTACTTTGTGTAAAATATATTGTTTGAATATTCATGAATATTAATGAGAACATAAAAAAAAACAGTAAAAAATCATTAAAACCAACATAATATTATTATAACGATGATACATGATGTCATGTCTTCGTCATTATTGCTATTTAACAAAAATAAATTACGTTAAAATAAAGGTTAGACAGACTGCTACTGAAAAAAAAACTTTGCAGTCATACCAGCTATATATTATGCACACAATATGTTTATGGATATTTCTTGGTTGGTACAATTAACACCATCGCAAACACATGTTAGTGTGTTTTAAGCTACTTTGAAGCATCTACAGCGAATAGATTTGCACTTGGTTTTGCACCCATAACTTGTTCATTGCAAGCATCAAGTGCAGTTGGTACATTTCCAAACCACTTATAAAGGTTCAGCACCATTTTGCTATGTGTTAGTATCAATAGCATTAATGCCTGTATCCATCAGCTCAGATCTATATAGCTGTTTGATAGTTTGCTCTTGAAATTTTCAGTTCTAGTACATCCTTTGTTGGTGGAACCAGTTCAAGCGTTTTCTCTACGTTAACCATATTGTGAAATTCTTGCATCATCAATGGGTTCTCCATTCAAAAACCATACATCAAACATCAAACGTTTGTGCCTTGTCTGACAGTGCATCTCTTCAAATATCTGAAAGCAGATCGGACATGTAAAATATTTCTTCCAACAGGTCTTCTTTCCGATTCCAGTGAAAGCATGGGTTATTTTGCTTCCAGTTATTGCATGATACGCTGGATGTTCCGGCAGATATCTTGAGATAACTTGGGGAAAATACAATTTTTTTTTCCAAGCCATCATTCAGACGTCAGTGCCTAAAGGGCCAAGTTGGTATACATGTATCAGTACAAGCAGTACATCAAAATATTGGCATGTGACAACTATCCAGCCTTGGCCCATTTCTAGCAGCACCCAAGCCATATATCCACCTCGTCATGATTTGATGGCAGATGGGACAATTCATGTCTGCACTTGTCTCGAATGACGATATTCAAATGTATCTGTTGAATACTGCAATACTAGTATACTACATAAACTCTGTGTTTGTATCTTCTGCTTCTTAATTTGTCATGCTTGGCCGCTTTAAAGCAGTCATACTCGCACCATTGTGGTATGCACATATGTGAGGGAGGGTCCAATGTGCAAGTTAAAACACAGGTTAAAAGGTTAAAACATTGCAAACAGAAGAAGGGTACATGACGGCTAAAATCTTAACCTGGAAAGTTGGGAGCTATCACTTGATATTATGGTAGCTTGTTCCAGATGATGTTGACAGCAGAGTGGAAGAAATATTCCCTCAGGAAATTGGTCCTGCAAAACCTTGGAACGAATCTTAAGGAATGGCCTCTTGTGGGTGCACCGTAAGGGCGTCAGAAGGTGGGCGTCAGCTGCAACAAAATCATTTACAAACCTATAGAACATCACGGCCTTTACTTGTGTCTGCCTCTGTTTGAGCATATCGTATTGAGCATGGCACCAACGCTGAGCACTTGTTTTGCAATAATGCAAAATTACAAATATGGTAGCTCTACGTTGGACCATCTCCACATGCTTTGTCATGGCCTTGGTGTGTGGATCCAAAACAAAAGATGTGCACTTAACCTGCGGACTGATCAGAAGTTTGTAACATGCCTCCTTGGTTGACTTTTGGGAGGATCCAATGTTCCTGCTTAGAACGGATGTGGATCAATTTGCCTCCTTTATGACCATATCGACTCGGGATTTTCAAGACAATTTAAAAGACAGTTATGTCCCAAGTTATTTTGCCTTCTTTGTTGTCTTCCGTTTCATGCTATGGACAATATAACTGGTCTTGTTGATGATAAGCAGGACCTAGCACTTCTCTGCATTGAACCCAGTCTCTTCCCTTTTCTACAGACTGCCGATGTCATTCTGGAAGACGTCTGCATCTTCTATTGACTCGGCACAAAAGTGAGGCATCAGCTAAGAGTCGACATGAAGAGGGTGGTCTGTGTGGTCATCATTGCATGCGAGGGAAAGGAAAGGACTGAGAACAGCACATTGATGAACACTGGATGCTATCGGTACTGACTCAGAGGAAACACCTTCCAGCGTGACTTGTTGGCTGTTGGATACAATCAAGCATTTTGCAATACACATCATAGTGTTGGAGCTTAAGAAGAAGGTGTCTGTAAGACACTTTTGTCAAATGTTTGCGTCAATCGGATAGGACTGGTCTATACCTGACACAAGGTCATTGACCATGTTGATTAGTTGTGTCTCACAGAAGCGCTGCTTCCGTAGTCCATGCTGGCATGGGTTGATGATGTAATAGTAAAACCAGGTTACTGTGTATGATGTATTCCAGAATCTTACATGTGACAGAATTTAGGGACACAGGTCAATAGTTTGAAGGGGTTATTCTTGACCATTGTCATGTATACAGGATTAACATGAAATATTCCAATCACTGAGGACTTTATCCTGGTCGTAAGGCCTGGAAGATCAGAACAAGAGCAGGAGCCAGTGAATGTGCCATCTCTTTCAAGAACCTTGATAAGATGGTGACTGGACAGGTAGCTTTGTGGATATTAAGGCAATTATGAAGCTTGCAGACACCAGTTATCGTGACATGAATAAGAAGGGCATTCGAATAAGGATACTCTCAAACGGCACAAATGAGAGATAGGTCCTCAAGTGTAAAGACAGAGAACTACTGGTTCAGTATTTTAACTTTGATTTGTGTATCAACATTGTTAATGGCACCATTCTTCAGTGGTGCTATTCCCGAGCTGTCACATTTCTCGCCTTGCTCCTAACAAAAGTCTAAAGCTTCTTACAGCTGGTATCTGTCACTAAGTCAATCACATACCCATCATGAGCTTGAGCTTCCTTGCACTTCTTTGCAAGTTTTCTGTAGCCCCTTGTATATGCGCCAGTCCTTCTGTACCTTGGTCCTCAGCACTATTTGTACGCACATTTCTTCTTTCGTGAGAAACGGCGGCTGTGATTGAGTTGCACCATGGCTGGCTGAACCTGGTGGATGTCAACTTAGAAGGGACCACTGAATATATCACATAGAGTACAGATTCGTAAAGGGGCTGATTTTCCAAGTGTGCTGCAAACTCAGCCATTTTGATGGCCATAGAACATGTGTTAGCCTCTTTCGAAGGGTGGACATGATGTGGGGTAGGCTTCCTTCGTGAAGGAAATATATGTTTGTCAGAACTATGACATACTCACTTATTCCAGGTTTTGAGGTATATCTGATAACTAGTGATTGTTTGTGGCAATAACATATAGATTGTTGTCATCAAGGATAGGGAAGGTTACTCATAGCCAACGGCACTGAATATGCCTATGAGTTCATTGTTGAATTAGAGTAGGTACCTATGGCCAGTAATTGTTAAAATGGCCAATCAATATCCGGAATATTCATGTCCCCACAAATATAGAAAGGGTTTTGTCATGGGTACTGCTGGTGTAGGTAAAATATTTCAATTCATTATATAAAAACATCGCCATACTCACCAGGAGCTATGGTGTTTCAATCGCTAATGATACAGCTAATATTAGACATAGTGTACAATAAAACATACCAATATTACACTGAGATTATGGTAATAAGAGACTAATCTTCTGGCGTTTCATTATCATCTCTAAATTATACATCTGCCTGAAGAGGTACTATAAGTCTATAAGTTAAAGTTATATATATATTGTATGATAATGTACCGTACATGTATTTAAAACGATATTTTTCGAACTTGCAATCATCACAGGTCACTCAAAACTTCCTGAAATGCGCCATAAATATTTCTATACTTACTGTGGAGACATTGCTAAGAAATTAAATGCAAAAAAGTATTGAAATTGTCAAAATTACGGTTATGTTATACTATATAGAGATTTTATTACATTTTTGCACTCATTTGACCTTTGACCTAGTTTCTGACCTTCAAAGAAGGTTTTGGCAGTGGCATGGGCCAAAACCATAAATGATTAGTATCTGGCAACACAATTATGGTATTCAAACATTTCTACTAAAAAATGCCATGGACCTCGAAAAATAAGCGACTTTTTACACCTCGGATTCCCAACTATTAATGCAGTTAAAAATAATGCAGAAAGCTCCTATAGGAGAATTACTTACTTTGTCCTGCATTAAACAAGCACCTGCTTTTAACACTCCTATGTGCAATTAGTGAATGGCCCCTTAGGACAGGTTCTATTGTAATCACATACATTGTATTCGCATTCGGCTCTCCGTCGACTTCGGTGGTGAAAATTAAAGTACAGTAAAACCTCTCCATAACGACCACTAAATTATGTTAATTAATTGGTATTTTGGACAGGTGTTTGCTTAAAGCAAGGTGAAAGTAAAACAGAACGCTCTACCTTGCTTTAAGCATCCACCTGCCTTTAACACAAAATACTAGGTGTGGTTTAGTGGTCGTTATAGAGAGGTTTTACTGTACATGTAGTTATTAATGGTACAATGACAACCTGACCTGTTGCTAATGTGATGTCACATTAGATCTGGAACTTCACTGGCTGCTAATGTGATGTCACATTCGATCTGGATCAATGGTTGCTAATGTGATGCAACATTAGAACTGGATCACCAATGGCAGCTAATATGACGTCACATTAGAACTGGACCATCACTAGTTTGCAATATGATGCTACATTTAATTTGGATCATCACTTGTTTCCAATGTGGTGACACAATAGATCTAGATCCTCACTGTTGGCTAATGTGATATCACATGGGATCTGAATCCTCAGTGGTTATTTTTGTGATGCCACATTAGTTCTAGATACTTATTAGATACTAAAGAGTCGCCACATTAGAGCACGTGTCTAACAATTTGCTTATGTGTTGCCACATTAGATCTTGGTCCTCACCGGTTGCTACTGGGATGTCTTGATGCACGTTTCCCTTGCTGCCGTCATTAGTCAGACAACATTTATATTTTCAAGGTAAAGCCGTTGATTTCTAATAATTCTAGTATTGTATCGTAAAAGGTTGTATAATGTTGTGCTAACTCTTCCCGGATGTAACAATTAACAGTCTACCCAAGTTCTGTTCTCAGGCAAGTTTGCCTACTGCCAATTAGATCAAGCTTCCAGGAAAATATTGAACAAGCATCAAACAGCTTGGGTCCGAATGAGATTTCCAGTCACTCTACGTCTCATCTAGATCCAAACTGTTTGCAAATGAGTCATGTCTCGAATAACATGATGAGGGTTCAGGTTAAAAACCCCCAAAACAAATCATTGTGATCAGCTCAAATTTTACGAATGTTTCTTTAAATAATATGGGATTACGCTTTGACAAAAATAATGTCAGCTCAAATTTGAATCTGTTGCAATTTTGACCATATCCGATTATATCAAGTTTTTGAGAAACCATGTATCAAACAGCTTGGACCCTGATGAGACATCAGGTTACAAATGTACTCCATGTCTCATCTTGATCCAAGAAGTTTGCAAATGCAAGTCTGGTCGCGGATAGCGGGGTAGGGGATATCTGCTGTCACAGCAAAAGTTAAGCTCGGGTCGCACGTTACAATTTATCGTCATCTCTGTATTATGGATACATTCAATATTAACCCATACAACGCGGAATTTTAAAATGGACTACTCCAAACAGCTAAAGCTCACGGCCAACAATTGGGGATCTTTTTAAAGAAAAGTGCAACATTACAAAAAGTGCAGACCCTGATGAGAGGGCTCCTTTAGGATCCCTCTCATCTGGGTCTACACTGTTTGCAAAATACATTAGTGACTCGATTCCCGCATTGTAAATGTCATCATAATAACAGTGAAAACCTCGCTATTACGGACACTCAAATAAGTATCGTTGTTAGTTATTAACCCTTTACTCCATACATTCGCCTTTCTACGCCTTTGGCAACAAAGTTAATACAGATCAGACGACTCCTGTTGGAGCCATCTGACCAGGGTCTGTACTTTATGCTTACGGAATCAAGATAGATATGCTTCTACAGTTTCTACCAATATTAAAGTTCCCTGTGTTAATGTACTATTGGACGAAATAATCTAATATTAATAATGCCATTATTTCTTACATGAATACTCATGGAATAAGGGGTTAAAGACATGGTGCAATGCAGGGTAACAGTCATACAGATACTCATCTGTGAGTTTTTTTTATGGCTTTCACCCTGCAAAAAGCAGCCACTTCCCTAAAAGTTCACAATTCTTCCTTACTCATAATTCGAATTACAGTAGAACCTGTCTTAAGAGGCCATTTATTTAATGAACATAGTCTTAAAGAGCAGGTGGGTGCTTAATGGAGCTTTCTGCATTATCTTTAACCTGAATTAAGCTACCTCCTGCCTTACAGACCTTTAACTAGACCTCCTGTTGATGACCAATTAAGATACAGTGAAACCCCGCTAATGCGACCACTTAATAAACAACCACTGGCGTCGTTTGAAGCAGGTGGTTGCTTAATGCAGGACGAAAGATATGCAGAAAGCTCCTATAGGAGCTTTCTGCATAACTTTCGTCCTGCATTAAGCTACCACCTGCCTCTGCCACCCAGAATTATGCCCCTTTTTGGTGGTCGCATTAGCAGGGTTTTACTGTAGTTCTACTGTAGTGAGATTTTGCTGTATTTTACTCAAACCGAAAAACAATATCCATATCCAGGCATAGCACTGAAAGCGTCAAGTCGTTCTCAAATGAATATCCTAGATCGATCCTACTCTGTGTGGCAAAGCAAACCATTAGGTTTGTAACACTTGTAAGTACAGCCATTTGTCTTATGTGAAAGATAAAGATGGCCATCTTTTATTCGAGAGCGGTAAAGCATTAATAAGTCTAGAAACATTGATTCAGACTATTACATCCTTGTAAAAGCATTGACCGATCGGCGTTTCAATGCAGTAATCACAGTGGCGGTCCAATGTCGGAGAACGCAGAATACAGTCAAAACCCAGTGTTAACAGATTGTGCGCAATGAAAAGAACTAAGCGTAGTTATATTTTGACCAGTTTTAATTGATCACTTAAATAGTCTAAGCAATGATGTTTGCAGGTGGTAGCTTAATGCAGGTTAGTAATATAGAACACTCACAAGGAGCTTCCTGAATTTATTTCACCCTGCATTAAGTAACGATCTAAGTGTCCTGTGTTTGATCAGTAAGTGCTTGGTAAAGCATGTGATACATTATATGTTTTGTATTGTATTACAAATATATGACAAATTGTAAGACACTTAGACTTCAATGGTAGACAATTGTAGTTTACTAGAATTTTAACCCATTTCTGCCCACGATCTCATATATGGGACATAGGCAAACGCCAAACAGTGTAGACTCTGACCAGACGCCGCATAATGCGGCGTCTGATCAGAGTCTACACTGTTTGCTGATAGAAATTTCGATATAGGACAAAACGAAAATGAAAATTTAGACCAGGCATCCCTCAGATCAGACATGGATTAATCCAATATATAAACAAGGAAGAATCCGCTGGGAGCAAATGGGTTAATGCGTTCTGTGATAGCAAGAAAGAGTATACATTGAGAAAATCGTTCAAAATACAAGTACTCGTATATATACCGCATAAAACGACAAACTAGTCCGTAATAGCACTTGGTACTGTTGTTTGACATAAATTTTAGTAATAACAGTTTAACCCGTTTGCTCCCAGTGGATTCTTCCATGTTTATATATTGGATTAGTCCATTTTAAATCTAAGGGGTGCCTGGTCAAAATTTTCAATTTTGTTTTGTTTTTTATTGAAATTCCTATCAGCAAACAGTGTATACTCTGGTCAGAGTCTACACTGTTTGCCTAAGTCTCATATATGGGATCGTGGGACCAAATGGGTTAAACACGAATAATTCAAAAAGAGGTAATGCAATTGAGGTAAAGAAATGCATTATTATTATTTTTTTTTTTTAATTCAGGACAACGACTGTTCATGGGGACGCTGCTGGTTTGAAATTCCGTGTAAAATTATATTTAACGCAAAGCTTTATTCTTTTGCTCTTAATTGGCCAAAATGCACATAATCTCAAGATACACTATAAACTAAACACTTAGATTAATTAGTTATGTACACAATTATTCATGTTAGATATCTTCATTTAGCAAACTATTGAATTAAAAGTCAAATACACAGTATCGTCACGGTTCTGTAGCGTGGAATGTTCTGTGCTTAGCATTTAAATCCAGAGTCTAATTAATCAAATGATATTTCTGGACGCTCGTGCAGCATGCAGGGGAACCCCCATTTGAATTTGTATTATAAGTGCTTTTTGTGTATTACAGACATGAAACCGCGACGTTAAAGCATCGGCATCTAGCTGTCACTTTGCGGGTACTTTAGGAAATTACTGTCTGAAAGAGCCGGTCAAAGTCATTCATCAATCAAAATAATTTCGGATTTCACTTTCCTTTTACTAAGCATGATACATTTTGATTCAATACATTAGCTGTCGAGTGTGGTTGGAACTGATGTATTTAACCCCTTAAATGCAGTGTCATTTGCAAACAGTTTATACCCAGATCAGAGGGCTCCTAGAGGAGCTAACCCTAACTCTCCTAGAGGATCCCTCTGATCTGGGTATACACTGTTTGTTATTCAATACCTTCTAACACGCTTAAGTCGTTCATACGGAGTGGACTATATAGCTATATACGCATGGGCTATTCAGTGTTGAAAGAGCTAACCCATTACCTCATAGGCTAATTTTAGATAGGCCTACAACCTCTTTGAATTAATCTACAGAAAAGGAGCATTTATTAGAGAAAGGGAAAATCTTATAATTTTGTAGTTTGAAACCATTGTGATAACTAGAGCATTTGCTCCTATAGGAGCAAATGCTCTATTTATCACAATGGTTTCACAAAGTGACTTTTACAGAGTCGTCAAAAGTCGTCAATATGAGGGAATGGGTTAAACTATCAGATTAGAGAAATTTGGAAATTTACATCGTAAGGCCGCTCGCAAATGCAACTGTTTATACGCGTAGTCCAGTCGTGTGCTCAATGAAACAAAAACGTTCGCAACTACTGGCAACAGTTCGTCGTGTTTGTCTTATGAACGGTAAGCATAACAACATTCAAATGGAGACGATACGAGATGTTGCCAAACGTTATTATATTAGCGTTATGCAAGAATTATCGATAGCCTTCAACCTAATGAATATTCATTTAAGAGATAATGACTATATGAATTAGCTGCGTTTTCATAATTCAATCATTATTAAAGAATTTTTTGACAATTGCACAAATAATAGAATATCAAATATATTTTATATATATTTTCCATAAACGAACAGAGCTGGGTCTATGCTTATAAAACTTTTAGTTGAGTCTGAGTTCGTTCTCAAGTTTTTGATTGGTCAGATTTGAGTCTTTGGCTCAAATCTGACCAATCAAAAGCTTGTGAACTCAAATCTGACCAATCAAAAGCTTGAGAACGATTTCAGACTCAACTAAAAAGCTTTATAAGCATGGACCCAGGTCCTGATCTGACGGCTCCTGGTCTGGGTGACTATATCTGCAAAACATCAAAAAGCGTGTTTGTGTCGTAAATGGTTAAATATGAACATACGTTCAACCCAGCGATGGATGATTTGCACTTACAATTTGCACAAACTTATGTGTAATAGAAAGACTCCACTATAGAAAACCCTCGACCATTATATTTTAACCCTTTATTCCATAAATATGTATGTAAAATAAAGGAATTATTCTTGAAACTGTTTTAACCCTTCTCTTGCTGAATTTTAAAATACATTTCTCCTTCTTTACCCATGCCCTGTTGTATAATTACATATATCTTCACTGTGTACAAGTATTTCGCTATGCAAACACTGCTGTGGAGTGCACTGGTTGCACAATCAACTTGTAAATAGTGCAGACCCTGATGAGACAGCTCCTGCAGGAGCTGTCTCATCTGGGTCTTCACTATTTACAGGTAGGTATATTGACGCGAATGGCAAGTGAAGGATTAATTAACGTAGCTTATCTGGGCCTCTGCATAATACGCTGTTTGATTTTTTTTAAAAGTTTTAACAAATTGGGGATGAATAAAAATGGTAGCAAACTAGTGTATGAGTGCACATACTATTCCACATCTGGATAAGAATTACCAGAGTGACTTTCATTTTAAATGACGGGGAAGTGATTGTTACAAAATCTATGCCGTTTAGGATAGGTTAACCTTTAGCCTGCTGAGCAAATTATTTTTTACAGAATATTTCACCTACAACATTTTCAAAATTCAAGCTATAATCAATTTGTCTACCAAACTGTAATCAGAGTGCCAAACAGTTTGGATCCTGATGAGACGCCGAGTTACTCGGCGTCTCATCTGGATCCAAACTGTTTGCATAGGCATTCGCTCATCTGCCCATATCAGGCTAAATGTTATCTATTATCCTGCTGTAACAAAAATGATGTCAGCTCAAATTTGGATCTACTGAATTTTGACTACGCCCGATTCAGTTAAAATTGTAAGAAACACATATTGACCTGGTGTCAAACAGCTTGGATTCTGATTAGACGCCGAGTTACCCAGGATTCAAGCTGTTTGCAAATACGAGTCAGTCGCGGATAGCAGAATGATGGCGAATTGGTTCTAAATAAATTACTGCAAAACTAAGTTTATCAGTTGTCAGCAACACTGGTTCTTTCACCAAAAATAATAGATAATGGCATATTAAGGGAACTGGTTCTCGTACCCTTTATTACTTTTCTACAGCTCACTCATTGAGTACACTAGCGATAGTTGGATACAGTTTGTTTCACTTAAATATGGTTTCGTTTTACATGCTTTTTACCACTGTATTTGCCATCGCGGTTGTTGTAGTTTAGTCGGAGAGGGGATACGTTTATTTACACTGTTTGTCTGTTAGGGTGGCGATGGAAAAAATGTGAGGTTGGATCCCCTAAACCGGTTTAAACCCCCAGTGAATTTTGTCACTGACCGTTTTAAGGCGGTACTTCCATCTCTCCCTATTGTTTGTTTTGTCTTTGTGCGTGTCTTTAAAGTTTTGATAGTTATGTACATTTGCTGTGTTTTCTTGTGTTGCTGTTCGGGCGGCAGTTTGTTCTGTATGTGATGTTTCCAGCATGACTCATATTTGTACTTTTATGAATTAAGGATTTACAATGTTAGCAATCTGTAGCTGAAACATCAATACATGTATATGTCCAAAATATTGAATTTGAGTTACACAGAGGACTTGGATGGAAACATAACCCTTTTATTCCATGGATATGCCTCTAACGCCTTTGCAAACAGAGTAGATCCAAATTAGACAGCTACTGCAGGAGTTATCTGATCAGGGTCTGATCTGTTTGCTTATACAGTAAAACCTCTCTATAATGGCCACTAAATTACATCAAGTATTTTGTGCTATATGCAGGTGGCTGCTTAAAGCAAGGTAAAAGTAAAACAGAACGTTCCTATAGGAGCGTTCTGTTTTACTTTCACATTGCTATAGGCAGTCACCTGTCCTAAATACCAACTAATTAACACAATATAGTGGCCATTATAGAGAGGTTCTACTGTTGATCTGGCTACTTCTGCAGTGGTCAAACGTTCATTTGTTCATATACCATTACAAAAATGTCAGCTAAATATTATCATGCTTTCTAAGAGGAAAAAAATGACATATATATTTAAACGGAAGCCTGAAATAATTTTGAAACAAAATTATTGAAGACAGTACAATCATACACATAACAACGCAGGTGTTTTGTTGGTTGGGTGTGTTGATTGACATCTATGGGCCAATTACATGTATGGGCTAATTGGAAGCCTCATAGAAAAGGGAGCGGATACAGAGAAACCCGGACGCGATGCCCTATTCTTATTGTCGATAGAGTTTCTCTGGTTCTTTTAGATACCAAGTGTAAAATACTGATACATCCGATCTCGCTTTATAAGGTCTCATCCGAAGGACATGATCCGGTCGATGTGTATGGAAACAAACTGGTAGTATCTAAACTAAAGATGAGCACAAGTAAAAATAGTGATGATGTATTCATAAAAATAATTTAGAAACAGAACGTCTTCGAATGCCTCTTTAGTTTAACACAACTTTACTGCAACTGAAGCAGTTGTTTTCCTTACCTGAACTCGCTTAGTTTTAGCGGTTGCTTGTTACATCTGATGTCTGTTTTCACAATGAACGTGACAGTCAATATTATGCATTTCAAATGCTCACATGACACCGGCAATTACAACCACTTAAACCGCCGGAACAGTAAATTGACACTGCATCTGAGGTTGAAGATATGTCGACCGTTTAACCTGTCCTACCAATCAATATAATGATTTGATTCCGAGGAAAATCATTATCCCTTTACCTCATGAATATTCATGTAAGAAACAATGCCATTATGAATATTAATCAGATGCTTTTTACAATGGTACATGTATGTGAACAGACGGATTTTGGTCATGGCATAAACAGCAGAATCAGGTTTATATAGTTTTAAAAGACGGCTCCTGCAGTAGCTGTCTAATTTGGATCTACTCTTTTTGCAAAGGCGTTAGAGGCATATCCATGGAATAAAAGGGTTATGTAAATAAAAGGGTCTTCTCTGTTTTACCCTTTACCTGATACAGTAAAACCTCTCTATAACGGACACTAAAGTATATCAAGTAGTTTGTGTTAAAGGCAGGTGCCTGCTTAAAGCAAGGTGAAAGTAAAACAGAACGCTCCTATAGGAGCGTTCGGTTTTACTTTCACCTTGCTTTAAGCTGCTATCTGTCCTATATGCCAACTTATTATCACAATTTAGTGGCTGTTATAGAGAGGTTTTACTGTATAAAGCTTTTGCATGCATTTGCAATGTAGGAGCCGGATGATCAAGGTCTGCTTTGTTTGCTTATGGACTTATATAGACCAGATTCTACTGTTTCTGTTATGGCCAAACATTTATTTGTATGTTGGCCATTAAGAAAACAAAACAGCTAAGGCGTATTCATATAACTGTGCATTATTGTATAATTTTTAACAAGTAAATTAAATATAAAGTAAAGTGTTAATAACAGTAAACCTCTCTATAACGAGCACTAAATTACATCAGGTATTTTGTGTTAAAGACAGGTGGTTGCTTAAAGCAAGGTGAAAGTAAAACAGAACGCTCCTATAGGAGCGTTCTGCTTACCTTCACCTTGCTTTAAGCAGCCACCTGCCCTAAATACCAACCAATTAACACAATTTAGTGGCCATTATAGAGAGGTTTTACTGTATACCAAATTTTACATGTTTGGTGTAAATTCTATGATTGTATACGCTTCGTGCCGACTTACTGATTCAGACATAAAACGTTTTCGTTGAAGTGCTTGAGTGAATATATTATTTTTTGTTCATAATTAAATCGTATCGTAAAAAACAATGATATGCACTTTCGGATTCAGTACAACGTTTCTGTTGGTAAGACAATTTCACTGGCTGCCAAGAAAGTCAATCAACATACCTTTAGTTGTACTGACACATGTCTAACATAACACAGACACAACCTGATACTTTTTACTTATGACAAAGTTCGATGTTATATTAACCTGGTTTATTAAACCCCTTCCAAGTGAATATTCATATAAGAAATAATGATACCGTGGATATTAATAAGACGATTTTTTGGTCATGGCATATGAACATAGAAATGTTATACCATGGCAGATCCTGTAGAATAAGATCTTTATGAATGCTTTAGGAAACAGAACAGGGTCCATGCTTATAAAACATTTAGTTGAGTCTGAGTACGTTCTCAGGCTTTTGATTGGTCAGATTTGAGCCTCTGGCTCAAATCTGACCAATCAAAAGCCTGAGAACTCAAATCTGACCAATCAAAAGCTTGAGAACGAAACTCAGACTCAACTAAAAGCTTTATAAGCATGGACCCTGGTACTGTCTGATATGTGTTTATTCTGTTTGCAAATGCGTTAGAAGGCTTCTCTATGAGGTAAACCCTCAATTAACTATTTACTCCATAAATACGCCTTTCTATGCCCTAGCAAACAAAGTAGACTCATATCAGACGGCTCCTATCAGGGTCTAGTCTGTTTGCGTATGGTATTATATAGGTATGGACAATAGTTACCGTGTCCTTGACCTTTTGTAACAATTAATCTAAATAATATTCACGATGTCATTATTTCTACATGAATATTCATTGAGTAAAGAGTTAAATGAAAGTTTGGAGGACCTTTTAATGAGACATGCTTACCCCACTCAGTCAAATCATACAATAAAAGGCTACAGTCGCGTTATGTAAATTGTAATATTGTATTTTCTTGAACGCATTAAAGAAGTGTTACATTAACAATATTTACCGGTGTATAGCGTTATTAAAGATGTATTATGCGCATTTATCGTATTAATCAAATAACACCAGAAGCTGTACACGTATATATACAATATAAATAATACTTACAACCCATTTTCCGACAGGATATATTTGTTCAGCTAAATATTATCGCTATCCGAATAGTGCTAACTTATTATAAAAAGAGCCTCCTTTTTAGTTCTATTTGTTCGACATAAACAGCCATTTACTGACCGTATTGTTTAGTGTTAAGTTAGTGTTAAGGTACATAGATTCCGATTCTGAAGTCAGACTGAAACACAAAATTTGCGGACATTTGCCCAGGATACATCTTTAACAGAACTCTTACACTTATATTAAATGCGAAATACCCCTCATGACTGGCTTTGAATAGACGTGGGGGGTAATCTTTGCAAGCAATCTGGATTTTGACGAAATGCGGAACAACTCGGCCTTTCACCAACAATTCGATACCCAGAATGTACCTCGGCGGCGAATAAAATGGTAAAACAATATTTAAAAAAAAGAAATACAAAAATCAGAAGGTTGCTTTTTGATTAGCGTGCTTATTGTTAACAATGCTAAGCACGATCTAACTGGTACAGTGAACACTCGTTAACCCATTCCCTCATACGCTATTATTAGACTCAACCTCTTTGTGCAAATCAACCGAAAAGGAGCATTTACTAGAGAAAATAATATTTTTAGAATTTAGTAGTTCTGAAATCATTGTGATAATTGTTTCACAAAGTGACTTTTACAGGATAGCCTAAAGACGTCAATATGCGGGAATGGGTTAAAACGACATTCGATATGACGGAATAGTCATCATACCGACAAGAATTTTAGAAACAATATAGATCTATAATAAAATAATAATAAATAAAATATTATACAATAAAACTCTCGCAAAATCAATTTTCTAGTAAAGAAAAATTAGATCTTTCTGGACATGTGGCTGTTTAATGCAGGATGAAAGTAATTCAGAAAGCTCATCTGGGAGCTTTCTGTATGACTTTCATCCTGCATTAAGCTGCCATCTGTCTCACAGACCGTTATTGATGCTTACTTTAACGTCTGGTTTAGATGGATTATACTGTATTAATTATTTTTCATGACAACTACATTTTCGATACAACGACACTTTGTGTGGAAACGAGCGTGGTCGTTGTAACGAGAGCTGACTGTATTTCTAACAAACTTGGATCCAAATGGAAGCTACAAGCAATCGGTGACTTATCAGGATCCAAACTGTTTAACATCCGATCAGTAGTTTCTCGAAAGCTTTCAAGAGCAAACAAGAAAAGATTGCTCCGTGTTTAACAGACACCAACCTTTACAACGTATTAAATGTTAACATACTACCAACAATTAGTGGTTACTTAAGGAAATTACTGCCCGAAAGAGCAGGTCACAGTTGATCATCCATCATGGTAACCTTTGACCCCTCTCTCATTATAGTCAAGCCTAATCAAATTTGATTCAATATATTATCTGTCATGTTAACGCTTCGTATGCTGAACGCTACTCGACTCGCATTTGCAAACAGTTTGGATCCTGATGAGACGCCGAGTTACTCGGCATCTCATCAGGATCCAAACTGTTTAACCCTGGATCAACAGAATAGATTTACAAAATTTTGAACAATTAAAAGTTTGTCAGGGTTTGAGTAAACATTATTTTTACACCAGTAAAAGGATTCCTAGAGGGATTTGGAATTCAAAATGACAGGGAAGTGGTAGTTACAGAACTTAGACCGTTCAGGAGACGTAAACTTTTATCCCGCAGCGAAAAATGTTATTTGCTCAAATTTTGATCTGTTCAATTTTGACTACGTCCGATTCAATTAAAACTTTGAGAAACATCTGGACGCCGAGTTACTCGGCGTTTCGTCTGGATCCAAGCTGTTTGCAAATGCGAATCTGGCCGCGGTTAGCGGGATAAAGGCGAATGTGATTATGTTATTCTGTTATGTGAACAAGTAAAACACATTTAATCTTTACTAACGCTAAATGGTAAGTAGAAATTGAGCAAAGGTTTACAGAAATTTAATAAAATGAAAGTTTAGCTTTAACACACGAATTGCGCGGTCTTATTGCGTTAAAACTATGTGTTGAAACGATGTAACAGATGATTTAGTTAATTTCAAGAAAATAGATAGAAAAGTTTTGCCGTTGTCTTAGTAAGGCGAATTATCTTATACGCCATGTGATGTGTGGAAGCGCCATATATTTAACCCTTTCGCTGCCAAACTCTGTCGTCTGCTAACTTTGTCG
The DNA here is from genome assembly GCA_963576725.1 of Azorinus chamasolen. Classification (NCBI taxonomy): domain Eukaryota; kingdom Metazoa; phylum Mollusca; class Bivalvia; order Cardiida; family Solecurtidae; genus Azorinus; species Azorinus chamasolen. The sequence goes on along the minus strand of OY755238.1, from coordinate 75,300,049 downwards.
TCTGCTGCAAATTTTCACAATTTTTTACAAATGCCGGATCTGTGATTACCTATGCAAACAGTTTGGATCCAGATGAGACGCCGAGTAACTCGGCGTCTCATTAGGATCCAAACTGTTTGTTACTGTTACTATGTTTTTGAAACAAAAATGTAGAAAATAAAAACGTAGCAGACGACAAAGTTAGCAGACGACAGAATTTGGCAGCGAAAGGGTTAACCTGGCAAAGATTCATGTAACAAATAATGACATCATGAATATGTATAGCTGGTTTTATAATGCTAGCTATATGAACACATGATTGTTCGACCCTTACAGGAATTGTGGAAGATGAATATAATGTCATAAGCAAACAGAACAGGTGATCAGACTCGTAACATACGCTTTGGGATGTGTTTTACCGTCCTCACATTTCGCCAATGTCTTCAATGAAGAAATTAATGGCTCAAACCCAATCTTTGAGGGTAAACCATAAATGTAGTAATATTTCAGTCCGATAAGAATCTTCCAGAGAAGAGCAACTCCATTAAATTGAAAGGAACGGAGTATGAAATGAATAAACCCTGATGCATCTTCAGTTTCTGTTCCGGTAATGTTAAGTGGTGATAATTATTGCCAGTGGCATGTACTATAGAGCCTCGGTAAGGCGACCAGTTAGCGTATAATAATTATAGTCTTAGAATGCAGGTGGTTGCTTAATGCATGGCAAAAGTAATGCGAAGAAACAATGCCTTAAAAAGCACGACCATCTTGTTTAATGCAGGGCAAAATTAATGCTCATACAGGAGTTTTTGCGTTACTTTCGTCTTGCAGTAAGCTACTATACTTGTCCTCAAGTCCAGATTTAGACGTATTTGAAGTACAGTAAAACCTGTCTATAACGGCCACTCAATTGTGTTAATTAGTTGGTATTTAGGGCAGGTGGCTACTTAAAGCAAGGTAAAAGTAAAACAGAACGCTCCTATAGGAGCGTTCTGTTTCAATTTCACCTTGCTTTAAGCATCCACCTGCCTTTAACAACCAAAAAATTGATGTAATTGAGTGGTCGTTATAGAGAGGTTTTACTGTAGTCACTTTAGAGAAGTTTTATTGTTACATTACTCGGGGTAACAGTGCACACTTGTGTGGCATTCTCTAAACTATTAAAGCTTTACAATGGTGTCGTCTATTGATATTTCAAAGAAACAATATCTTAAAAAACACGACCATGGGTGGATCCCTAGTGACTCAGTGTACTTCATGATCTGACCCGTGTTCTGATTGATCACTGGCTAGTGTAAGTACTTTGAAAGGTCTGTTCTAGAATAAATGGATGTTAGTGTAAGTGATTTGAAAGGTCTGTTCAAGAACAAATGGATCTAGATTTCAATATGAATTGAGGATGTGGCGTCTGTGGTGTTTGTGGCGAGCGGGTTAACGGAGCAGAACAGACATAATCGATTCTGTCAGTAGATCTAGGTCTATATCTGGTGAAAATAGATCTAGGAATCTTTCGAGGTATGAATGCCCAATTACAGCCGATACGAGATACATTTATTGTACACGAATGCCTAGCAATAAAACCATTCATTCGTACCATACTTAGATTGAATTTGGAACACCTCGTGACCTTATTAAGCAAAATGTTCGCTATTTAAAGATACAGTAAAACCCCGCTAATGCGACCACCTAAAAGAGGTGTAATTCTGGGTACTATATGCAGGTGGTAGCTTAATGCAGGACAGAAGTAATGCAGAAAGCTCCTAGAGGAGCTTTCTGCATTACTTTTGTCCTGCATTAAGCAACCACCTGCTTATAAAGACAGCCATGTTTGTTCATTAAGTGGTCGCATTAGAGAGCGGTTCTACTGTATATACGAGGATTATGATGCGCAACTTTACACGACATACACGCCTAATAGAATGTGTGTAATACGAAACGAAGATCATCTGTATATGCTTGTATTTCGAAAACTTCATTTATATGTACAAGTATATGATGAATTACAATATTGACTTCTAAGCATGGACCAAGGTATGTGTTGGTCAGGCTCTAAGATTATAAAACGTTCTGCTTGAGTCTGAGTAAATTATCAATATCTGATTGGTTCAAATATTGAGGAAGCTCAAATTCTGACCAGTCAGATGAACCTAGGCCTTGTACGAATAAATGTACGCTCTAAACCTCATGGGAACGTTACAAAGGGGAGACAGCAATATCCGATATCAAGCATTTATCTAAGTTCACAAAACAGTAAAACAAGCAATTCTCTTTATTATCAAGCGATGAAGTGCGAACTGTCATTCGATTTCTTAAAGAATATATCTGAACGTGTATAGGTCTAGGTGTAACGTCAAACTAATGTGATATCCTCAACTCTCTACTTTAACAGCAAGAACATTTGGAATTCATTGCTAGAGAAAGTGCAGTTTGTTAAAAACCAAAAAAAGGTCAAGAAAGAAATTAAAAAGTTTTACCTGGAACACTATTAGAGTTTCATACCTAATATTAGACTATATTAACATTGACCAAATACTATAAACTAGGCATTTTGTAATTTTTACAAAAGAACACCCTTTATTTCAAATAAGTTTTATTTTTCAACTGAACCAGATTTACTTTCATCTTTTCGAAGATATTATAAGCATTTCTTCTAATTTCGGGACCCCAGTGGAAATATCATATATAAGTCATTATCAAAGTCAACTTAGATCTAGATCTATTTTTTATCATCATCATTTTAACATATTATACAATCTTATTGGGTCGAACTACACTACTCTAATATTTCAATATAACTGATTATAAATAAAATTGCTTCTATGTAATATTTATATATGGAAATCATTACAATTATGATTGTACAATATCTTTAAATATGTCATGTAATATCTTGTAATTTGTATGCCAATTTAGATGCTAACAAAATCTATCTCTCTATCTAAGAACTATGTGTTGATGTGAGCTAGCTTTTTACGTATGACGTCAACGACGCGATGACGTTGCATTCTAAGCTCCGCGCATCATTATCCAATATTATGTGTAAGTGATGATGTGTAAGCTTTTTATATAAATCGTGACATGTTTTTTATATCAGCTACAAGAAGTTGATTATCCTCTATGCATATTTGTTTCTTGCATAGATGAAGTAATGTACATGTATACTGGATTTAATTACAAAATAACTGTTGCCTTTAGGTTCTGTCGATATGAGGACTGGCCGATCTTGGAAAGGTGGATTCGACATCGACTTACGCTCTCATTCGATATTAATCATTTCTTCATATTACTTTATTATAAATAGTAATAATTTTATTGTTGTCTTTATTATGGTCATAATGATACTACTAATAAAGATATACACTGCTTGTCTCAAATCTTATTTTCGATTGATCACACTGACAGACGAATGCCTGCAGAAACACATGGATATAGCAGGCGATACGCATAAATTTATGCAAGTGCGTAACATCCATCGGAAAGGTGAAAACATTATTATGGCCAAAATGGAACAAAAGTCGAAGGCTAAGGGGGTGTGGGGGCATACTTTGATAAACGTTCTGTCTTGTCGTGTAAGCTTTAACCCATTCCTTATATTGACGCCCCTGTAAAAGTCACAGCAAATGCTCAATTTATCACAGTGGTTTAAAAACTACACAATTCTAAAATTCTCCTTTCTGTATTTAATGCTCCTTTTCGGTAGATTTATTCAATGAGGCTGGGTCTAAAAATAGTCTAGGAGGGAATGGGTTAGATGAAAAAGGCCACATATCAATATAGAATTGTGAAGTGGTATTTCAAAGCTAAAGTCAAATGCTAAGTAAAATTTAATTGACACAGGTCGTTTACAATTATGTTTCAATTTTTAAGGAACTAGAAGTAAGCTCTGTTTGTTCTTTAATATTTTATTGGCCTATCTATAGGTTTACATTTGCAAACAGATTGGATCCATATGGGACGAGAGTTAGATCGGTGTCTCATCAATATTAAAAAACTGTTGACTCTAATATTGTACATTTATAGAGAATATATATATATATCTATCATATTGAGAAATTTAAGTGACGAAAATATGATCTGTTGACAACTTGGTCGGCTTGCAAACGGTCGATTCTCTAATTTTGCTAGTTGATGCACGGAATGACATATTTGATAATTTTATTAGTCTTTTCATGAGCTCCCAGCAAACACTATATACCAAATGATACCTAATCCATCTGAAGTAAGCACTTCCGAGACTTTGATCAATCTCAGGAGTTCAGGCAAGCTCTCAATGGATATTGATCGCTTGCAAATGGCGGCGCTGGATGCCAACTTCCGGGATTGCTCAAATGCCGCCCGATCGCCCCCAAGCCCACGACAATAAAGGAAATTGGAAAAAGTTTTCTTCACAATTTTCAAAGAGTTGGCACTCTAATGGCGATGATGTTAATCAAGTTGGATTTGAAAGAATTATTTGTCGCATGAAGTTACAGGTGTAGTCTGTTAGACCCAGTCTGTTTCCAATGATAACAGTAGTTAGGGTCTGTATTAAATGACGTTATTAGTACAGGTAGGATGTCAATGAACATTGGTTTGTTTGACAGTGTCGCTACGTGTGGAGTTTTAACCATTTGAATGCGGTAAAAGAGTGTACTTATCTGAAAACAATGAAGACCCAGATCTGACGGCGTCTGGAGGAGCACTCGGGTCAAGATCTGCAGAGTTTATTTTCCAAAATCCTCTAGCAGAGTCAGGCCTTTCATAGTATATGGAATCTGTCAGATGGACTGATCCACGTTGAATATTCGTCATGCAAAAGGTTAAGTTATTGGTACCGATGGTTACTGATGCCTGGTCAAATAAAAAGTAAAGTGCCTAGTTATAGTCTACTTTCAGTCCCGAGGACCGCTCAGCCGACTGTACATAACTGATTATTGAAACGTAAGTGGTATCAGTTCTACAATATATTAACCCTTTCCCTGATCAATATTCATGCAAGAAAATATGACTTCATGAATGTTTATCACCTGAAATTTTTAAAGCTTTCTATTTTCTTTGACATAAACTGTAAAGTCAGATCAAACAGGGCATATCCTGATCAGACAGCTCTTATTGGAGCCGTCTGATCTGGGTCTACACTGTTTGCAAATGCGTGAAAAGGCGTTTATATGAAGACATCATCAAGAAACACCATTCCATATGCATACAATAAAAGGCGCGAGAGCGTTAATTGCATTTCAGAATTTCATATTATTCTACCAGGGAGTAAACACTTCAGCTATTTGTTCCATAACATCATGTTGATAAGACGAACATCTTGCTAAATTTGAAGTCTCCTACTCAAACGAAACTTTATGCAATATTGCAATCTCTGTGGTTACGATATTTGAAAAGAAGTAGAAAATTGATATGACTTTTGTCACTTAGCAATAAATAACAATGGCGCTTTAGAACTGCCCCTTTTCGAAACGTATACAATTGTAGCCATCTGAAGTCATATACAGTTGAACTTCGATATCTCGAACTTGGATAACTCGACTTCGGGATAACTCGAAGTAAAAGTTCGATCCTTCCAAATCTTACACTACAGAATTGTTTTACACTTACTTAGAAAAACAAATGACAGCTTAACCCATTACCTCATAGGCTATTTTTAGACCCAACCTCCTTCAATAGATCTACCGAAAAGGAGCATTAACTAGAGAAAAAGAATATTTTTAGAATTTTGTAGTTTGAAACCATTATGATAAATAGAGCATTTGCTCCTATAGGAGCAAATGCTCTATTTATCACAATGGTTTCACAAAGTGACTCGTCAATATGAGGGAATGGGTTAAAAGCAGATCGAAAGTAATGCTGAAAACTCATGTAGCTCCTTAAGACACGCATTAAGCTGTGAACTTTATAAATTGTTCAGATTAGAAATTGTATGGTCCCTTGAATTTCGAGACATCGAAGTACAACTGTAATTATATCGAAATATATGCAGCAAAACCACGGACATTTCCTCATTATTTTACTGCTGGTAAATATGGTGCTACGTTTTAACCATTTAAATAATGAATATTCATGTAAGAAATAATTACATCATGAATATGTATTAGTTAAAATGCTAGTTTATAATGGTATATGAACACATGCGTGTTGGGCTATGGATTACACTATAGAATTAGATTTTATAATCCTATAAGTAAACAGAACAGACACTTCTCAGACGACTCCTTCTGATCTGGATCTACACCGTTTACAAATGCGTCGAACACGGTATCCCTATCAGGTAAGTGCTTGGCAGACGGAAAAGAGGACAATAGTGGGAGAAAAAGGGACAGAGCTCGAATAAGGGGAAATAATTAATTTAGTAACATTTTAACATATTTCAACGTTTGTTTCCCTTAGTAGAGGTGAGACGCGGTCTTAGTTTTCTATCAGTTCTTATTTCCAAACTAAGTTACGCATGATTTTTATCGATACAGAGACAGGTTTGATACAAATCATAAACACTTTAACGCCTACAACGCTGACTTTTCAAAATGGACTATTCCAAAACTCAAACAGGTCGGGGATGCTTCTAAAGAAAAACATGACAAAAAGCATACACTGATGAGAGGGCTCTTCTAGGGGACCTCTTATCTTGATCTACACTGTTTGCAAAGGAGATTAGTGAATCGTGTCCCGCACTGTAAGGGTTAACCATTACTCAGCTGTAAAATGTATATTCGCTCAAACTGATTTGTTGTATTAACCCTTCGCTTGCTATTCACGTCAATAAAATTATACCTACCTGTAAATAGTGAAGAGCCAGATGAGACAGCTCCTGCAGGAGCTGTCTCATCAGGATCTGCACTATTTACAAATTGATTGTGCAACAAGTGCACTCCGCAGCAGTGATTGCACAGCGAAATACTTGTACACAGTGAAGATATATGTTGTATTAATTTTTGGAACTCAATTCAGATTCGTGTTAACATTTTCACTCATAGAAAAATATTTTTCACGAATATGCAAACAGTAGGACCCGTCTGACCAGAGTCTGCACTGTTTGCTTATGTGACAATATAGACCTAATTCTACAGTTTCTATCAATTTAGGTCCAACCACTTTGAATAAATCTACCGAAAAGGGGCATTACATGTAACTAGAGAAAATGAACCTTTTAGAATTTTGTAGTTTGGAACCATTGTAATAAATAGAGCATTTGCTCCTATAGTAGCAACACAATAGTTTCAATAGGTGATTTTTACAGAGGCATAGAAAGGCGTATTTATGGAGGAAAAGGTTAATCTCTTTAACCCTTACAATGCTGAAGTTTCAAATGGACTATTCCAAATTCAAACAGGTCAATCATACGGTGAATATTTGGGGATTTTTCTAAAGAAAAATGTAACATGACAAACAGCCCAGAGCCTGATGGATGTTCTATAAACAGACAGATGAGACCCTGATAAGATGGCTCCTACAGTTTGCGTAAAATGCGCATATACATGGAGTAAAGGATTTTGACTGGTGGCAGCTAAACGCTTAACTCCATGCATATTCACGTACCGAATAATGACATCATGCATACTAATTAGATTGTTATAATAACACATGGACACAGGAATATTTAACCATGACAGGAGCTGTAGAATCATGTCTATATTATACAACAAGCAAACAGAGCAGACCCAGATCTGACGGCTCCTATAGGAGCCGTCTGACTGGGTCTTCTCTATTTGCAAAGGCGTACAAAGGCGTATTTATGGAGTAAAGGGTTAATACAGAGTGAAAATCATACAGAAAACTCATCTGAGAGTGTTTTGCATCATGTTCGCCTTGCATTAGGCAGCCATCTGCATAACAAGTTCTTAATTATTCTTTACTGAAAGTTCAGATTTTCGAGGTTTTAATGTATTTACGAATGTTATGAATCAGAGTGACACATACATCAACCAATATTCTTAAAATATTATTTTGATTATGGTTTTATTTGAGTGTGATCTTACGCTTTAACCCTTTCCCTGTTCTATGTTAATTCCAACGTTCAATACTTACTGAATAGTCATGGGCAAACTAGTTATAATGAAACATGGAATGTGAAACATTGTAGCCATTTTAGAAAGAAAAGATCTTTAAAGATCCATTAGCAAACAGAGCAGACACTGATCAGACGAATCATATAGGAGCCGTCTGATCTGGGTGTACTCTGTTTACGAATACGTGAAAACACGTTTATATGAGGAAGAAGGTTAATAAATTTTTAACCCTTATCCCACTGTGATTCTAGTGCAATGTAGGCTGCCTCTGACCCGATCAAACTTTTGAGAAACTATTGACCATGTGTCACACAGCTTGGATCCTGATGAGACGTCGAGTTACTCGGTGTCTTATCTACATTCAAACTGTTTACTATATGCGAGTCATGTCACAGTGTGGATAAGAGATTAGTGAATCTGCAAAGAGAGTGCCGTGAGACTAAATAATACATTTTAGCTAAGGTTTTGCAACTTTTATGTGATTTAACAAGTTATTGACTAAAGCGTAAACTTTATGGACGCTAAAAGCGGTAATAATTCATTGGAAATCAATGCATAATTACCTAAGGATGGACAGTTTAAGTACTTGCCCAAAGCGGATCTGTGTTATGTAACCATTGCATATATGTTTGGCGGCAGCTGCACATGTACAGCTAGTAAAGGCACGTACATTACGCTACAGTTTGTATTTTAACAACTAGCCCCTAGGATCGCAAAATACAGTAAACCCCCTCTAATGCGACCACCTAAAAGAGGCATACTTCTGGGTGGCAGAGGCAGGTGGTAGCTTAATGCAGGACGAAAGTTATGCAGAAAGCTCCTATAGGAGCTTTCTGCATAACTTTCGTCCTGCATTAAGCAGTCACATGCTTATAAAGACAGCTATGTTTATTCATTAAGTGGTCGCATTAGAGGGTTTCTACTGTATATTGAACGCTTTGTACGATCAAGGCAAATCTGTGTAGTTACCTTTGCAAACACCTGGGCCCAAATAAGACGTCGAATAACTCGCCCCTTTTGTTGGGTTCAAACTTACTAATCACACCGATTGTACTTTTCAGGACACAAATGTTCGCCACAAATGTGCAAATGTTCGTCAATAATGACTTCTCTATCGAACACCCACTCTCCCCCCTCCTCCGGTTTGTAAAGCTAATCAATTCAATTTGGCACCATTTTTGATAACTTTAGTTTAGACTAATGTAATAGCACATATTGTAGACCCTGGTCAAACGGCTCCACCAGGAACCATTTGGTCTTAGGCCTGCACTATTACCAATGTATATCGTCCGAATACTTACGGAACTACCAGGCTGTAAGAAGATTGCATCCTCGGGAAACATGTGACTACAGAAGAACCCGTCTTAACCCTTTCCCACACAGATACGTGTTTTCCCACATTGGCAAACAGAGAAAACCCAGATGAGACAGCTCCTAAAGGAGCTGTCTCATCTGGGTCTGCCCTGTTTGCTTATGGAATAAGATATATCTGTTTCTTTAGTTTCTGAAATGGTTGAAAAAATTCCACTGTCCATTTTATATCATAACACTTTTGTTCATGAATATTCAATAGGCTCGTATTCGAATCCTGAATAAATACTGAACAGGGAAAGGGTTAAGCAGTAACTACAGAGAGGTCTAATTATGGGTCAGTTAGGCAGGTGGTAGCTTAATGCACGTCAAAAGTAATGCAAAAGTATAGGAGCTTTCTGCATTAATTTTGCCCTGCATTAAGCATTAAGCAACAACCTGCTTTTAGGACTCATGAGTATTTTCAATAAACAAATGGCGGCTTAAGACAATTTTTACTGTAATACAGAGTATACAGCTATAGATATGACTCACACTGATCTGCCAAATATATTTCTTGCCGGTGTTCATTAGAACCCCCATGCAGAAACGATAATTATTCTAATGAGTACCAGCAATAAAGAGTTTTGCGGAGGAGGGTCGATTTTCTAATGAGTACAAGCTAGATAGGGTAAGTGAATGTGGGTCGATTGTAATGAGTACCAGAAATATACGAGTATATGTTACCTGTATTTACTAAGTACATCTCTCATGCACAGTTATGGTATAAAGCATTTTGCTTGAAACTGAGCTCATCCTCAAGTATCTGAATTGTCAGGGAAACTCAAAATCTGACAAATCAGATACTCGCAAATAGTGCAGACCGAGTTCAAACGGCTCCTGGAGGAGCTGAGTACTATTTCAGTCTTAAAACCCCTGGGTAGACTGTCTATCGCCACGGTCATTGCGCATGCTCCAATCAGAAGATTGATCATGCCACGTCAATACAGAGTCTGCAGTTTAGCCCTTTCCTTCATATAAACGTATTTTCACGCATTTACAAACAGAGTAGACCCAGATCTGACCGTCTGATCAGGGTCAGCTCTGTTTGCTTGCGGTATAATAAGGATATGATTCTACAATTTCTGTCTGAGCCAAAACATCCAGTGTACATATGCCATCATAAAAATCAGATAATAAATATTCATGATGATATTATTTCTTACAAGAAAATTGAACAGGGAAATGGTTAATTAACCGTCATCCTATCAGTACACATATGTCATACTTAAACCTATCAAATGTAGATATTGGTCAGATACCGATTTATGACAATGTGACTGATCTAGTTCTACATTGCTTTTTAAGAACATACAAGTTACATTTCACCCAATGCCATTGTATTCTGAATGTATATGCACTAATTACCATGCGTATCTGGACAAACAATAATCCTTCCTCTCTATGGGTTAGTTAATGTGAGAGTGTTCTGATAACTTTGAAATAGACTGACATAGAAACAAACAATATGGACCCTGATCAAACGTCTACTTCAGGAGTATTTTGATCTGGGTCTGCACTTCAGCATTGTCGGCACGAGGACATGAAACTCTCGCGTCTATATGGAACGCTTTCCGTGGAATTTCACTGGTAGGAGAGCTGATTTATTAAGAATTCTGAGAATATTATTGAAATGTAATTTTTGGTTTATAAGTGTAATAACAGTATGCATGGAAATAATACAATTTTATATAGTTGGAAACAGGTCGACAGTTTTGTTTATCCCTTGTGAATTGTTTGTATTTTGAAAATAGAAATATTATAAAATGATTTTTCCTAATTTCTCCTATGGTCGGGACTAATTAAATATTTAGTACTGCTCCGGAAATATTATAAACGGTAACAGCCGAGGTACGATGACTAAAACATTGCCGAAGATAAATGCACATTCCAATGAATTTCATTTTGGGTTAATGCCGATTTAAAGCTATTTTTAAGAAATAACGTATATTTGCTTTTTAAAGTTTGGTCCACTTAAGAGTAAACATCCTACAAATTAGCTGTATAAATAAATGTTATAGTTTATTATCGACTTGAAGTCGGTCACGATATCGATGTCATTTCAACCCACAACTTGCACGGAGATCACTCCATAACAGAGAAACATTTTGCAGTACAATTTCGAGTGGGTGCATATTCACGTAAGAAGTACAAATGTAATGAAAACATGAATAGTTATTGTCTAATTTTATAATGACAGGATTATTTTGGTACTGGTGGAAACTAGAGTCGACTCTATGATAATTTCATAAGTAAATAGAGAAGACCTTGATCATATGTACGACTATTCTAGGAGCTGATTGATATGGGTCTACTCCATATGCAATGCGTGAAAATGCGTTTACATGGGGGAAATGGTTATGTAAAATAATAGCTGTTCAACAGCATTTTCTTTTATTGCTATTTTTGCAGAGGGGTGGGGGCGAAGTGTTTGTTAGTTAGATAGATAGAATTATTTCAATATTGCGCAAGTAAAACATGGTTACAATAGCAATTTCATCAAATTAAAATAGTTCTCTCTTACGGTATGACCTCCGCTAAACAGGTAGGGTCCTTTCTGCTCTTACAGGAAAATTAACCTTTATATTAACATAGGATACTGAAATATTCATGACATCAGCGTACAGTTTACATTATAAAAAGTGTAAGATTAAATTCCAAATATATATTTAGCGGTATGAAGTGTTTGTTTTTTTAACTAGAATAGAAAAAGTGCTATTGTAGCAGCATATGCTCTAGATCCAAACCATGATGTTTTGGTAAATTTATTTGATTGTATCTCGGGGACGTTAGTTTCTAAATCGTGATAAAACTTTTGCAAATAGTTTGGATCTAGATTAGTTTCGGAATTTTGATTAGGATCAAAACTGCGTTGTGATTTAGACCTAAATTGTTTTGACAGCCATTTAGTGGTGGACTAATTGTAGAATATTGCAGGTGTATAAAGAGAATGTATTTTCTTAACTCGAGTTTCCTTTGTACTGTTATTTCGTATTTGGTGTGTTAAGCCTACTTAGTAAACAGTATGGATCCTGATGACACATCGGTTTATTCAATGTCTCCTCCGGATCTAAACCGCTCGATGCTTTTATTGCATATACGATGAATAAATACAATATTTTAATATGATAGAATTCAAGTTATGGAGCAGATGTCACTTTGATTACCAGTTTAAAGATTACTCATGTCACAGAATTGATCATCACGTTCATCACCCTATTAAAATTGAAATGTACAGCAGAACCTGTATTAAAGGACTATTAATTCCCTGAACGCTCAAAGAAAACAACAGGTGGTTGTTACCCCTGTCCTTCTCTATGTTTATACACCAGTAAATAATGTTATAACAAAATAGACAAATTAATAGCAATTGATTTAGTGACGAAAACTAGCATTTTTACTTGTGTTGCACATCTAATGGGAATGTACATGCGATATGGACACATATCACGTTTGTCTACAAGCATGTCAAGTTGCTCAGGTTTTATAAAGTTTTCCATGATATTACAAATGTTTTGTTACGAGTTCCATTTATGCTAGTCCATTACTTGTCCAGTATTGATAAAGTTTATATTTATTTTCTGGTGTTATCTTTATGAATTGCCCTATTTCACACAGTTCACTTTCCACATTTAATGTGCTAATCATTAGAATAAACGCACATTTTATATAACATCATATGTGATACAAAATATACAGTTTTCTTCAATACTTTAATTTTTAATAGTTACAATACCCCCCACACGAATAAACACTATTGCATCGACAAAGTTTTTTATATCAAACACATGAAATATTTATCTTCTCCATGTTTTTCCATATGCTGCTTTTCAATATATGAACACATTATTACTGGATTTTGGGCACATTTTAATAGGTTTGCTAGTACAGACTGTAAATGCCATGTTTTATTTCTCCCTTGTTGTTATCCAACTCTATTCGCGCCCTTTTATGCTTTGCATCAATAGTTTCTTGTAGGTAGCTATGGTATGTTTTGCCATGCTGCTTCGTTGTTATTTCAGACCATAAGGATACTGTTCTCAGTTAACTACCATTCTATATTTTCGAAAAAAGGTAACTTAAAAAGTGTTACAGGGAACACGTTTGCACTTGTCGTTGATTGATCAGATATTTTGTTTTTGGTTCCAGAATAGTTCGAAGATGTAGGAACTGGTACGTTCAATATAAATCGAGCATTTGTCTTTCCAGACGCTCTGACACCTCAGGTAATCAGCTATATGTACAGACCAGAAAATAAAGAAGGTTACTATAGTTATTATGTAATATACAGTAAAACCTCGCTAAAATCCGAACGCACAAGTAAGTATGGACCTTTAAGACAGGTGACAGATATATGCGGTGTGAAAGTCACACAGAAAACTCCTCTTCTGCACTACCTTCACCTTGCATTATGAGCCACCTATCTAAAACGTTCTCAGTTCTTCTGTACTAAACGTTCGGATTAGCGAAATTGTATTGAAATTGTATTGTACAACCGTTGTTTAACTATTTCCCTGATCTATGTTTATTCCAAAGTTCAATACTTACTTAATATTCATGGACAAAATATGAATGAAATATGGTAGATGGAACATTGTAGCCATTTGAGAAAGTAAAGAAGAAGATATTTCAAATTGCATTACCAAACAGAACAGACCCTGATCAGACGGCTCCTATAGGAGCCGTCTGATCTGGGTCTACTCTGTTTGCAAATGCGTGAAAGCACGTTTATATAAAAGAAAGAGTTAAACCAACATACCGGTAAGTCCAAGTTCGTATATAAAGATATTCAAAATATGTTCAGAAAAGAAACATGGTTTGAATGAAAGGGTATTCGGAGGATGAGTGTTCAAGCACATGGCAAATTGCACATGAATAATGCATTAGATATATACATACTATATATGTATACATGTATACTACATCAACATAATTAAAAACAGAGCATATTACATCTCATTTAACATGTAAGGTGTATGCAGTTTCATTATGATGCAACTAACGGAATTTAAAAAACGCGTTCTACCAAACAAACTCTGAAACAAGAGCATTGTTATCTGACTTATACAGTGGTCCCTCTCTACAACGACACCCTTTGGGATACGAAGATTGTTATAGGGAGGGAAAATCAAACATAATTAGCTTGTTTGCAGATCCCGAAATAAGGTGTATATCGAGAACTAAAACCGTTATGCCTCCATCAAATCCTATGTTGTGACCACTCTTTAGAATCGCCACAAAGTGACGATTCTAAAGAGTGGTCACAACATAGGGTTTGATGGAGGCATAAAGAAATTACGATGGAAAAAAGTTTTGTCTGGAGCCTTGTTGTTTCGGAAACAGTGACATGCGTTGTTGTAAGGAGAGAATCGTTATTGAGAGGGCCGTTGTAGGGAGGGAGCACTGTAGATATTACAAATGTGTTATACGTCACGTGTATGACTGTCACTTTGATTGATGCAGAAAGAGGTCAAATGTTTCGTATGCTCTCATCAGTCACTATGCACGTGCTGCGGGAATTGACCGCTATCTTGGCGCACCGTCTCGCGCTTTTTTCAGCTTTTGGCGATTCCATGTACCAAATAGTCTGGCATTGAACATGCTACCGGCGTTTCAATGATTATATTAACATATGGTTTCGACCCTGGTTAGACTAAACTCAATGTCTCACCAGGATCCAAACTGTTTAATATTGGTTCATGTATGTTGAAAAGAACCGGAAGACACCTGTAACGAGGATAAGTGAATAACAAATATATGTTTTGGTGAAAATAATGCTTAGCGCTCTAAAGGTTGAACTTTGCTGCATAAAAACCCACGTTGCTCAGCAAATTCAGTCGCTTTTGGGCTGTTCCGAATAGAAGTAAGGTGAGTAATTAAGACTGTGTTCTTTGCATCTGCTCATCCATGTAGAACGAATTAAAAGTGATCGAACATATTTTAATATTTCAATATCTATTTCAATATCTTTTACTCCTATGGAGCAAATGCTCTATTTATCACAATGGTTTCAAACTACAAAATTCTAAAACAAATCCTATTCTCTAGTTAATGCTCCTTTTCGGTAGAGTTATTCAAAGAGGTTGTATCTAAAAATAGCTTATGAGGTAATGGGTTAAACAAATAAATTGGCAACTAGGTATTATGTACTTGTGCATGTAGATGTTTGCAGGTTTTACTATTTCTCAATACATGCACTTTTCATTAAGGTTTACGCTGAACATACACAGCGAACGTATATAATCTGCTCCGTTTAGCTGTAAGCTCATGTTCTTTAGTGCCCGTTTCATTTGTGCGTCTGTCAGCGATACATATAATGGTGCGTTCTCAAATACTAAAATCATCATTTCTCCAAAAAACCCTATGTTGTGACCACTCTTTAGTTTGGTTAAGGGTAAGCAAGTAGTTCCGTGTTGTTTGTCGTACATGTACCAAGAAGTCACACGGTAAAATACGAGGATAGAAGTTCATGCATGCAGCTTCAAAACTTTGGAATGCTCAGTCGTCAGACGCAAGATTACTGGCATTTTTTAAAAGATGTCTGAAAACGCATTTCTGCAAAGTATTTTACTAGGAAAATTTAGAAAATATAGCTAATAATTATCAATTATGATGACTGCTGCATTAGCCACGGAGTGTCGATTCTGCCACTCTCTTGTGACTGTTTGAACACTTGCCCAATGCCGAACTAGCACCCCCTAATGCCACGGGCGCACTGTTTTCAAACATGGCACCCGGTTCATATGTATCTTGCTTGCATTGCTGCACTGCTTCAACTAGCATCAGCAATTCCTGTTAAGCTAACCTAAGTTCCTTATTTTGGCTTACCGGGGAACTGGGTCATTTAATGTATGGGCAGTGGGCAAGTCAAACTTGAACTGTTCGAGGTAGCACTGTGTGTCTCAATCGTTGTCAATTAGTCTGATATTAATCCTTTGCCATTTTGCTTATTGGGTATATATATAATGATTATTTGTAATGTTTGATATTATTATTTGATGTAAATTTTATTAGCTACAAATATGACCAATTCTGTTCCCCATTGTCCTACATATGTACAGCAACGTGTTATGGGTTGTGTTGTATGCCATACATACACACAAGCAAGGTAGATCTGGTTCATAACTGTATGACGTACTCATACTGCACATAGAATGTTACATTTGGTTTTTGTGATCTGATTGAGCTGACACGATATAGTCACAGTATGCGCCTATGTCTCTAATTTACGGGCAAACAAACTTACGGAAAAGGAGTGTTTGGTCTTAACTATAATTCTTAATCTAATTCCATTTGTATTATTTTTACCGATATATATCTTAAATATATTTTGTTTCAATGTATTGAATATACCTAGTGTTTTAAAATGTAATTTATTCATATGAAGTGCTTTTGTATCGATGATGATGATGATGATGATGATGATAATAAATAATAATAATAATAAGCACTGTTAACACTTTCTTTCATGCATATTCATTTAAAAAATATTGAATATAAGAGCCGCCTGGTTTAGGTCGGCTCTATTTGTAAAGGCGTCAAATTGCGTCTCTCTCAAAACTATTTCCCCAATATGACCTGCAGGAACCACTACCATGAAGGCGTTTACAGTTGGTGCTGTTGCCCTGCTTTGCGTGGCAGTTGTGACAGCTGGTGGCTTCTACGGTGGTCCGATCGGGTACGGTGGGGCTGGAGGTTTCGGTGGCGGCGGTGTCGGTTTCGGAGGTGGTGGGGGTTTCGGTGGTGGTGGCGGACTCATGGGCATATTTTCTTCTCTCATCTTCCGTGAGTAGACATTCTTTATCCCCATTTATCCTATTGTATAAAAACTAATCACTGAGTGTCAAAATAAGACGTTAAAATATTCTTCCCTGTCTTAAAGATGGATAATGATAGTTATCTGATTGTTCGGATTACTGAAGTTTTACTGCGTTTATTCTAAAAACAGTTGTTACGCACTAAAACGTATAGATTACAGTGATCCACATATTTCAAGACTCAATCATTTTCAGAAATACATGTATCAAACTTATCCTAATAATTCTCTAAACATGATGAGCGTTTGCAATGTATATTGTATTGCTGAATTGAAACAAGAACACAGAAATAAAACAACTCGTTGTACTTTAGTTCTGATATTCGTATTCATGTGTCTATGATTCAAGAAACTGTATAATTTTAAGGTTCTATTTCAGTTGTTATAGTCATATACATGTTCATTGTTCTATTTCAGTTATTATATTCTTATTCATGTTTTATGGTTCTATTTCAGTTTTTGTATTCCTATTCATGTTTTGGGTCGGTCTATTTTAGTTATTATAATTTTATTAGTATTCTTGTTTAGTACATAGTTGCATTTCAATATCATCATATTCGTATTAATATTGTATGGTTCTGTTTCAATAATTATATTCATTTTAAAGTAGAATGGTTCTATTGCAGCTATTATATTCGAATTCATGGTGTGCTGATGTATTTCAGTTATTATATTCGTATTCATGTTGTATTGTTCTATTTCAGTTATTATATTCGTATTCATGTTGTGCAGTTGTATTTCAATTATTATATTCGTATTCATGCTGTATTGTCCTATTTCAGTTATTACAATCGTATCCATGTTGTATTATTCTATTTCAGTTATTATATTCGTATCAATTATTGATGGCCTATTCGACAATGACGACTCTTACGGAGGAGGAGGAGGTGGTGGATATAGTGGATATGGAAAATCCTCTTACAGTGAAGGAGGTGATGGCGGATATGGAAAACATTCCATGATGGATTATTAAGCCTACAAGGTAAATGTATTTCTGAAAATGAAGGATTATTAAAGCCTACAAGGCCACTAGACCAAAGTAAATAAAATGTTTTGTTTGAGTTTGAGTTCATCATTGCTTCTGATTGGTCAGCTTTTGAGTCTAAACTACAGTAAAACCTCGCTAATACGAAAACCCAATTAAGAATCTTTATCTGTCTTTTGGAAGTAGCTTAATGCAGAGTGAAAATCACGGAGAAAAGTATTTGAGGAGTTTTCTGCAAGACTTTCACCCTGTATTAAGCAACCACTTGCCTGAAATAGGTCAGTTATTCTTTACTAGAAGTTCGGTTTAATGAGGTGGTACTGTATTTTCCACTCCATTAGTTTCGTTTAAGGTTATCAAAAAGGCACATTACTCAGCTTTACAGACAAACGAACCGTAGAATTTTGAGGTTCATCATATGTGGGGTTAAGTACAGCAGAACCGGTCTTAAGCAGTCATCAAACAGAGTCTGCGTCTGTAAGGCAGATGGTAGCTTAATACAGGTTCAATGTAATGCAGAAGACTTCGATGGGAGTTTTCTGCATTACTTTTGTCCTGCATTAAGTGGCCACCTGCTCTTGAAAGGCTCCTGTGTTCAATCCAGATCCTATTGTAGGCAGAAAGGAAAAGTAACTCTTACATGCAGTTAACCATTTACTCCGTAAATACGCCTTTCTACGCCTTTGCAAACAGAGTAGACCCAGATCAGACGGCTCCAGTAGGAGCCGTCTGATCCGAGTCTACTCTGTTTGCTTATGATATAATAAAAACATGATTCTACAGTTTCTGCCATTTACAAAATGTCCCGTGTGCTATTATAGCAAATTAATCTATTTAACACTCTATTTAACAATGTGTTATGATAGCAAAGTAATCTACAGTATAACCTCTCTATAACGACCACTAAATTGTGTTAATTAGTTGGTTGCTTAAAGCTAGGTTAAAGTAAAACAGAACGCTTCTATAGGAGCATTCTGTTTCACTTTCACCTTGCTTTAAACATTCACCTGCCTTTAACACAAAATACTTGATGTAATTTAGTTGTCGTTATAGAGAGGTTTTACTGTATATATGGGAATATGATATGTAACATATCAACAAACGGAGCAGACACTGATCAAGCCGATCGTGCGGGAGTAGAGGTGTAGCAAGGTGGGGTTATCAAGAAAATGTTTACAAATCGAAGAATGGCACTGGGCAATCAGTATCGACTGCACAAACAATTAAACATGTCATGTATTTCTGTTTTGCTGCATTGGTTAATTCACGGTCATTCTACTTTTTTCAGATTGTGTTATGAATAAATGCAGAACTCAGGTAACCCGCATCGACTATCTACAATGACATGTATATAAATTATCCGGCGAAATATATATATAGCCCAGCACTCAATATGTGTTTTTGTTTTGTTATTAACCCTTCTTTGTAAAATAAGATCTAATAAAACCACCTATAAACCCTTACCCCGCAGTGAAAAAATAATGTCTGCTCAAATTTGGACATGATGCAATAGTTAAGACTACTTCCGATTGGATATAGGTTATGAGAAACTATTTGGTCGAGTGTCAACCAGCTTGTATCTTGATGAGACGCCGAGTTGCTCGGTGACTTATTTGGATCCAAGCTGTTATGCTAATTCCAGACAGGTCACGACTGGCGGGAGAAGAGTTATATATTATAAAATTATATATATATATATGTATGATCATTGTGAGGCCCACTGTATCATGTCACTTTCCGTACATCATATGTAGGAAAAATAGAAAACATGTGCACGCACGAACCCCCACCCCCCGCACATACATTTTGGGCGCAGCTCCTGACCAAATGCTGCGAGTCCTTATGGAACAAGCTACTTCCACAATCTTCCCTGCATGAAACTCCACATAAATAATCAACATTGTGAATAGTTGTGTTTTTCCCGATCCGGTCTATTTGGCCGACTATTTGACTGACTGGCAACCATCTTGAATTATTTATTCAGTTTTGGTGATTGACATGTTGAGGCATAGTTTGTTAAAACATTTTTATTCCTCAGTTGGATTAATTTGTCATGTCGTCGTGAACAATTAAGGTCTTTTTTCATGACACTGCACAAAAAAGGGAGTTAAGGTGGTATTTTCTGATATTAATCACCTTCAGTGATTACTCTAGTTTAAAACAAGTCAATGGGTGTGTTGGAAGGATGGCCGTAAGAAACATTTGTTTCAAACAATTTGATAGAAATATGACAAGGCACATGTACTTGGCTTAGATAATAATTCAAGTTGAATTTGAACAAACCTTTAAAATATATATTAACCCTTTCAGTACTGAGTTTTCAAATGGACTATTCCAAAACTCAAAAAGGGCAAACTTATCGTGAATGTTCAGGGATTGTTTTAAAAAGAAAAGGTGTAACATGACAAATAGTGTTGCCCCTGATAAGAGGACTCCTCTAGGATCACTCTCATCTAGGTCTACACTGTTTGCAAATGACATTATAGACTCGTTTCCAGCTCTTAAAGGCTTAATTTTATTTCTTTATTTCAGGCGGATTGTCAGGATGCTGGGTGATGCCCCAATGACAAGACCCAGCTTCAGACCTTTTTAAATATTTCGGGCGTTCCGTGAGGTGACAATGTCTTGAGCCAAACACAGCACAAGGTTTAAAACTATAAAATTGATGTGGCTGGGCTATGCTAGCCGGCGATGAACATATGGTATTCTGAGGCTACTTTGCCTGAGACGAACACTATGAAAACATGAAATTATATACAAAAAAAACCCTATGTTATGGTGATCAACAATACCTCAGCTTTGGGGCCAACAATTAAACAATAAACTATAACTGTGAACAACTACTACAGCCCCAAGCCAGCGAGACGGCTGGTCGATGCCTCAACTTCAAAATGGTGCTTGGAACAAAATCCTCAAGCTATGTCATGAAACTGTATAAATGTGAGCTATATACATGTAACCCTAGACTATGCGAGTTGAGACCCTAAGCATCAAACCCTGTTGAAACCTGTGGTTTGAAGCTATCTCAACACTACTGTGACTTCAAACCTACGTATCAGACCCTATGTCTCAAAGCATGTATGTAACCCTACGCTCTGAAACCTATCTTGAGCAGTGTATGAAACCTGCTTCAAGAAGCTTATAAAACTAACGCTTTGAAGCCTGCCTGCAGTATGTTCCGAGCCCGGCTCGAAAACACTGCCTCAAAAGGACGGCTTCAAAAAGACAGCCTCAAAAAGACGACTTCAAAAAGACGGCCTCAGGCAGACGGTTCAGCAACGCTCCGAACCCTGAGCACGGTCTTCTCAGCAAACCTGCTTCAAACCGAATATAACCCCAGGCTATATCAGTCTGAGCAACACTATCTCAATGCCTCAGCTACTCTGAGACCGCTATGAAATAGCAGTATAATATTATTAAAGGCTGGTTGGACAGTCTTAAACGTGCAATTTTCATGCCCAAAGAGAGAACTCAGAGGACAGTTACTTAGCCCATTCAAAGAACAGGTAACTGCACAATTACGTTGCCCAAGCAGACAATATATTCGCCAGTCTTTAACCTTAATGAGTGTGATACTCTATCAGTCAAAAACCAACGATATAGCTTCTATACATAAGTATATAAAGCCGTCACTGAAAGTTCTATGAATATTCAGTGCCCTGATCACAAAATAACCAGCAGTGATCGTTGAATAAGCTTGCGCCAGTCTCAGCATTTGTATACAGCTTCCATTAGTTTGAGGTACTTCAGAAAACTAGCATATAAACATTTTATTCATATTAATTATTTCGATTGACCAACCGCCTCACTCATTTGAATATATACACAGTACTAATTTTTATAAGGTATAAAACAAACAAAATGAAGTTTAAAAGTGAACTTACTTTGATAAACAACACATTAATGAAATCTAACTAACAATTAAAAATGGGAGATAATCCTGTATATACAAAACTACAGTTAACTCAAATCGCTTACCTAGCGATATACTACAGGTTTTCTTGACAACAGCCCCTTCTCAAGAAAACGCTCTACTGTTTTCAACTAATACAAGAAAATCTGTTACTCTATTGACGGCTCAGGTAGTCAGCATATACATTGTCTGAGCCCTTGATTACTTGAACCTTGAATTGATAATTTTGTAGAAACAGAGCCCATCTCATGATCCTACCACTCTCTATCTTGCATTTCTGAATGTATGACAATGGTGCGTGATCTGTCTGGAGTATGAACTCCGCACCATACAAGTACTTCTGAAATTTTCTAATGCCGAAGATGATGGCTAGGCACTCACGCTCTATGACGGAATAGTTTTTCTCCCTCTGTAGCAGCTTTTTGCTAGCATATGCTATGGGGAAAAAGCCATCTTTAAACTCTTGCATCAAGGCTGCTCCAACTCCACTGTCTGAGGCATCTGTTTGTAAAACAAAGGGCCTCTGGAAGTCTGGTAGCCTGAGGATGGGTGAGCGAGTTAACATGTCCTTGAGCGTATTGAACGCCTGCTCATGTTTATCCATCCAAACAACTGTGTTCGGCTTTCCTTTCTTCGTCAGGTCTGTGAGGGGAGACGCAACGTCGGCGAATGCTGGGATAAACTTCCTGTAATATCCCGCCAAACCTAAGAATGCTCGTACTTGCCTTTTGGTCCTGGGTCTATCTGCATTCTTGATCTTATGAAGCTTTTCTTGCTCCATCTGCAGCATACCTTTGCCAACTACATGTCCCGTGAATGAAATGTTTTCATATCCAATCATGCATTTGGATGGTCTTATGGTCAAGCCGGCGTCTCGAACTCTTGTAAAAACTTCTCTCAACATTCTGAGATGTGGCCCCCAGGACTGGGTATGGCCCATGATATCATCAACATAGTTGTCGGCATCACTGCAACCATGCAGCAGTTTGCGCATCATCCTGTTGAACGTGCTCCCCGAGTTTACCATGCCAAAAGGCATCTTCTTGAACTGGTAACTTCCATCTGGGGTTGTGAAAGCCGTCAAGTGCTTCGACTTATCTTCAACAGGTATCTGCCAGTAACCCTTGCTTAAGTCAATCTTAGTGAAGAATGTATCTTCCTTCAAGCTGGACATGATGTCCTCAGGGTTACCCATAGGTTCTGTGTCAAACCTTGTCACCATGTTGAGCCTTCTGAAATCAATACAGAACCTATTTGTGCCGTCTTTCTTTTTCACCAACACAATTGGTGAGTTGCAATCTGATTGTGCTGGCTCTATCACTCCAGCATCAAGCATGTTCTGAACCTCATCAGAAACTTCTTTTCTCTTTGCATATGGTATGGGGTATGGTCGAACCCTAATTGGCGCATTGCTGGTGAGTTCTATCTTATGCTCCTCCAGCTCAGTTGTTCCAGGCTTCTCGGTGAAAATATTCTGGAACTCTTCAAGCAACCTGAGCACATCGTGCCGTTGCTCACGTGTCAAACTTTCTGACACCATGACATCTTTGTATGTCTCAGAACTGGTCAAGCCTGCCAGCTCTATCAAACTTTCATCATCCACAACCCCATCATCTTCACTGTATTCAGCCTCTATGATTGCCATGCATGAAACAACATCCTCAAGCTCCCTCTCCTCATACTTCTTCAGAAGGTTGATGTGGTATGTGCCAACCCTGTCACCAACCTGGACCTTGTAGTCCATCCTGTTAACTACATCAACAACTTCGAACGGCCCCTTCCACTGCAGAGTCAGTTTGTTGTGCGAGGTAGGCAACAGCAGCAGAACTTTGTCTCCTTTCACAAGCTTTCTGTTTCTGGCTGACTTGTCATAGTGGTGCTTGTACATGCCCTGGGCATCGTTCAAACTTTCACGAGCTATCTTGCAAGTGTCCTCGAGTCTGTGTCTCAGGTCAAGCACATATTGGTATGTGGTCATGACTTCTGGCGTTTCTCTCTCAGTCCATAGTTCCTTCAGCACTTGCATGGGACCTCGAACAGTGCGACCATACATTAGCTCAAACGGTGAGAAACCCGTTGAAGCTTGTGGGACCTCTCTGTAGGCGAACAGCACAGCAGATAAATATCTGTCCCAATCCTTCGGTCGCTCCTGGCACATCTTCTTGAGCATGCTCTTCAAAATGCCATTCATCCGCTCACACCACCCATTACACTTTGGGTTGTATGGGGTAGTAAATAGTTGTTTCAGAGATATCAGCCGACAAACCTCCCTCATCAACTCTGAGGTGAACTGACTTCCTTTGTCACTGAGTATCTCAGATGGAAAACCAACTCTTGAAAATACATCGAGCAGTGCTTCGGCCACCCGCTCTGTCTCGATCTTGGGCAAAGCCACAGCCTCGGGGTACTTTGTAGCATAATCAACTACAGTGAGTATGTATCTATTCCCTTTCTCAGATACAGGCGTTATGGGACCAATAAGATCAACGGCAACCCGATGAAATGGTGTATCCATAATTGGCATCTCTCCCATAGGTACCTTTGAGACTCTTCCCTTTGGTACTGTCTTCTGACAAATATCGCATGAGCGACAAAACCTTGTCACATCACTGGTTACCCCAGGCCAGTGAAAGCTTGTTGTAATCCTATCAACCGTCTTCTTGGTTGAAAGGTGTCCACCAACAATTGATTCGTGTGCCAGGCTCATTACACGTCTTCCAAGCTTTGTTGGGACAACTACTTGTTTCAATTCAGTTGAACCAGAGCCCTTGCTCTCCGTGAACAACCTATACAGAACATCCTTCTGTACCTCATATCTATAGCTGTTCCCACCCCTTGTGGTCAGCGTACTCTTGTCTTGGGCATAAGACCACAACTTTTGCAAAGATGTGTCTTCGGTCTGAGCCTTCCTGAGCTCATCAATAGTAACCTCATCCCCAGGAGAGTTTGGAACACTTAATGCCCTGAGAGGTCTCTCTTCCTTCTTGGTCTGAGCTCGTGTCATGACAGCTGCCGAAACTCTAGCTTCGGGGTTCTGTGCTTCATGACCCATGGTTTCGAACCATTCCTGGTTTGGGGTGTTTGAGACTCCAGGTATATTCCCCAGCACCAGATCACATATGAGTGAGCTCAACACCATGGCTTCAACAGCGCCAGTGTAATATGGTGTATCAACCTGAACCAATGCTGCTGGTACTATCTTGGCCCCGCCATCGATAGTTATCATAATATATCTCTTGTCTAGCATCTGGTCGTCTCGCACCAGGTTCTTTCGTATGGCCGCCAACTCACAGCCAGTATCTCTCAAAACCTTGACTGCTCGACCATCAACTAACCCTGGTTGCAAATTCAAATTTCTCTCGCCTTCAAGCGATTCAACGGTACAGCCACCTGCTATGATCGGCACAGACTCTCCGTTAGCTAAGCATAGCTCTTCATCTCTGATACATTCTTGTATGTGACTTTGGTTGCATGAGACAGACATACACAGAGCAGATATTTTCTGCTTGTCTGGAGACTGATGTTGACTCTGATAACGCCTATGCTTGAAATATTTGTTGTATGTCTGAGCACCATGCTGCTGCTGTCCAGAGTCTTCATAACACATTGCCCCAGCACTTATTTTCTTCGGGCCATTCTGGCGACAGTCTCTGGCGAAATGTCCCTCTTTTCTGCATATGAAACAAACCTTTTTCTGAGGTTCAGACCGTGGTGCTGGGCTAGGTCTGAGGTTAGTATTAGGCCTCTGATGTTGCCTGTTTGATGATGAGTTGAGCTTGGCATGCTTGTTCGAGCATATGGAGCCACCATGAGCCTCTATGTACTGCTCAGCTACCTTATTCACATCATCAACCGACTTCGGGACTCTCTCTTTCAAGAACAAAGCAAGTTCGGACGAACAGGTTTGTATAAACTGCTCTCGAACCACTAAGTCCATCAAGCCTTCATACGATTTCTCAACCTCAGCCATCTCTGTCCATCTACTAAAATACCTTGTCAACCTAGCCATAAACTGAAAAACAGTCTCCCCATGCTCGGGTCGACTTTCTCTAAACTTCTGCCTGAAACCTTCTTCTGTCAGCTGATATCGTCTGAGCACAGCCTTTTTCAGAGCCTTGTAATCATGAGCATGTTCTGGAGGCATGCTGGTATATACCTCAAGACCCTTGCCTGTCAAAAGCGAGCTCAAACTAACTGCCCATGTCTTCTCTTCCCAGCCCTGGCTCTGAGCAAATCGCTCGAACCGTTCTATATATGAGTCCATATCATCTTTCTGCTCATCAAACTTCGGCAATTTTGGTCTGGGAGCCTTACTGCTTGTTTCTGAGGTAGGCCCCCTCATGCCTGTATCAGCCCTTAACTTGACCAGCGCGATCTCACACTCCTGTTCTTCACGCTTCATTTGGGCTTTTCTCTCAAACTGATCATGTTCACGCTTCTGTCGCTCATCTTCTCGTCTCGACATACGCTCTTCCCTATCTAAATATTCTTTCTCTTTGTTCTCAGCATAGTCCCTGAGTTCTGGCCCAGTCAACCCTAAACGCACACCAGCCGAAATCCATTTATCTATGTCCATGATCACCAAACTAATGCTTCAACCCTATGTAGCTTCAGCTATAAAAACCTTCTGAGAACTATCCCGGACGAGCCCCCAAATTGTCAGGATGCTGGGTGATGCCCCAATGACAAGACCCAGCTTCAGACCTTTTTAAATATTTCGGGCGTTCCGTGAGGTGACAATGTCTTGAGCCAAACACAGCACAAGGTTTAAAATTGATGTGGCTGGGCTATGCTAGCCGGCGATGAACATATGGTATTCTGAGGCTACTTTGCCTGAGACGAACACTATGAAAACATGAAATTATATACAAAAAAAACCTATGTTATGGTGATCAACAATACCTCAGCTTTGGGGCCAACAATTAAACAATAAACTATAACTGTGAACAACTACTACAGCCCCAAGCCAGCGAGACGGCTGGTCGATGCCTCAACTTCAAAATGGTGCTTGGAACAAAATCCTCAAGCTATGTCATGAAACTGTATAAATGTGAGCTAAATACATGTAACCCTAGACTATGCGAGTTGAGACCCTAAGCATCAAACCCTGTTGAAACCTGTGGTTTGAAGCTATCTCAACACTACTGTGACTTCAAACCTACGTATCAGACCCTATGTCTCAAAGCATGTATGTAACCCTACGCTCTGAAACCTATCTTGAGCAGTGTATGAAACCTGCTTCAAGAAGCTTATAAAACTAACGCTTTGAAGCCTGCCTGCAGTATGTTCCGAGCCCGGCTCGAAAACACTGCCTCAAAAGGACGGCTTCAAAAAGACAGCCTCAAAAAGACGACTTCAAAAAGACGGCATCAGGCAGACGGTTCAGCAACGCTCCGAACCCTGAGCACGGTCTTCTCAGCAAACCTGCTTCAAACCGAATATAACCCCAGGCTATATCAGTCTGAGCAACACTATCTCAATGCCTCAGCTACTCTGAGACCGCTATGAAATAGCAGTATAATATTATTAAAGGCTGGTTGGACAGTCTTAAACGTGCAATTTTCATGCCCAAAGAGAGAACTCAGAGGACAGTTACTTAGCCCATTCAAAGAACAGGTAACTGCACAATTACGTTGCCCAAGCAGACAATATATTCGCCAGTCTTAATGAGTGTGATACTCTATCAGTCAAAAACCAACGATATAGCTTCTATACATAAGTATATAAAGCCGTCACTGAAAGTTCTATGAATATTCAGTGCCCTGATCACAAAATAACCAGCAGTGATCGTTGAATAAGCTTGCGCCAGTCTCAGCATTTGTATACAGCTTCCATTAGTTTGAGGTACTTCAGAAAACTAGCATATAAACATTTTATTCATATTAATTATTTCGATTGACCAACCGCCTCACTCATTTGAATATATACACAGTACTAATTTTTATAAGGTATAAAACAAACAAAATGAAGTTTAAAAGTGAACTTACTTTGATAAACAACAAATTAATGAAATCTAACTAACAATTAAAAATGGGAGATAATCCTGTATATACAAAACTACAGTTAACTCAAATCGCTTACCTAGCGATATACTACAGGTTTTCTTGACACGGATATCCTAGTTATTACATTGGATTACGGTGTTAGTACTATTAAGGATAAATATCATAACGCAATAACTAAATTTACATGACAAGTAACTATCGTGTTCATGACAGTTCATCTGAGTTTTCAAGAAACAAAAGCCAATAACCCCAACAGAAAAAAACACAACTTGCGAAATTCTAGATAGCAACAACAAACACTGAATAACAAAAGCAAATCAAATAAAACATTACAATTAAAGCAACCCTAAACAGAATGATCAAACAAAACAACGCCAAAATAGACAACAAAACAACAAAAGCTCCATACTTATTAAATTCGACCTAACTCCAAAATATATACGAGTTCTGACCAATTTAGATGTTGATCCTTCCCAGTGATCAAAATCAATGTTGTCGGAGTCATGCAACAGACCCGCGGTTGGGTCGTTAATTAATGCCATGGTGTCGCCTGGCTTTGGGTGTTGCTGGTAAAATACTCGCACAACGCATATGTATACACTACTGACAAATACGTTATCATGTAGCTTTTAATTAATTGATTGATTCATTAAAATATATGCATGTAGATATAATATTTCATATTTCATCGTCCGCCCCAAAATGTTTGGATACTGACAAGACATTGCCATTAAATTTAAACCGTATGGCACTCCACTTATCTAATTTATTCAAATAGTGAGAGCAAAACATTTTCCTTGGGACGCAGACGGATTAAGATTAGCAAGTATATGATCCGCAACTGTTCCGAAATGTCTCCGGTTTCAATTACAACCTAATGCATACGACGTAAACGATGTAGATGTGGATATTTTGTACAAAGTCCCCCTCATCTACTTGGTCTGTCTACAAGATTGTACTTAAATGTATCTAGAATTATCCACCCGGTGTCAGCATAATGCAGCTTGCTAACCCTTTAGTCAATTAAAATTCATATGAAGAATAATGCCATTACGAATGTTAAATGTATGCATGTACATTTGTAAATAATGGTACATCGAAAAAGGAAAAATGGTCATGGCGCATAATCTAAAATCATTTTGAATATTTACGATCCCTTAACCCATTACCTCTTAGGCTATGTTTAGACCCAAACTCTTTGAATAAATCTACCGAAAAGGAGCATTAACTACAGAAAAGGAGATTTTCACAATTGCGTAGTTTAGAAACCATTGTGATAAAGCATTTGCTCCTATAGTAGCAAATGCTCTATTTATCACAATGGTTTCAACAGGTGACGTTTGCAGAGACGTCAAAAGGCGCCAATATGAGGGAATGGGTTAAGCAAACATATCAGATCCTGATCAGATGGCTCCAAATGGAAATGTCTGATCTTTAACTACTAGTTTTGCAAAGTCCAAAACGTATTTATGAAGTAAAGAATGAATTGTATAAAGCACATATAAAGCCTTCGTCGCGGTGTTACAAGCGGAATACCACCATAATGTATTGCAATAAACATTAGAATACCGAAGGGCACATCAATATACTCGTACTAACCTCGCTGTGGTATTTACTTTTAACTGTATATTCTTATTACTCTGAGCTATCGGACACCAAACCTCGCCATCTGTTTGTAAAGCTATAATATTCAATTTGGTACCATTGTGATAAATTCCATTAGACTGAAATATTAGCAAATAATGTGGACCCTATAAACAAGTTGCTCCTTCAGACCTCGCTTGGTATGCATATGCACTATTTGCAAAAGTTCGAGCCAAATATCGTTAATATCAGTGCTCATAACTCAAACTAATATTTTCTACTAACCGGACATCGTGTGATTGGCAGCGGAAATTTCGAAAATACAAACAGTCGCCATATTTACTTTGCTTATTTTGATAAATCTCAGGATAAATTAAATATTTATGCAGGTGACTATATTCTCGATTGATATATTCTAATATTTTATAGATAATGACACTTTCGAGGTTTCATACATTCTAGTAAATGTACCTTTTCGTTGTTTAAACATATTTTTGTAAATTGTACTATGTTGAGTGTTTATCGCTATGCGAAACCCGTACTTTAATCATTATTGTACAATGTGTATGTTTATCATTGAATTTATGTATTAATTTGTGTGTATTCTTATTATTGTTATTTGTTATTTCAGATGATCATTATGATTATTATCATTACCATGATCTGGAATAGTCGGCGAATAAATTCAGATATATTACATAGACATTGGTGTACTCCTCAATACATTCCAAACCCATAAACAGTGAAATCCCGACACTTAAACTCTTTCGCTGTCAATGTATGTCGTCTGCAAAGTTTGTCGTCTGCTACAATTTTCAGTTTTCATTTTTTGTTTATTTTTTATCATGAAATAGTAACAATAACAAACAGTTTGGATCCTGATGAGACGCCGAGTTACCCGGCGTCTCATCTGGATCCAAACTGTTTGCATAGGTAATGACATATGCGATATTGGCTGCGAAAGAGTTCCAAGAACACTAGTGTTAAGTGTTAACATATTTTATTTCATTTAGATACATGCATGACATTTGGCTTCAAGTTATTTTAGCATTATAGAAGGTCTTGTCCTCAGATATTCACAAATCAGTGACGTTCAGAAATAAACATGGATCATGAATCAACAGATATTCTGCCAACAATGATCAGAGACTTAACATATACAGTAGAACCTGCCTTAAGCGACCATCAAAAAGAGGCCTAATTATGGGAATGTAAGGTAGGTATCGGTCAGAAGTAATGCAGAAAACTCATGTGCCCACTAATTGAATGGTTGCCAAGGACAGGCTCTACTGTAGAAGATATATTAAGATAACACACAACGCTCATTTGGAAGCCCTGTGCATCAGTTACTCTTTTTGGTCTTACAATGAAGATCTCCAGACGCCCATACTGATGAACTGGTTCGACAATAGTATAAGTACTGCTCTCAGAGACCATATACGAGTCTCTGTTGTAGCATATACGAGTATCTGCCATATACCACTCTAAACAAGACTTCAACCTTAATTCTAGTCAATTACATGCAATGTGCATGTACTTCGATATACGCATTGAATATCCAAGCAACGTTTTCAAATAAACTTAAATGAAAAGTAAAGATGACTGGCTATTTCCCAAAATGATAAATCGTTATTGGAAAGTGCCTCAACCCAACGACAAATGCACTGAAACTTGCACCTCTTTCGACATCGTCTTTGCTTGAAGCTCTTTTTTTCTACACCGATTATAAAACTGCATGTTTCAGACAGTTATCAAGTAAAAATGTTTAATAGGTTTTAATATGTATCCTTTAACGCCATCAGGGCAAACTCTGACAACTTTCGCTAACGGTTGGACTTCAGATGGCAAAAAACTCTTTAAACAAGAGCCTCAGGTCAGGAGCGACAAAGACGGTGAATATCGACTAAATCTGTTGACGAGAGATGACAAGGAGAAACGCAGTAAATGTGGTCTTCAGCAACATACTGAAAAAGTTAAATTTGTGGCTTTTATTGGTGTAGTTGCTTAATACAGAACGAACTTTACTTTGGTTCTTGTTTTGTCATATTGCCTCTAAAAGCAAAGTTATGACACATTTTTAACCAAGGTAGTTTCGAAAATTACCTAGGGTTACCATGGAACCCGTTAAACAAAACATAGCTGGGACAAAATTATTTTTTGGGACTTGCTCAAAATTTGTGTTGAGGACCCCAACAAACAATTAAAACCTGAATTCAATAACTCTTGTTTATCACATAATCCGCCTTGTGGGAGTGCCGTTACAGAGTGCCGTAA
This sequence comes from Azorinus chamasolen, assembly GCA_963576725.1. Classification (NCBI taxonomy): domain Eukaryota; kingdom Metazoa; phylum Mollusca; class Bivalvia; order Cardiida; family Solecurtidae; genus Azorinus; species Azorinus chamasolen. The sequence continues at coordinate 75,268,152 of OY755238.1, read as the reverse complement.
ATCGCGGAAATGCACTAGTGCAATTTTTATGCAAATTAGCAACTGTCAGCCAATAGTAGCGCTCATTAAATTTTAAGCGTTAGCCAATCGATGCGATCCATGTGCGTTGTCCGTTGTAAAACTCCTGACAGTGATCTCCCTTGTCACTACGTGCGGTCATCACTGCCACCACAAGATTTTCAGCTGGATTTTAGCTAAAATTTGTTTTTGTATTTTGTATTTTTTTGAATATTTATTTCAGCAGTTTTCGATGTCGTTTCATAGTTCAGCACCGGTAACGCCAATAAAGTAGAAAAATAATTAGCCGACCTAAAAAACGAATTTTGGTAACCTTTTAAATGTTTTGAATATTTTCATGCGGGACGGGATGTAATAGTAAATTTATCGGTTGGCTACGGTTATAGTTTGCAGCCGACATAGCGTCTGTCATAGTTTGATCACATGATGTACACCATGGTCACGTGCATGTTGTGGTGTGGCAGGGATCTCTTCAGCGTAGCGATTAGGGGAGATAACTGCGTTAGAGGTTGGTCCGTTGTATCACTGCACTTTTTGTAAGCAATGTCCGAAACAGCCGTTAGCTATAGCCTGTTTCATTTTCTGATATAGCCTGTTTCATTTTCTATGGCACTTTTAATGCTTATGTGATAAAAATAATCTTACATTCGTGTTCATAATAAATTGTTTTCATAAAAATCGTTTACTATAATGAATATGACACTCGCTTAAGCTCGTGTCATATTGTTATAGTAAACTAGTTTCATAAAAACAGTTTGTAATGACCACTCATGTAAGATCCTCTATGTATTAATAGGCCTCTCAGACTGAACAGCAAACTCCTTTTTTCTAAAAAAAAACTACACTTTTTTACTTCCTCATTAATATTCATAAGAATACATTTATGAATATCAATAAAATTACATATCGTATTCAAGCTATAGGTGTCTGCTTTACTGTGGTTCTTGTTTTGTTCGTTTATTGCATCTAAAAGCAAAGTTATGACACATTTTCCTAACCAAGGCAGTTTCGAAAGTTACCTAGGGTTGCCATGGAAACCGTTAAATAAAACATAGCTGGGACAAATTTAGTTCTGGGGGCAAGCTAAAAATGTGTTCTGAGGACCCAAACGAACAATTTGGTACCCATGAAAAAGTATAAGTGTGTGTGTGATACTCATATTTTGATTAACTCGTCTACTTTAATCATCAATATTTTAGGAATGAGAACGCAATCAGTAAGTGCAAAATAGTCTCTCTTTATCAACCAGTAATAAATGAATCTGGTTGTCTTCAAAAGCAGATGGTTGTTTAGTGCAGACTGACAGTTATACAAAAAACTCCTAAAGGAGTTTGATGCAGAACAAAAGTAATGCATAAAATATCATTTTGGAACTTCCAACACATAGCTTGAATATGACATGTGATTTGATTAATATTAATAAATGTTTTCTTATGAATATTAATGAGGAAGTAAAAAAATATTTTGTTTTTAGAAAAAATGAGTTTCTTTAGTATGAGAGGCCTATTCATACACAAGAGGTATTGAATTCGGGTTTAAATGTTTTGATATGATCGTACAAAGAAAACAAACTATCTTTTGTTCAGATAATATTTCTATAAAGCATTTATATTTAAGCTAATTTGCATATAATGTGCATAACTGAATAAGCAATTTTATATGAGCATTACAGTTAGTATTGTTTCGAGTGTACTGTCTTTTCTATCATTTATTTTACGTAAAATATCAGATATTGAACCAAAAAAATGACAAGAGCAGAGGATCAGTACATGTTCATGAATATTAATGCATATTTATGAATATTAATGAGATGTAAAGAATAAAGACACTTAAATGAGCTGCTATTCTTATCTGAGATTATTTTGGTAAAGCAGAACATAACTTGATACTGACTGAAACAGATATACACGCAAAATCTCGATTATTCGAATTTTCTGTATAGAAAAACTTAGACCCTTTTAGGCAGGTGGCTGCTTAATGCATGGTGAAACTCATACAGAAAGCTCCTGGAGGAGCTTTCTGCATGACTTTCACCATGCATTAAGCTGCCACCTGTCTTATATATCGATAATAATACGTTTTTAGTGTTCGAATAATCGAAGTTTTACTATTGATTTTAATGTATATAAATATGTATTTTGCAATACAATAGAAAATATATAACATCTCAGCTGCAATCATCAGCTCATGTTTACCTATATTAGCCTTGCGTGATTTTGAAATTACGCGCATTGTCTTAAGTATTTGCTTGATTATTTATCACAGCATGCCAGGTCAACGCAATGCTTTTTGTGGGCATTTCGCTGCAGACTGGAACACTCATAAAGTGTATCTGGCCTGCTGCGGATGCTCCGCTTCAGCTCCCTGTCCAGTTTCATCCCTCTGGACAGGGGAGACGTGGGATCTCAATGCTCGACGGAAGAAGTATTCTTCTCGTCGGCCAGCAACTCCCTCGCCTTCAAATACAGACAAATCAGTGTCCTCTAAAGCTCAGAAGAAGCCTGCTTCTTCTTCTAAATTTCTTTCCTCTACAGCCCCTGCGGAGTAGTCGATGTCAGTTGCCGCTTGGCTCCCGACCTCAGGCCCAGGCGCGGGTTCCCCGTTCACCTCTTGAATGGCGCCCTTTGTTCTGGTTCTCGGTACTCTTGTTGTCAGGTCTCCCGGTCATCTTTTTGCCTGGTCCTGGTACTTTTAGCACCGTTCCTCCCGGTCAGGCTATCCGGAACCGGTACCCGGTGTCCTGGTAGCCGGGCTTCCTTAATGACGTTACCAGACAGACCGGTCTACCGGACTCGTGCCCGTGCCCGGGCCCGATGATGTCACCGGGCATTTTTTCATGAACCGTTAACCCTTTACTCCATGGACATTCATATATTGCATAAGGACATCATGAATGTTCATGAGATGATTTTATTATAATGAAATGAAAATAGAAATGGTCACTGCAGATAATGTAGAATCAGATCTATATTAATCCATAAGCAAACAGAGCAGGTCCTGATTAGACGGCTCCTACAGGAGTTATCTGATCTAGGGCTGCAATGCTTGCAAATGCGTTAAAAGGCATCTGTATTGAGTGTAGGGTTAATAGAGGCCTTCTTCATGGACGGCGCCAACCAAGTTCTGCTGTGAGTGGGTGGTGCGGTGGTCTAGTGGTAACGCGCTTGACTACCAATCCGGCGGTCCGGAGTTCAAATCCCGGTCCCGGAAATTCCAGGTACGCCCTTCTGTGTCTCCCACCCACACGGAGTCCGAGAAAACTGTCTGTGTAGCTTGAAGTACCCGAAAAGTAGTCCATAGCCCACATTGACTTGTACCATGGCTTGTCACAGTGAGTCAGAAAGAGCCTAGCCATGATTTGAAAAGATCTGTGTGTGTGATAAGTGGATTCCACCAGCATATGAAGAGGCAATCTACCCGAACATGAGTTCGAAAGCACTCGGAGAACCATGACTAGGAGAAAAAAACTTGGAGAGAATACCATGGAGACGAAATCACGAGTAACCATGTACGACACGGAGTACGAGGAGGCATGGAAAGAGAACAACGCATAGCGGTGAGTCAGCAGAGGTGATTGTGGGCGACGGGCGAAACTCGGGCATGAATACGCCACAGGTGAAAAGAGTTCTGTCGTGAGTTGGTAGATGTTGATACACGTTCTTTGGTCCAGAATGCGCCATTGGACAAAGCCGTTAAACCCATATTATGTAAGCGCAACATGACCAAGACCAGCGTCGCATTGGAATCCTGGATGTTTGTGACTTGGTCAGTAGTTTCTCAAAAGCTTGAACATATTAGAAGGAAGTGTTTATACAAAATATAAACTATTCGGATGTACATGGAACAACTGTCTATCTTGTAGTGGGTTGATTTTATGTACAGAAACAATGTTTGCAAAACAAGTAATCTTGAAATCATAGCTGTTACATAATCGTACGTGGAAAGAACACATTTCAAATAAACACTATTTTGTCAGAAACTGGCGCTTCTGGATTTACATGACCGTATGTAACCAAATGACGTATTGATTAAAGCAGATATTTATGAAAATGTGCATGCATATAAACCTTTCCTGCTTTCAAGGAAATTGTAACAAAATTCCTCCTCAGCACTGACGAAAATAGAAGGTTTAGCCAATAGGGATACTAAAAGTTATGAATCTCCCGAAAGATGATGAAAAGTTTAGCCAATAGGGATACTAAAAGTTATGAATCTCCCGAAAGATGATGGAACATTTTTTATGTTTTAAGTAGTCGTAAAACTGTGATGTGCTTTTTAACGTTAAGTGCATTATGCAATATTTATTTGCATAGTGTTTGTATCCAGTTGAGTCGCTGTATATCTCAAAACTGGAAAATGACAAATGGTTTAAATCGGGGATGTATGCATGTCAAATAGTTTGGATCCTGGCTCAAAGTTGTAGAAATTAAATAAAAAAAAGTAGTACGATGGCATTACAAACGCAGAATTGCGTACTGTTAATGAAAACAGAGTAGACCCAGAGGAGCCGTCTGATCAGGATCTGCTCTGTTTGCTAATGGAATTTGATAGATCTGTGTCTTTACTTTCTAAAATGTCTAAAATGTTCCATCTTCCATATTTCTTTACAACTATTTTGTTAATGAATATTCAGTAGGTACTGAAAAATGGCCTAAATACAGAACAGGGAAAGAGTTCAAGTGACACATGATGGGGCTTTCTACAATAGGCGAATCTTCAATTCCCTTTGCAAAGAGTTCCGATCCAGAAGAGACGCCAAAATGTATGACACTCCACTTTGTAGAAGAAACTGAAGGATAATCCACTTAAATTTAAAGCAAACGTCAATGTTTAACGGAAAACGCGTTAACCCACTTGTATTTAGTATCCATAAAATAAATGTAGCAAATAATTAACTACAGCGAAATGACCCTTTTGATAAGACTCTGCACTGTTTGCTCAACAAATTATTTCCAAAGGCCATATCGTCAAAAGCATTCTTGTAGATACATCACTGCAAATTAAACATATATTGGTTAGTAACATATATTTAGGGTGGTCAGACAATGAGGATAAAGTAAGTAAAGCCACAAACGCCCGTAGTCCCATACAATCATGTAACATAGACACATAGTGTAGACATGATCAGAGGGTTCTTGAAGGAATCTGCAATTTTAAGGTTTCCACTATACATGAGCATGAAAACAGTCATGGTAGGTTCCAAATATTGCTTTGGGCAACGTTACCTTATATATTATATAAATTATTCTTTACAATGAGAGAAATGGTTGTAAGGCATTTTAAAAAAGAGTAGACCCAATTCAGATGACTGCTAGAAAAGAACTTTGATCAAAGTCTTTACTATTTTCATTCAAAATCCTCTCATTCCGTACTTTCAGACGCTGATATGTCTGTTTAGTCTGCAATGTGGTTGTCCCAGTTTGTCCATAGCCTGGTTCTGTAGTTATAAAACGCTTTGCTTGAGTCTGAGAATATTCTCTTTTGATTGGTCAGATTTTGTGCTGACCTATCAGATACATGAAAATGAACTCAGACTCGGACGATTTATAACTTAGGACCCTGTACGGTAGTCAACAATGTAATAAGAAACAGACATTAGAGTATTGTGATTTCAACAATATTTCATTCATTAAAGAAAAAGATTGGAAACAGTTATAGGCTCTGTAGGTAATGTCAACGTATTACAGTATTGAAGTACAATGTATTACAGTATTAAAGTAATGACATTCACTAGGAAATGTTTTGGCTATTACAGAAACTTCAGAATCAATTCTATAATATTCCATAAGCAAACGGGCATGCCCTGATCAGAAAACTTTTGTAGAAGCTATTTTATCTAGATCTACTCTGTTTTCAAAGATGCCAAATGTTTTCCGTATTAGGGAAATGGATAATGTGCCCAACACTTACAGCTTACAGCTACGCGTTGCACGAGCGATGACTTTAATGTGTCTAAAAGTTACAGCTTGGAGCCACAAATTGCATGATAATGTTAATGTAAAAATATCAATCGTAAGTGTATGATGCAAAAATAACGAAAGAAGACGCAATTCTCCTGCCCATGGGCTGTTCCGGGCACATGTAAGTGTTCAACACTATAAAAATCCTACGCCAGTCCTTGATCTCAGTAGCCACAACTGCTCAAGAGGTTCGTATACTTTTTATCTGCAGTCTGAGTAGCCCGACACTACTCTTACAGCACTGAATTTTCCAATGGACTTTTCTAAAATTCAAACACATAAAATTTATGGTGAATAGTTTTTGTAGAAAAAGTGTAAAATGACAAGCAGTGAAGACCCTGATGAGAAGGGCTCCTAGGGGAACCCTCTCACTTTGGATCTACACTGTTTGCAAAGAAACATTGGTGACTCGTGTCCCGCACTGTAAGGGTTAAGGTTATGTAATTGCAAGCAGCTTTATATCAGCACACAATTCTTACGAATATTGTAATATACAGTGAAACCCCGCTAATACGACCACTTAATAAACAGCCACTGGTGTCGTTTAAAGCAGGTGGTTGCTTAATGCCGCACGAAAGTTATGCAGAAAGCTCCTACAGGAGCTTTCTGCATAACTTTCGTACTGCATTAAGCAACCACCTGCCTCTGACACCCAGAATTATGCCCTTTTTTGGTGGTCGCATTAGCGGGGTTTTACTATACATAATTCGCAATATAATGTTCCTATGATCAGTTTGTTAACACTGAGCGTACTTAGAAATAGAATTTGATGTATTCGATAGAGTATTCCAAAGGACATGAATTATGTCAGATTATTTTCATAACATTGCCTGTTTCATGTTCTTCTCTCTCTCTCTCTCTCTCTCTCTCTCTCTCTCTCTCTCTCTCTCTCTCTCTCTCTCTCTCTCTCTCTCTCTATCTCTCTCTCTTTGACTGTGTTCATTGTTTGTCTGTTTGTTTACCTGCATATCTGTTTTCTCGATATTTATGTATCTCTCCCTCTTTCCCATCTATCTCTTCTCTGCCTCTTTCTTTCTTACCCTCTCTCCTTCTCTCTCTTTCGCTCTCTGTCTGTGTCTCTGTCTATCAGTCTGTCTCCCTCTCTCTCTCTACCTTTCTCACACTGTCCGTCAATCTGCTATGTCTCTCTCTTAACGGGTTCGGTAACGGTTGTAATCATTAATGCTTACTATGATTGGGCAAGATATGCTCGAATCCTTGTATGGATGTCATATGTTTATCTTTTTATTCTTATTTCATTAACAACACTGCGTCTGATCTTTATCAAAAATGTTTGCAAAGGGTATCTCAAAATGTCTCATTTTCTTGGTATAGTTAAAAATTCCTTTAATCCGGGAGGTATATTATCAAAACAAAACAACATGAGACTAAGCACAATCAGTTGCATCACGGCCCTGTGTGTAACTTTGACTGCCGTTACCGGTACTCTGGGGTATGGTGGTAGTACGTTTGGCTACGGAGGAAACGGAATAGGCTACGGACTGGGATTCGGGGGCAGTGGATTCGGCGGTGGACTCGGCGGTGGACTCGGCGGCGGCGGTGGACTCGGCGGCGGACTCGGCGGTGGTGGCGGTGGTTTCATTGGAATTATATTTTCTCTTATATTCCGTAAGTTTTATTTTGCAAATGCGTAAAAACACGTTTATATGAGGGAAAGGATTAATACTCTTTGCAAATACGGCCTTTGTTATTCATGATGCTATTTTACATTGCAGTGTTACTCATGGAGTAAAGTGTCAAACTAAATATCCGTGTAACTGTAGTGTATTTAGATATTTTGCTGAAGTATGATTGCATACTTGTTGTATGACGTATTTGAAATGTATTACACCACCAGGTCATGTTTTAACCCTTTCTCTGTTGCACATTCATGTAATACCTTATGTTATGATGAATAATTATAAGTTGACTATTTATTTATAATGGCATGTGCACGCATGAAGTCTTGGTATTGATAGAAACTGTAGAATCAGATATATTACATAAGCAAACGGGACAGACCCTATGATATACTTGCATATATACAATTATGCGATATTAACCATACAATGATATGGGTCCATGCTTATAAAACTTTTAGTTGAGTCTGAGATCGTTCTCAAGTTTTTGATTGGTCAGATTTGAGCCTTTGAGCCAAATTATGCCTTTGGCTCAAATCTGACCAATCAAAAGCTTGAGAACTCAAATCTGACCAATCAAAAGCTTGAGAACGAACTCAGACTCAACTAAAAATCTTTATAAGCATGGACCCAGGGTCCATTTTGTTGCAAAGGCGTGAAAAGTAAAGGATTAATGAGGGGTAGTGATAACACGCTGATATTAGTACGCACTGGGTAAACTATACCTAGTCTAGAAAAAGTACTATGAGTATCAAACTTAAAGTGCAATTATATATACGTCACGTTTAGTATCCTCTTTGCAATGTTTTATTATTCAATGCAGTAGTTTTCATTACCAACGTTTCAGTCAGTATGTTATCATGCACTTTGCAGTATCTTGTTATCCAGTGCATTATTTTTTTGAAGTATTGTATTATCCATTGCTGTACTTTAGTATCCCATTATAGTTTGTAATATGCTTAAATGTTTATATAACTTTATTCAAATACATAAGGCCATCGACCCATGGGGACGTGTATACATAGTATACACATATACAAAATTATTCAAAACTATAACTGACATAACAATACATAAAATCATAAGTAAGGTATTTGTTTTCTGGAGGAGGTTGCTAGAACCCAATGCACATAATCGGGTTTCTAAAAGTTTGAGATAAGATAAGTGTATTTTTACAACGTGCATGCCATCATATTGTGACTTGAGTTACACTATGATAGAAAATGCTTGTTGTAAAACTTTAAATTATATTACCTACTACCATTCAGCAACGTCCACCACAAACATAAATGCAGTACATCATGTCATATATAAGAATTACTATGCTAGTAGTTTTGAAGTTCAGATGTATTTTGGTGAGTTAGAAAAGTTGTTAAATGCGAGCCTTGGCGAGCATTTAACTACTTTTCTGACGAGCCAAAATACAGCTTAACTTCAAAACTACTCGCATAGTAATTCTTTTATCATGCAACACCAGGAAAAATGGAGAAAATGAAGAAAAAGAAAGATTGCTAAAGCGGTTTCGTCCCCTGAATGATAATACATGCAAGTACGAATTACGTGACGTCATATTGACATGCAGTGACGTCATCGACTTTTACAACATAAAAACGTTGATTTAATCCTTTTATATGGACAGATAGTTGAGACAAAGGTGAGAAAATCTATCAATTTGATGTTTATGTTTAATTATGCCTTTTTCGTCCTTCTGTTTTCCTCCTATTGACTGAACCAAACTTGCTTTCCAGTCTGGCCAGTACTCATGCACTATACCTCACAAAATACAGCGTCGACGTGGAAAATATTATGCTAGTAGGAAGTGACTGTATTTGGTGACGTGGCATGTATTTTAACGTGGCATGATAAATACAGTTGTTCGTGTATCAAAGGCGTAATTATGACAACATTAATCATTTAATCATATTATGCATGTAAATTTGCTTGAACGGTCAGTTTAAACGTACTGTGCAGTATTGGCCTCTTTAATCAAAACTTATGTATACCAATATTCGTATTAAATTGCAGGCATGTTATTTGACTTTGCTAGCAAATTGCATGTTTGAAATAGCATATTCAGCAAAGAACCTCCCCTACTATTTCACATGCCCTTAACAAACTTTCTCAGTTACTCAGTGCTCTGAATATGCATAGTCATACATATCAAAAGATAATGTGGAATGTTATTTGCATATCATTGAACCAATAATATATCTTCTATGGCATCGAAAACCTATGATTTTCAATTGAACTCTGACGTCGTATATCAAACGACATTTTAAATCCAGAATATCTCAATCATATATAAAATAAAAATATGTGTGCTTATGATTCTTTGGATTTCAATTGGCGCGGTATTTTCATACTAGTGGTGTTATATAACGAGTACATATGCAGCTGAATTGATAGCAAACGCCTTTTCAATAAACATAGCAAACATTTCCACTTCTTGATTATTTGTAGAGTTTATCAACAGCACAAACTGTTACATATTTGGTCTATGCCAAAAGAATTTCTTGATATACTGTTTTCTTAACTTTTTGTACAGCTCACATTCGATAACAAAGTAATATTCATCTTCAAGATTTTTACAATTATTACATATCCGCTCATTTCGAGGTACTGGGTAGGGTTTATGCCACCGACGCATCACAATGTCGGGCCTGTTTGATGATACTTTAGTTTAGTAAGAGCAATTCTAAACTGAGTAATGTTACACATAGACAGATGCAGTTAGAATTCAAACTTACGGCAGCTATTATAAAAACATGCTCTACTCGAATCATTCAGACTCTTTTTCCAGTCTTGGATAAAAATATCATGAATTCTTTCCTCAAATATTGCTAAAAATACATTTTGATTAGCTACACCCTGGGCTAACCAGACATTATTAAAACCCACCCGGCATAGCAGATCACGAATAAGAGATACCCAATTATTTTTATCAGGGTACTCATCAATATTACTTAAATAATAATATATTGTACACTTTTCTGATATATTTGGCATCAAAGCATTGAGTACTTTGAACCAGTATCTAATAATGTTAGGACATAAACACAGAACGTTTTGGCCATAGCAGAAACTGTAGAATCATATCTATATGATGGCATAAGCAAACAGAGCAGATCCTGATCAAACGGCTTCTTCATGATCCGTCTGATCTGGGTCATCTCCGTATGCAAAGGCGTAGAACGGCGTATTTATGGAGTAAAGGGCTAATTGTTTATTGTTGGTGGTGAGTACCTTTTCTAATATTTTTCATTTCAGTGGTGATGTACGTTTACTATCGTCGTTTACTATTATTATTTCAGTGGTAACCAGTGTACATTTACTGTTGTTATTTCAGTGGTAATGTACATGCATGTACCATTATTATTTCAATGGTGAACGTACGTTTACTATTGTTGTGGTTTATTATGGTGATGTATGATAGCTACTGTTTTTTCAGGTATGGTACACGTACGTTTACTATTGTTGTTTCTGTGTTGACGTACGTTTACTATTGTTGTGGTTCATTATGGTGGTGTATGATAGCTACTGTTTTTTCAGTGGTTGTACACGTACGTTTACTATTGTTATTTCAGTGGTGTACGTTTATTTTTGTAATTTCAGTTATGGTGTTCATTGACATAATCGATGGTTTGTTTGACGACAATGATTCTGGTGGAGGTAGGGGAAAAGGCATGTATGGATACGGCAAAGGAAGCTCCGAAGGGATGTCTTACTAGGTAGTGTAGTCTAATACAATATCCACCCAACTTACAGCAGAAGCCAGCTATATCAACTGCTTTATGCGTAATCATGGTCCATGCTTATAAAACTTTTGTTTGAGTCTGATTTCGTTCTCAAGTTTTTGATTGGTCAGATTTGAGCCTTTGGCTCAAATCTGACCAATCAAAAGCTTGAGAACTCAAATCTGTCCAACCAAAAGCTTAAGCACAAACTCAGATTCAACTAAAAGTTTTATAAACATGGACCCACCCAGGAGTGTTTGTAAAAACAAAACAAACTGCTCAATGAAAAACGAAATTAACACAAAATGTTCGGCGGCTTCTGTATTAATTTTATATGATAGACACGCCCTTCCACATTTCTGCAAACAGAGTAGACCCAGATCAGACGGCTCATGCAGAGCTCGTCTGATCAAGGTTTGCTCTGTGTGTTATGATATTTTGATATTACAGATCCTGATATTTCGAACTTTAACCTTTACTCCATAAATACGATTTTCTGCGCATTTCCAAACAGAGAAGACCCAGATCAGGGTCTGCAATGCTTGTTTATGAAATCAGATTCTTAAGTTTCTGCTATGGTCAAACTGCCCTGTGTCCATGTACCTTTATGAACAATAATCTAATTATTGTCTAAAGTGTTTCTTACATACATATTCATGGTGTAAAGGGTTAAGGGGCCATACAAAAACTGAGATAACAGGAGTGCGAGTCAGCCAATGTCGAACTTGGAAAGTTTCTCGATGTTACAGCTTAACCCATTTGCTCCCAGTAGATTCTTCCATGTTTATATATTGGATTAGTCCATTTTTTATCTAAGGGGTGCCTGGCTTAAATTTTCAATTTCGTTTTGTTTGACATTAAAATTCCTATCAGCAAACAGTGTAGACTCTGATCAGACGCCGCATTATGCGGCATCTGATCAGAGTCTACACTGTTTGCCTACATCTCATATATATGGGATCGTGGGAACAAATGGGTTAATGCTAGTCGCAAGTTATGTAATCGTATTATGTAAGTATGTGCGATCTGCGTCAAGCTGTCACAAAACTTTATAGATGTGTGCTGTGATGAAATTAAGAAAATTCTGTTTACAAATTTTGGAATGGACCGAATTTTAAATCGAGTTATGTCGAAGTTCGTTCTATTCGAGTTCGAGATATCGAGGTTCCACTGAATACAGTAATACCCCCAAATTCCAACACGCATACATCATTATCGGTCTTTAAGACAGCTGCCATCTTAATGCAGGGTGATATTCTGAATGACGTGCACCCTGCATTAAGCAGTCGCCTGTCTAAAAGTTTCTATTTGTTTTGCTTTATTAGAAACGTAAATATGATGAGAACATTTTACAAGTATGTGGTCGATTGCATTGCAGCATTTAGTAATATTTATAATAATTCCCATCAAACAATCGGCATTGTATGACACGAGCCTTGACGAGGGTCATATAATATTTGGTCACTTAGTTCGATAAAAATGACAATAAACTTGAACATTATCACATAAAGAACATTCGATATGTACAATAACATCATTTTTGCAATATAAGAATGTGATGGAAAAACAATAGCGAAATGAGACAAATCTCTGTTCAATATGAATGTGAGAGAAAGAGGATGAACTCTTTGCTCAAAGAGAATTTTACTTATCTACCCCCGATGTTTACGTGATACAATCAGTAATTACACATTTCTATTGTATTGTGTGTTTTGTGTGTTTCAGAAATTTCCTGAAAACCAGACATAGCGCCACCTACAATGACAGATTTGAATTTATACATATTATCGCCGAATGAAAATATATTACTCAGCAATTAGATAACCGTATTTTGTCTTTATTTCGAATTCCGTTGAGAGAAATGAGATGATGATTTTGACGATTATTAAGTATTGACACTACATCCTATTCATCCATGTGTACCATGTGTCCCTTTAACCCATTCCCTCATATTGACGACTTTTGACGACTCTGTAAAAGTCACTTTGTGAAACCATTGTGATAAATAGAGCATTTGCTCCTATAGGAGCAAATGCTCTATTTATCACAATGGTTTCAAACTACAAAATTCTGAAATTTTCCTTTTCTCTAGTTAATGCTCCTTTTCGGTAGATTTATTCAAAATGGTTGTATCTAAAAATAGGCTAAGAGGAAATGGGTTAAAAGGACTTATGCAAACAATGTAGACCCATATCAGAGGGCTTCTGAAGGAGCTTCTGATCAGGACATGCATTGTTTGACGAACCCATGTATCTCAATGGCCATACCGGCAAATAGTGTGTGTGCTGTGCCCCCTCAGCAACATGGATTTCGATCAAAACACAGCTGTGCGACCCAGCTTTTTGGCTTTACTCAAGAAACGGCTACTCCTAAGAGCTGAGTCAATAAACTGACGTTCTTATCATGGATTTTAGTAAAGCTTTTGACAAAGTGGACCATTACAAACTAGTCCACAAACTCAAAGAATTTGGTATAGACATGAAATACACACCCTGGATCATTCCTACAAAATATTTCACATCAGGTACTTGCTGAGGGTAACAGAACAGACAAACTGACAGTTTTCGGTGTCCTCGAATCTCAGTGTTTGGTCCCTGCTCATTCCTCTCCTACATTAATATCTTACTACTCACGAACAGTCTCAATAAAACCGAGTCTGCAATTTTCTCTTTTCGCATTACTTCTTTTGCTTTCAGAGAATCTCAACTTCCAGAATACATGTATATGTATTTCACAACCGCAGGTGTTAAGTGATTGTGTGGCGGTCGTGAAAGGTCTCCCCGTACTTCAATATCAGTGTTGTTACATTTTCTGGTCCTTCGGGATCATTTGTTTCGATGTTATTATTTTTGAAAATTGATTATTGCTTAAGCCGGTGCTAGGGAGTGTGAATAGTGTTGCACGTTTTAATTGCTACTCATGAACTGACTCAATAAAAGCGAGTCTGTATTTTTCTCTTTTCACATTACTACTTTTGCTTTCAGAATTTTAGATCTAGCATCAAAAGTAGAGCCCGTCTGATTTTTCTGATGATACTATTGTATACCTTACTGTAAGATCCGAACATTCTACAGAAAATCTACAGTGTGACATAAACAACCTAGAATAATGGGAGCATGATTAGGCAATGGAACTTAACCCTGTCAAGTGTGAGGCATGGAAATTTCATAGGAAGAGAAAACCAATTATTTACCTCAACAAACTACATGGCAAAGAACTCAACACTTGACCAGTCAAAATATCTAGGAGTCACCATAAGCAGGGATCTGAACTGGGCCTATCATATCCAGAATATTACCTCCAAAGCAAATAACACAACGCGCTTCATAAAAAGAAATGTTAAGACCCAAACTCAAAAAGTAAAGGAAACTGTTTAAATAAACATATGCCCGCCCTCAACTGTTCCCCAGTCTGGAGCCCAGGGTACCATATCTGATAAACAAAGTTGAAATCGTTCAGAGATCTACAGCACTTAAATCCTGAATGATTACAATTACACTAGCAGTGTCTCACATATGATCAGAACTTTAAACTGGAAAACATTAGAAGTCAGAAGAATCCATTCATCCCTCCACATGCTCTATAAAATAAAAAAGCTGACCCTTGTTGACCATCACCACATGATTCCAACTAGAAACTTGCATTACCTAAATTCATACTCTAAAACAAATTACCACTCCAATTCTTTTTCCCAAAGACCATCAAGCTTTGGAACTGTCTACCATTGAACATTCAGTCGAGTCTTAGCCCACACATATTTGCTAGCAGACTGGACTCATACGATCCGTAAACCAATTACAATCATATTTTTATTTTTATCATTATCACTGTAGTTCTTTTTATTTATGACTCCTTTTAGTCTTTTAAAACTGCCTATAGCATACTGCAGACTGAAAACATGTCTCCAGACAAGCGCCTGCCTCGAGTAATCGGAAACGATGTTTGGCAGAAAACAGTTGAAGTTGAAGTAAGTACTGGTCGAAATTAATCTCGTGATAAAGATAAAACATAAATAAAAGTACAGAAGGTATATTGGTCGTTTATTCTAAACAGACTGGCTTGTGTTTATGGGTTTATTATATGAAGCAAAATAATAGCTGTTCTCGTTTAAGAAAAACAACAACTATTTATTAACACGATATGCTGAACTATTCATGAAGTCTGCATACAGTTTACATTATGCAAATGTCTAAGGTATGTCATTTCACCAGATATGTCAGCTTCCATTTCAAACTTAATATTTAAAGCATTCCTGAAAAGTTTCATCACAATAAATTTTCCTTCACCTCAATGTCACGTGTTGGGCATTTGTGTGAGATGTGTGTTTCCTATTTATATCAAAGAAAATCTAGGAAACTCTGGGCGGGACCACTTTCGACTCCAGGACCACTTTTTAGAAGACTAGTTGACACTGCTACATATAAACTATCGTAGCTTTAGTCCTTATGGTTTAGGAGTATATTTTTAAACATGTTCCGGTCTGTGTAAAACTAGGACAATTTAGAGGGGAACCACTTTGGACACCTGGATAATGATGTGAACAATCATGGTAGAGGACAACAAGTCATAACTACAGGTCCGAAATATAATCCCTATGCTTTATGAATATGGCGAATACTATTAAAGTTTTTAAATAGTTCCTACACAAAATATCAGGAAGGTGGGTAGAAACGCAAACAAACAAACAAACCTCATTTCCAAGATGCATTCACACACATACTTTTGCATTTCCAGCTGTATACCAGAAACATAATTGCTAAATGTGGGGCCAGAGCTCAGGAACAAAGTCAGAGTGACCCAAAACAATCTCAGACAGTATCTTATATAACCTATCCATCTACTAAATGTAGTAAAGATATAAAAACTGTAAATTATCATCTGGAAAACAACATTCGCCGAGTTAATAACCAGAAGTTGTGTTTGACAAACTGGCTAAACGTAGTATAATTGGCACTGTTCATTTCTTTTTACAAACAAACATCTATACTTTAATTTATTGAATTCTTTCTCAATATAATTACAGCATAAGTGAGGCAGGAGCAAATATTGCAGAAAAAATCATAAAAGATACTGGCGGGTGTCGAACTCACGCGGAGCTCGAAGAACCAGACTTTCACGAACTGGCGGAGCTAATGCGAAACACTAAATAATAATGCAAACATAACTGGAATAATGTGATAAATTTATAAGTTAAGCATACTACAATTTATCTATCTTCTTTGTAGCAAGGCTTACCTGTTAAGAGTACATCAGTACTAGTAGAATTACTGGTTGCTGTGCTGTGGTTCTAAATTTACATGTAGATGTTATCAGGCTTGGCTTATTAGTTTTACAGGGGTCCGGCAATGACCTTTGAGGTAATGAATGACCTTTAAGGTACCGGCAAAATTGCCGGTCCCAATAGAGTATATAAACTCAGAAGCCTCTTAGTCTTTCTCTTGGTCTTGAAAAGTTGATAGCAGCTAGCCAGTATATTCTGTTGGAACTATTTTCCTAAATATCTGATACTTTACAGTTTGGATATAACTTTGCAGTTGGATGATCTGAATGAAAGTGAAATGAATATTGTAGTAGAAATTTATCCTTGGTTATCTATTTTGCTACATGACATAGAGTACAATTTTCCAAGTTTTAAGCTAAAACTTGGTGGTGGCAGCGTAACAAAAAGTCTAGAAATATAAACTTAGCCAAATCTTGAAGTCAGGAATTATCAGGAGTAGTGGACACTCTTGAATATAGAGAATAACAGAGTTGGGTAAAACTTCAACGGAGAGTTTGGTAACACTGGTGTACAGCGGTGAGATTTCTAAGTGGGATTTCTAAGTGGATTGATTTCCAAGTGGATTTCCAAGTGAATTTCAAGTTGGATTGTGAAGTTGGATTCTAAATTTGGATTTTCAAGTGAGATTCCCACTTGGATATTACGGACTTTAACACATCTCTGAAGATTGGTGAAATTTTGACTACATGTAAATTAGTGTCAAAATGTTGGATGTTCGTTGCCGTTTGGTGGTTGACACAAGTGCATGTGTTACAATTATGTCAACAGCTCTCTTCAATAAGATTTCAAATTCTAAAAGACCAGAACTTAGACCTGAAGACAGCTCTCTTCGTTTGGAGGTTGCTGATAACAGACTTTTGCAAGTGATGGAATTACAACAGTTGCTTTAAAGATGTGAAGGAAATATTTTCAATGGAATATACTGGTTGCTGCTATTCGAGAAGAGGGTCTGCTTGGTCTGGATTTTTTGCACCACTTCAATTATAACCTAAACAAGAATTGTTTAAAATTGGATGGAGTAAAGTGTTAATAGAAAATGTGCCTTTGAGAGCTGTTAGAGTTACATGTGCACAGAACCTCCGGTGTCAGAATGTGTGATTCCTGGCACGGCGGCAAGTGATCATTTGGATTTTAAAGTTGGTCAATTCTATCAGATGGCAAGATGGTTGGAATTGTTGGCGCAATTTGATTTTAAGATTGAACACAGGAAAGGGAGCAAGCACTTGAATAGTGACAGTTTGAGCAGAATACCTTGCAAACCTGGAGAGTGTGACTGTTATGACCAGAATACAGTCCTGGAAAATTTACCTTGTAAGGGCTGTAAGATATGTCAAAAACATCACAAAGAGTGGTCAGAGTTTGCTCAAGTTGATGATGTTATCCCCCTTTTTGCTAGAAACATTACCGTTTCAAGGAAATCAAGTGGATTAAAAAGCTTGCATGCTTTTGGATATATCATCTGTATTGTACAGCTATTGTTGGCGTATGTGACTACAGGATTTCAGACTGTGAAGGGGCTTTTCGTTGGACTCTGTAAGCCATTGAGATGTATCTCTAACATACGTCGACTGCGGTTACAGGAAGAATACTCAGATTTGGTGACAGATAATCAGGAAGTATCCTCGGAAGGGGTGAAAGAGGGTACACAGGCTGGTAAGTTATTTTTCAAGAATGACCATGACACTACTGTCAGCAGCCATTTTAAACCCTCGCTCCTTGTGGATTATTCGCCGGAGAGTATGTCCCGTCTGCAACGGGAAGATCCAGACGTGGGTCGAGTTATTCAGTGGATGGATAATGGTCAAATTCCATCCAGGGATATGATAGCCGGGGAGTCACCAGCAGTTAGAAATCTGTGGTTAAGTTGGAATATTCTGTGTCTCAAGGACGGTGTTCTTTTCCGTAAATGGAAGTTGAAAGATGGAATAGTCTGTGAACAAATTGTGCTGCCAAAAGTGCTTATAAGAGAAGTTCTTAAGCCGTGCCACTGTTCTCAATTATCTGCACACTTGGGAATAGACAAAACTGCATCAAAAGTGAAATCCAGCTTCTGGTGGTATGGTTTGAAGGTTGATGTGCAAACTTTCATTCACAACTGTACAGTTTGTGCAGCCAGGAAAAGACCACCAAAGCCTGGAAAGTACAGCTTGAAGGAGTATACAGTTTCCTTTCCACTTGATCGAGTTTGTACAGATATAGTGGGACCACTTCCTGTCACAGAAAATTTACAGAACAGGTTTATTTTGGTTGTAATGGACCAATTCACAAAATTCGTGGAGTGCTATCCATTACCCGATCAGCGGGCAGAAACTGTGGCAAAGAAAATAGTATATGAATACTTTAGCCGCTATGGTTTGAGTCTGGATCTACACAGTGACCAGGGCTCAAACTATCAGTCTAAAGTATTCCAGGAAATATGTCGCTTGCTAGAAATAAATCAGACCAGAACATCAAGCTTCCATCCGGCCGCAAATGGTATGTGCGAGCGTTTTAATAAAACACTTTACAATATGATAACAACATACATAAATGATAATCAAAGTAACTGGGATGAGGATTTGCAATTAGTTACAGCAGCATACAGATCTTGTGAACATAGCTCTACAGGTTACAGTCCAAATAAACTCATGTTCGGAAGGGAAGTTACTCTTCCTATACAATTACAATATGGCTGCTTCCCATATGCAGGTGAGAAAAGGCCATGTGAATATGTGGAGCAGTTACAGTCAAAGTTAGAAAAGGTCTACACACTTGCACGGACAAGTACAAAATCTGCTGTTAAAAGACAGAAAAGAAATTATGATTCAAGAGTGCATACAAACACTTTTAATGTTGGAGACTTAGTGTATTGTTTGGACAAAACAAAAGTAGTTGGTCGTTCTAAGAAGTTGGAACCAATTATTTGGCAGGGGCCTTTCATTGTTACAAGAAAGCTAAGTGACTTGCTATTTGAAATAAGGAATCAAAAGAAATTCAAGATTGTTCATCATGACAAGCTTAAGCAGTATACAGCAAACTTTGAAATTTGAAAAGAAAAATTCAGGGAAAATTAAAAAGCAGACAGAAAAATGCAACAAAAGGGTGGAATTTAAAGATCAGGCTGGCAACAAGCAAACCAGTGGGAAGGTTTCTTTAAGGAGAGGCACTAAAGTTTCTACCAAGCTTAGTGGGTCAAATAGTTGTAATGATGTCACAAAGTTATGATTATGATCTAATAATTAGTATTTACATATGGTCATTGGCACTGGCACGAAGAGGTGACACTAAGCTGTGAAGGAGATTGATGTTGGGGTAGTGCCTCGAGAGTGATAAGAAGTAAGAAAGTGACCACATACAGAAAGAAAAAGTTATGTGCAATGCAGCAAGCAGGTGGCTTATTATATAATTCCCTAAGATTACAAAGTAGATGAGTAAGGGTCCTCAATAACTTGCTGTTTGAGTTTGACTTAGTGAGTTCATTAGGGGACCGGCAAAGTTGCCGGTACCGGCAAAAGTTGCCGGTACCCGATATGCCAAAGTAGATACTACTTACACTTCTATTATATAAAGTAAGGTTTGCTTCTCCCTGCCTCAGTATTACAAAATAATTCCTGGAGTTAACTTCAATAATTATTGATGTATAGTTGCAAAAATTGTGAGAAAGTGTTCAGTAAGCAGCAGAAATTGATAAGACATTTACAAGGATACTTACCTTACTATTTTAGTGATTACATTTGTTTCATCTGTGCTAAATCTTTTGATAGGGAAGTACGTTTGTTACACCATTGCTTTAGATCAAAACATAATTCAAAGAAGACACATCTTGACATTAACCTCAAAAGGATAACATACTTTCAAAATAACAACCAGAGAATTGGAAATAACAAAGTTAAATTGAATCAGGTGGAGATAGCTCACTTGGTAACAAGCAAATCTAAAACCAATCTGGATTATTTGGATATAGTAAAAACTATGGAGAACATAGATTCTATGGAGCAGACAGGTGCATCAGAGTTGGAGAGCATGTGTGGGGAAGATTCAATTAATGCAGTGGATCAAGGCACTTCCAGGCAAGATTCCCCTAGATCCCTGGAGCAGTTTTGTGAATACACGGCAACAGCACTATCATCATTGCCGAAAGTCCCTTGTGCGCCGGTTTTGATGCCTCCACACACACCTTTGCAGGACGAACGAGGACAGTGCTGCTGCCAAAAATTGGAAAAACTATCTGCTCAGATAGCAGAATCCCAAAGAAATCTGGAAACGAGGATGTCGCAACTACAAAATACCCTGCTCTCTGCCACCCAGACTGCTCTTCAATATCAGCAATCTCTGGCAGAGACCTTTATGCAGGGACAAGTTGAAACGAAGAACCTGGCTAGCCAGATTAGAAATTATAATTTGGCTATGTCAGAAGCTTCAAAGTCATTTCTTAACTAGTGTACATGTGTTTCATCCAATTCATACTAAATGTGGATTACTGAAGTTTTTGTTATTGTGTGCGAAATAATAATATTTTGGTTAAAGTGAATTTCCTTCTAGTTTTAAATTAAGTGTCTGTAATTTTTTTGTTAAATTCAGTGGTGGATTTACAGTGAAATGTGGATTATGTGTAAAATTCATAATGGTGGAGTTTACATCTCTGTTTGGATATTTAATTCAAGTTTAATTCAAAACTTGGATATGTGTGATATTCCTAATTGTGGAGTTTACATGCCTGTTTGGATCTTTAATTCAAGTTTAATTCAAAATTTAGTGTGTCATTGGATTAAAAATGTGATTAAAATATTCAGATTGGATTATAATTTTTATTTTTCAGGATGCACACATAACTAGACACAGTCAAACCTGTTTTTAGAGACATAGTTTGGGAGAAAGCCAAAAGTGTCGTATCTCACAGGGTGTCTTTGAATTCAGGTTGAACATTTCATGGGCCCAGGGTCCTTGTCGTATTGATCAACATTCTTCGCGAAAACTGATGACATTTTAAATTTATATCTAGGTATTACTTTTTTAGGGTTTGGAATGGAATAAACTATTTTATGATGTTACTACTTTAGTGTCCTTATCAATAATTCTATTAATAAAAAGTAAGTTTGTGCACAAAACAAATTCATGAAAATCAGAAGCCTCATAGTTTTTCGAAGCGTTTCGGCCCATTGCCACAACGAGGCCAAACACACCTGTCTTTGACAGGGAAGCAGAGGCACATTTCTATATGTCTGTATCTTAATTATGAGAATAAAATTTATGTTATAATGAAATAGACCTTTAAAAGTGGTGTGGTTAACTTCTTGTCAAGTTATGAAACCAATTTGGCAATTAAATCACTAGAATAGCCAATTACGACATTATGACCGATTTCCGGTATAAATAAATGGATGATTAAAGCGCAGTTCATTATCAAAAATTTATGGTTGGGTAGCTAGCTATAATAACTCTAACAGTAGTGAGACTAACAGACTAACTGGACCAGATAATCCCTTATCACCTTGGGCATTAATCCTTTGACACGTTAATGAGGGCAATTAAGTACAAACACAATGATACAGTGAAAGCTCATAGTCGCTAAAAACAATGTCGTTTGCCGAGTTGGGAGTACAAATTTAGTGTCGTATGTCGCATCTGTCAGTGTGTCGCTATATACAGTTGAAATATAGAGGAAAATACATCAGGAGGAAGGAAATACTGTCGCATCTGACAGGATGTCGCTAAAAACAATGTGTCGCTAGGACAGGTTTGACTGTATTTGGTTTATGTTAATAATTGATTAAGGACAGCCCCTGAAGAAAGTGCTCAGAACAAACTTTAAGTGACTTTGGTGTATTAATATTGTGTTGTGGCAACATAAGACTGTTAGGACATTTTTAGTGACAAATAGGACACTATTTAGCGATTCCTAGGACATTTAAGTTTTAAATAACTACATGGAATTTACTCAGGCCGGAGTAAACCATGCTCGGACTTATATGTGTTGTTGTAGTGAGTGTCAATGCAAGAGCTACCTATTTTAAATTACTTTGTTTAAAGAAAGTAGTTAAATGATTCTTTCTTTACAATCTTGAACAATATTTCAAAATTGTCTTGGAATTGATGCACTGAGCATTGCATTGGTATTAACTATCATATTTTTAGAAGTTGATGTTAAAATAATGATTGAATGCATTCCTTGCATTTCTCTATAGCACATTTATAGCGTAAATTTCATTTTGATTGAATTTCCTTGTGTTTGATTTCTTTGCAAAATCATTTACATTATCTTGTTGCCATATTCTTATCTTGGATACAATTTTTGTGAAACAGTTATATTGGCTAAACAGTGATAAGTGATCTGTTGTTTATCTGGTCTGCTGATCTGTAGTGGTAGCTAATCAGCTAATTGTCACTACTTGATAATATTATTTAAGTCTATGTTAATCAAGTGGTTGATAATTGGGAAGAATACTGGGAAGTGGGTGGTAATACTGTTTCACCTGAGTTATATCTGATTATGTACAAAATGACAATGTTAGATTACCTTTAGGACCATTTTCTGAAATAAGTAGTGGTAGTCCTAGTTCATGATTGAATGAATCTGAGCCATTGAAACTTTGGTACGAGGACGCACCAAAAGCCAAGGTGGGGGTAGTGTGATAAATTTATAAGTTAAGCATACTACAATTTATCTATCTTCTTTGTAGCAAGGCTTACCTGTTAAGAGTACATCAGTACTAGTAGAATTACTGGTTGCTGTGCTGTGGTTCTAAATTTACATGTAGATGTTATCAGGCTTGGCTTATTAGTTTTACTGGGGTCCGGCAATGACCTTTGAGGTAATGAATGACCTTTAAGGTACCGGCAAAATTGCCGGTCCCAATAGAGTATATAAACTCAGAAGCCTCTTAGTCTTTCTCTTGGTCTTGAAAAGTTGATAGCAGCTAGCCAGTATATTCTGTTGGAACTATTTTCCTAAATATCTGATACTTTACAGTTTGGATATAACTTTGCAGTTGGATGATCTGAATGAAAGTGAAATAAATATTGTAGTAGAAATTTATCCTTGGTTATCTATTTTGCTACATGACATAGAGTACAATTTTCCAAGTTTTAAGCTAAAACTTGGTGGTGGCAGCGTAACAAAAAGTCTAGAAATATAAACTTAGCCAAATCTTGAAGTCAGGAATTATCAGGAGTAGTGGACACTCTTGAATATAGAGAATAACAGAGTTGGGTAAAACTTCAACGGAGAGTTTGGTAACAATAAATAAAGTTGAAATAATATGGTCACTATATTGATTCAAACAGACACTTTTAATTTCATTCATTCTCAGTGCTATATAATATAATTTTCACAATGATGCTGTTTACTGATAATTACATTCCAAATTTATAGACTTTCCTAAACATTGGAACCAAAACCAAATTAGACAAAATCTCAACCATTGACAAAGATGAACGGATTTTATTACAACCATCTAAGTGGTCAGAGCCAGGTTAGTATTTGATTTATACATTTTTTTGCAGTTTCAACAACAGTTTCTGAAATAACCAGACACATTGCTTAGACAATCATGCTAAAGGTAACACATATATCTTGTTTATATTACATTTTCATGTTCTCATTCTCGATTATTATTCACTATTCAGTAATAGGCGCCCTATGATGCGTCGCATCAATGATTTTCTTGTAGTAATTTACATGGATACTGGAAGTCCCACAGGGTATCAGAAATTCACACTATCGTGGTTCCTTGAACTGTGCACAAATGTTTATTTAAGAAAACTTTGATATTACATGGATACTGGGAGTGACACAGGATATAGTATTAGAAAGGAAACATATTAGAGTTGCTTCAATTAACGCAAAATGTTTCTTAAATATATTATAATGATGTCATACATTAAATTTAGCTTAATTTATCATTTTATGAAAAATATATATATGGAGGTTTATCGACAAAACAACAGCGTTACATTTTGTATGTACAATACATAATCGTTCATGCGTGAAAGGTAAAGTTTAAAGCATGGAATTGAGCACTTTATATTAAAGAATGCCCTACAATTAGTAACGACTACATAGAGTTCCATCTAATGAATGTAAAAAACGTTTGGTAATGCTTTAGAAAACTTCTCTTCCAGGTTTGTTAAGAGGGATAACACGTCGATATTTATATCCCCCGTTACAGTGATGTGACTGCACGTGTTTGTGAGTGCACATATTTGTGATTGTACGTGTTTGACGCTGATGATCACTGTATCACGTAGGCGTAACCATTGCCCCGCTGTCCACAACCTAACTAGCATTTTCAAACAGTTTGGATCCAGATGAGACACTTAGCAATCCGGCGTATGATCAGGATCAATGTTGTTTAACACTCGTTCAATAATGTCTTAAACTCTTAATCAAAATTTACACCAGATTCAAGACTGGCAACCAAAAGTAACTACATATGTTATACACTTTGAGCGGTTTCATTTCAAATATCTGGGATCGACTCGATTCAAAATCACGTCTTGAATCTGATAAAATTGCAAGGTATTTTAACCCTTCGCTTGCTGTTCACGTCAATATACTAAGAACCAGATAAGACAGCTCCTGCAGGAGCTGTCTCATCAGGGTCTGCACTATTTACAACTTGATTGTGCAACCAGTGCGCTCCACAGCAGTGATTGCACAGAGAAATAATTGTAGATAGTGAAGATATATGTAACTATACCACAGGGCATGGGTAAAGAAGAAGAAGTGCATTTTAAAATTCAGCAAGAGAAGGGTTAGGTTGTGGTAAATGCAATGTACGGTAAAACCTCTGTAAACTCGTCGTTGCCTTTAGTATCAATATCGGTCTTCGAGACAGGTGGCAGCTTAATGCAGGGTGAAAGTCATGCAGAAAGCTCCTCTAGGAGCTTTTTACATGACTGTCACCCTGCCTTAAGCAGCTACCTGCCTATAAGTATCTGAATTCTTCTCAATTATAATTCCGGTTTAGAGGAGGGGGTTTACTTTAGTCAAAACATATTATATCCCCAGGTCTACTAGCGAGGGTAAGAAATTCGGGCGATTGGTGTGTCTGGTTTAAAATAAAGATTATGAGACCAATGCGTGAGAAATATCAGCGTCATGAAAAGCAAGTAAAATGTAATTAATAGGTGTTTATGAAATCAGGCGTCGGATTAAAAATGCAACCGGTCGAACAACTTTCGCTTCCGCGTTCACCGACCAGATCACACCGAAGGCCGTGTAATAATGTGCCAAGGTGTGTTGTAATGTGACTTCTTGTAATGTGATGTAACTAGATATATTGTTTTATTACTAGGTGTATTGTAGAGTATAGTTGTGAATGAGAACACATTAAAACCCATCTAAACCGGAATTCTAGTAGAAACGAATTAAGACGTTTAGGCAAGTGGCTGCTAAATGCAGGTTGAAAGTCAATAACCACTTAAGCCTTCGCTTGTTATTCACGTCAATACACCTACCTGTAAATAGTGAAGACCCAGATGAGAAGCTCCTGCAGGAGCTGTCTCATCAGGGTCTGCACTATTTACAAGTTGATTGTGCAACCAGTGTACTCCACAGCAGTTATTGCACAGCGAAATACGTGTACACCGTGAAGATATATGTAATTATACAACATGACATGGGTAAAGAAGGAGAAATGTATTTCAAAATTCAGCAAGAGAAGGCTCAAATCTGACCTATCAAAAACTCGAGAACGAACTCAGACTCAACTAAAAGTTTTATAAGCATGCGCCCAGATCTATTTAAATCAGAGTAGACCCTGATCATGTAGGCGTCTGGTCTGGTTATACCCCGTTTGCAAATACATCTCACTAACCGGCCATGATGACGTCATTGTTCACATAGGAAACAACACAGTAATTTGGTCTAGGTATTGGGTAATTAATTGTCCGATTAAAACGAACCTGGACTCCACCTAATGTATTATACAACCAGGGGTCCAGATAATATGCGTAAATTAAAACAATCTTAAGAATAACTCATTCATTTCTCCGCCAAACAGGCTATATCTGACTGTTGTTTCGGCCATTGTTTACAGCTTAGCACAGGCGGATTCAAACTGCTTATTTGCATAAAAATGCACTAGTGCATTTCCGTGATTTACAGCACTGTATTTCGGCACTCCCACGCGGCAGATTATGTGATAAATATAAATGTGTACAGTAGAACCTGTCCTAAGCGGTTATCCATTTATTGACCACAGGAGTATTAAAAAGCAGGTAATTGCTTTCTGTATTACTTTGATCTGTATTAAGCTACTGCCTACCTTACAGACCCATAATCAGACCCCTATTTGAATGGTCGCTTAAGTATATGATAACTAGGTAGGTGCTATTTCATGTGTAGATGATGGCTATCACTAGCATTCAGGGTCCATGCTTATAAAGCTTTTAGTTGAGTCTGAGTTTCGTTCTCAGGCTTTTGATTGGTCAGATTTGAGTTCTCAAGCTTTTGATTGGTCAGATTTGAGCCAAAGGCTCAAATCTGACCAATCAAATGTTTGAGAACGTTCTCTGACTCAACTAAAAGTTTTATAAGCATGGACCCTGACATGTGCACTTGTAAAGATATATCAGATAATAACTGTACACTATGTTACTGCTGAACTTGTTTCAAGCATGATGTTCAAATAAAATCATAATCTGAATAATTATCTGTCTTTTCTATATAATCTCTTTCTTCTTTTATGCATGTCTATCGGTTTCTCCTTACACATAACTTTTTATTAGAGCTATTTAATCCTTTACTCCATAGAGACGCATTTTTGAACCTTGCAAACAGAGTAGACCCATATCAGGATATGTTCTATTTGCTAACGAAATAACATGCATGTAATAATATAATCATATTTATAGAGTATATGTCAAGGTAGATATCCCCCTTGTTAGTGGTGCTAATATAAAACTGTCAGATAACTAGTATTCATGCTGGCATTATTTCTGTTATGAATACCCATGGAGTAAAAGGTATAGACATTGTAAGGATATGGAATTGTACACTGAAGGAGAATGTGTAACGTTTAGATGGTTTGTGGCTCGGCCCTTATACCGTGAACCATTTAAAGTGAAATATGCTTCTATAAAACCGAATAAACTACAGTAAAATCTCGATTATTCGAATACTAAAAGTCGTATACTTGTCGATCTTTAAGACAGGTGGCAGCTTAATGCATGGTGAAAGTCGTACAGAAAGCTCCTCTATGAGCTTTCCGTATGAATTTACCATGCATTAAGCAGTCACATGCCTAAAAGGGTCTAACTTCTTCTATACAAAAAAATCGAATACTCGAGATATTACTGTACATATGTTTAGTTTCATGTCGCACATCCTCGTATGCGGTTTCAAATAGTTCGATATTTGATGCGGTATATCAGATTTTTGCATGCAAACCATCTCGCCAGGGAAAACTGTCTGTCTAGCAAACTGACGGCGGATGTCCGTTATTTTTAAAACTGCTTAAGGCTCCTTAGTTAGGATTTTTAAACACCAAATGTCTTATAAATGGACACAATACCGTCCTAAGTCAGTCACCAGTGAAGCAGTTCACAGTCCAGGTAAGAAATATTACTTATCATCTCTTTACTATCACTAGCATCAGTGTGTTGCAATTTCATTTAACAGTAGAGACTTATATCTAATTTTAATTTCACCAAATAACTTTCGTCTGCAGACAATGTCGTCTGCTTTAAACTACTGAATGGACATTCCTTCAATATCCTTCTCTGAAACTTGTATTGTGACACACAGTTTGGATCCAGATTAGACGCCGGGCTACTCTGTGTCTCGTCTGAATAAGTTTATCATATCCATAGATTCATTGCTGAATGTAGCAAGTCCTTTGAGTCGCTTCCGGCGACCTCGGCAGTAAACGAGTTAACCCATTACCTCATAGGCTATTTTTAGATCTAACCACTTTGAATAAATCTACCGAAAAGGAGCATTAACTAGAGAAAAGGAAAATTTTAGAATTTTGTAGTTTGAAACCATTGTGATAAATAGAGCATTTGCTCCTATAGGAGCAAATGCTCTATTTATCACAATGGTTTCACAAAGTGACTTTTACAGAGTCGTCAAAAGTCGTCAATATGAGGGAATGGTTAAACGACAACTTCACGAATTTGTATACTAAATTATAATATTTGATTCCTCCGTCTATTAATAGGAGCAAATGCTCTATTTATCATAATGGTTTCAGAACTACGAAAATCTATTATTTTACCTTTCTCTAGTTAATGCTCCTTTTTCAGTAGATTCATCTAAAGAGGTTTGGTCGAAAAATAGCCTATGAGGTAATGGGTTAAGAAACGATAAAGATAGGTCACATCATAGTGAGGTAAAAGGAGCTATTCTTGTGAATGTTTTATTTACGCATTCTATCTTGGCAGCTGGACTGGTACATTTATTCCTGGTGTTAGACAAAGTGTTAACTTTCTTCAGTAACGTCTCGGTTACAAACATGGGTGAAAGAGTGAAATATCTGCATTAGACTAATAAAAAAATATCTGCACTAGACTAACCACAGAAATAGCTGCATTAGACTAACGGCAGAATTATCTGCATTAGAACAATCAAAGAACTAGATGCATTAGACTAACCACAGAAATAGTTGCACTAGACTAACCACATAAGTAGTTGTATTAAAATAATCACAAAGAATAGCTGCATTAGACTAAGCAAAGAAATAATTGCATTAGACTAACCTAACAAATAGTTACATTAGACTTACCGATGAAATAGCTCATTTGGACTAACCAAAGAAGCAGCTCTTTTGGACTAATCAAAGAAATAACTGTACGTGACTAACCACAGAAATAGCTGTATTCAACTAACGACAGAAGTAGCTGCATTTGACTAACCACAGAAATAGAAGCATTAAACTAACTAAAATAATGATTGCATTGTACTAATCTAAGAAATAGCTGCATTAAACTAACCAAAGATAAAAAATTCTGAAGGGTGTTGAAGCTGCATTAGACTAACCACATTATTAGTTGCATTAAACTAACCATAGCTCCTTTGAACTAATCAAAGAAACAGCTGCATTAAACTAACCAACGAAAAGGTTGCACTAGACTAACAAAAGAAAAAGCTGCATAAAGGAACCATTAGACTAATCATAAAGTAAAAAAGCAGAGGAGTGTTTACGCTGGTTCATGAGTTATTAATGGACTCATTTAGATATAGAAATACAGTATTTGTACGTGGTGTGTATCAAATTAGTTTAACGAAGATCAAACGTAAAACAGAAAAATCACGTTTGCTCTGCCATAAGCAACCACCTGTTTTAATACTCCTCTGTTCAATAAATGAATTGCCGCTTAAGGCACCTTCTGTATACAATAAATATTTTGTTGCAGGTAATACCAAGATGAGGATCTTCTCAGTCGGCATCGTTTCCGTTTTCTGTGTAGCCCTTATCTCGACTGCATTAGGCTACGGTGGCGGTGGCTTTGGCAACGGATTTTATGGCGGCGGTTATGGTGGTGGAGGGGGAATAGGATATGGAGGTGGAGGTGGATTCGGGGGTGGAGCCGGGGGTGGATTCGGAGGTTTTGCGGGTATTTTTGCCTCCTTGATATTCCGTAAGTATTGTTTACGCTAACCAGTTTAACATTTGTCGCGTTGGGCAAAACAACATCATATTAACTCTTTTAGCACCAAACAGTTTTCGTCTGCAATCAATGTTGTCTTCTTTAACCTTTAGCACGCTGCATTAATATAGTGTCCGCTAAAAGGTTAGTCTGGTGCAATTATGACCTATTCCGATTCGATTGAGCCTTTCAGAGAGACTATTAACCGAGTGTCAGACAGCTTGGCTCCTGCTGAGACGCCGGAGTTACTCCGTATCTCATCTGGATCCAAACCGTTTGCAAATGCGGGTCAGGTCACGAGTCAGGGTTAACTTTCTGTGTAAGTTTTCTGTTAACCCTTCGCTTGCTGAATTTTAAAATACATGTCTCCTTCTTCACCCATGACCTGTTATATAATTACATATATCGACACTGTGTACAAGTATTTCGCTTTGCAATCACTGCTGTGGAGTGCACTGGTTGCACAATCAACTTATAAATAGTGCAGACCCTGATGAGACAGCTCCTGCAGGAGCTGTCTCATCTGGGTCTTCACTATTTACAGGTAGGTATATTGACGTGAAGAGCAAGCGAAGGGTTAATATGCATTGTATATTTGCGTTTACATGTGCATGAACATGTATAGTTACATTGCTACAAACCTGAAAAAAGTAGTTTTTATTCCATTTCTATTCAAACATAAATGTTGTAATATTGTTGTGCTTGAGTTTTAGTTCATTCTCAAGCATCTAATTGGTCAGACACTTGAGAATGAATCCAGATTCATACTCAGACGTTTTGTAATGACATTGGTGTATTTATTCTCTGGTTATGGTATATTTGCAGTTATAATTTTCGTCTCAATCATTGACGGGCTTTTTGACGATGGCGACAAAGGTTATGGCGGTAGTAGTGGTGGTTATGGTGGCCATAATGGTGGATATAAGAAAGATAAAATGATGAAACATGGTGACGATTACTATAACGATAACATGTACTGAACAGGTGCGTCAGCCAGTGATTAGCTGTAACAATTTTATGTAAATGTATGCAAAAGTGTGTACAAATCCAGCACATTTTCCGGTTTTATTGACAAACGCATTCAACATCATTAAATGTTAACTTAGATGAGATGCTAACTTGGTGACTCATCGCAAATCTGCCGTATGAAGTTTACATAAGTTATAACAGATTAATCTATGGTGTTGAAACAATTACACATGGATGTTTGTTGTCTTATAATCGAGTTAAACTCATTCCCCCTAGACTATCTTTAGACCCAACTTCTTTGAATTAACTATAGAAAAGGAGAAGTTTATAATTGCGTAGCTTTGAAACCATTATGATAAATAGCTGTTTATCACAATTATTTCAAAATGTGACTTTTACAGAGGCGCCAAAATGCGTCAGTAGGAGGGAATGTGTTAAGGGTGTTTTAAAGAAGACACTACAATAGCCGTCGTCGTCGTTTTCCTATTCTTTGTGTCGGTCTAAACATTAACCCATTACCTCATATGCTAAAATAGATACTACCTCTTTGAATAAATCTACCGAAAAGGAGCATTAACCAGAGGAAACGAAAAATTTAGATTTTTTTAGTTTGAAACCATTGTGATAAATAGAGCATTTTGCTCCTGTAGGAGAAAATGCTCTATTTATCACAATGGTTTCACAAAATGACTTTTACAGAGTCGTCTAAAATCCTCAATATGAGGGGATGGGTTAAACCACTATTTTTCAAAGTAACCGTGGTCGATTACTCACGTTGTGTTTTATATAGTAACGTCTCGGTAAAGCAACAACATAATTGTTTGACACAGAAATCTGTCAAAGTAAGCTGTTGCTTAATGCAGGATAAAGGTAATGCAGAAAGTTCCTATAGGAGCTTATTATATAACCTTTAACTGTATTAAGCTACCATGCGTTCTATAAAACCAGAATTATACTTCTTTTGAGTGATCGTATTAGCGAGAAATTACAGTTATGGGAGGACCACACAATAACTAAGGAATTGAAAATATTGTAGAATCGACATATATACCGAATAAATATAATGTGTATGTATCATGGAAAGATGGACATTTGCTTGCAGATTGCATCTGTTAACTGTTTCTTTTCATCATCGAATGTTTTGAATAAACACTGTCCCCTGCATTAGTGATGAACTAAAACCGAGTTTCGGGAGAATTTACTACATTTCCCCAAACGATAATACATTAACATCGTAGTACAGCTAATCCTATTCCCATCGTTTATAAGAATCACAAAATGCGTCGTTTAAAATATTATACTGCCTGTTCACAAAAGCTTTGATTTGGGCTTGTTTTGTCTCATCAGTCGACGAAACACAATACTATTAGATTTTGTCCAGTTTGTCAGGTTTGATAGTACGATAAATCTAGATGCTGACACATGACAAAACGTGAGGATACATATTTCACGCCTTTACTGTTTGCATTGTTTTGATGACATGTTGTCTTTCTACGCAATGTACACATATTTTAGTAGTACAGTGTACATGTATAATGTCTGTTCTATTTAGTTTCATTATAGTGTTTACATCTTGTGTGCTGTAATAACAATTTGAATAGCCTTCAAGCCGGTATGCAGTAAGTTGAATGCTTTAGCCGGGTGTTTTCTGTGTACGAAACAATGTAAAACCCCTCTCTAATGCGACCATTTAATGAATAGACATGGGTGTCTTTATACGCAGGTGGTTGCTTAATGCAGGACAGAAGTAATGCATAAAGCTCCTCTAGGAGGTTTTTCCATTACATTTGTCCTGATGAAGCTACCACCTGCATCGAGCACCCAGAATTATGCCTCTTTTAGGTGGTCGCATTAGCGGGGTTTTACTGTACTTTGTTCAATGCACAAAAGGCCCTTTGGGATCTTCTACCTTTAATTAGCTGGACGTCGCGATCTGACTGAAATACGGCTGAAGAGACGTAAAACCCTCATATAAACGATACAAACAAGTATCACGACCTGATCATACATGCCAAATTGATGTCTAATCTTTATCACATTTACTAAATGTTGTTTTCCATATCATTTCAGACATTTCCAAACCAGTGACTATTCTCGATTTCCTTGTATCCTGTATATCTTGTATATCCTGCATCGAAAAAATAAAAGACATTGCAATTGAATTTTGTTCTTGTTATACTTAAATATTTAGCCCAAGGCATTGGGTTGCTTTAGAAGAAAAACTAGAGGTTATAGGGGTATTTCATAAGTGACTCAGGGGCCAAGAGTGTCCCTGGGGTCATTGGTGTCTACTGGACTGTTTCTTCGAGGCTATGGATTGCGTGTCTTCATTGCTATACTACGAATTTGGAGATAGAAAACATTACATCGCTGTCGTCGAAGTTTAGTAGGATTTTTGGGGATTTGAATGTTTTCGGGAGTATGAATTTAATCCCGGTCTTCGAGATTATGAGTGTCTTCGGGTTGTTTGTATGCTCAAATTAGTGGATGTATACGGGGCTTTGTGTGTGTCCCCAGGTCTATATGGCCCTGGTCTCTTCAGAATTTCCAGCATTCTCAAGGCTTAACACTTCTCTTGCTGAATTTTAAAATACATGTCTCCTTCTTTACCCATGCCCTGTTGTATAATTACATATATCTTCACTGTGTACACGTATTTCGCTGTGCAATCACTACTGTGGAATGCACTGGTTGCACAATCAACTTGTAAATAGTGCAGACCCTGATGAGACAGCTCCTGCAGGAGCTTTCTCATCTTGGTCTTCACTATTTACAGGTAGGTATATTGACGTGAATAACAAGCGAAGATTTAACACTTATCTCGCTACGCTATTCGCGACCCAACACACATTTGCAAACAGGGTGGATTTAACAAAGCATGTAACTGTTTGATACTCGATCAATAACTTCTCAAAAGTTCGATTGAATCGGAAGTAGTCAAAATTGAACCAGATTCAAGATATCATTTTGTTCACAGTCAGTAAAGGATGAACAACAATAACGTTCCATGTTTGCAAACTATTGAACAGAATTTGGCATTGTATCAGATTATACACTGGCTGTCAATCAAATTCATCGTCATTAGTAGCAGATAGTCTCGAAGTACATTAAAACCCCTCTAATGCGACCACTTAATGATAAACAGTCTTCATAAACAGGTGGTTGCTTAATGCAGGAAGAAAGTTAGGCAGAAAGCTCCTATAGGACCTGCCTTTGCCACTGTGAATTATGCCTCTTTTTTCTGGTCGCATTAGAGGGGTTTACTCTACATCGTTCGCAATACCACCTAACGTAACATCATTCGTGAAATGACGAGGGCAGAGTTCTGACACAGAAACAGAGGAAAAGATAAACGTGCGTACCAAAGTACAATAGAACCCCTCTAATGCGACCACCTAAAAGAGGTATCGTTCTGGGTGGTAGAGACAGGTGGTAGCTTCATGCATGACAAAAGAAATGCAGAAATCTCCTGGAGGAGCTTTCTGCATTACTTTTGTCCTGTATTAAGCAACCACCTGCTTATTATTAAGTGGTCGCATTAGAGGGGTACTACTGTACTGCAATCGTCATTTCTCCACCAAACCCTATATTGTGATATATCTTTAGAATCGTCTCGAAGATGTTATTCTTGAAAACGTTTAAGTTACGCATCTTATATGGAGCTCTGCATAAAGCACTGAAGACGTGATGTGGCACGGAATTCAATAATGTTACAATAGGAGAATGAAAGAGCTGTTCATTTTATTCATTTGTTTTTTCAAAATTGAACAACATAAAAACAATTTACCGTATACTTCGTGCTGCAGAAAACAATAAAATGATTAAAAAACATGTGTGCAATTGGTAATTGGTTATTGTGTTATGCCGGGAATTAAGCTCTAGTTAAAAAGTTGATATGACGTAGAAACACAGCAATGCTAATTAATAATGGTACAGCTGATGATGATTATGATGATGTTGAACTGATGATAGTAATGCTGATGAAGTGAAAATCATAATTATAATGACGAATGCCATCAAATGTTAACACCAGGATATTAGAACACCTCTAAACCGGAAGTTAAATTCATTGTCAATATCGGTCTAGGAGACAGGTGGCAGGTTAACGGCCGAGTGAGAAAAAATATGCAAAGATGCGATCCTTCGAAGGCAAAACCACCAGGGAAAAAAGAGAAAATTGCAGACTCGGTTTTGTTGAGTCTGTTCATGAGCAATAATTAAAGGTGCAACACTACTCATATCACTAGCACCAGCCTAAGCAATATTCAATTTTCAAAATTATACTCACTGACATTGATCATCCCGAAGGATATATAACATTGACAGAATGAAGTACGGGCGACTTTTTACGGCCGCCAGACAGACACTTAACCCTTCGCTTGCTGTTCACGTTAATATACCTACCTGTAAATAGTGAAGACCCAGATGAGACAGCTCCTGCAGGAGCTGTCTCATCGGGTCTGCACTATTTACAAGTTGATTGTGCAACCAGTGCACTCCACAGCAATGATTGCACAGAGAAATAATTGTAGATAGTGAAGATATATGTAATTATACCACAGGGCATGGGTAAAGAAGAGGAAATGCATTTTAAAATTCAGCAAGAGAATGGTTAATATCTGATGTTGTGAAGTAAATGAATTCTGATAAGATGAGATCCGTCGAAAGCAAAAACACCAGGAGCTTCCTGCATGACTTTCACCCTGCACTAGCGTTTTAAATAGCCTTTCATTTCGATTCCATGCATATGTACAATAGCTGGTGAATATACGTTACCACACAGCGTCTGATCGTGGTTGGACCCAATGTCATTGCGATATCGGGCCAACTTTGCGCTGACGTCTTGTGGGATCTGGGTAAAACCTTGAAATATTATAGACCCTATGCTAACCATTAAGTAAAATTTCTACCAGTAACCATATGTATCTTTAAAGATATATGTAGCTTTTAATAGATTGTTTTAATGTGCTTGTATATATGTAACTGTTGAGGGCCTCATGGAAGATTGATTTTATCAAATGAGTTCTCTCGTTAAATAAAGTATTTATTATTATTATTATTATTATTATTATTATTATTATTATTATTAAGCAGCCACCTGCCTAAAAGTATCAAAAATCTTTCTTCTCTACTAGAATTCTGGTTTAGAGGGGTTTTACTATACATGTATATGAATCAGTTAATTTGACCCATTCCCTCATAGGCACTTTTTAGATCCAACATTTTTGAATAAATCTACCGAAAAGGAGCATTAACTAGAGAAAAGGAAAATTTTAGAATTTTGTAGTTCGAAACCATTGTGATGAATTGAGCATTTGCTCCTATATCACAATGGTTTCAATAGTTGATTTTTACAGAGTTGCAGAAAGGCGTATTTATGGAGGAAAGGGTTAACCTTAATAGTTTACAAGCAATGTAGAGCAAGATTGGCCGCCCTGATTTGATTTCGGTGTTAGATCAGGTTCTGCGTGCACCCATCAGGGCTTACATGTATTCTGTTTGTTGTCTTGTGTGACTAGTGACTATCCATGTACAAGTATAATATATATAACAAG
Organism: Azorinus chamasolen; assembly: GCA_963576725.1. Taxonomy (NCBI): domain Eukaryota; kingdom Metazoa; phylum Mollusca; class Bivalvia; order Cardiida; family Solecurtidae; genus Azorinus; species Azorinus chamasolen. Next base: position 75,231,423 of record OY755238.1, on the reverse strand, counting down.
TATATACCCACTTTTAATCTCAGAGATCTATACTTGCATAACTTATTTACTTTCATTTTTAGTTAGCATATTATACAACTACTACATACAACGTAGATCCTGAGCAGAAACCGCACCGAAAGCGCGATTACTAATCTAGGTCTACACTGCTTCTCAGAAAAATAGATCTACAGTTTTGTTATAATCCTTAGATGGCTGGAAGTGTATGTTTATACTTAATGCCAATAAAGATTTGTATTGTATTATTGTATTGTATTGTATAACAGGACTAAAATACTTAATACAAATATACGATCTGTATATGACAATGTATTCATGATGGCTACAAACGATTTGTAATGATTTCTAGGCCATTTTGTAATACTCGTGTCAAGCGGTATAGATGACACTATCGAGAGACATATTTGTCGTCAGTGAAACACTATATTTTCCTTTGATTAGAATTGATCGGAGTTATCAAACAAACCTAGAAAAAAAAGACTTCCGACAGGTGATGTCACACAAAAACACATCACAAACGGAAAATGAAAGTCAAACAGAAGGTCCGACACACTACAGCGAACAGAATAACAAATAGAATGCGCGCTGCCTAGCAAAATACGCATGTACTTCCCTGTATGCGTTTTAGTGCATACAAATGCGTTTTTGTAGGAAAAATGTACGTAACACGCACGTACGCGAAGACAGGATTACAGCCTTGGAACCGAATCAGACGCACAGTGTAAATGCATATCCCCCGGCAGACTGCTCACCAACGTATGTGATGGCTAACACAGCAGTAATATATGCATGCAAAATTGGAAACATTAGTTCTGTTAAAAGAGGATTTGACATTTCTATCCTCTTTTCTAGGGGGACAAATTTTTGTGTTGTTTTTGTGGGGTGCAGATTCTGTAAAACCCAAGATGTTGGGGATTATTACCCCGGCCCTAATGGGAAAAAGAAAGGACAGAAATCAAAGATGCATATAAATCCTTTACTTCACAACAACAACATAGGGGAATATTGCCCCAAACTCGACTGAATATGAATACAGTTCACCTTTCAAACAGCATATTTAATATAAATAGGAGGAACATTTCTCGTTTATAAGATAACTGACACTCAATTTGTGACAATTTGGGAGAATGTTCCCCCAGATTGAAATATTAAGCGTGTCACGAGTTTAAATGGGTGATTGTTCCCCGAGCCAAGACTCTCCATCTCAGAACATTGCTTAAGCCATGGGGGAATGTTCCTCCAAAGAAAATGAGTGTGTGGCAATATTATAACCAGGAAAGTGTTCCTCATTTAATACCTTCCACATTAGAGCCACAGGGGAATATTCCCACAGATGTCTTAATTCATGTCTAAAATGTTTCTAAAAAGTGCGTGTCAAGAGTAAAATTGGGAGGATGTTCCCCCGTTTCAGACCCTCCATATCAGTCAATTGCTTAAGCCATGGAATGAATGTTTTTCCAAACTGAAAAAAAAGCACATCTCAAGCGTAAAAATAGGAAAATGTTCCAAACTGCTTAAGGTACAGGGATATATTCCTCCAAAAGTGCAAGAGTAAAATTGGACGATTGTTCTCCCATTTAAGACCCTCCTGCACCTCAGACAATTGCTTAAGCCATGGGAGAATGTTTCTCCAAGTTGAAAAAATCAGTGTGTCTCAAGAGTAAAAATAGGGAAATAATCCTCCATTTAAGACCCTTCATATCAGAGCCACAGGTGAACTTTCTTGCTTAAGCCATGGACGAATATTTGCCCAAGTTGAAAACATCAGTGCATCTCAAGAGTAAAACTACGGGGATGTTCCTTCATTTAAAACCCTCCACTTCAGAGCCACATGGAAATATCCCCCAAAACTGTTTAAGCCATGGGAGAATGTTCCTCCAAACTGAAACAACCAGTGTATGTTAAGAGAATAAATGGAGGAATGCCCCCCCACCTCATTTAAGAACCCTCCACATCAGGCAATTGCTTTTCCTCCATAATGAAATGTTTAGTACTTGTCAAGAGTAAGACAGGGGAAAATTCCCCCAAACTTAAATATTTAGTGTTTGTCAAGAGTAAATATAGGGGAATGTTCCTCTCAATTCAAGACCCTCCACATCAGACACTTACTTAAGCCATGGGGGAATGTTGTTCCAAATTGGAAACGTCAGTGCGTTTAAAGAGTAAAAAATGGAGAATATTCCCCAAGTAAGCATCCCCCAACACACACACACGCGCGCACACATCAGAGCCATAGGGAATATTCCCCCAAATTGTTTAAGCTCTGGTGGAATGTTCCTCCAAATTGAAAACTTTAGTGTGTGATAAGAATAAGCATATGTCAATTGTTTTATATAAAAACGGGAGAATATTCCATGTTTATAGAAACAAAATGTTGTGCTCAAGAAAATATAAGAACTATTACAAATGAAAACGTAGTAAAGAAGAGCAGGAAAAGCAGCACACAAGACGCAACCACCACCTAAACATCGACAGAAAGCATACCACACACACACACACACACACACACAACCATACACACAAACACACGCACATACAGGAGATGAACACCTCAAACATCAACACAAGAACAAGTATACGAGATAAACATTTCAAATATCAACAAACGCACAAGTACAAACACATAAGACAAACATACAAGTAAGGGTGACAAAGAGAGTACCGCCTTGGAACGGCCAGTGACAAAACCACCACTGAGGGGTTAAATCGGGATGTATCTCAAACTCACCCTAGCTTAATAAACAGTGTAAACAAGTTAATGTTGTATTGCTTTACAATATATAAGTCCTCCAAAGGATTAAAAAAAATCCTCCGACCTACACGCCCATGGTGTAGTTGACCATGGTATATACATGACCAACCTGACTGGTATTTGTAAAAACCATCAGAAAAACAATATGAAAAAAGGGGAACAACTCCAAACATATTGATGCTAGAGTTATTGTCATTGTGCATGACACTTCCTCTCACCATGCTTGTTCCATATGTGAAGTTTCAAATCAATTTAACAAGTAGATAAAGAGTTATAGTCCGGACAAGAAAAATGTAAAACTAGAAATAACTCCAAATATATTGATGCTAGGGTTATGGCCTTTGTGCATTACACTTCATCTTACCATGCTTGTTCCGTATGTGAGGTTTCAAATCAATTGAAAATTTAGATAAAGAGTCATTGTCCGGACAAGAAAATATGAAAAAGATGAATAACTTAAAACAATATTGATGCTAGAGTTATGTCCCTTGTGCACGACACTTCCTGTCATCAAGCTTGTTCCATATGTGAAGTTTCAAGCCATTTGAACCAGTCGATAAAGAGTTATTGTTCGGACAAGAAAATATAATCAAAGGCCTGAATGGCCATAATGGCGTTCGGGTTTGATATGGATGTTATGTGTAAGGGGGGAAATTGATGTACACGTTAATAACAATAACGTCTTGGAATTGATAACAGTATTGATAACAACACATTTTTGTGAAATACTATGCCCCTGATTGTGACAAATATAAATTTGACCCGTAATGTGACATTTAACTGTTATATAACCTTGATTTTAATAAGCCCCCCCTCCTCAACCCCCATCCCCCCAAAAAAAATAATAAAATGTTCGTCTCTGTAAGTTGCATAGGCATGCCAGGTTTGTGAAGTATGTATGTGCAATGGCTTCAAAGAAATTGCCAACATTAAAGTTTGAGCCAAGCCAACAAAGTCAGCCCCCCCCCTTGATTGGGGGTATAAAAATATGACAGACTGAAACAAAAGGAGCCATCTCATGATCTGCTGTTTATATATAGACATGCTTCTAGTTTCTACTATGGCAAAAGAATATCTTAATTATATTCATGATGTCATTATTTCTTATATGAATATTCATGAAGGAAAGGGTCAAATAATGCTTTCATGTCCAAAGCTGATGCAAAAACTGAAGCACAACATCAAAATGATACAAAGGCTACCTATAATCCTACATTTTTTGTTCAACTAATTCTTACACATAACATTTATTTTTCCATGTTCAGCACTCGTTTATTTTGAATAAATGTAGTCTGCTTACAAATTTGAAGGTAGACTGTTTTTATTTTTAATTACTAAGTAGATCCATACATGTACATACAATTACGGTAGTTGTTTGGAACCTGATGAAACTCAAATTCAGAACTACAGTCTGAAGTAGAGTTGTAAGCTGGGAAAGACATTTCAACAAATTGCTACCTACTTTCGCTTTTACACGACACAAACGTCTTGAGCAAACGACAGTGTCGGCGACTCGGCGGTTACACGATACATAGAAGATACTCTTATTTTCACAGTTGTTATTGACACTGGAATATAATTTGATTGAATATGTGTTGAAAACCTTCTATGGATAATACTTACTTTGATAAGCCGATAGAACCCCGTGTTTTTACGGTTTTACTTCTTGTAAGACTTAGACTTGTGTTGAGATTGGGTGCCATAGTCAAAACACGTTGTTTGATGCGTGATAAATGTGTATATGGGAATTCCGAATTTTATTGGTTGATTATTTTAGATTTCTTTGACCTTGTCCTTTATGAAACTTCCTATTTCTAAGTTTGAGTACGGGTCAAACGGAAATGAGCGAATACGATGCAAAAGGCAGTTTGATTGGCTGAAGATGTAGGTCTATATGCTAATCAGTTACGAATGTGTATAAAAATGCAATCGGAAACCTCGGCTATATTCCTTCTGCTTTAGAACTCCAAGGTGTTGCGAAAACTACGGTAAAAATATTCGTTCGCGTCTTCTTCTTCTTCCGATTAAAGTACAGGGTCCACTCTGGAGCATCGACGTACTTGGAGTTTATTAAAATTCAAGACTTTTAAAAAGTTTATCTTTGTGTAGATTAATAGTAATTATCTCACACAGCGAATTATTATTAAATACATGAAGAGTAAACAAATACATGAACATTTTACAACCAAACTAGTGCAGACTTGAAGAAAACTATTTTGTCTTGCGCATGTTCATTAGACAAGTGAACTCGTTGCCGTAAAGAGTCCGACTGCTATATGGCGTTCCGAACGCCATAAAAAGGGGAATAACTCAAAAATATTGATGCTAGAGTTATGGCCCTTGTGCACGACACTTAATCTCATCATGTTTGTTCCATGGCCCGGACAATAAGCTTGACAGACGGACGGACAGACGGATGGACGGACGTTCTAACGGATTGAGTGTATGTAGCTTTTCTTTTGTTCTAAATAGCCCCAGAAACTGATAAAAAGACACATAAAACCGGTGAGAACAAAATATCTTATATAACACATAAACAGGAATTGTTAGCGCGGACAGACGGACAGAAGAAATCAAGCAAACCTATTGTCCCCCAACCAGTAACTGGTGTGGGCTAATAAAGGTATCCCCGACGGACTTTCCCACAACATAAAAGACGGTAAACACAGGGCAATATGTAACACATAGCATAAAAACAATTGTCAAAGTCCGTCAAATATGTACTAAATTTGTTTGCTCCCAACGTATAAATTTAACTCACGTTATTTCAAGTTACATGTATTTACACTTTAGGAATGTTCAGACAATAAATAATGACATAATGTATATTCATTAACTGAAGTTTAATAAAATCATTATGAACAATGGACTCGCTTAGCAAAGCAGTAACTGCTATCTCTTTCATGAGCAATTAGAGCAGATGCTGATCAGACGGCCTCCATATGAGCTATCAGATCTGGATCTTCTCTGTCAAAAACACGCAATAATAACAAACTGGTTGGATCATAATAAGCGAACAGATCAGACCCTGATCAGACTGTTCCTATAGGATCCATCTGATAAGTCAACTCTGTTTGCAAAGCCGTCGAAAGGCGTATTTATTGAGTAAAGGGTTAACTCCTAACAAACAATCTAGATTTTGAAGTCATGGCATTGAGTCCGTCCAATGAAAACAGTGGACGACTTATATTCTTACATTCTTAGTTATCACATACTAACTATAGCCCTCTCAGTGTATATATACAATATGAAGCAAATATATAGCATCAAGACAACACTAACGTAAGTAAGTGTTCAACAGGGTAACATTGCTACCGATAGTAAGCACTGGGTCGGTCCATATCAGCAGATAGCTTACAAGAACTAAAATCAGAATTAACTCTTCGATTGCTATTCACGTCAATATACCTACCTGTAAATAGTGAAGACCCAGATGAGACAGTTCCTGCAGGAGCTGTCTCATCAGGGTCTACACTATTTACAAGTTGATTATGTAACCAGTGCACTCCACAGCAGTGATTGCACAACGAAATACTTGTATACAGTGAAGATATATATATAATTATACAATAGGGCATGGGTAAAGAAGGAGAAATGTATTTCAAAATTCAGCAAGAGAAGGGTTAAACAATGGCAAAGGCTATTTGTTTGTATTACTAACAGAAGAACCTCCTTCACGCATTACATAATTATAAGGAAAGAAACTCATTGAATATGTGCTCTTACAATCAAAACATTCATTTTCGTAAAACCTTAACGCTCACATTATATGCATGGATATTCTTACGTTCCAAGTAAAGCAAAGACGTAAGGATGTTGCAAGATAAAGACTATGACGAAATATAGGACCTAGCCTTAAATGATATAACTGCTAGATAAGCACTCTCTGGCTTTGGTAATTGCCATTGTGGTACAGAGCGAATGAAGAATTATTATTGTATGATTGCCAAATGGTAATCCGCGCCCAATTGATGTCTCTGCATCCATTAAAATGAACAGTTTACGGATCCCCATTTGGATGATGCGTAGTTGTTACTAAACAGCAGTTGCGCATGTTCCCATTGTAATAATTACATTAAAAGTATCTAAAGCGATACAATGCGGTGCGTTATCTGGGTCAATCATTTTATTCAGTATTTGTCGATGTAAAGAGTAGGATATGCAAATCAGTTCAGGTTTTATCTATGTCGTAACAGAATACCAGAGTTACAGTTGTGTAGTCCCTTCTGTACAATAAACATGAACAAATTATTTTTTAACCATGTGCATTGTAACGGTACATTATTTTCTTTACAGTCGAGAAAATAACATATCGGTGTTTATTCCTTGGTACTGCGCATAATAGAAGGAGTGAGGTACAGTGCAAAAATAATGTATGGCCGCTTAAGATAGGTTCTAATGTATATTCAAAAGCTATCTGACTTGACACACCAACAAATACGACTAAAATCGAGTGACACAACCAGAAGGAGCATTTGCATTTGACGATACATGTATGTATAAGGACGGCTAGCTACCGGTTAGTGAACACTAGAGTCTGAAACAGATGGGCGTAATTAGGCTATGTACCATTTAAATGAACTGACAATACAACTGGAAATATATTTTATATAATTTTGCCGTCTATACGTGTAAATAAACCTGTAATATTTCGTATGAGTGTATCCCACTCCCTGTCTATGATGCAGCTGTGCCTTTAAGAAATTAAGTCACCAGTAACTCAAAAGTTTAAAACATAAAATACGTTATAATAAGAAGAAAAAAACGAATAATAATAACATCATCCTCAACACTTTTACTGACACGGATTGAATCCAACAATAGTGTGTGTTCATTCTTACAGGTGTTCGCTTATAGTGTAGTATGGCCGTCGATTTGGAGTCTTGTGATTTACGGCGATTTATGTAAGCAATCATAAAACAAATACATAAATACTGAAAGTAGGAAATCCTTCGAAAGCAAAAGAAGCAATGCAAAAGGAGAAAATTGTAGACTCGATTTTTGAGTCTGTTCATGATACGTCACTAAATGTACAACGGCTGAAGCGGTATTTAATTTTCATAACTAAATAACATCGAAACTAATGATCTCGAAGGACCAGAAAATATAGCAACAATGAGAATGAAGTACGAGGCGGATTTTAACGGCCGCCACACAAGCACTTAACACCTGCTGTTGTGATTTACATAAATTCTGAAAGTAGGAGATCCTTCGAAAGTACAATGCTCCCTCTTTACAACGACACCCTTTGGGATACGAAGATTGTATGTGTTGTTCAGAGGGAGTTGTTATAGGGAGGGAAAATCAAACATAATTAGCTTGTTTGCAGTTCCCTAGATAAGGTTATTTCGAGAACTAAAACCGTTATACGTCTATCAAACCCTATGTTGTGACCAATCTTTAGAATCGTCACAAAGTGACGATTCTAAAGAGTGGTCACAACATAGGGTTTGATGGAGGCATAAAGAAAATACGATGGAAAAAGGTTATTTCTGAAGCCTTGTTGTTTCGGAAACAGTGACATGCGTTGTTATAAGGAGGGGGTCGTTATTGAGAGGGCCGTTGTAGGGAGGGAGCACTGTACAAGAAGCAATGCGAAAAGAGAAAATTGCAGACTTTGTTTTTGTTTTTTGTCGATTTCAAGTACATAAAATGCACTTCTGTCTGATTTCAAGTTTCTGTTCTTAAAGTACACTTAAATGTTATATCTAAAATAGACATCCAAGGTTATTTGTTGCATGAAATCCATTCGTAAACTAAACTGTATGTTTAGCAAGCAAACATGCGGCTTCTGGTTTTTTCCACATAAACTGCTCAGGGCTGGTTTATATATGTTTGTTACTGATCATTTATCTTATAAATAGCCACTAACAGCACCAGTCCCTCGCGACGGCTATTACACTTCAGGTGAGAACTATTTCTTGTCATTGCTTTTCATTCCCTAGCTATTTATTTTGCTACGTTGGTCAATTGTTGTTCATTTCGTTCAAACTAATATGTGCATATATTAAGATAATAATATGTACAGGTTCATAAACAGCATGTACTAATTAACCCATTCCTTCATATTGGCGACTTTTGATGACTCTTTAAAAGTCACTTTGTGAAACCATTGTGATAAATAGAGCATTTGCTCCTATAGGAGCAAATGCTCTATTTATCACATTGGTTTCAGCCTACACAATTCTAAAATTTTCCTTTCCACTGGTTCATTCTCCTTTTCGGTAGATTTATTCAAAGAGGTCGTATATAAAAATAGCATATGAGGTAATGGGTTAATCGAATTTAAGAGAAATGCGAAAACACAAACATTTAACATATAACCTACTGTCTGTGGATCCATGATTATCTTTGCAAACAGTTTGTATTCGGCTGAACCGCTGGGTAATTCGGTTCCTCATCGGGCTCCAAACTGTTTGACACACTGATTACATTTTGTCGACAATGAAAATCTTTGCTGAATGCAGGGAGCTATCTGTAGTACTACATTATGATACACCCTGTCATAAAGAAACCCTCCTTATACATCTTAAAACATGGTTTACTGTATTTCAATGTGGACACATTTCACATCAAATATTCTAGTACATTTATAATTAAATATTGTTGTACACCAAGATAGTTCAGACAATAGTGCCTTCACTTTTGATACCGGGGTTCTTGCGTTTTATCACATTACGTGTCATACCAAAGTTCAAAGTTTCTTCTGTCATCCCATTTGTAAGATATATGACTAACAAAATTTATTCTAAATGTTTCGATGAACGGCACTATCAGGATAGATTATTGCTATAAACACTTTCCTTATGGTGTGTCCAGAAATATATGCTTACTGTTTAAAGTGTCGTTCATCTTCGGTGAACTTCTTCAGAACTGTGACTAGTTCCGGTTTTTGACCGGTACACCGCTGGATGGGTCAGAGTGCACCGATTGTCTCTACAGTAAAACACATCTAAACCTGAATTCTAGTAGAGCAGAATTTTGATACTTTGTAGGCAATTTGCTGTTTAATGCAGGGTGAAAGTCATGCAGAAAGCTCCCATTTCTGCATGATTTTCACCCTGCATTAAGCTGCCACCTGCCTCTAAGACCGATATGTATAATTTTAACGTCTGGTTTGAAGAGGTTTTACTCTATTACTGTATATGAAACTATCAACATTAGATTTACATGAATATACCTGGATATACCAAAGGAAAAGTGTTATTATATATTCTAAATGCTAGGTGTGGGGAACAAACTTAAATCCGTATACCAATAGTCATGCCCTAAATCGCATTTACAAACAGCTAAGATACAGATCCAGATCAAAAGCTTGATTGAATCGATGAAGTAAAACCTGCACCAGATCCAACAGTGACCTGTCATTATTGTTTTCACTGCCTGATAAAGATGAATCTTAACCCTTCTCTTGCTGAATTTTAAATACATTTCTCCTTCTTTACCCACGCCCTGTTGTATAATTACGTATATCTTCACTGTGTACAAGTATATTGTTGTGCAATCACTGCCGTGAAGTGCACTGGTTACACAATCAACTTGTAAATAGTGCAGACCCTGATGAGACAGCTCCTGCAGGAGCCGTTTCATCTGGATCTTCACTTTTTACAGGTAGGTATATTGACGTGAATAGCAAGCGAAGGGTTAAATGCTTCTACCTAAATATTATCCTGTGCACGAAACAATGCAATTTGTTCCGTGCACAGAAGAATCTCAGGTTTCAACCTCCACCTGTAATTAGCAGGACGTCGTGATACGATTGAAATACTGTTAAAGCGACATAAAACCGATAAAAACCAAACCAAACCAAATATGCAATTATCATATTTCACTCCATTAATCCTTTCGCTGCCAAACTCTGTCGCCTGCTAACTTTGTCGTCTGCTATAAATTTTCATTTTTTTTATTTTCTTCATTTTTGTTTCAAAAACATAGTAACAGTAAAAAACAGTGTGGATCCTGATGAGACGCCGAGTTACTCGGCGTCTCATCTGGATCCAAACTGTTTGCATGTGATATCATAGACCCGTCATTGTGGCGCAGAAGGGGTTAATGAACAGACGAGATGGTTTCAACGAACACATAATTATGACTATAAACATAAACGCATATATTACTATGTAAACCTTTCAGTCCAGCGAACGAGTCACCAATATTCTTCCAAACAGTGTAGACCAACATGAGAGGGTTCTTCTACCCTCTCATCACGGTATGCACTCCTTGTTATGTTACATGATGTACACTTTTCTTTTTTGAATAGTCCATTTGAAACTGGGTTGAAATAGTTAATTGTAATTAACCCTTTCTTATAGCTCTCTTATTTGGGTCTATACTGTTTGTAAAAGACATTAGTGACTCGTTTCTAGCACTACGAGTATTTACTGTCATATAACACATCTATATTGACCTGAAATGTAGTTTTGGAAGTCTACAAATATTACATCTATTCGCTTGAAAATATTTACTTCAACTGATTACAAGATGACAACATTATATACTGTGTTGTATCTTTTTTAACCGTTCGTTTGCTATTCACGTCAATATACCTACCTGGAAATAGTGACGACCCAGATGAGACAGCTCCTGCACTTAGTTGATTGTGCAATCACCAGCGCTCTCCACAGCAGTGTTTGCAAAGCGAAATACTTGTACATAGTGAAGATATATGTAATTATACCACAGGGCATGGGTAAAGAAGAAGAAATGCATTGTAAAATTCAGCAAACGAAGGGTTAAATCATCCTTAGCTTGTTTTGTACAAATTTATATAAAATAATTATATATATGGTATATGTATAGTGTTGGGAATCACCCAAAAGTTTAACTCGATCATCGGCCCATGCTCGCCATCGATCATCGATTAAAAATCAAGATTAAGATTAATAGGTTTGCAATCTATTGATATCCAGAACAGTTTCAATGTCTTAACATGATATTTAATTAGGGTAAACTCCGTTTCAAACCTTAGATTACAAAATGATTCTGTTCAGTTAAAACATTAATCGGCACATCACTAGTATATATTATGAATACATGCCAAAAGCCCAAAACATGAACATATGTCGGCCAGGTTACCAAAGGATAACACTATTTCATAAACTGGTTGAACCGATATTAAATGCTTAATTGTGTAAAGAACTCCGAAACTCAAACAAATGAGTATTCATTGACATTATGTCAAATGCTGCTAACAGATGACGTCACACCATTTAAGCTATGCCTCTGACGTTACGTCATAGCAAAATATACAAATATCTCATCTATGGGGAGCGTCAGCACGTACCGTCAACCCGAGGTTGGTAATGTTCACCGAGGCAATAGTCTAGGTGTACATTGCCATACCGAGTGTTGACAATACGTGCTGTCGATCTCCATACGATATGATATTTATTTTATTATACCAAACAGCACAATCAATTTCATCTGCAAAGGGATTTATTCAATGACAACATAAAACAGTTTGAAGCCAAAGTTAAACTCGGTGCTTAAAACTCGCGAAACAGCTTCTATTCATTAAACGTTATGTACTAGCGGAGTCCTTTTCGCTGTCCAATCTTGACAGATCCTCCCAAATAATTAAGACAAAACAACCGTCAAAATGACGTTTGTTGATCAAATCGCAAGCGTCATATGACGTCAGTCGATGACGTCAGCCGGATGACGTCACACACAATTTTATAAGCGCTCACTGATCTAGACGTAGTGTTGCCCGCACGAGATAATGTTGCATTTAAAACAGTACAAATTGTTTCATGGCTGGTATTACGGTGTGACAAACCTTGCAATATTTAATTTCACATTTTTCATTATATATTTTGTTATCCAATATTTTCTTTTTCTCGTTTGATGTTGGAAAATTTGTAAAGGAAATTCACTTACAGGTATAATAAAAATATATAGGCATATCTGTTAGCATACAACTTCTACAAATCTAACTTAATAATAATTCAATATGTTTTGTACGGAAGCTTATACTGACCCCCTTATATATACAATAAATGTGTAAAAATACCACATAGTTTTATGATATTAGACTCCTTTAAAACAATAATGTTATGTGTTGGGTATAACATAACACGTAATTGTTTTCTTTATTATATTCCGTCTTTAAAATTAATTAGTTCGTTTTTATTGAAATATATAAAAATAACTCGGGTTCTCATAAAATCAACACTATTTATTTAATATAGACTCACTCACTTCGATCTAGTATATGTTGCTTAAGATATGGCGGTGTTTCACCAAACTTTTATCATTTTGAAGTCACAGTTTAGTTATGATTTTATAAATGTTTCAAATATAGTGTCAACAGTTTCAAAGGGATATATGTTGTGAATATGTTTTCAACAATATAGTAATTAATTATATGAAATACTTACTTAAGTAGTATATAAAATGAATTTATAAGTTTACTATAACTTAAAAACTTACAAAAATATATGTGTTGTAAGATATAAATTTTCTACTGTTTACAATTTTATATATTAATGCCTATTTATAATTGACAAACATTATTTACATAAATATCATTTTCATATAACTGCTCAGAAAAACAATAACTTATATATATTGTAGATATATAAAATCATAAATTTCGATAAAGATAAATAATAATTATGATATAACTACACATAAAATATCACCTTATATATATCAATGATATATAACTCTTTAAAATTTTAGCCATATTATAACATATAAGGGGGCCCGTATAAGCTTCCGTAGTTTTGTTCACTTTAAATCTACCCCTATAGTTATTTTCTTATATATTGGAATGATATATGTTCGATTATTTACACACGTTTTCTTATATAGATTGGGCTACTAGTAATATGATATTCATTCATTTATTAGTGAAGTAACCGCAAATAGTATTTTTGTTAACCATTTGATTAATGTAAGGAAACAGAATTTCTATCTAATATGCAATATGTTCTGCACTTTAAGTGTGTTCGCTGTCATTCATTGGATGATCCAATACTGTATACATACTCTACATTATCGTGTTCAAGTATGACAACATGATTTGTGTTCATACTATCAATATCCTGATATAATATAGTGGGTGACCCTTCGAAAACAAAATTGCAATGCCAAAAGAGAAATTTGCAGACTCGGTTTTAATGAATGTGTTCGTGAGTAGTACCTATAAGTGCAATACTACTTACGCCCCTAGCACCGGCGTAAGCAGTGCCCAATTTTCAAAACTTTTACCATCAAAACTAATGATCCCGAAAGACCAGAAAATATAACAAAACTTAGAATGACCATTTACGCCTTTGCAAACAGGGAAACTCATATCAGACGGTTCCTTTAGGCTAGGTCTGATCAGGGTCTGCTCTGTTTGCTTATGGTATAATATGGATATCATTCTACAGTTTATGCCTTCCTTAGTTAAAATTTATGTGTCCAACACAAATTAATTTAACCAAATATTCATGACGTCATTATTTCTTACATGAATAATATGCATAGAGGAAACGATTAATAGTGGTACCATTATGAAAGTCATCAGAGAACTTGTTTTTAAAATGTTCCTATACAAAAATGTTTTGAAAAGTGGTCAGCATATGACGGCAGTCTTAGTACTGGTTCATTTCGTTAAATCATTAAGCGACTGTATGTGGCTGGGTCAGTTCTTAACACAGAGCACAGTACAACTATATTCTAAAAGATACTACAAACAGTTTGTTTTCTATATCAGAGTCTGTCTTAGATATACCCGTTAGCTCTAGATGGCTAAGTATGGATAATTTAAATCAACTAAATGCATATTGGTTTTGCTGCAGTAACTACCAACATGAGGTTTTTCTCAATCGGCTTCCTCTGTGTTCTCTGCGTAGCCCTTGTTTCGAATACCGTTGGCGGCTACTACATTAGTAAAGGCTACGGTGGCGGACTGGGTTATGGTGGTTTCAATGGCGGATTCGGATATGGAGTCGGAAAAGGTGGTGGTTTCCTGGGTATTTTTGCATCCCTGATATTCCGTAAGTATTGTTAATTGTCATTAGATTAACATGTAGCACGTTGAACCGTAAACCTTCTCTTAACCGGACATTACAATTAATGTCAGTACCAGACTTACTGATAGCTGTCAGCTTAATGTGGGTTGGCAGTGACGCAGAAAGCTTTCTGTGTGACATCCAACCTGTATTGAGCAGCCACCTGCCTGAAAAAATATACACTGTTCTTTATCAAAACTCTGATTTAGAGGGATTCTACTGTATCTATTTTCCTTTAGCCCTTCTCTTGCTGAATTTTGAAATACATTTCTCCTTCTTTACTCATGCCCTGTTGTATAATTACATATATCTTCACTTTGTACAAGTATTTCGCTATGAAATCACTGCTGTTGGAGTGCACCGGTTACACAATCAACTTGTAAATAGTGCAGAATCTGATGAGACAGCTCCTGCAGGAGCTGTCTCATCTGGGTCTTCACTATTTACAGGTAGGTATATTGACGTGAATAGCAAGCGAAGGGTTAGTATACCTATACTCAAATACCGTTCGCCAGATACCTCAGTCGATTCCAGATTCTATTCAACGCCGACGTATCCTTGCTTAACCATATACAACGTGTTAGCAATGTACCCGGCAATTCGCATAATGCATACCAATAGTACTTTAACCCTTCGCTTGCTGTTCATGTCAATATACCTACCTGTAAATAGTGAAGATCAAGATGAGACAGCTCCTGCAGGAGCTGTCTCATCGGGGACTGCACTATTTATAAGTTGATTGTGCAACCAATGCACTACACAGGCAGTGATTGCACAGCGATACACTTGTACACAGTGAAGATATGTGTTTTAAAATTCAGCAAGAGAAGGGTTAAGGTATTTAGGTATACAGTAAAAAACCCTCTAAACTGTGATTCTAGTAGATAATAATTTAGATACTTTTTGGCAGGTGAGTGCTTAATGCAGGGTGAACGTTCCAAGAGGAGCTTTCTGTATAACTATCACCCTGCATTAAGGTGCCACCTATCTCCAAGACCAATATTGATACTAAATTAAACGTCCGGTTTAGTTTATCAATATGTTTATATATGTGTAAACCATGTTTAATTAACTTCGTAGATCGGACGAGAACCGGTGTTTTCAAGATGCAGTCATTGTGGATGCAGAAAATGCGAATATTTATCGTCCAATTAGATCATTCGTTGCAAATTCGAACAAATACCCTTGGTAAATTATACCATTGGTCAATTATACCATGACTATTAAATCCATATATATGTTGTATGTTTTCATATTCATATTCAATGTTGTTGTTCTATGTTTGGTTTTTTTGTTGTTGCTTTTTGTGTTTGGAATTATACATCAAATATATAAAATATACAATACATATATAAAATTATAGACTAAAGATATATTTTATACAACAAATATATATTCTATAATTTTATATGTTTATCGTATATTTTATACATGTATTGTTTATTATAAATATATTTCAACACGGAGAACATGGACAGTTTCACATAGCAACAAACCGCAATGTCTCGGACACATTGTTTACAGTGACCCCTCAAACCAATGGAAACACACACAAAAACATAAAACCCAGAACACATATGGAATGCTTCACGAATTTGCGTGTCCTCCTTGCGCAGGGCCATGTCAATCTTTTCTGTATCTTTCCAATTTTGGTGTATGTACCGCCGAAGCAAGTACAACACTTGCTAGTATAATACTCCTATAAATAGTTTATACAACAAATATATAAAATATACAATACATATATATAACATGTACAATACAAATGTAAAAATTATAGAATAAAAATACATGTTCATTTTTACAAAAATATATATAAAATATACAATACTTATATAAAATTATAGAACTACTAGAAAATTGTGTCTGTAAGACACAGCGATGGCCCGCGGTTGTGCTTGCCTAGCTGCGTGCCAACTGATAGCACAGATGGTGATTAATGTGTATGTGAAGTTTCATGTGTATAATAAGTGTAGTAACACTTGAAAAAACTGTGACAACCAACTGTATGTAAAAGCGTGACACACGGACAGACGGACAGACAGACAGACGGACGGACATGTGCAAAGCATAATGCTCCCCTGACTATCGTCGACGGGAGCATAAAATACATATTATATAATATAAATATACAGTAACAACTATATGCATTTTTACAAAATAATTATATACGTTTTATATTGCAACGTCTGACACGCCATAGAAGACGGAAACACCAGTGAACAACATGTAATATGAGTTAGTACAGACATCGATGTGATTACTAGTGTAATAACTCTGGGTCCATGCTTATAAAGCTTTTTAGTTGAGTCTCAGTTCGTTCTCAAGCTTTTGATTGGTCAGTTTTGAGTTCTCAAGCTTTTGATTGGTCAGAATTGAGCCATAGGCTCAAATCTGACCAATCAAAAACTTGAGAACGGCCTCAGACTCAACTAAAAGTTATATAAGTATGGCCCAGATTATTTTTTGATAGAAAGGGAAGAAAATACCAAGTTTGAGGTTTGTAAAAGACGACAGCCATATACATTCATATATTTCCAGTTGTAATTTTCGTCGCAATAATTGACGGGCTGTTTGACAATAAAAAGGGAGGTGGTAATAAAAAACGTCCTAAAAAAGGTGGATATAGAGACTCGTACTGAACAGGTACGTCAAATACTATTTTGATTTAATTGTTTTCAGAGGTCAGGGTAAGATTAAGGTAAAATGAAAACATTTTCAAGAATAACGCCTTTCATTTCTCCACCAAACCGTTTGTTGTGACCACTTTTTAGAGTCGTCTCGAAGAGACGATTCTAAAGAACGGTCAAAACAAACGGTTTGGTGGAGAAAATACGAATTTAGTATCCGGGTACGCACATTTATCTGTTGCTATGCATTTTAATACACCATATAATGTGACTACAATTATCTATTTTAATGTGTTTTCCAGTTGTATTTACAAATGCAGTCAGCGTCATTCACTGGCCAAGGTTTTCATTGAGATCTAAGCTGCATCACGAATATGATGCACTGAATTTTCACATTAAGCTAACACAGCCCTGTCTATAGCGTATGGTGCAAAAATTAAACATTATTTTATTTTGTACCTCTGATTGGTTTCAGGATGTCTTTGTCTCTATTAAAACATTAAACATTTGTTATAGCTGTCGTCGTTGTCGTCGTCGTAAAGCTTTGCGTCGGTCTAAACATTCACTCTTTTGGCGCCAAATTTAAAAGTGTCGTCTGCAATAATAATTTCATTTTAAATATAATTCTAAACTAAATAATAAAAGTATATTAGTAAATCATTGGTTTTTAAAACCAGTATGCTTGGGCTAAAATAATACAGAAAACAGTGTAGTCCCAGGTCAGATGCCGCCTTGAAAAGGCGGCATCTGACCTGGGACTGCACTGTTTTCAATGGTGCCAACAGGCGATATTGGCACCCAAAGAGTTTAACCGTTAGTCGTTATTTCAGCATTTTATTTTCAAGTAATTGTCGCCAATACAGTTAAAACATTACGCTTACTATAGCAAGACCACACAGTATAATGAAGGACCAACACCATGCAACACGTATATAGAAAGAAGTATGCGAAATGAACATTTAACTGAATACATATAGTCCGTGTGTCACACGAAAAAGATAGACAGTTCACCATATTTGCCCTAACAAGTATTAAATTAAGTTTTACAAACAGTTCAGTGTAGTACAAGTCATGGTGTTCTTACCCTTTACAGTGATCCTAAACTTCGTCGTTTAATCCTTTAGTCCATGGATAGCCATTTCTATGCAAAGAAAGCAGACCCATATCAGACGGCCTTTGTAAAACAGAGTAGATCCAGATCAGACGGCTCCTATAGGAGCCGTCCGACCAGGGTCTGCTCTGTTTGCTTATGGTATAATACTGATCTCATTCTACAGTTTCTGATTTGGCAAAATGTTCGTGTTTATAGACCATTATAAAAATTAATCTTATTAATATTCATGATGTGACTCTTTCTTACATGAATATTCACGGACTAAATGGTAAAGATATTAAGATGCACTTCAGGGTTAAACGTTTTGGAATCAGTGTAGCTAATGACCAATAGTCCGCTAAATGTAATATCCGATGAGATTATGCACATTTTGTTAAGCTTAATAGTAAAATATAGCAAATGGGTGAAAAAAAACGTGTAGATCCCGACCAGATGACATGTTTTCTACGACGGCTGATCCATGCCAGCACAGGGTAGTAACTTGTATATGTATAATATTAGATCTGTTTTGTTTGATAACATTGTATCTTGTTTGCTCATATTTTTTAATCGTTTCAGATGGACCCAAACCAGCGACTTTCTCGATTTTCTTGTATCCTGCATATCGAAAACCATTCCTGCATCGAAAAATAATAAAAGAAATTGCAATCGAACGGTCTTTCTTTTTTTTTGTTTTTAATATCTATGTTTAGCACAAGGCGTTTGGGTCGTTCACATGATTGGTGACAATGGAGTTATGAGTGTATACGGGGCGTTGTATGGGTCTTATTGGGTTATGAATGCCCCCTGGGTTCCTGTACAGAAACAGACCCGTTTTATGAATGGATGGATGGGTTTGGTTTTAGGGCCATCACCACCATAAAACAACACACGCACATCACACACATACACACACGCGCACGCACGTTTTAGTATTTTAGGGCACTGCGACACTGAGTTGGATGGGCTCCTGTATGAACTTTCAGCTTTACTTTAGGCATTAAGCTTTCACAGGTGTATCTAGATACGCAAAGTAATACATTTTAGATTACGCATAGTAATATCTTAAGAAACAGTTCGAAATAAATTTAGACCGTCTAGGAAAATGTACAGTAAACAAGTACGTTAACGGATTTCTTCAATAGTTAGCGAATATTTGAAGGAATGTAGCCTGGCAAGAAGCTGACAAGTCGTGTGCACGTCAAATTGAACATATCACCCTTTACGTATACATGTTCAAACAGATCCAAAAGTAGTTCATTGGTATGGCAGCATGGCTTCAAATGTGAATCTATATTGTGCAAACAAGAAAGCAAGACAGTGTAGATTTTCGCATACAGGAACACTTTCGCCGTTTGCCATTTAGTTGCAGCGTTAACCTTTCTTTTGCTGAATTTTAAAATACATTTCTCCTTCTTTACTCATGCCCTGTTGTATAATTACATATATATTGACTGTGTACAAGTATTTCGCTGTGCAATCACTGCTATGGAGTGCACTGGTTGCACAATCAACTTGTAAATAGTGCAGACCCTGATGAGACAGCTCCTGCAGGAGCTGTCTCATCTGGGTATTCACCATTTACAGGTAGGTATATTGACGTGAATAGCAAGCGAAGGGTTAATATTAAAAACATATAAAGCTAATGAACATGATGAGGACAGAGTTGTCTGTATCGCAGATATGATCAAAAAACGTGACTGGGAAACTATCGGATATGCTGCTGCAATTCACTGACATACGCGTATGTTGTAAAAATAAATTGTACGTACTGGAAGTACAGCTGAACTTCAATGGACCACAAAATTAGTTCGAGATAACTGACGTTCGAGTTATCCGATTTCTGATCTTGATGATTACAGCTTAATGCAGATCCAAAGTAGTGTTGAAAGCTCCTGTAGGAGCTTCCAGCATTACGTCAGACCTGCATTAAGCTGTCACACGTGTTTCTAGATACGCGTAGTAATTCATTTTAGGTCAATTTTGTATTGTAAGTTTTGGAAGGACTGAACATTTTAGTTTGTGTTATCTCGAAATTCGAGTTATCCGAGTTCGAAATATCGAAGTTCAACTGTACATATATGTTAACCAACGTACATATAGGCCATTTATTACACAATAGATATGCATATACGTTCTGTTTTTCTTTCGACGATTCAATCAAAATATGGCCGAATACGTCCTTTCATTTCCTAGGATTATGTGTTAAACTTTTTTTGTCGTACGTTGGGAACATTTTATCAATCTTTTGGCAGGTTCAACACGTTGCCTCTTTGTCGTCAGTCAGTAGATGGGGTACCCACCTAGCAGAAACCATTTTAAGATTTGTTTTTAAAATGAAATGTACTGTTGACAGCAGGCGCGGGTTTTATGGGGGCGTAGCCGGCGCACGCCCCCCTAAAATTGCCAAAACAACTTTTTAGTAATATTTTAGATCTATATACAGTATAACGACCACTAAATTGTATTAAGTAGTTGGTATTTAGAGCATGTGGCTGCTAAAAGCAAGGTGAAAGTAAAACAGAACGCTCCCATAGGAGCGTTCTGTTTTACTTTCACCTTACGTGAAGCAGACACCTGCCTTTAACACAAAATAATTGATGTAATTTAGTGGTCGTTATAGAGAGGTTTTACTGTATCTACTAAAAATCAATAAAACAATGATTGAGTAGGAGTGCTTTATTTTCCTCACCCAAGTAAGCTCTATTCCAACATGTATACAAACACACTATTTATTCATGTCATCAAACATAAAAATCTACGCTCCCCTCGAAAAAATTTATACGCTGAAATCCTGGATCCACACCTGGACAGTCAAATGCCAACAATGCGTGTAATATCGAGTGCAGTATATCGAGCATCATTTTGCCGAATTTCCGTGATATGCACGTTGCTGTCTTCGACCGACCCGAAACTGGGGTATTTTCAACAGACAACACATCAAAATCAAAATTCTTTTTCCATCTGCGAACAGTCTTATAATACACACTACTAGACCTTTAACACGGATTAATTCGGCAAAAAGTTTTTTCAAAGAACAAACAAGTTTCCTACGAATTGTTATATTTGACCGATTTGTTCAGTATTTGGTTTTCGTTTTCCAGCCACGTCCAAATTTTCTCTGAAAGAGTTATAAGTAGGACACGTGTAATAATATATCCCATCGTGAAGATACTGAATAGAGATAATCAGCTGTATAAACATCGACCTGAAATTCCAAGAGAGAGAGAGAGAAAGAGAGAGAGAGAGAGAGAGATTTTTCTCTGAAACAGTTATTAGTAGGACACATGTAATACTATATCCCATCGTGAAGATATTGAATAGAGATAATCAGCTGTATAAACATCGACCTGAAATTCCAAGAGAGAGAGAGAGAGAGAGAGAGAGAGAGAGAGAGAGAGAGAGAGAGAGAGAGAGAGAGGGAGCAACTACAGAGAAACCATACTCTTTTATCGAAAAAGGAGCGTAAGTAGTATGTCAATGGTCGTATAAAATATGAATGATCCAATTGCACATCTTCCTTTGGTATCATACAGTTAAGTGCTAGTCCAACCAGAGAATCAAACAATGTCCACACCCTTATTGACTATGTTTATTCTAGCAATCCGCAATATATCATCTGGAAATCAGCTCTAAACATTGGCCTAAGTGATCACTTTCCAATCTTTTGTTCAAGAAAAATCAATAGCAAAATCATAAAAAAGAACCATCAATACATAAAATACAGGTATTTCAAGTAGTTTAAGGAATAATATTTTTTATGTGATATCACAAATGTAGATTGGGGTTGTTTAATGCAAAGCTGTAATGTTAATGAAGTACTGAATTCTTTTATAGAATTATTATCTGTTATTATTGATAAACATGTACCTTTGAGGCAACACAGGGTTAAAAACCAAATTAACCTGATTGGCTAAATGGAGATATTCTTGACGCTATCAAAGACAGAGACAAAATTTATGGCAAGACTTGATCTAAATAATTATAGGATATATCAAAATAAAGGGGTGAAAATGACCCATCCACTGTTTGGAAGATATTAAAGAATTTAGAGCGCCAGGTGATAACAGATCTTCTGTCCGCAGTTTAAATATAAATGGAGTAGAAATTAACGATTCACAACAAATGTCAAATGAATTTAATACATTTATTTTTACAAATGTTGCTTAAAACCAGAATGAGAATATTCCTTCCTGCGATTTAAGAACTGTTAAGTACTTTTTTAATCAACGTGTTCCAATGCCGATGTTTTTTGATATTCCACTAGTAAATAAAGAAAGAGTACGCAATATGCTCCTAAATCTAAATATTTCAAAATCAACTGAACTTGATGAACTTGGCCCAAGATTGTTGAAATCGTCGGCAAATATAATTTATCCCATTGTTCATTATATTATTCATCTAAGTATATCGCAAAGTATATTTCCAGATACATGGAAATCCGCGAAGGCGAATCCTTTATTCAAAGCTGGCTCTAAATATAGTGTGAATAATTACAGACCTATAGCTATACTTCCCATTCCATCGAAACTTATTGAGAAACATGTTCATGACACCCCTGTTGATTATTTGAATCACAACAATCTTATCGTCCAAACACAAAGTGGTTTCAGGAAAAAAACATAGCTATGAAACTGCTCTAGTGCACATACTTGATAAATGGTTAAAGGCACTAAACAATGTCATGGTAGATTTTCAAAAACCTTTCGATCTTGTTGACCATACTGTTCTGTTGAAAACACTGGCGTTATACGTATATTCTCAAACTACAGCTGAATGGTACATTGTATAAATCATACCTAAATGGAAGAAAGCAAAGTGTAAGTCTAAATGGTATTGTATGTCCTTAGAGCAAAGTGTATGATCGTTATCCTCATGGACCAATCCTAGGACCATTGTTATTTTCAAATGTAATCGACAACACGTACATGTATGCAGACGATACAACTATAGTTGGGGTTCATAGATCAAAACAGACGATAGAAGTCCATTTGCAGACTTGTTTAAATCCACTAGAAACTTGGTGTCGAACAAACGGAATGGTCCTTAATACTGATAAGACAAAAACATTACTGATTACAACTCCCCATAAGAGAGCAAAGCTTCAAGATACTTCATTCAATATAACATTTAAACATACCACTGATCTCATCAAATGGGGGAGGGGTGTTAGGCGAGTATTCTCGGAAATGATTATTTGTCATTACCGGACGTAATGGAACAAATGAGTTATCTGAATATTAATGAAATAATTAGGATAGATTTATGTACAAGGCCTCGGTTGGACTAGTACCAGACTACGTTCATAATATGTTTGATAAAGAAAACAAAGTGTACGCCAGTTCACGATCTTTATGTAATGGCTATCATAAAATTCCTAGACCAAAGTTAGAACAATTTAAAGAAAGTATGTCTTATTCAGGACATTTCGTATGGAATAAAATACCGGAGTCCATTCTATGTATGAACAGGAGCTGTCCACAGACAGAGCGCTCCACTTTCTTAAGTGTTGGACAGTGTAGTGGAATTCTAATTCGGAAAGGGGAGATAACTATAGCAAAATTAATTTTAGGGTTACATGCCCTTGTGAAATAGCCCCTCTTATGATAGTTAAGATGCATACCAAAATCTGAACCAAATATCTTGGATAGTTTCTGAGACATGGACCTTAACATAAAACGTAACCAACAATGAAAATTCTAAGTCGAAAAAGGGACATAATTACGGCAAAATTCATTTTAAGGTTACCTACCCTTGCGAAATGGGTTCCCCTTGTGATAGTATAAATGCATACCAAATGTGAACCAAATATCTTTGATGGTTTCTGAGAAATGGACCTTAGTAAAAAGGTTAACCAACGCCGACGAGAGGGTCATGACAATACCCCCTTCTCGAAAAAAGTGGAGCTAATAATACTGATAGTTTCACTACAAACTTCATTCGGTGTCTTAGATCTCAGAGATAATGGTATCAATAAAACATCGATTATTTGCCCGGTAATATATCCCTCCACCTCACTGACACCAATTTCTTACCAATTCCATATTCTACCTTGAAAAATAATTACTATAGCTTTATTATGCTAATGTTTAACCTCATAGTTCGAAGGGTCATTGGAATGTCAAATGGCTTGAATCTAGATAGGACACAAAATTCAGTTTCTGTTCTCGATTCAATCTATCTAATTGTTTCTATTATGATCATTGAGTGATAAGGACATATAAGTAAATACTGACATGGTATCAACAATAGCTTTATAAAATTATGTTTGTGACATTTGCCTAGACCTCCAGCTTTCAGTGTTCAAATATGTCATCTATTCAGTTTGGATCCTTATTTTACATAGGATTACTCGATATATAATAAGGATCCTAATTGTGTGACACTGATATTGTACTGAGAAATTGTTTTTATTAATTCTTAACTGTGGCATTTGGCAAAATTATAGCACATTGTCAAGACAAACTGCTCTGCAAGCTGAAATCATGCGACTTTCTTCTGCCAAATGTATTTGTTTTAAACTAAAATCGTTTCTTTAATACTTTTGTCTGCGATAACGCAGTAAATTTGCAGTGTGGGACCAGATCGGACGCCGGGTTTTTCAGAGTCTGATATTGCCCCTAATTTTAAACATACTCCTCGTTGCCCGAGATTCATAGTATTTGGGGAGCATTTTCGCACATTGTAAATTAATTGTTGCTTTTGTTTAATGTTTTGGTACATTGTAGAAGATTCTTTTAATCGAGGGCCTCAAGGAAGATCTGTCTTCAGACTAATTGAGTTACCTTCGCTAAATAAAGTTAAATACATTCATTCATTTTCATTTAATGGTATGGACATGTGCACAACATGTGATGTTGATTGTTGTACATGTATATGAAGCATGAACAGAGTACAGCTTTAATCAGTTACTGAGACAAATGAGTGCAAGAAGTGAAAATTAAATGCACCTCAGAGATTCACACACAACCCTTGGGGAAGGTTTCTCTGGTCAAACCTATGATACAAGTGTATGGTATCACCAATGGGTAATCAGGGGACAGTAGAGATTCCAAATATACACACTATCAAATCATATGGATATTGCTACCTGTGTGTAAGAGTTATTGTTGTAATAAACAGTAACATTTATATAAAAAAAAAAACACATTCTATTTGGTGACTAGTTTAAACTTGTCAGCCAAAATATTGGACAATAAATAGTCATGCAAACAAATTTAAACGACGTATTTTTTCAATGTTGAACATAGGGGATCTTACATAAGTGTTCATTACAAAATGCTTTTATAAAACGAGTTTACTATAATAATATGACACGGGATTTGGCGAGTGTAATATTCATTATAGTAAACAAGTTTCATGAAAACAACTTGTAATGAACATGAATGTAACATTCTTTTTATCACATAACCAACATTTACAGAGTGTCATAGAAAGTAAAACAGACTATATCTGACGGCTGTTTCGGCCGTTGCTTACAGCGTAGTACAGCCGGATTCAAACTGCTCATTTGCATAAAAAATGCACCAGTGCATTTCCGCGATTTATGACACACTGTTTCGGCACTCCCACACGGAACATTATGTGATAAAAAGCCATATCGTATGTCAAGAATTTATATGCATAATCAAACATGAACATTTTAGACCAAATATAACTATCAATTTCAATGCGCTGACCAAAGCTTAATTAAGACTCAAGAATATTGTCAAACATGATTTTATTATTTCGTATGTTAAATGCTTAAGGCTTGAAGTTTAAATACCACATGCTATTTACTTGTTTTGGGTGCACCTTTGCCTTTCCAGTATTTCAATTATGCCATGGGAATGAACACATGGCAACACAATAAGACCCGTTCTGTTATGTATGTGCATATAGGAGCCGTCTGATCTGGATCTACGTTGTTTGCAATGTCTCTCTAATACCACCATCCGAATTAAGTATAATTCAAGATTTTAAAAACAGATGGTAGCTTAAACCTTTACTCCATGAATAGTCATGTAAGAAATAATGACACCATGTATATTAATTAGATTAATTATTATAATAGCATATGGACACATTATTTCTTTTGGCCAGGGCAGAAACTGTAGAATCATATCCATATCATAGTATAATCAAACAAAAAAAAGCAGACCCAGATCAGACGGCACCTACAAAAGCTGTCTTATCTGGGTCTACTCTGTTTGCAAAGGCGTAGAAACGCTTATTTATGAAGTAAAGGGTTAATACAGGGCACACCTTTTGCAGAACCTATATATAGGAGCTTTCTTTATTGCTTTTGCACTACGTTAAAGAACCACCTGTTTTTTAAAATCTTCAATTATACTTCATCTGGATGGCGGTATTAGATAGACATTGCAAGCAGACTAGATCAAGATCAGGGTCCATGCTTATAAAACTTTCAGTTGAGTCTGAGTTCGTTCTCAAGTTTTTGATTGGTCAGATTTGAGCCTTTGGCTCAAATCTGACCAATAAAAAGCTTGAGAACTCAAATCTGACCAATCAAAAGCTTGAGAACGAAACTCAGACTCAACTAAAAGCTTTATAAGCATGGACCCAGACGGCTACTTAGCATAAATCAAGCTATTATCTCCTAAGAGGTCTTCCTAAATGGTTTAAATGCGTAGTACATGTTCCTTCAGGAGCTTTCTGTGTGACTTTCACCCCGCATAAAGGAGCTCCCTGCCCAAAAGTAGCTAAAATCTTCTTTACTAGAATTCTGGTTTAGAGGGATTTCACTGTATACAAAACAAGTCATTAAATACACCATTGGCAACTATACCAAATAATCCCAGTACATTTCTTCAACGAACCAGTATGTAATTCTGACGCCGATTACATATGTACCCGATGACTTTTTTGAAGTTGGGGCAACTGCAGAGAAAAGCATTACAGATACGACTAAAAGAACAACATAGAGTCATTTTAAATCACTTTTGAATTTGATAATGCATTCTTTAACAGGCCAAATGTAAAGATAGGCTTTGAGCTTATGGTGGAAGACTGCAGTTGTTTGGTTGATTAAAAGGGCATTTAAAATGTATCAAGTATATGAAAATATCATTTCTGTCAGTTATTAACCACGTTTAAGTCAGATTGTTCTTTACAACACCATTTTAGTAGTTTAAGTCAGATTGTTCTTTACAATACCATTTTAGTATTAACATCCTAAGACGCATCAGCAATGTGACAAGAAAAAGCTTCCATATCGATAAGTGAAGGCAACATTTAATTGGGTCCTGCAGTTAATAGAATCCGAATATATTATGGAAACAAAGTCACGTGTTATGATATGACCAACTGAAGAGTAACAATCTGATGCATGTTGATCATTGTTAAGCCGAGGTCCAGATAAAATGCGTAAATCTAAACATTTTCAAGAATAACTCTTTTATTTCTCCATCAAATCCTATACAGCCGTTTAGAATCGCCGTTTTGAGAGTGGTCACAGTATAGGGTTTGGTGGAGAAATGACGAGTTTAGTATTTGTGTCGCACATTTAACTTAACTGTAGCTCTGATAAGACTTATGACAATTAATTGTGACTAAAATACTCATTACCGGTTTATTATATCTTTAGTAAATAGATCATATAATGTAAATTAGTTAATGAGCGCCTTAGTATAGACTGTTGGTGTACAGGAAATGTTGCTAAATGTCTGATAACCTAAGGCTAACACATGCCCCAATGCAAAATCATACAGCTGGTAAGATAAATGAACACAAATAAGAAACATTAACTATATTATATATTGATACAATTTGTATGTTTCTGCATTCGAACTTTCAATCGTTCGATTATGCAATTTTATGCAAGGCAACATAAACGACCGTCTGTTTGGCTTAAAACACCAAACACGACAATTTAAGCTTTCTTTCATATAAACGCATTTTCACTCATTTGCAAACAGAGCAGACCAAGATCAGATGGCTCCTATAGGAGCTTATGGAATTCGATAGGTCTGTTTTCTTTACTTTCTAAAATGGCTACAATGTGCCATATTCCATATTTCATTATAACTATTGTGTCTATGAATTCCCAGTAGGTATTGAAAATTCGACTAAATATGGAACAGGGAAAGGGTCAACAGCACACATTCAGAGGATGTTCAGAGTTTATATGATGGAAAGGCCTTTTAACGATATCCATAAAATCACCTTTGTGGTTTAAAGCTATCTCGAAAATAGACATGGCAGGTCATATGTTACATGGAAACCAATTCGTAAAAACAGTTTGTCTAGCAAGCGAGTAGAGGATTTCCTTTATTTTTTCTTTTGCTCCAGGCTGATTGGTAAGGCTTGTGACATATAACGCTTCTTATAAATATACGCCACACCGTCCTCTCCAATGCGCTAGTGAAGCAGTTAACAGTTCAGGTGAGAAAATATTACATTACTTAACATTGGTATACAAACACTGCTGCACGTGTGTTGCGATTTCATTAAGTTATTAACCCTTTATTCTATATATACAGCTTTTAAACCTTCTCTTGCTGAATTTTAAAATACATTTCTCCTTCTTTACCAATGCCCTGTTGTATAATTACATATATATTCACTGTGTACAAGTATTTCGCTGTGCAATCACTGCTATGAAGTGCACTGGCTGCATAACCAACTTGTAAATAGTGAAGACCCTGATGAGACAGCTCCTGCAAGAGCTGTCTCATCTGGGTCTTCACTATTTAAAGGTAGGTATATTGGCGTGAATAACAAGAGAAGGGTTAATTAACATCTTTGCAATCAGAACATACTCATATCAAACGGCAGGCAGCTGCGGTAGCCATCTCATCAGGATCTGCTCTGTTTGCTTATGTGACCTTAAAGATATTATTCTAGTTTCTGTCATTAACAAATGATATTCATTCATACATCATTTCTTGCATTGATATGCATGGTGTAAACGGTCAATACGTAAGATTACATCAATGTCTGAGGGTGTTCAACAATTATTCAGTAAAACTTTATAATCCGAAATATTAGTAAAGAAACAGTTCGATCGTTTTAGGCAGGTTGCTGCTTAATCCTTTCCCTGTTCTATATTTTTTTTGGACTTTCAATACCTACTGAATATTCATGGACAAAATAGTTATAATGAAATATGGAAGATGGAGCATTGTAGCCATTTCAGAAAGTAAAGAAACATATCTATCAAATTACATTAGCAACAGGAGCAGACCCTGATCAGACGGCTCCTCTAGGAGCCGTCTGATCTGGTTCTATCCTGTTTTCAAATGCGTGAAAACACGCTTATAAGATGGAAAGGGTTAATGCACAGACCAAGTCCTGCAGAAAACTCCTGTGAAAGTTTTCTGCGTGGCATTTAGCCTACAATAAGCTACCACCTGTCCTAAAGACCTGGCATTGATACTTATAGTAGAACCCCTCCAATGCGACCACTTAATGAATAAACATGGGTGTCTTTATAAGAAGGTGGTTGCTTAACTTAATGCAGGGCAAAAGTAATGCAGAAAGCTCCTCTATGAGCTTTCTGCATTACTTATGTCCTGCATTAAGCTACCACCTGCATCTAGCACCCAGAATTATACCTCTTTTAGGTGGTCGCATTAGCGGGGTTTTACTGTATTTGAAAGTTCTGTTTATTGACGTTTAACTGTGATCACAGATCCATTAATATTTGCAATCACAGAAACATGAAATGTGTAATTGAAACCCTTTCCCTGTTCGGTATTCATGCAGGAAATAATGATATCATCACTATTTATTGGTTGGATTTTAAATAAGGTATATTTACACAGAATGTTTTCTATATTCAATTTTTGGTAGAAACTGTAGTCAGACGTATTATAATTCCATAAGCAAATAAACCAGACCCTGATCAGACGGCTCCTATAGGAGCCGTCTGATCTGGATCTACTCTGTGAAAAGGCGTTTATGTGAAGGAAAGGGTTAAAATTCGTTAGAAATAGGTTCCATCAAGCTCTATAATGAGAACGTATATATACGTCTAATTCGAGGATATTGGCAATATGGAGTTCAGACTTGATAAAATAAAGAGACGACTCTAAAGAATGATGGCAACATGGGGTTTGATAGAGAACAGAAGCCATTCGGGTTTTTTTGTACTACACCACTTATCGTTTACATTTAATCATTGTGGTAACATTTGTCGGACATGAGCATTATTTCCATCTTTCGTTGCTTTCCTCTTAATCATTTACTCCATGAATATTAATATAAGAAATAATAAGGTCGTGAATATTAATTAGATTAATGTCTTAAAACAGCATATGGAAACATGAAAATTTTGGCCATGACAGAAACTGTAGGATGGTATCTATTTATATCATAAGCAAACAGAGCAGACCCTGTTCAGACGGTTCCTATACGAATACGTAGAAATGCGTATTTATAGAGTAAAGGGTTAATTTTGTTCAGTTAACGTTGTTCAAGTTTTAGCATTGTGTAAATATACTTAAACCATAATGCCACAGAATCATAAAATACCATGATAAGATCTTAAAAACGCATGGCAAATAAATGTGTTGCTCAACGTGGTCAGTGATTTCTCAAATTCCTTAAACCTTTCACTGCCGAAGTCGCATAAATACACCACGACAAATAGTGCAGTCCCAGATCAGAAACGAATGTACCCCAAGAGGACTTGTTGCAGGTACTATCAACATGAGGATTTCAACAATCGGGACAATTTGCGTCCTCTGTCTAGCTTTGGCTTCGACTGTCTTCTGTGGTAGTTTTGGCTATGGCGGTGGAGTTGGTTACGGCGGTTATGGCGGTTACGGTGGGGGTGGATTCGGAGGCGGTGGAATCGGGGGTGGAGGTGGTTTAATGGGTATTTTCGCTTCACTGATATTCCGTAAGTATACTAAATACTAAAATTATTGATATTATCCACAAGCACTCTCAAAAAATACTATTGGTTTTCTTTTCATTTGGCCTAATATAAGTTATGTACAGTCTCAAACGGCCATTTATTACCATGTTATCTCATTTATTACCAATTTATCTAAGGAAAACCTGTCCACATCGTACTTTGGAGCCCACCCATTGTTTTACATGGAGGGGGCACGACAAAAAACAACTATGTAATAAACCATTGACATTGATTAGTTCAGCAAACATTGCAGACCCTGATCAGAGGGCTCTGATCTGGATCTACAATTTTCGCCTTAGACATTTTTAAGGGACACTGAGCAAAACACTGTCCATCATTATCCCGCTGTTAAATAAATGTCTGCCCCAAATTGGAATCGGTACAATTTTGACTACTTCTTATTCAATCAAGCTGGTTCAGAAACAATCAATCTTATTCATCACCGCAGTGAATGGTTAATTTGAATATATGAGAAAATGACAGATTCATTAACCCTTTCCCTCATACAAACGTGTTTTAACGCATCTGCAAACAGAGTAGACCCAGATCAGACGGCTCCTTCAGGAGCCGTCTGATCAGGGTCTGCTCTGTTTGCTAATAGAATGTTTGTTAATAGAATTTGATAGATCTGTTTCTTTACGTTCTATAAAATGTCTACAATGCCCCACCTTCCATATTTCTTTATAACTATTTTGTTAATGAGTATTCAGTAGGTATTTGAAATGTGGCCTGAGTATAGAACAGGGAAAGGGTTAAATGCTTTCTCGGTTGATAAAGGTTGCTGTGTCCAATTCACTTTGTGTTCATTGTAGTCAATAGCGATAAAGGCAAAACAAACCAACATTTGTTCAATTTGACTGCCTCTGATTCGAACGAACCTTTAACCCTTTCGGCGCCAAATTTCTTATTGTCGTCTGCAATCGATGTTTTGTTAAATCATTCGGTACAATAAGGGAATGAGATAAACAAATGCAATTTTCAAAAGAAAATGAGAATGAGAATGAGACAAAAAGTGAAGTCCCTGATCTGGGACTGCAGTATTTGTTGCGGTGCATTTATGCGACTTCGGCGGTGAAAGGGTTAAGGAATGATAGGCCGACTGTCAAACAGCTTGACTGCTAATGAAACGCCAGGTTACTCGGCATCCGATGAGGATGGATCCAAGCTGTTTGCAAATGCGAGACAGGTCGCATATAGTTGGATGAGGGTTAACTGATCTATCATAAAAGTTCTTCTCACAATTATCTGAAATTTTAAAAAAGCCTCTTTCTGTATTATGCGTCACTTTTCAGTATGAAGCACGAATATTTATCCTTACCTTCCTCTGATCAATTCCCATTTATTCTGTTTATATAGCTCACAAATAATTCGCAAACAATGTGGGATGTCATCAGAAAACTGTACAGGCAGATCTATATATCATTCCACAGGCAGAGCAAACCCGGATCAGACAGCTCCTGTCGGACATTGATTTGGATCTACTTTGTTGACAAAGGCATGAAAATGTATTTATGTGAAGGCAATGGTTAATACTTATTATTTGAGTATATGTATTCGAATTAGAGCACTTTCACTGTATAAGGTAATCTCGTCTCTGACGTTAGACACATGTTCGGCTTTCAATTGAGCAATTCTTGTAAAAGTGTAGACGCTGATAAGTGGACTTATTTAGGAGCTATCTGGGTCCATGCTTATAAAACTTTTAGTTGAGTCCGAGTTCGTTCTCAAGTTTTTGATTGGTCAGATATGACCAATCAAAAGCTTGAAAACTCCAATCTGACCAATCAAAAGCTTGAGAACGAACTCAGACTCAACTAAAAAGCTTTATAAGCATGGACCCTGATTTGAATCTACATTGTTACCCATGTTCCACTTTGGGATCGCAGGAAAAACTGGGTGAAAATATTTATGTAATGGAAATAAATTGACCGATGAATTAATAAACAATGGCCCAATTAAAATCGTGTGGTTGCTTAATTCAGAACGAAATTAATGCAGAAAGCTCCTATTAAGCTACCACTTGGCATGCATTAACCCTTTCCTCCATGAATATGCATTTATACCACTTTGCAAACAGAAATCCCCCCAGATCAGACAGCTCCTATAGGAGCCGTCTGATGGGGCTCTGCTCTGTTTGCCTATGATATAATGTAGATATGATTCTACAGTTTCTGCCAAGGCCAAAATTTCTTGTGTCCATGTCTTATTATAACAAATAATTCTGACTAATATTCATGATGTCATTATTTCTTTCATAAATATTCGTTGAGTAAAGGGATAAGGGTCAGAATTATATATTTTTTCGCTTGTCACTATAAATATGTGGTAGTGTACTTGTATTTTCAGTTATAATCTTCGTCTCAATTATTGACGGACTATTTGATGATGACAAGGGTCATAGTGGCGGACTATCAATAGGGTAATGCTCACTGAAAAAGGTACGTCATAGAGTTATTGACTGTATGTGTGTGTGTGTGTGTGTGTCTATGAGTGTGCGTGCATTTGTGTTGTCTATGTGAATGCATGTATATGTGTGTGCGTGTATGTGCGTGCGCGTGTTCGTGCGTGAATGTGTGTGAATTGGTTTAACGGCATCCCAACAGTATTTAAGCCATACATCGATGGTGTGTCTACATGAGGCATGTAAAGTGTTGCCACACATCATAAATGTAGGCTCTAGACACATACATTGGTATCACACCCAGTCACACAATAAATGACATTGAGTCGACCAGTCACAGTTTGTTGCTCGCTCCTTACAAAACCTTGCGTTATCAAAGAAACTAATATGTCCATTTTAACCCTTACAACGCTGAATTTTCAAATGGATTATTCCAAAATTCAAACATGGCAAGCTTATGGTGAATATTTAGAGATTTTCTAAAGACAAGGGTAGCATGACCAACAGTGCAGACTCTTATAATAGGACTTCTCTAGGATCCCTCTCGTCTGGGTCTACAATGTTTGCAAAGGACATTATTGGCTCGTGTCGCGCGCTGTAAGGGTAAAACAGCTTTCGTATGTTTTGCTTTTGGCTATTTTATTGTCTCCAAATTTGCTTTCTGCTTCAATTCATAATCTTTCGAAAACGAGTCATGCATACACTGTCATCTGCAATCAGTGTAGTCCAAAACAAAATAAATACAGTAAACCCCTTCTAATGCGACCACTTAATGAACAAACATGGCTGTCTTCATAAGCAGGTGGTTGCTTAATGCATGACCAAAGTTATGCAGAACGCTCCTCTAGGAGCTTTCTGCATAACTTTCGTCCTGCATTAAGCTACCATCTGCCTTTGCCACGGTGAATTATGCCCCTTTATGGTGGTCGCATTAGAGGGGTTTTACTCATAAAACTTAGTATTTGTTATGTTCAATCAGTATTATGAAGATTGTCAATTTGAACTTATATCAAAAGATACCCCTGTGGTGCAAAATAACCCGTTTTCATCGATCGATACTTATATTTTCAACCCTCTAGGAGCTCTCTGCATGACTTGTACCATGCATTAAGCTGCCACCTGTCTCCAAGACAGATGTTTACACTAAATTGTACGTCCGGTTTAGATGAGTTTTA
The DNA here is from genome assembly GCA_963576725.1 of Azorinus chamasolen. Taxonomy (NCBI): domain Eukaryota; kingdom Metazoa; phylum Mollusca; class Bivalvia; order Cardiida; family Solecurtidae; genus Azorinus; species Azorinus chamasolen. Next base: position 75,196,508 of record OY755238.1, on the reverse strand, counting down.
CTGTATTTCTGTATCTATATGCTGAATCCATATCCTGTCAATTGCATATCTTATGTACCTCATTATTTATTATTTGTATATGTTTAATCATTTCAGGATATCTGTACTAGCGACTGTTCTCGATCCCCTTGTATCAACCCGTAATGTATTGGCATCTTAAAAAATAAACAACATTATAGCTGCATCGTTTGTTTGTTTTGTTTTAATGTTTAGTACACTGTATATACAATCTACATCAGAGACATAATTTATATGTAATCCACACCAGAGAAAGACATATACAGTAAAACTCCTCTATAACGACCACTAAATTACATCATGTCCTAAAGGAGTGTTCTGTTTTTCTTTCATCTTGCTTTAAGGAACCACCTGCCTAAAAACTAATTAACACAATTAAGCGGTCGTTATAGAGCGGTTTTACTGTAGTTCGCGTCAGAGAAAGACGTGTACATGTATTTCACACCAGAATGCGACATATAATTCATAGAGAAAATCATGCAGTCCACATTAGGAGAAAGACGCACAGACCATGCCAGGAGAAAGATTTTTTCGAGATGCTGGTCGTGTTTAGTATGCAGAGTAATTGAACCTAACGAGATGCACTTTCCACAAGGCTGTGTTAGAATGGAAATGCTATTTTAACGACACAAAAGCGAAAGGGTTTTTGCGTTCGATGAAATGTGCCTGATGTAAAATGTTGAAAAATGTTGTAGTGAGTTGGACAAACAGTAATGATGATGATGATAATAATGATGATAATAATGCTGATGCTGATAATAATAATAATATTAAAAATAATAATAATAATAATGATGATGATGATGATGGTGGTGATGATTGCATAATGCTTATGATTATGATGATTTCGTGATCTACACCACACCGATTTTGAATTAGTAAACCTTATGTCTTTACTATGTTTATTTTATTTCAGAGTTAATAACCCAGTTTTCAATATTTCGGCCGTAGCTTTATTAAAGAAATAACACGTAATTAAAACTTAAAAGTTATTCGTGTATAATGTTATCTTATGTCTTTAACCGTTTCTTTAACCGTTTCAACGCTGAATTTTCAATTGGACTTTTCCAAAATTCAAACAGGTCAAGCTTAATTAATAAAGTGCAATATGACAACAATACATACCCTGATCTCTCATTTGAAATTTGGAAATTTGGAAAAGTTCAATTGGAAAAGCCTAGGAGCGTTTTCAGCTGAGTCTACACTGTTTGCAATTGACATTGATTCATTTCCCGCATTAAATAGGTAACTCACTCGGATTTGAAAACAGTTTGGATCTAGACAGTGTCTCAGAGACTGAAATGATTCAAAAGCAAATACACTAAAATACTCGTTACTACGAACATTTTAGTAATGAAGATCTTTGTAGACAGAAAGCTTTCTGTATGACTTTCACCCTGCATTAACCTGCCACCTGTGTTAAAAATCAATAACGGTATGTATTTGAGTGTTCAACTGTTCGTAGTATCGAGTGTTCGTATTATCGAGTATTTACTGTAAATGAATCGGAAGTAAGTTAAATTGCATGACGTCAGAATTTGAGCCGATAAACTTTTTTATAGCGGTATGCACACTAATTTCCCCCAGGAAAAGTGTTCCTTCTGTGCCATGTGCACAATTGTGTCCTCTTCAGTGTTGTCTATCGGTATATAACAGGTAGTGGCTTGGTAATTACAACTTAGTCTGCTTGATATTTGTCGTTTGTCAAAATTATGACGTAGGTTTTTCTCATTCCCTCCCAGACATTTTTAGACCCAACCTCTTTGAATTTATCTACCGAAAAGGAGAATTAACTATAGATAAGGAGAATTTTAAAATTGTGTAGTTTTGAAATACAGTTGAACTTCGATATCTCGAACTCTGATAACTCGAACTTCGGGATAACTCGAACTAAAAGTTCGGTCCTTCCAAAATCTTACAATACAGAATCGCTCTAAAATGTATCACTACGCATGTCTAGAAACACATTTCACAGTTTAATGCAGGTCTACAGTAATGCTGAAAGCTCCTGTATGAGCTTTCAGCATTACTGTAGACCTGCATTAAGCTACGAACTAGAGAAATTGTCAAGATTACAAATCGGATAACTCGAACTTCTGTTATCTCGAACTTATTTATATAGTCCCTTGAAGTTCGAGATATCGAAGTTCAACTGTAATTTTGATAAATAGAGCATTTGTTCCTATGGTTTCACAAAATGAGTTTTAGAGAGGCGCAAAAGGGCGCCAGTAGGAGAGCATGAGTTAAACAATTTGGGTCCTGGTGGTATGTCTAGCTGATACGTGCCTCACCTAGATCAAAATGTTTTGTAAAAAAAAAAAAGAAACACCATAAAGTCACGCTAGAGTGTTAAAATTGTCAATGTAAAACGGAAGCAAACGATGTAATTCAACATCAATAAGAAAACTTGAATGGCTTTAATCACCAGCTGTGTTTAAATGTGCACTTAAACCTCTAGGACATTTCACCAGATTTTAGACTTCATTTACATTTCTGTTTACAGTTATGTTTAAATGTGCATCTAAACCTTTAGGACATTTCATTAGAAATCAATTCGTTCAAAATAAACTGTGCATTCCGGATTACAGTAAAACCTCTCTATAACGGCCACTAAATTGTATTCATTAGCTGATATTTAGCGCAGGTGGCTGCTTAAAGCAAAGTGAAAGTTAAACAGAACGCTCCTACAGGAGCGTTCTGTTTAACTTTCACCTTGCTTTAAGCAGCCACCTGAGTTAAACACAAAAAAACTTGATGTAATTTAGTGGCCGTTATAGAGAGGTTTTACTGTACTACATAAGTGGCTATTTGATTTGAGTATCTTTTACAGTATTTAACACTGTAGGCGTTCCCAGAGAATGTACAGACTTGTAGAAACCTTAGATATTTAAGGCACTATCGTCATATTATCTGGATAGATACATGTAGCTTTATATTTCTATATTATATCGTTTTATTACACAAGCAAGGCAGGTATATAACCCTTAACATCCATAGGCTATTTTTAGATCCACTCTCTTTGAATAAATCTACCGAAAAGGAATATTTACTAGAGAAAAATAATTTGTTTAGAGTTTTGTAGTTTTGAAACCTTTGTGATAAATAGAGCATTTGTTCCATAGGTGATTTAGTATGATTTATCACAATGGTTTAAAAAAGTGACTTCAAATAAACGCAAGTCCACGCATCTGCAAACAGAGTAGACCCAGATATCTGTTTGCTATGGAATTTGATTGATCTCTTTCTTTAGTTTCTAAAATGGCTACTATGCTCCACCTTCATTATAACTACTTTATCCATGAATATTCAGTAGGTACTGGAATTTGGAATAGATATAGAACAGGGAAAGGGTTACAGGACTAGTCTCATAGTGAAAATTAGATTAGCTCAAGAGAAGAAATATTTCATGTTCAAAATCTCTCTTTTTTCAAGAAATATATCATGTTCAACATTTTCATATTTTTATCCACAATATCAAGTCCCACTTGCATCTTTCTTGTTTGAGATGTGTCATATCAAATGTGCATTGGTAATGTTCGAGATACCTTTTCATGTCGTCTTGATCTAAACTGTGTTCTAGGTGCCTAATAAAATGTCTATGGTTTGATTTAGATATAAATAATTAATCTATGTCTCGAATATCCCGTGCAATTGTCCATTAGCAAACAGTCCTTGGTGGTTACGTTTGTGTTCCACAAAGCACATTGGCTGTTATTTTATTATGGTATTGTTATATATCAAAAGAAAGCTAATACAATGTGCTTCTTAATGCTGTTAATGAATTTATTTTTTTCTTGAGATAAATCAAGAATAATCGCCGCACGAAACCTAAGTAATAGCTAAAATACGGATATCCGCATTACATTTTCATCCGACATAACTTAATTTTCATTTGATTTTGCCCTTAAGCGCGGGAAATTTCACATAAATCGTCTGCAGCGCTGATGTTACGTCATTTCCAGACGTTATGGTTAAAAGTGTTTACAGAATTCAGGATTAACAAAATGTGACCTAGTGAAAAACCAAAACACGGAAAAATGTCCCAAAGTCAGTGAAAACAGCAAGTGCAACTTTCACCGATGTATCTGTTAACCTAAACCTGTTCGCTATTCTTTGAAAATCTTTGCAAAATACCTTTTTATTTAAGATTTATATTCTAAAATATTTTCTGTGTACCATTGTTATACGCGTTTAAACAATACATTGTTTTGTCCCATTAAATGTCCCCAGTTATAAAATGACGTTTAATTTTACAATAAAGACAAATTTAAAGTTGTTTTATTTTGAATTGCGTGAATGAATAATTATTAATTGTATAAAATACCTTTTTTCTGTTGATTAATCTGATATATAACTTATAATAGTTATCTTATTATAGTGTATGTTATCAATAAATTTAATAGTCCACATTAAATGTCCCTTTCAAATATTTGACGTCGCAGAACGGGTTGAATATTGACTTTAAGTTTTGTTCTTTTTTAATAGGTTTTAATGGTGAAGAGATCGGATGACAAAGTAAACGATAAAATAAACTCATACGAGATGCAAGCAACACAGGAAATATATTAAATCAAAATCTCGCCAGAAATGTCAGAAAATACGATCTATACCAAGGAATTATAAAGAAACATATAACGCGGTCAAAAGACGAACGCAGCGAAGGAAGGGGTTAGACAAAACAGAATATGAAAGAAACAGAAAACAGGAATATAGAGTGCGTAAAAAATAGACAAGCAGTTCTCGACAGCATGGAGAAGATAATTATGTTTAAAACACCTTTCTTCATGACTTTCATTCTGCATTAAGCAACCACCGGCTTAAAAAGATCTGCTTTTCCTCTCTCCTAAGCCCCGGTTTAGTGGGTTTTTTACTGTAAATGGAAATTCAAATTTAAAATTTAAATGTTCATTCACCAGTATTTTTGTTGATTATTTTATTTGCATCTTAACTCTTTCCCTGTTCAATATTTATGTAAGAAATAATGGCATGGTGAAAATTTATCAGCTGAATTTATTTTTAAAATGGCATATTGTACTTAGAATTTTGTATTGGTAGAAACTGTTGTCAGAACTATTATAATTTCACCAGCAAACAGAGTAGACTCTGATGAGACGTATCCCACAGAGACCGTCTGATCTTGGGCTACTCTGTTTGCAAATGCGTGAAGAAGATTTTATATGAGGGAAAGGGTTGATTTGTATTGTCGCATAACACATACAATTTTTGCCAAAGCAGAAACTGTAGAATCAGGTCGTTATTATTTCATATGCAAACAGAGCAGACCCTGACCAGACCCTGGGTCTTCGCTGTTTGCAAAGGCGTAGAAATGCGTATTTATGGAGTAAAGGGTTAATAGCTCTGGAAATCGGACCAGAATGTTAATCGAAGAAAATGTTGAAATGTTAAAGATTCATTATAGTCATAATATAATATACATGTAAATGGAAAACAAGTCATATTTACCGCATGACAACTACAAAGCATGTTTCTGTAAAAACATGTTATTTACATGTACATGTACACCTCTCTACACACAGAGCACTGAAATAGGTATAATGGTCGGTCTTTAGACTGATGAAAGCTTAATGCAAGATATCAGTCACATGGAAAGCCTCTAAGGATTGCGTTAACCATTTACTCCATAAATACTACTTTGTGTTCCTCTGCAAACAGAGTCGTATGACCAGGGTCTGCTCTGCTTGCTTATGAAATAATATAGATATGATTCTACAGTTATTGCCATGGCCAAACTTTCTTGTGTCCATGTGCCATTATATAAAAAAAGAATTTGTTTAATATTCGTGATGGCTTTATTTCTTGCATAAATATTCATGGAGTAAAAAGGCATTAGCCTACCGAACAAGACATCGATTCATCTTTCCTAAAATGTACGTTTAAAGAGGTTTTACACATCATCATTATCAACATTATCATCAACATCACCACCACCACCACCATCATCATCATCATTGTCACGATTATTATGATAGTGATTAGGATTATGCTGATCAGATAACGGTTTTGATTATGACCATGGTGAGATAATTCTGTTTATCACATAATCTGTCGTGTGGGAGTGCCGAAACAGAGTACCGTAAATCGCGGAAATGCCCTAGTGCATTTTTATTGAAATGAGCAGTTAGAATCCAGCTGTACTACACTGTAAGCAATGGCCGAAACAGCGTTTTAAGGATTGTGTGATAAAAATAATCTTACATTCTTGTTCATTAATTTTTTTTCATGAAACTAAAGCTCGTGTCATATCATTATAGTAAACCCGTTTCATAAAAATACTCATGTAAGATTCTCTATTTATGATGAAGATATTAATCAGAATGATCATAAAGAAGATATTGATAATGTTGATGATAACGAAGATGGCGATAATGATGCTAATGATAACTATGATATATCCAATGTAAATATACCAAATAAATACAGCCACACACACTCTGTAACATGAACATTCCCCTCTGAACCTAACAAACTAATATTAGCACGATGGCTATTTTAAATATAATACATATACAAACAGAACAGAATTTCTAATGAATATTAGTAACAACATGTCATTAGCTTGTGTATGTCGAAAATTTATCCTTACATGACGATGCATACATAATTTCAGCAATTGCGATTGTTCGTTTACTTTGTGTGGTCAGACAAATTGCTTTGTGAGATATTTTCTTGATAGTGTGCACTACCGAGTTACTCGACTTTTGATCTCAATACAATCCATTACAATACAAACGACAGTCGTTTCATGACTAACCCTTCTCTAGCTGAATTTTAAAATACATTTCTCCTTCTTTACCCATGTCCTGTTGTATAATTACATATATCGTCACTGTGTGCAAGTATTTCGCTGTGCAATCACTGCTATGGAGTGCGCTGGTTGCACAATCAATTTGTAAATAGTGAAGACATTGATGAGACAGCTCCTGTAGGAGCTGTCTCATCTGGGTATTCACTATTTACACGTAGGTATATTGACGTGAATAGCAAGCGAAGGGATAACAACTTAAGAGCTTTCTCTTTTCTCGCTAATCCCGACCTAACTAGCATTCGTATCATATTGGACCCATGCGATACGTCAAAGTAACTCGGCGTCTCGTCAGGATTCAAGCTGTTTCATGACGAGTCAATGGTTTCCCAAAAGCTTGAACGAATTGAAAATACAATAAAACCTAATTAATCCGAACATCAATTAAGTATCATTATCGGTATTTAAGACAGATTGCACTTAACTCTCGATGTCAATGTCACATCTGTGATTACTTATGCAAACAGTTTGGATCCAGATGAGACGCCGGGTAACTCGGCGTCTAATCAGGATCCAAACAGTTTGGTACTGTGACTGGTTTTTTACACAAAAATGAAGAAAAATTAAATGTAAAAATTGTAGCAGACGACAAAGTTTGCTGACGACAAAGAGTTAAAGCAAAGGGAATGGCATGCCGTAAGCATTGAGCAATCATATATCAAAACCTGTTATCAATTACACTGTACCTAATATTGGATTATCGAAGTTTTACTGTTACAGTACACAATATATTGCACCGGGTCAAATATTTAATGATACTAATATTCCTGTAAGGTATGGTGCAGTAAATGATCGTAGTCTGTTGGTATAGGTTGTGGTATGTAAAACACTCCTTAGTCTATTGATATGTGTTGTGCACAACAATCTAATGTTGTCTGCTGAAGTTGTTTTGCAACTATGTTCTTAAAGATTGCAACCTGATGAGACCCCGTGATAACAGGATTTTATATGGTTCCAAAAGTGTTGTAATAACAACAGGGGCGTAGCTGAATCCAAATGGAATGTACACACCGTGGCTATAGGGGTCCATGGGCATGCTCCCTCGTGAAAATTTAGAATTGTGTAGTTTTATACCATTGTAATAAATAGAACATTTGCTCCTATAGGAGCAAAGGCTGTATTTATCACAATAGTTTCAACGGGTGACTTTTACAGATGCGTCAAAATGAGGGAATTGGTTAGAGTTTACATAACAAAACATAACGTTTATCAAAGTCTAAATCCCTCCTTTAGGCTTCGATTTTTGTTCAATTTTGGCCATAATAATGTTTTCACCTTTCCGATTGATGTTGTGCACGTGCGTAAGTGCGTATCGCTAGTAGCTACGCCCCTGAAAGCCATCCTATCGTAGCGTGCTAAATGTTCAATGTAAAACGGAAGCCAATGACATAATTCGTTACCATTTTGCAACGCCTGGAGGATTAAATCGTCGGTTGTATTTTAATGTGCACATACGCCTCTAGGACGTTTCGTCATATTTCAAAATGCACTTACATGTACACACGTATGTTCGTTCAACAAACTGCGCATTAATAACGATGCCATAAATCACCAATTCCAACTTTTGCCACATGCATCCTAAGCAATAGGGGCACCTCGGGGATTTCCGCGTAAAAACGAAGTTGTCGGAAACCGCCAAGTAGTTACGATGCAGCGTGCTACGTTGTTGGTGTTTCAAGATTTGTATGAATGAGAATGTACCAATAAGTTAGTCTAGGTAAAGCATATGTTATTTCTATCATATACATACATTGGACATGATGTTGAGAGGGAGACGGAGAGAAAGACAGAGAGTGTGTGGAAAAAGGGACAGAGAAATGGATAAAGAGGGGAAAGGAAAGTGGATGATAGAGAAATGGAATGTAGAAGAGAACGATAGAAAGTATGACAAACTATTTTTAAATCCAGCAAATTATCAGACGACTAAAGAAATTACATTCGAAAATGCAATTGAAGAAAGACCTATTACAGACAATTCAAATCACCCCCCCCCCCCCCCGTGTTTGCTAAATGACAGAATGCACGACAGAAAGAAGTGTTTCATTGTCCTCATCACTTAATTCTAATTAGCCGAATAACAATACATCTGTATTTAGAGGGTGGCAATAAGATTACTCTCGGTGCTTTGAAATATCTACATCTAAAACATAAGGATGTGTTTCAATATCAGTTGAGCAATCACACAGAGGGCTTGGGTTTAAACGATAATTGAATAAATCACTATTTAAATTGCTGCATTTGTTTTTTATTCTAGCGTGTATAACAGATAAATGCCTATCACCAAAACAATAAACACAGATATATAGCATCATTTATTTGAGTTATGAGAACTGTTGCGTAAGTCTATTCTGCTTGCAAATGCGTGAACATGGGTTTCTGTCAGGTAAATGGTTAAAATACTTCAAACATTTGTTAAACACATATTGAACATATGAAAACTAAAATGAGGATAATTTTCAAATTGATTAACCCTTCGCTTGCTGAAATACATTTCTCCTTCTTTACCCATGTCCTGTTGTATAATTACATATATCTTCACTGTGTACAAGTATTTCGCTGTGCAATCACTGCTGTGGAGTGCACTGGTTGCACAATCAACTTGTATATAGTGCAGATCCTGATGAGACAGCTCCTGCAGGAGCTGTCTCATCTGGGTCTTCACTATTTACAGGTAGGTATATTGACGTGAATAGCAAGCGAAGGGTTAAGTGCTAAAAAAACATAACTGATATGTGATTAATTTCTCCAGTGCTTGTCAGAGTACGTGTTATTTTGAATAGATATCATACATTGTATTCCCATTTATAGACTCTTTTATCTACACTACATAGCAAACAGAGTAGACCTAGATAGGAGCTGTCTGATCAGGATCTGCTCTGTTTGGTAATGGTATTCGATGAATATCTTTCTTCAGTTCCTTCTTTGGCCAAATAAACATCAGGTCTATACGAGTGTATAAAGTTCTGTCACGCATTATTCACGAGGTCATGCAATCTTGAGTAATGTTCAAGTGGAAATGTGTTAAGGGGATGATTCACACTCAATGTGTTTCTTAACCCAGTAATCCACACGATCCCATAGATGGGATATAGGCAAACATTACACTCTAATCAGATGCCGTATAGCTTTAAACAGCTTTAAACAAATCACTGAAAAAATGTAAAACGTCCTTCCTGAAGTCGAAAATGACATTCCGTGTGTGGCTCTTCTTGTTTGACTGTTTTTCGACTTTTAATTCAATTATTATGAGTCAGGTATAATTATACAGATCTGTATCTACCCAACTGGACATTGTAACTTATTGCTACTACTTTCAGAATTTATGTACTTGCAAAAGCAGGTGTAAGTGATTTTGTGGCGGCTGTAAGAAGTTGCCCCGTACATCATTCTTAGTGTTGCAGGAGCTGTCTCATCCGGGTCTTCACTATTTACAGAGGTATATTGACGCGAATAGCAAGCGAAGGGTTAAATAACAGCTCATTAACAGATTGAATAAAGGATATCCCACTTTCAGAATTTATTATATGCATGAAATGGTTTCGTATGTGGCTCTTCCTGTTCGACTGTTTTTTCCACTTGTATCCGCCTTAGATTTGCACTTTTTTGTTCCAATCACATCGTTCTATTCTTTTCATTTCTCTTTTCTTTCCCGATTCAACAGCTATTTCAAGCGTTCATGATAGTTTGAAAATTTTGCAAATGGCATATGCATCTAATGTTTAGGATTCATTGTGATGAACAGCCTATATGCAAAGGAAAAGAATTTAATATGCTCCAAGCTTTCATTCCAATCCTTCTTAGAAACTATAAGCATGTATATGCATGCATGTTGTAAGTTACAGAAACAAGAGCACCGCACGCGGGTGCCAACGCTCGTCTGACGAACATGCATACCAAAACTGAAGGTTGTAAATGAAAAATTGAAGAAGTTATGGTCAACATTAAGGTTTCGGACGACGACGACGACAACGACGACGCGGACGCCAGAGTTGCGACAATAGCTCGTGATTTCTTAAAAAAAAGACGAGGTTATTAAATCAAGGCCTAACACTTATTAGCCTTCCATTTTTGGACATTATCAATCAGTTACACATGCGCGTATGCGGTTGCCAAGCTAGGAACAACAAAGCGCGTTGTACGTATTCTCAACCACGAGGTCCGTGAGGCAGTAGATATTTTCATTATCAAGCTAAATGGGACAAAGGCTATTGGAACATATGCGTGGCGCTAAGGATTTCGTCTATTTATGCGTATACACATAATAACATTTCCGCGAAATTCATCCCCTACCGCAAGATATTTTTAAAATAAAGCGTATATTTATGAGAAATCATTCTTCGTTTACTCTTCATATATTCATTAATTCAATATTTAAACAAATCTATTCCAATATAAAGTGCTAACATTGGAGCAAGTTTAAAGCGCTCTAAGCGTCGCGTATTTCACTAAGGATCTTGCATAGTGCCACGCGTTTTCTATTGTTTTGCTCTTGTATCTTTTGCAAACAGATACATGTATGTGTTAACTTAACATATAAAACGTCTTTTAATTGAAAATGTTAGTTAGGCTTTAAAATACGGGAGAAATCGCTATACTTGGTACCTTTAAAATACGGGAGAAATCGCTATACCTGGCACCAAAGGAATGCATAATAGCCACAATAGCTACATCAAATGAACAAAAGTCATGTTCTAACACAAAAGCTACAACATTTTGTTTACTCAGTGTTACGCATATTTCCTAAGTTTAGACACTGCGCTATCACAGGTGAATGGAACTGTCCCAGTTTACCACTCAATATGACCATAAACTGACATAACGAGTATTTAGTAAAAGTAGTATAATAAATAACAATTGTTTCAGAGTTATTCTCCTTGAGTAATTCAATTTATTTCATGAATACAAAACAAACACAAGATATTACACCAGTAAAGAAATTCTTACCAATAATATATTAATGTCAATTTCTAAATATATTGAGCCAGGTGTATTCCAATATACACACCTGCTTTGATGGGTTTTTATAAGACTAAAAAAAACATTGATATAACATAAATCAGCAATGTGGTAGAAAGGGACTTAATTTGAGTTTTATGGCACCGCAACACTATAATGTGGCACGGCAACACTATAACGGCTATATGTCCCCAAGATAGGAGAAATGTCGGATGTGGGTCCAGAAAATTATGTTGCCTCTTACGATCATGCAACGGGTAACCAGTGGTACTAATTCTTGTGATATTCAGGCACGCCACAGTACCACATGCGGCGGGCTTCATTTGATGAAACATAACACCCATGATCAAGTAAAGTAATTTCCCATTACCTTCAACTTCGTAAACCATATAAACGTTAAACCACATGAGAAATAACAATCCACTGGTATGAACTGCAACCTTGTAATGAAGCAAATGAAAGCTTTTATGAAATGCGGCGTCTCATCAGGATCCAAACTGTTTATCATCTTGACCATATTTTTGCAAAAGAATTGAAAGTTTATTTTAAGAATTGAAGCAGGCGACAATTGTTGCAGACGAAAAATAACTTAGCGTGCAAAGAGTTAAACTGTATCCCACATTCTAAAAATAATTTATCAATAACCCTATACCTTATAAATATTCATATTATAAGAAACACGTTAATGTTGTATTGCTATGCAATACATGAGTCACCCACAGGATTAAAAAAAACACTCATCCGACCCACACACCCATGGTATAGTTGACCATGGTATATACATGACCAACCTGAATGGTATGTGTATAAATCATAAGAAAAATAATATGAAAAAAGGAGACTAACTCCATATATATTGATGTTAGAGTTATGACCCTTGTACATGACACTTCCTTTAATCATGCCTGTTCCATATGTGAAGTTTCAAATCAATTGAACCAGTAAATAAAGAGTAATTGTCCGGACAAGAAAATATGAAAAAGGGGAATAACTCCAAAAATATTGATGCTAGAGTTATGAGCCTTGTGCATGACACTAGCCCTCTTCATGCTTGTTCAATGTGTTAAGTTATTTTGAATTTGGCCTAACTTTGTAGGAGATATGGCCCTGACAATTAGTGTGACGAACGGACGGACAGACGGACGGAATCGAGCAAATCTATAGTCCCCCCAACCGGTAACTGGTGGGGGACTAATAATGACACCATGGACAGCCATTGGCTGAATACATGTATTTATAATGGCATATAATCACACAATTATTTCACTATGGCAGATATCAGATCTATAAAATTTCTTAAGCAAAGCAGAGCATGGATGGATGGCTCCTACAGAATTAATCCGATCTGGATCTACTCTTTTTGCAAAGGCATTAACAGGAATATTTATGAGGTAAAAAAATAAGGCAACAAGAGTAAATAAAAATGCTATCCCCACTCTACCCCAACAAACATAAACAAATACCCCATTTCAACTATGGTGTCATACAAGTGGCAACTTTAATTTTTTCAAGCCAGTACAGTGCTCCCTCTCTACAACGACATCCTTTGGGATATGAATATTGTATGTGTTGTTCAGAGGGAGTCGTTATAGGGAGGGAAAATCAAACATAACTAGAGGTTTGTTTTTGTCACAAAAACAGATGTCTCCCCCTCCCATCCTCTTTCCAATACACAAGTGTAATGTCTGTAACTCCAAACTTAACAGGGTCTAATGTTTAAGTCATCAGGGGCAATAACTCCAACATTGTCAGGGGGAGACAATTCAAAAGCCAAAGGTACACAAAAACACATGCTAGTCAACATTCTTGTGAAGTTTGGTGACTCTAGTACTAGTGGTTTCAGAGATACATGTGACACAAAGTAAAGTTTCTCTTATTTAAGTCATAAGGGGCAGTAACTCCAAAGTTATCAGGGGAGACAATTAAAAAACCCAGATGCACAAAAACTCATGCTGGTGAACATTCCTGTGAAGTTTGGTGACTCTAGCCCTACTGGTTTCAGAGATACGTGCAACACAAAGTTTATCTAATTTTAAGTTAACATATCAGGGGCAGTAACTCAAGAATTATCAGGGGGAGACAATTAAAAAACCCAGGTGCACAACAACTCATGCTGGTGAACATTCCTGTGAAGTTTGGTGACTCTAGCCCTAGTGGTTTTAAAGATATGCATGACACAAAGTTTCTCTAATTTTATGTAATCATATCAGGGGCAATAACTCCAAAGTTATCAAGGGAAGACAATTCAAAAATCCCAGTTGTACAACAACTCATGCTGGTCGACATTCCTGTGAAGTTTGGTGACTATAGCCCTAGTGGTTTCAGAGATATGCACGACACTAAGTAAAGTTTGCCTAATTTTAAGTCATCAGGGGCAGTAACTCCAAAGTTAACAGGGGGAGACAATTTAAAAAAACCAAGAGCAAAACAACTCATGCTTGTGAACAATCCTGTGAAGTTTGGTGGCTCTAGCCCTACTGGTTTCAGAGATACGCGCAACACAAAGTTTGTATAAATTTAAGTATTCATATCAGGGGCAATAACTCAAGAATTATCAGGGGGAGACAATTCAAAAACCATAGGTGCACAACAACTCATGCTGGTGAACATTCCTGTGAAGTTTGGTGACTCTAGTACCAGCGGTTTCAGAGATAAGCGCGACACAAAGTTTTTCTAATTTTAAGTCATCAGGGGCAATAACTCCAAAATTATCAGGGGGAGACAATTCAAAAAACCCAGGTGCACAACAACTCATGCTGGTGAACATTCTTGTGAAGTTTGGTGACTCTAGCCCAACTGGTTTCAGAGATACGCGCGACACAAGTTTGTGACGGACAGACGGACAGACGGATGGACGGACGGACAGACAGACAACTCTGGCAAAAACAATATATCTCCCCATAAATGGGGGAGACATAATTAGCTTGTTTGCAGATCCCCAGATAAGGTGTATTTCGAGAACTAAAACCGTTATGCCTCTATCAAACCCTATGTTGTGACCACTCTTTAGAATCGACACTTTGTGACGATTATAAAGAGTGGTCACAACATAGGGTTTGATGGGGGCATAAAGAAAATACGATGGAAAAATGTTGTGTCTGGAGCCGTGTTGTTTCGGAAACAGTGACATGCGTTGTTGTAAGAAGGGAATCGTTATTGAGAGGGCCGTTGTAGGGAGGGAGCACTGTACTACATGTGTAAGGATTAATACATATAAATGTAAATGTGCTGCGAACGAATATACAAGACATTTGCAAACAGTGTAGACCTACGTCAAAGGGTTTCTGAGTGAGTCTTGATCTGGGTCTACAATGTTTAAGATTGTATAAGAAACAATATGTGGTTGTGAAACACTATGCCCCCAATGGCTTTTGACCCTGAAGGATGACATTGACCTTGACATGTCACCCCTCAAACTGTGCAGCTTGATGAGATACACATGCATGCCAAATAAGAAGTCTCTATCTCTACAGTCAGCTGAGCGGTCATTTGTACTGAAAGTAGACTATAACTAGGTACTTTTTTTTACTGGTTCAAAAGTTATGGCCAATGTTAAACTCGGTGATTTGACCTCTGACCTTGAAGGATAACGTTGACCTTGACATGTCACCCCTCAAAATGTGCAGCTTTATGGGATACATATGCATGCCAAATATCAAGTCTCTATCTGTACTGGTTCAAAAGTTATGACCAATGTTAAAGGTGTCCTCAAAGAAACAGACAAATGGACAAACAGACAGACAGGGCAAAAACAATATGCCCCCCTGATCTGATCCCGGGTGGGAGTGGGGGGGATACAAATATTTTTTTCAGTGATAATATTCAGAGAGGAAGCTTGATAAAAAAAATTAATTAATATTAACTCTATTGGCTATTTTCAGACCCAAGCTCTTTGAATAAATCTACCAAAAAGGAACATTAACTATAGGAAAGGAGAGTTTTAGAATTGTGTAGTCTTGAAACCATTGTGATAAATAAAGCATTTGCTCCTAGTGAGCAAATGCTCTATTTATCACAATGGTTTCAAAATGTGAATTTTATAGAGGCGCAAAAATGCGTCACTAGGGGGTAATGTGTTAAGAAAGGGAGGAGCTATCTTTAATTATTCAGCAGATGCAATATACAAAACAAAGCTAAATACACAGACATGCAATCAAATAATACAGCAAAACCCCTTTAAATCGAACATTAAATCTAGTATAAATATCGGTGTTGGAAACAGGTGGCAGCTTAATGCAGGGTTAAAGTCATGCAGAAAGCTCTCTACTAGAATTTCAGCTTACAGGGGTTTACTGTACACCAACAATATACTATATATATTTTTGTAAATAAATAGGAAAATAATGATATAAATAAATAATAGTAAGTTTAACTTCAGTGTATAACAAGCACTGAAATAACAGCACTGCAGTTGGATAAATATGCTTATTTGTTCTGAATTCTCCTGAGGGCAATATTATCTCATATGCAGAAAATGGAATTTGACTTCATGCATTCTAGGTTATAAATTGCCTTCAAACAATACGAAAATGAATGCCAGCAGCAAATTTAACCTTTAGCCTACTGAGCAAATTATTTTTACAGAATTTTTCACCTACTACATTTTCAAAGTGCAAGCTATAATCAATGTGTCTACCAAAATGCAATCAGGGTGTCAAACAGTTTGGATCCTGATGAGACGCCGAGTTACTCGGCGTCTCATCTGGATCCAAACTGTTTGCATAGGCATTCACTCATCCACCCATAGCAGGCTAAAGATAACATTTGCAAACAGTTCGGATCTAATTGAGACACCGAGTTACCCATCATGGGATGCAGAGTTGCATCGTATCTCATCTGGTTCTAATCTCTTTGTAAAGATGTTATTAAAAATAATCCACTGGTGTGCAAAGAGTGTGAAAATGTCAGAGAATTACACTTTAGTATGCTGGGACTGCAAACATCTACATCAGTATCCAAACTAGACAATACCATGACTATATCTGCAAACAAGTCTTGCAACCAACTGAGTTCGCAAATCTTCTGGCTTCCTTCAACCCTCAAAGTATATTTCTCTCTTGCACCTCTTTTGAAATTACATTATCACAGTGTAAAGCTATTATGATACTCAGAAAACTGAGTTACCTGGCCAGTGTTATAAATCTTTTTCCTTGAGTTTGAGGTCAGCCTCAAGCATCTGATTGGTCAGACTTTGAGCTTGCTTAAGAATGAAATCAGACCCAAGACTCAGAAGTTTCATACCCCTGTACCCAGGCATTTCACCTTTATTTTAATTGACTGAAAAGGAATCGCACTTGGTCCACAGTATGGAACAAAAACAGAGTTACAGTAAAATCTCTCTATAACAGCCACTAAATTACATCAAGTATTTTGGGGTAAAGGCAGGTGGCTGCTTAAAGCAAGGTGAAAGTAAAACAGAACCCTCCAATAGGAGCGTTCTGGTTTACTTTCACCTTGTTTTAACCAGCCACCTGCCCTAAATACCAACTGATTAACACAATTTAGTGGTCGTTATAGAGAGGTTTTACTGTATATCGCTCTGTCAAAACCCTATCTTCTTGATACCATTCCAATGTGCACCATCAAGTCAGAGATTGGAAAAGAAATAATATATGGTGTAAATTAAAAACATTTTCAACAATAGCCCCATCATTTCTCCACAAAACCTTATTTTGTTACCACTCTTTAGAATCATATTGTAAAGACAATTTGAAAGAATAACCACATCATACAGTTTGGTGGAGTAATGATGGCTTTAGTATTTGTATAAGCACCTTTATCGATTGCTCTGAGTATATATGTACAGTACAACCCCTCTAAACCAGAATTTTATTAAAGTACAATTCAGTTCTTTTTAGGCAGGTAGTTGCTTAATGCTTGGTGAAAGTCATGCAGAAAGCTCCTTTAGGAGCTTTCTGCATGACTTTCATCCAGCTTTAAGCTACCACCTATCTGAAAGACCGGTTTTGACTCTAGTTCTTATGTCCGGTTTAGAGAGGTTTGACTGTACCTAGATTTCTTAAATATGCCTCTTATCCATAACACAGGAGGCCGTCTCAAGAAAGAACGTACAACTGAGTTATATCATGCACACAACATTCTCAACTTCCAGTTGCGATTGTAGTACATTTGTACATTAGAAGTTGTGATAATTTCTGTTGTAAAAGGCAGACATAATTGCTGCCAAATAGAAACTGTTATAATTTCAGTAATGCGAGTAGCAGTAATTGTCATATATAGGACTTATAATGTCTTAGTTATATATTCTTTCATAAGAAATGCCCACGATTAGATGTGAAACTAATACAAGCATGACTGCTATACAGTGTGGTCATCATCAACAAGGAATGGCGAGTCCATTGTAGCAAATCCAGCCACAATTCCGCCTTCATTGTCATCATTGGATTTTGTACGCAACAGATGACCAACTTCCTCATTCATCACTTCTTCTGTGCTAGATCTGAAGTGAAACATTAGATGATCATTAACCCTTTCCTTCATATAAACGTGTTTTCATGCATTTGCAAACAGAGTGGACGCAGATCGGATGGCTCCCATAGGAGCCGTCTGATCAGAGTCTGCTCTGTTTGCTAATGGAATAGCAGTATTCAACCTTATACTTGATGAATATTCATGTAAGACATGATGACATCATGAATGCTTATTAGCTGAATGTTTATAGCTACCTACACCCAAGTCAAAATGTAAAGTAAAATCCCCCTCCAGACAACTTCACAACATGAGTAACAATGTCAAGACAAAACAATATTCAAATAAACTGTGAAACAGTGGCATCATAAAAGTAACCCTTTCCTCCATAAATACTCTTTTCTATGCCTCTGTAATAACCACTTCTTGAAACCATTGTGATAAACAGAGCATTTGCTCCTATAGGAGCAATTTATCACAATGGTTTCAAACTACAAAAATTCTAAAATTTTCCTTTTCTCTAGTTAATGCTCCTTTTCGGTAGATTTATTCAAAGAGGTTGGGTCTAAATATAGCCTATGGAGGAAAGGGTTAAGTGATGTAGTATGCAGCAACAATTTCTACAACTGCAGTTTTAAAAGTGTGGAAATAAACACCAGGGGATTCTAAAGATATACTGTTTATTGGAAAGAGAACAAAAATTGACATGATGACCAGTCTGATCAGATCAATTCATTTGGGGTACGACAGAAATAGCAAAATACAAATATCCGGCTTCCTCCCTCTATTATTGGGTTTAAGAGGAGGCCATCATAGAGTATTAGGTCTTTCCTGTCATCTCTCAAGAAAAGAGGGATGGATAATGCCCAATTGTAAGGGGGTCGACCACCAAGCATGCAGTCTGAGTGTGATGCAGTAAAGAGGGATTACAGCCCTTTTAAATGAAGTGTTTAATACTTTAAACAAGCAAAGTATCAAAATGTGTGTGTCCAACAGTTTTGCTAAGTTTGTAAACATGTTCACCTTTTCCCCTTTAATGACCACTCTATATTTTCAGGTGCTACACCCTTTCCCTGTTCTATATATATTCCAAATTTTAATACCTACAGCATATTCATTAACGACATAGTTATAATGAAATATGGAAGGTAGAACATCGTAGCCATTTGAGAAACTAAAGAAATAGATCTATCAAATTCCAATAGCAAACGGACCAACCCCTGATCAGATGGCTCCAATAGGAAATTGGAAATTGCATTCCTGCTTTTTAATAACTGTGTCATTAATGTTAGATTAAAATCTCCCAGTGAACTAGAATTTGCAAACAGCAAGACCAAAAAAAGAAGGCTCCTTAAGGAGGCATAATCAAAGTCTGCACTGTTGGTCAGTTTTATGTCCTTTGGTCATGATCATGACCCTGTCATACCCAAGAAAGACACCATAAATGCCAATTTCGCTGATCACATCTCTGAGTCTCCAATCCTTCCCTTCTTTCAGTAAGTGATTCTTTTGGGGCCATGGGAATATTCGCTCCATCAAAATATAGGCACTTCTCTCATCACTGTCACACATCTTGTTCAGTTGCACACAGATGTCAGAGTCGTAAATGTTGTTTCCTGAAACAAGTTCACATCAAAGGTGCATTAACCCTTCGCTTGCTGAATTTTAAAATACATTTCTCCTTCTTTACCCATGCCCTGTTGTATAATTACATATATCTTCACTGTGTACAAGTATTTCGCTGTGCAGTCACTGCTGTGGATTGCACTGGTTGCACAATCAACTTGTAAATAGTGCAGACCCTGATGAGACAGCTCCTGCAGGAGCTGTCTCATCTGGGTCTCCACTATTTACAGGTAGGTATATTGACGTGAATAGCAAGCGAAGGGTTAAAAGGTAAAGATGTGTATGATCTACAAACTTATTAAGAAAACATCCTCTACATTAACCCTTTCTTCCATGAATATTCATGCAAGAAATAATGATGTCGTGAATATTAACTAGATTAATTGTTATAATAGCACATAGACACAGGGTAATTCGGCCTTGGCAGAAACTGTAGAATCATATCTGTATCATATCATAAGCAAACAGAGCAGACCCTGATCAGACAGCTCCTATAGGAGCCGTTTGATCTGGGTCTACTCTGTTTGAAGAGGCACAGAAAGGCGTATTTATGGAGTAAAGGGTTCAGAAAAAAATATATATGTAACACAAAATAATAAACTTAACTTTCTAGTGTAGGAAATAACCGCTTTACACAATAATACTATGTGTAGTATATTGCAGCAACAATCCAATTCAAAATCAATATCTTCCCAAGAAAACATTTCCAATTCTTCTTAATTTAGCTTTTAACAAGAGTGCCAGCGGGCACAATATACGCCCGTCGGGGTCTTGTTCAATATAAACTGGGGTTAACGTATTTGCTGAACTCAAATTCTAAGCCCAATTTTGCGACCAAGTTTCAAGGTTGTAAATAGGCATAATTTAACAAAAAACCTTAACCAAAAATTCTAAATTAAAAAGTGCCATAATTGTGTCTAAATGCTTGACAGAGTTACATTACAATATTTACTCTTGCCTACAGATGAAGCTTCTGATGGTGAACAAATGTTTCAATTTAAAAGCTTTATCTGAAAGGGTTATGTAAATAAGTGGACTTTTACCAAAACCTTAACCAAAAATTCCAAGCTAAAAAGCGTCATAATTATGTCAAAATGTTAGACAGAGTTATGTACTCTTGCCTACAGGTGAAGCTTGTGATGGTGAACAAGTGCTCCAAGTTTAAAAGCTTTATCTCAAAGGGTTATGTAAATAAGTGGACTTTAACCAAAACCTTAACCAAAAATTCTAAGTTGAAAAGGGGCATAATTCGGTCAAAATGCTTGACAGAGTTATGTACTCTTGCCTACAGGTGCAAGTTGTGAAGGTAAATAAGTGTTCAAAGTTTAAAAGCTTTATCTCAAAGGATTATGTAAATAAATGGACTTTAACAAAGCCTTAACCAAAAATTCTAAGTTAAAAAGGGGCATAACTCGGTCAAAATGCTTGACAGAGTTATTTTCTCTGGCCTACAGGTGAAGGTTGTGACGGTGAACAAGTGTTCCAAGTTTAAAAGCTTTATCTCAAAGGGTTATGTAAATAAATGGCCTTTAACAAAGCCTTAACCAAAAATTCTAAATTAAAAAGGGGCATAATTCTGTCAAAATGCTTGACAGAGTTATTTGCTCTTGCCAACAGGTGAAGGTTGTGACGGTGAACAAGTGTTCCAAGTTTCAAAGCTTTATCACAAAGTGTTATGTAAATAAGTGGACTTGTTCAACATAAATTGAGGTTAACATTTTTGCTTAACGCAAATGCTAAACACAAATTCTAAGTCCAATTAAGGTATTTCGCGCTGTTGCTCGGCAAAAATCGAAGTTTATCCAATTAACATCATATTTGGTCCAAGTATTCAGCAAATTACCGCCGACACGACTACGACGTTCATTTTAAATTTGATGTCGGTTGCTTAGCAATATATGACGTCAAAAGCGCCCTCTGGTGTCATCTAAGCAATTCACATGTGCTTGCGTATTTCTTTATTTATTTACAAATGCCGTTGCGTATTTCAATGATTCGAAAACTGGTTTGAAGAAGAAGAATAGTTTTTCAATATGATATGCGATATATGATTTACAAGCATAACACTTTTGTTCCGTCAAGAGTTGAAAGTTGGAAAACCTATTTTACCGCTTTCAGGTATTGGATTATTTTCAACATTTTCGCGGAATTCCAAAAAAACTAGACGGTGAAAGTTTACAAAAAAATTATATGTCATACTCCGTTCACTACTTAACAGAAACAAGTAAAAAAAACAATACCTATTCGAGTTCATTTTTTCGCTATGAGTGATTTTGCTAGGTCAACTCATCGTCATATTTGACGTCAACGCGACGTTGATGCGATGTGATCGTCATTAAAAGAATTAATTGCCCTATTTTGTCGCTTGACTTTTACAGATAACAATGCAAAATTTTATTATTCTGAATACTTATTGATTTTATCTCATCGAAGATATGCATTGAAATATACTTTTATACAATTTCAATTAACAAGAGCTGTCACAGGACAGCGCGCTCGACTATTCTCAGAATTGTTAGTGTAAAAATGCTTGATAGCGGACAAATAGTGTCCAATGATACTATAAGCAAGTAATCAGTCTCAGTAAAATATCTTTAATAGTATTCAGGATGTAGGATCTTTTTGAACTCTTTAAAGAAAGATAAAAAGTTAAAGTAAAAAAGGGCAATAATTTCTGTTAAAATGCTTGACAGAGTAATGCACTCTTGCCTACATATAAAGCTTGAGGTGGTGAACAAGTATTCTAAGTTTTAAAGCTTTATCTCAAAGGGTTATGTAAATAAGTGGACTTTAACAAAAACCTTAACCAAAAGTTCCAAGTTAAAAAGGGCCATAATTCTGTCAAAATGCTTGACAGAGTCATGTACTCTTGCCTACAGATGAAGATTTTGATGGTGCACAAGTGTTCCAAGTTTTAAAGCTTTATCTCAAAGAGTAATGTAAATAAGTGGACTTTAACAAAAACCTTAACCAAAAGTTCTAAGTTAAAAAGGGCCATAATTCTGTCAAAATGCTTGATAGAGTTATGCGCTCTTGTCTACAGATGAAGATTGTGGTGGTGAACAAGTGTTCCAAGTTTCAAAGCTTTATTCCAAAGGTAAGGGGCAAAAAGTGGACTTTAACAAAAACCTTAACCAAAAATTCTAAGTTAAAAAATGGCCATAATTCTGTCAAAATGCTTCACAAAGTTATGTACTCTTGCCTACAGATAAAGTTTGTGATGGTGAACAAGTGTTCCAAGATTTAAAGCTTTATCTCCAAGGGTTATGTAAATAAGTGGACTTTAACAAAAACCTCAACCAAAAGTTCTAAGTTAAAAAGGGCCATAATTCTGTCAAAATGCTTGATAGAGTTATGTGCTCTTGTCTACAGATAAATATTGTGGTGGTGAACAAGTGTTCCAAGTTTCAAAGCTGTATTCCAAAGGTAAGAGGCAAAAAGTGGAATTTAACAAAAACCTTAACCAAAAATTTTAAGTTAAAAAGGGCCATAATTCTGTCAAAATGCTTGACAGAGTTATGTGCACTTGTCTACAGATGAATATTGTGGTGATGAACAAGTGTTCCAAGTTTCAAAGCTTTATTCCAAAGGTAAGAGGCAAAAAGTGGACTTTAACAAAAACCTTAACCAAAAATTCTAAGTTAAAAAGGGCCATAATTCTGTCAAAATGCTTGACAGAGTTATGTACTCTTGCCTACAGATAAAGTTTGTGATGGTGAGCAAGTGTTCCAAGTTTTAAAGCTTTATCTCCAAGGGTTATGTAAATAAGGGGACTTTAACAAAAACCTTAACCATAATATCTAAGTTAAAAAGGGCCATAATTCTGTCAAAATGCTTGACAGAGTTATGTACTCTTGCCTACAGATGACGTTTGTGATGGTGAACAAGTGTTCCAAGTTTTAAAGCTTTATCTCAAATGGTTATGTAAATAAGTGGACTTTAACAAAAACCTCAACCAAAAGTTCTAAGTAAAAAAGGACCATAATTCTGTCAAAATGCTTGACAGAGTTATGTACTCTTGCCTACAGATGAAGATTGTGGTGGTGAACAAGTGTTCCAAGTTTCAAAGCTTTATTCCAAATGTAAGAGGCAAAAAGTGGACTTTAACAATAACCTTAACCAAAAATTCTAAGTTATAAAGGGCCATAATTCTGTCAAAATGCTTCACAGAGTTATGTACTCTTACCTACAGATGAACTTTGTGGTGGTGAACAAGTGTTCCAAGTTTAAAAGCTTTATTCCAAAGGTTAGAGGCAAAAAGTGGACTTTAACAAAAACCTTAACCAAAGTGTGACGCGGACGCCGACGCGGACGCCAACGCCGACGCCGGGGCGAGTAGGATAGCTCCACTATTCTTCGAATAGTCGAGCTAAAAATACAATTTATATATAGTGCAGAAACTAAGTTTTGGGTAAAACCTTTTACAGTATATAAACACCTTAAACGCATGATAGTTCCATTGAAAATCATATACAACTGTTTCTCTGTTTTATTAATGTATCAACACTCTCTTTACTTCGCAAAGATACCGAGTAGCAAACATTATATTACCTACATTCAGCCTACCAGTTACTCGCAAACCGTTTCACTGGTATGCTGTTTGTCTTGACCGATGTAACTGTGTATGCTGTAATGGGTTAAACCGTTTCATAAACTTACATTTGCACTTAATATGCATTTAACAAGCAACAACGTTTTGAGATCATTTACTAATATTGTAATTTGCATATACTTTGAAAATGCATAAACGATGTATCTAGCGTTAGCGTCAGAAAACAAACAAATGTTTAACTACATTTAATTTCTTCTGTACCGCTATTTACGTACATCTACTAAATGATTATCTTTCCATGATCGACAAATCTTGTCATAATGTATGTTGCATGATAGACAACTGTCGGACACTATGCAAGGGATCATAAATATAACTTAATGTAGAAAGCTGTCTACATAGTGTGAACATGATAACGCAGCTACGTCACTGTTTATCTCAATTCATAGAAGAGGGATACGGACTTGCATAACTTCTGATATTTTGTGACATGCTCTTTCAACATTGCGTTAAGTGCGTCTGTCCCATATCTATCATAGTCTTAAAATGAAAAGAAAATCAAAAATATTTAGAATACGTAAAATATAGACTCTTGCATCTACACTCCATCCGATGCACTTAAAATTGTTTCTTGTCGATAAAACGAAAGTTTCTATTTTTGTAATGGCCCCACCCTCTACCACTCACTACCCATTTCTGCTACGACCCAAATGGATTTACTCTTCTTCCGGTGTATTTTGATATTTGCTCGTCGAGGCAGTGAAAAATTCGAACTTCGACCCGTCCCCTCCCCCCCCCCCCCTTTATCCCTTCCTCGGTGCCAGTGCTGAGATAGTTTTTGCATGTATTATAGCTGTATATTAATTTTCTCTTCGAAAGTTACGAACATTAAGTTGTATGGTATGAATCAGGCCCACCTCAAAATTTATTACATTTTGCGTTGTTATTACATTTTGCGTTGGTTAGAAATAAGCATATCAACGCAAAATGTAATAACGCAAAATGTAATAATTTCCTTTATATATCGAACATCTTAAGAATAAGTATAACATATTGACTCTAGCAACATCTACATGTACACTTCACCCAGTACACTCAGATATGTCTTTTTGTCGATGAAACCCTCCACTACACTTATCTCCGGCTCTTGTGGTCAGACAGGTTATATTATCGTTATAAATATTCATTTTCTCTTCGAAAGTCGTGGATATAGATTCGCCTAAAAGTTTATTACATTTTGCGTTGTTATTACATTTTGCGTTGGTTAACATCTACACCTCATCCAGTGCACTATGATAAGTTTCATGTCGATAAAATGGAAGTTTCGACTTTTGACCCGTCGCTCTCTACTACTCTCCGCAAAATACAAAACAGTAAATCACAGATACATCTACGCACAAGAAATCAATGTTCAGATATAAACTCATTGCTCGCTAAGTAGTGATGTGTCTGTATAATTAAAAATTGTTGTCTTCTTCAATTTGTAGATCTATTCTTCAAGGACAAGCATTTGGATCCTTATAAAACGTCGAGTATCTTGGTGTCTTATCTAGATCCAATCTGTTATCAAAGTTTTGATTTGCCACTAGCATCCGAATAGTTAATATAAAGCTGGATTTAGCTTAACTGTTGCACAAATGAAATGCATAAATGCCATTTGACTCCGATTCAGGTGGATCTATGCACGCGCTATTAACCCACATATTTGTGACGTCATTTACCCACGCTGTCAATACTATCATACGAAAAAATATTTTTGCTTAGTTTTAGTTAAAATAAAATGTTATCTGCTTCAAAGTTAGAAAAATGCAGTTAGATTGTAAACTAAGTGAACCTGATGAGACGTTGAGTTATTCAACGTATCATCTGGATCCAAACTATATGCACAAGATTTATGACGAATTGACTGAATAAATGAATGAAAGGCTTGAGAGTAACTCAATTAATCTAAGTTAATGAATGCAAGCTAAAATACTTCATTTAATGAGGGTAGCTCATTAGGTGCTCCGAGGCCTTGTTAATCAGTACATTTCATACATTTATATGCAAAAATAACAATCACAGATCATAATAAACAATGTGTCCAATGCAGACATTACGCTAAACCATTTCAATAACGCAAAATGAAATCAGCATAATTATACAAACTACATAAACAAAGTTTCAAATAGAACTGAACCAAGCGAGAAACTTCTGTGGAACGTTTCCTACATGGATCAGTTCCATTTGCGCCCTGTATCAATGAATGAATGAAACACTTTATTTTACGATGGTAGCTCGGTTAGTCAAAAGACTACCCCCGAAGCCCTCAAAATAAGTACATTTAATACAATAGGACAACTCCAAACACATAAATAACATGTTAAACAAGAGCACCGCAAGACGGGGCAATATACGCCCGAATGCTGTTCTATAAAATTATGTTGAAAAATAAAGGAGCAGTTAGTTGCACAAGAAATTGCTACCCGAAACTATCAAAGGGCAATAACTCCAGAATGAAAAATATCCAAGATATGAGCATGGTAAGAACAGTGTACATAGCAATCATTTTCAGACTTTCAGACTTTTTTGAACTTTGGAAAAAAAGTCGAGAAAGTTTAAACCGAACGTGACATAAGTGCGTTTAACCTTTCACCTTCAAATATGACTGACCTTAAAGGTAATGATGTAGGTCTAGTTAGCTACAGCCAGGACACAAAATTTGCTAACGCTCTATTTGTGACCTTGACCTTGAAAGTTCACAATTGGGTTTTGTATGCAACACACCTTCAAGTGATACTGAAGCCCTATTTGTGACCTTGACCTTGAAAGTTCACAATTGGGTTTTGTATGCGACACACCTTCAAGTGATACTGAACATATGTGTGAAAGAATTTTGAAAATCGGAGAAAAAATGAGTAAGTTATAGCCAGGACACGAATTTGCTAACGGACGGACAGAATTGCTAACGCCCTATTTGTGACCTTGACCTTGAAAGTTCACCATTGGGTTTTGTACGCGACACACCTTCAAGTGATACTGAACATATGTGTGAAAGAATTTTGAAAATTGGTGAAAAGATGAGTAAGTTTTACCAAGGACACGAAAATTGCTAACGCCCTATTTGTGACCTTGACCTTGAAAGTTCACAATTGGGTTTTGTACGCGACACACCTTCAAGTGATACTGAACATTTGTGTGAAAGAATTTTGAAAATCGGAGAAAAAATGAGTAAGTTATAGCCAGGACACGAATTTGCTAACGGACGGACGGACAGAATTGCTAACGCCCTATTTGTGACCTTGACCTTGAAAGTTCACCATTGGGTTTTGTACGCGACACACCTTCAAGTGATACTGAACATACGTGTGAAAGAATTTTGAAAATTGGTGAAAAGATGAGTAAGTTTTAGCAAGGACACGAAAATTGCTAACGCCCTATTTGTGACCTTGACCTTGAAAGTTCACAATTGGGTTTTGTACGCGACACACCTTCAAGTGATACTGAACATTTGTGTGAAAGAATTTTGAAAATCGGAGAAAAAATGAGTAAGTTATAGCCAGGACACGAATTTGCTAACGGACGGACAGACGGACGGACGGACAGACGGACAGACAGACGGACACCCAGCCAGACGGCCAGACGATGGAGACCATAACATAATACGACCCTTCGGGCGTATAAAAAGGCATATTAAACAATAGTGTATTAATTATATGTGTACAGTACTCTTTTCTAAAATATATTTTTACACAAAATGAGAAGTCCCTAATCAGAAACTCCTGCATGAAGTGTCTGATATGGGTTTGCTCTATTTGTTATTAATAGAAGAAAAAAGGGTTTTTTTCGATGAAAGACAATTAGTTTTCATGAATATTAAAACTACAACACCGAGTAACACTGATATTTCCCTGAATAATTAGTGTAATAAGAAGAGTAATGAGCATATATAATATAAATAAGATCTGGAACAGTTTTATATATATTTCAACGTCGCCTTGACGTCGAGTATGATGACGAGATGACCTAGCAAAATCACTCGTAGCGAAAAAATTAACTCGAATAGGTATCGATTTTTTTTACTTGTTCCTGTTAAGAAATGAACAGAGTATGACATGTAATTTTTTTATGAACTTTCACCGTCTAGTATTTTTGGAATTCCACGAAAATGGAGAAAAAAAATCAATATTAGAATACGGTAAAATGGGTTTCCTAAATTTCAACTCCCGACGTAACAAAAGTGTTACGCTTGTAAAACATATATCGCATACCATATTGAAGAACTATTCTTCTTCGTCAAACCACTTTTCGAATCATTGAAATACGCAATGGCATTTGTAAATAAATAAAGAAATACGCAAGCACACATGAATTGCTTAGATGACACCAGAGGGCGCTTTTGACGTCATGTATTGCTATGCAACCGACGTCAAATTTAAAATGAACGTCGTAGTCGTGTCGGCGGTAACTTACTGTATACCTGGACCAAATATGATAATAATTGGATAAACTTCGATTTTTGCCGAGCAACAGCGCGAACTACCTTACGTGACCTTGACCTTGGATAAACGAGCCGTGACTTGGTAGGCTACTGTAGCATGTCTAGATAAACATTGTGTTAAATTTGGGAACTTGAGTTAGAGATGTTACAGATAGACAGACCGGTTAACATATTTGCTAAACGCAAATTCTAAGACCAATTCAGTGACCTTGACCTTAGATAAACAAACCGGGACTTGGCAGGCTACTGTAGAATGTCTAGATAAACATTGTGTTAGAATTTGAGAATGATCCACCAAGCCGAACTTGAGTTAGAGATGTTACAGACGGACAGACATACAGACAGCGCCATTCCATAATATGTCCCGTTTTTTCAAACGGGCGTATAAAAAGTAATGGGAACAATTTTCCATAATATGGTTAGAAAGTAAAATATTATTTCTAAAAACAATATACAGTCAAACCTGTTTTTAGAGACATAGTTTGGGAGAAAGCCAAAAGTGTCGTATCTCACAGGGTGTCTTTGAATTCAGGTTGAAAATTTCATGGGCCCAAAGTCCATGTCGTATTGATCAACATTCTTAGCGAAAACTGATGACATTTCAAATTTATATCTAGGTATTACTTTTTTAGGGTTTGGGATGGAATAAACTATTTTATGATGTTACTATTTTAGTGTCCTTATCAATAATTCTATTAATAAAAAGTAAGTTTGTGCACAAAACAAGTTCATGAAAATCAGAAGCCTCGTAGTTTTTCGAAGCGTTTCAGCCCATTGCCACAACGAGGCCAAACACATCTGTCTTTGACAGGGAAGCAGAGGCACATTTCTATATGTCTGTATCTTAATTATGAGAATACAATTTATGTTATAATGAAATAAACCTTTTAAAGTGGTGTGGTTAACTTCTTGTCAAGTTATGAAACCAATTTGGCAATTAAATCACTAGAATAGCCAATTACGACATTATGACCGATTTCCGGTATAAATAAATGGATGATTAAAGCGTAGTTAATTATAAAAATTTTATGGTTGGGTAGCTAGCTATAAAAACTCTAACAGTAGTGAGACTAACAGACCAACTGGACCAGATAATCCCTTATCACCTTGGGCATTAATCCTTTGACACGTTAATGAGGGCAATTAAGTACAAACACAATGATACAGTGAAAGCTCATTGTCGCTAAATACAATGTCATTTGCCGAGTTGGGAGTACAAATTTAGTGTCGTATGTCGCATCTGCCAGTGTGTCGCTATATACAGTTGAAATATAGAGGAAAATACATCGGGAGGAAGGAAATACTGTCGCATCTGACAGGATGTCGCTAAAAACAATGTGTCGCTAGGACAGGTTTGACTGTAGATTTTGGGGGCAGTTTTTTTCTATTTCAACACTTTATCATTGTTCAGGAAATTTAAACTTACATTAGAATGTAGGAATTCTAGAGATGATCTTTGCAAAAGACATATAAAGAAAAGCCTCCTTCACTGATGCTGTGACAAAGGATCCTTCACTGATGCTGTGACATCCATAGTCTAAAATCCTTGCGCACTTACAATACTTGCTCATAGAATGTCTTCCGAGTTTTTCAGCCTTAATCTGAGAGATACACCTTTGATGTCTTTGCAACCGCATCATACCCATTTAGATGGCTCCTGAAGGAGCTTTCTGATCTGGGTCTGCTCTGTTTGCTTATGAAACAATACAGATATGAATCTATAGTGTCTACCATCAACTAAGATTTCTGTATTCATATACCATCGTACAAACTCATTTAACCATTTCTCTCATAGAAAAGTGTTTTCACGCATTTGCAAACAGAGTAGACCCAGATCAGACGGCTCCAAGAGGTGCCGTCTGATCAGGATCTGCTCTGTTTGCTTATGGACTTTGATAGATCTGTTTCTTTATTTTCTAAAATGGCTACAATGTTCCACCTTCCATATTTCATTATAACAATTTTCTCTATGAATATTCAGTAGGTATTGAAATTTGGAATAAATATAGAACAGGGAAAGGGTTAACCATTTCCCTGTTCTATGTTTGTTCCAAATTTCAATTCCTACTGAAATGTTAGAAGGTAAAGAAACAGATCTTCCAAATTTCATTAGCGAACAGAGCAGACCCTGATCAGACAACTCCTATAGGAACCATCTGATCTGGGTCTACTCTGTTTGCAA
Source organism: Azorinus chamasolen (assembly GCA_963576725.1). Taxonomy (NCBI): domain Eukaryota; kingdom Metazoa; phylum Mollusca; class Bivalvia; order Cardiida; family Solecurtidae; genus Azorinus; species Azorinus chamasolen. The sequence goes on along the minus strand of OY755238.1, from coordinate 75,165,442 downwards.
ATGCATGAAAATATATGAGAATATTGATGATGACATGAAATTTAACCAACTAAAAAGTTAAGTCAAGTTGTAACTTCATACAAATAGAAAGCAATGCTCAGAGCTCTAGATAAGATGCATAAATTAAAACATTTGCTCCCAGTGGATTCTTCGATGCTTATACAGTAAAACCCCGCTAATGCGACCACTTAATAAACAGCCACTGGCGTCGTTTAAAGCAGGTGGTTGCTTAATACAGGACGAAAATTATGCAGAAAGCTCCTATAGGAGCTTTCTGCATAACTTTCGTCCTGTATTAAGCTACCACCTGCCTCTGCCGCCCAGAATTATGCCCATTTTTGGTGGTCGCATTAGCGGGGTTTTACTGTATATTGGATTAGTCCATTTTTTTATCTAAGCGATGCATGGCCTAAATTTTCAAATTCGTTTTGTTTTATATTGAAATTCCTATCAGCAAACAGTGTAGACTCTGATCAGACGCCGCATTATGCGGCGTCTGATCAAAGTCTACACTGTTTGATTATGTCCTATATACGGGATCGTGGGAACAAATGGGTTAAAATATTTTCAACAACAACTCCTTTATTTCACCATCAAATCCTATACTGTGACGACTCTTTAAAATCGTCTCTCTGAGACAATTCTAAAACTACTCTTTAGAATCGTCTCGTCGAGACAATTCTAAAGAGTGGTAACAGATATGTTAAACCTTTACAGGTCTCTTGAATATATAGTAAGAAATGCAGACAGAGTAGACCCAGGTCAGCTGGCACATGTAGGACCCATCTGATCAGGGTCTTTTCTGTTTGCTTATGAAATAATATAGATACGATTCTACACTCTACAGTATCGTCTTTCTCTGAATGTCATTATAAAACTTCAGCTATTAATATTAACCCTTTCCTCCATAAATACACCTTTATACGCCTCTGTATTAACCACTTCTTGAAACCATTGTGATAAATAGAGCATTTGCTCCTATAGGAACAAATGCTCTTTTTATCACAATGGTTTTAAACTACAAACTTCTAAAATTTTACTTTTCTCTAGTAAATGCTCCTTTTGAGTAGATTCTTTCAAAGAGGTTGGGTCTAAAAATAGCCTATGGAGGAAAGGGTTAATACTGTTATTATTTACTTGTGGAATTACCGAATAATACAGGCCTGATTCTACAGTTTTTCCATGGCCAAAATGTCCTATTTTCACTTGCTACAAATATTCACAATGTCATTATTTCTTACATGAATATTTATGAAATAAACCAATAACAGACAAAATGTTCCTCCTACCTCCTCCTTCCCGCTGTGGTTTGAGAACATATTTCTCAGGAGATTTCATTGCCATGGCAACTGCTTCATCGCCAGCTTCTCCCTATGAAGCCAAGAAAATCATTGACTAAGTTTCATGTTTAAATCTCTTGAAAGCATATAATTTACAAACAGTTTGGATTCAGATAATGTACCAAATAGCTCTGCCTCTCATCAGGATCAAACTGACCAATCTTCTAAATACAGTGAAACCTCATTATACCGGCATTCATTACAATGGCACCCTCGTTGTACCGGTAGTATGCCTTGAAACAAAATTACTGTTAAGTCTTTGAAACAACCACTAAATAAATTAGTGTAATGTCATTAAGACAGACGATCGCTTAATGCAGAACACAAGAAGTGCAAAAAGCTCCCAAAAGGAACTCAAACTCTCAAGTAATTACTATTACTGGTTTTTAAGACAGGAGGCAGCTTAATGCAGGGTGAAACTCCTCTAAGAGCTTTCTGCATGACTTTCACCCTGCATTAAGCAACCACCTGCCTAAAAAGTTCTTCTTCACTAAAATTTAAGTTACTGAGATTTAACTGTAGTGAGCTTTAACCCTTTCTTCCATATATTCACCTTTATACAACTTTACAAACAGAGTAGACCCATATCAGACGACTCCTGCAGGAGCCATCTAATCAGAGTCTGGCTTGTTTATTTATGAAATAATATTGATCTGATTCTTTTGTTTGAGACATGGCCAAAATTGTGTTCAAATGTCATTATAAAAATTCATTTATTTAATATTCATAAAGTCATTATTTCTTAAATGAATATCCATGGAGTAAAGGGTTAAAAGCAGGTGCTTGCTTATTGCAGGACACAGATAATGCAAACAGCTCCAGGAGATGTTTTGCATAACCTTTTGAATACATTTTGACCAGCATTAAGCTACCCCCTGTATTACAATAGAAACTGCAGGATTAGATCTATATTATTTTGCCTATTCCCTCACAGGCTATTTTTAGATCCAATCACTTTGAATAAATCTACAGAAAAGGAGCATTAACTAGAGTAAAGGAAAATTTTAGAATTTTGTAGTTTGAAGCCATTGTGATAAATAGAACATTTGCTCCTATAGAAACCATTGTGATAAATAGAGCATTTGCTCCTACAGGAGCAAATGCTCTATTTATCACATTGGTTTCAACAGGTGACTTTAACAGAGGCGTAGAAAGGCATATTTATGGAGGAAAGGGTTAATAAGCAAACAGAGTAGATCTTGATCAGACGGATCCTACAGGAGCCATCTGATCTGGATCTACTTTGCTTACAATGGCGTAAATATGGAGTTTGAATACAGATGAGATGTCAAGTAACTCCGCCTCTCATCAGGATCCAAACTGCCCGACACAATTATTTTATATGCTTATAAAAATTAAGCAATGTAGTTACTACAGTCTTGCATTCAACCCTTGACCTATCATAGTTCTTTGTTGGTATAAGCATACCTTATCTAGGCTGTATTGACCTGCAAATGTTTCTCGTATTTTCTGGCAGACCTCTTTATCCTTGATAAATCTCTCTACAGCACCAGACTCAGCTAATGCTTGCTGTATTTTCTTGCATCCAGCCAGCTGATAGTGGACTGATGGGCACTTGATAGCCGCTGATCTTTCAAACCTAAGTCTGACCTCCACCTCCTAAGATAATATCCCAAACAAAATGAGTAATTGAAGCTACATATATGTAATAGAACACCTGTAAATATTCTTAGCTTTCAACACAAAATTATATGATTGTACATGTATCTATAAAAAATTATACGATTGACAATGCATTTGCATTAACCCTTTCCGTCATATAAACGTGTTTTCATGCATTTGCAAACAGAGTAGACCCAGATCAGACGGCTCCTAGAGGAGCCGTCTGATCAGGGTCTACTCTGTTTGCTAATAGAATTTCAAAGTTCTGTGTCTTTACTTTCTAAAATGGCTACACTTTTCCATCTTCCATATTTCTGTATAATCATTTTATCTATGAATATTCAGTAGGTATTGAAATTTGGAATGAACACAGAACAGGGAAAGGGTTAAAGCAAATAATACTAAATGTGACTTTATTGTCTTTTGCAACCAGCTTGAATACAGATGAGAAACTGACTTATTCTTCATCTCATCAGGATTCAAGCTATTTGCTACAATGCGGATAATTCTAAAAGCAAGAGTGTTTCAAGAAACATCTGTCACCTGTTGAAATGTGACAAAAATCATGATGAGTGTAAAGAAAATATAGATAGAGATATAGTTTGGTGATGGCAGAAACTGCAGAATTGTATTTATATCATTTCATAAAGCAAACAGAGAAGCTGTCTGATCTCGATCTAGTCTGCTTGCAAAGGCATAGACAGATGTATTAATTGAGTAAAAAAATTGTAGAATCAGATCTATATCATATCATAAATAAATGGAGCAGACCCTGATAAGTCTGATCTTGGTCTACTCTGTTTGCAAATGTTTGAAACAATGTGTTTATATGAAGGAAAGGTTTAATGCATGGTAAATGCTTCAAGAGGAATTTCACCCTACATTAAACCTTTCCCGTTCTATGTTTAATTCAAATTTCTATACCTACTGAATATTCATGGGCAAAATAGATATAATGAAGTATATAAGGTGGAACATTGTACCCATTTTAGAAAGTAGAGAAACAGATCTATCAAATTCTAATAGCAAACACAGCAGACCCTGATGAGACGGCTCCTCTAGGAGCCATCTGATTTGGGTCTACTCTGTTTGCAGATGCGTGAAAACACGTTTATATGAGGGAAACGGTTAAAATGCTTCAAGAGGAATTTCACCCTACATTAAACTACCACCTGTCTAACACAATACCTGACGAATATTTATGTAGGACATAATGACATCATAAACATTTACTGGTCGAATTTTAAAAAAAAAATATACATGTTATTTGGCCATTGCAGAAGCTGTAGAATCAAACCAATCTAATTACAAAAGCAAACAGACCAGATCCTACAGGTGCCGTCTGCTCTTGGTCTCCTCTGTTTGCAAAGAGGTCAGAAGGTGTATCTACCAGTCAAAGAGTTGAACCCAATAATGATTGGGATATTCGTCAGTGATTTTGATAATATTAAGTAAAACCTTGCTAACTGGTAGCTTTCTGCATCCCTTTCACACTTCCTGCATTAAGCTGCCACCTGGCTTAACCCATTCCCTCATATAAACACATTTTCACACATTTGCAAACAGAGAAGACCCAGTTCAGACGGCTCCTACAGGGTCTGCTCTGTATGCTAATGCAATTTGAAAGATCTATGTCCTTACTTTCTAAAATGGCTACAATGTTCTACCTTCCATATTTCATTATAATTATTTTTTTCATGAATATTCAGTAGGTGTTGAAATTTTGACTAAATATAGAACAGGGGAAGAGTCAACCCTTCATGAATATTCATGTAAGAAATAATTATTAGATTAGATTTTTTGCAATGGCATAAGTACACAGGGAATTTTTGGTCAGGGTAGAATATTGTAGGATCAAATGTACATTATTTCGTAAGCAATCAGAGAATACCCTGATCAGATTGCTCTTACATAAGCCAACTTATCTGGGTGTACTCTGTTTATTAGGCATTAATTCTTATCCTGCCAAGCCCGCCTTGATGTGCATGTGCAAACAGCTTGGATTGAGTAACTTGGCATCTCATCAGGTCCAAGCTGTTTGACACTCACTCAATCACTTTTCATACCAGGATAAGTATTAAAACAGTAGACCCAGATCTGATGGCTTCTGCAGGAGCTATTTCACCAGGCTTTACTCCGTTTTCTTATGAACTATTATATAGATCTGAACCAACAGTTTTTGTCTAAGTCATAAATTCCTTTACCTTATAAAAAATTAAGTTAACTAGTATTGTTTTTGATACAAAAACTGATGTCTCATCCACATGTTAAACTTCAAAGTCCCATAAATCTGCAGAAAATCATCGAACAGGTTTACAGGAATAACACAATTAGGCATGGTGCTGATCAATCCAATGAAGTTTAATGAAAATTCGACCAAAGGTTTTTGAAAAACCGCTCAGACAAAATTAATATCTGACAGACGGACGGACAATGCCCACAAAAAACAATGTCTCCCCAGTATACTGTGGGAGACATAATGAATATTCATGAAGTGACCAATTTATACATAAATATTCTTAAAGAAAGGGTTAAAGTCTGATAATGGTACATTGTACTTATTTGGATTAGATGGGTTTTAAATTACATGTATTCTATTGTACCTTATTGGATATGTAGTGATCTGGAGAATAGCCATCTCTGAAGTAGATCACCGCTACCTCCTTCCCTTTCCTGAAACAACAACTCAAGTCATAACCCTTTATTCCATAAATATGCCTTTCTACACCTTTGCAAACAGAGTAGACCCAGATCAGATGGCTCCTCTAGGAGCCATCTTATCAGTGTCTGCTCTGTTTGCATTTGATGTAATGATTCTACAGTTTCTGCCACGGCCAAAAATTCCTGTGTTCATGTGCTATTATGACAGTTAATCTAAATAATATAACATGAGTTCATGATTTCTTCCATGAATATTCATGGAATAAAGGGCTACATTAACGGCATGGATAGCTAGGTCAGTAGAGCATTTACTTCTGGAGTCATAAGTTTGATACAAAGAAGGGTAGGGCTAGGACTGGTTGGCCCTGTCTGTCAGGCCCATATGACTGGGTTAAACTCCTACCAGGTATCAAAGTTTTAATCAAAGCACATTAAAGAATCTGTGAAAAGGACTCTCTGAGTTCATTAATGCATATTCATGTACGACATTATGACTTCATGAATTTTTTAATAAGATTTTTTTTTATAACGGCATATGGACACAGGATGTTCTGGCCATGGCCACATCTGTATTATTTCAAAGGCAAACAGAGTAGTCTCTGATCAGATGGCTCCTTCTGGAGTCATTTGATCTGGGTCTGCCATGTTTGCAAGGCAGGAATGAGCATATCTAGAAGGTAAAGGCTTTAACACTTCCCTTCATATAAACGTGTTTTCACTCCCTTGTAAACAGATTAGACCCAGATCAGACAGCTCCTTAAGGCGCTGAATGATAAAAATCTGTTCTGTTTACTGATGGAAATATAATAGATTTGATTCTACAGTTCCTACCAATATCAAAACGTTCTGTGTACATGCCATTATATAAAAAAAAAGCTAATAAATATTCATGAGGTCATTATTACATGAACATTCAACAGGAAAAGAGTTGTGAAACACTATGCCTCTGATTATTGCCAATGCCAAATTTGAAGTATGTATGTGCAATGGCTACAAAATTATAGCTAACATTAAAGTTGGGGACAAACCAACAGACAGACAGGGCAAAAACAATGTGCCCCCCACATTTGATCCGGGGCATAAAAATTTACAATGCACGACACTTACACATGTAAACTCTTTTCATTAGTAAGCTCAGTGTGTTCCCAAGCCTCCTGTAATGTAATATACTCCACCGGTATTAGTCGGTTCAGGTCAAACAGCTGTTTCTCCACCCACAGTTGGTCCATCTTGTTTCTCTCCTCCTTCTGGACTATCAAAAGCACCACAGCTCTGGTAACAGAAAAAAAGTTATGGGAAATTAAGCAATGTCTATTGGTCCAACTGTTGAAAAATCAATGTAGCATAACAAAATTCAATCTTGATTTATAACTCATTTTGATAAAGCTACATACTTAATATCACTTCAATATCTGCGAGGGCTTAGAAAATTAGTCTGGAAAAATGAAGTCTGACTGACTGATTGACTGACATATGGACGGAGTGCACAAAATAGTCACCTTCGGCGTTGTTGGTAGGGGACTAAACATCCAAGTTTAACATTCAGCTTTAATACACAGCATCTCGGATCTAAATTGTAGTACCAATTCACTTGTAGCATGCTAGAAGTGCTGATTCAGATGGGTAATACTGAGTAGTTTGTCCTCTTGTCTGGATCCAAAAGTTTCACATGCAAATTATTTAACCCACTCCAACAGAGGCTATTTTAAGACCCTACCACTTTCAATAAATCTACTGAAAAGGAGCAGTTACTAGAAACATGGAAAAGGTTAGAATTGTGTTGTTTTGAAACCATTGGGATAAATAGAGCATTTACTCAATAGGAGCAAATGCTCTATTTATCATAATGGTTTCAAAAAGTGACTTTTTTAGAGACATCAAAAGGCATCAATATGAGGGAATGGGTTAGAAGTATATGCACTATGGAAATGGATTAGACCAACGTTTAACCCTTTCCCTGTTCTATTTTTATTTTAGATTTCAATACCTACTGAATATTCATGGAAAAAATAGTTATAATGACATTTGTAAGGTGGTACATTGTAGCCATTTTAGAAAGTAAAGAATCAGATATTTCAAATTCCACTAGCAAACAGAGCAGACCCTGATCAGACGGCTTCTCTGGCAGCCATCTGATCTGGGTCTGCTCTGTTTGCAAATGTGTGAAAACACATTTATATGAGGGAAAGGGTTAAACAGAGGGAAGATTGCTCCCTTTAATAAATGTGTGTCTGTGAATGGCTTCATCTACTGTATTTTGATAGTGCAAGCTGTATGTTCATTTTCTACAAGAATAATATACACTCTAATTACCATAACTATTTTAGGACTCATTACATTTGTTACTATAAATAGTAACATCTTTACATTCCAAATGATCCAATATCAGTTGAGAAATTCAGTCGTTTTACGAATGGGCAATACCGACAAATCCACTGCCCGGAGCCTGTGGGCTCACAGAAAATCTTGTCAGGCTATCAAAGAATTTCAAAGCAAGCTTGCCAGGCTAAGAGTAAAAACAAAGATCAATAACCCAGCTATAACATAGAACATAGGGCATTCAATGATGGCATTTCAATTTCCCAGAGTTAGGGCCTGTACACATACAATTAAATCTGGCATGTGTTTTCTGCAACGTGTCCTGTTGTTAACTCATAGAGCGTGTCAACCACTGACGCTTGCCAAATACTTGACCAAGTCTTGGTTATCAAGTCATTAAAATCTCGGCCAAAATGATGCATGAATGACACTTGTTCATCAAAATGTTTCATATCCGAATCCTGCAGAGCAAAAATATTCCATACGTAATCTCAATTAATAACATACACTCCAGTGAATCTAGATTTAAGTTCCACCTATCGGGTGTGACAGTTTCATTTGACTTAATAAATTGGATCACTTACCACTTCAATGGTGCGAGAATGGAAACTAACTCGCTTATGTTATTATCTTCCAGCCGCTCATATCATTAACAAAACCAAAAATAATGGATTTTCACGGATCAAATCTCTGCGATAATCTACAAATTTTCTCTCGCCACACAATTTGAAAAACTTGATTTTTTCACCACATCATTATTTCTTCAAGATTGACGATGTTTGGCTCTGTTAACTAACGTTACATGATTGTGTTACATGGTTTAAAACAAGAATGAAACCTCTATCTATTTAGACCCAATTTTCTATTCAGGTAAAAAAATCTGTCTTCCACAGTATCTTCTTGCATGGCTAACAGTGCATGCCGGTACGCAGATAAAAGGGCTACACTACATTTGTATTTGAAAATGTCTTATTAACATCTGACACACATTAAAAGGTTAAAACAAGTGCAAAGGACCTAAAATTTCACTGTGACCTTGACCTTTGACCGACTGATCTCAAAATCAATAGGGGTAATCTACTAGCCATAACCAACCTTCCAACGAAATATGAAGACAGTATACCTAATAGTTGTCTAGTTATTGAGCGGACAAAAATGTACAAGATTTTTGAGTTGAATGTCGTTGTGACCTTGACCTTTGACCAACTGACCTCAAAATCAATAGGGGCCATCTACTAGCCATAACCAATCTTCCTTTTAAATAAGAAGACAGCACCTTTAATAGTTGTCAATTTATTGAGCGGACAAAGATGAACAAGATTTTTGAGTTGAAGGTCACTGTGACCTTAAACGAATGACCTCAAAACCAATAGGGGTCATCTACTAGCCATGACCAGCCTTCCTACTAAATATGAAGACAGCACATCTAATAGTTGTCAAGTTATTGAGCGGACAAAGATGTGGCTAACGGACGGACGGATGGACGGACAAGTACCATACCATAATACGACAGAAGTTATCTTCGGGCGTATAATAAAGTGGATGAAATGAATAATTAAAAATTAAAAATTAAAATAGAATAATTAAATAAAAAAAAATGCAATACAGATCTTGTTCCATGATTATGTTGTTATTATTCATAAGGGATATTATGTCTGAATGGGTACCTACACCAAACACAGACGCAAGGTCTTGCCATCTAGAAAGTGCATAAAAATATCTGGGCTATTAGAATTTTTTTCTGGTAGTCACTGGGCTAGAACAAAAACATTTATGGTAGCCCACTACAAAAAATAAATTTCTCTGACACTGAATATACATGTAAATATGATTCTCTGCAATGACAAACAATTCCTGTGTCCATTTGTTATTATAAAAATTAGTCTAATTAAAATTCGTCATATCATTATTTCTTACATGAATATTCATGGAGTACAGGGCTAAAAAAAGTTTTTAATTAAACCACTAATCAACAACTTACTCCTGCTTTCCATATTTCTCCCAGGCCTTTGCTAAACCCTGAGCAAATCCACATGATGGTTCGTTCACAGGGATCTAAAACAAACAACAACTTAAAAACAACTTGCACAAGAAAATTGATGCTTGTACATCTTACACACTGCAAAACAAAATCAGATGCCAACATGGAACCAGAGAAATTCAGATTCCTCATTTCCAAAACAAATACTATTTTGTGTCTACAGTAAGTACAGTAAAACCCCTCTAAACTGGATTTTTAGAAGAATTTAGCTACTTTTAGGCAGGTGGCTGCTTAATGCAGGGTAAAAGTCATGCAGAAAGCTCTGCATGACTTTCACCCTGCATTAAGCTGCCACCTGTTATTAATGTCTGGTTTAGAGGGGTTTCACTGTATTAGGACAAACAAACTTGTGCAAATATTGCCAACCTATATCATACTGCTACTGCAACAACATAATCAACAACTGGATCAACATTATTTGCTACTATTTCAGTCTAATATAAAGTTATCAAGATGAGCCAAATTAAAAAAATCAGCTTTACAAAATGATGGATAGAGAAGATTGGGTGTCTGAATATTTAGGTTAATCAGGGAAAACACTAGAAAATTGAGCCTGTAAGACACAGTGACGGCCCCGTGCTGGTACTTACCCAGCTGCATGTAATATTCCTATATCATATGACCTTGAGCTCCATTTTGGGCTTGTAGGCAGCATGGGCTTGGTGCGCAATGAAAGTATGGATGGTGTTTAATGTGTATTTGCAATTCCATGCTAATAGCTACAGTGGCTAGTGAGATATAAGAAAATGACAAAACTGTGACAACCAACTGCACGTCCAAGTGTGATACACAGGCTGACAGATGAACCTGACACATGGACAGATAGACAGACGGACAGGTGCAAAACCACTGACTATCGTCAACTGGGGCATAAAAATGCTGTTTGTTACAATAATTCTAAAAGTTTATTTTTCTATTTTTGTTTTTATATATAGTTCCATATTAACCCTTAAGTATGTTGGAAATGATTTAGCATCATTTACAAACAGTGTAAACCCAGGTCAGATGGCTCCTCTTATCAGGTTCTACACAATTTGTCATTCAGAATCCAGAGGAGCTTTCTGCATTACTTTTATCCTGCATTTAGCAACCACCTGCTTCTAAAGACACCCATGTTTATTCATTAAGTGGTCACATTAAAGGGGTTCTACTGTATACCCTTTCATACTGAATGGTGTCCATTATTAACTCTTTTGGTGCCAATGTTGCCTGTTGGCACCAGTGAAAACAGTGCAGTCGCAGGTCAGATGCCGCCTTTTCAAGGTGGCATCTGACCTGGTACTTCACTGTTTTCTCTATTTTTTTTAGCCCAAGCATACAGGTTTTTAAAAACAAATTCTTTACTAATATATCTTTATTATTTAGTTTAGAGTTATATTTAATATAAAATTATTATTGCAGACAACACTTTTAAATTTGGCGCCAAAGGAGTTGATTACTGATGAACCATTCAACTTTGAAAATTTTTAAAATCTTAACCCTTTACCCCATGAATATTTTTGTAAGAATTGATGACATATTAAAAACCATTCAGTTTTATATATAATATCATTTATATTGGCACATGAACACACACTACAGATTCATAGCTACATTAGGCCCTGATCAGCCATCTGATCTGGGTCTACTCTGTTTACAAAAGCGTTATAAGGCATATTTATGGAGTCAAGGGTTAATATGTAGCTCAACTGTTTAACTCATAATTACTTAACCCTTTCCTTCATAAATACGCCTTTCCACGCCTCTTTAAAAGTCACTTTATGAAACCAACTGTGATAAATTGAACATTTGATCCTATAGGAGCAAATGCTATATTTATCACAATGGTTTCAAACTACAAAATTCAAAAAGTTTCTTTTTCTCTAGTTAATGCTCTTTTTCGGTAGATTTATTCAAAGTGGTTGGATCTAAAAATAGTCTATGGAGGAAAGGGTTAAAAAAGCAATTGTTAGCAATGTCCACATAGTGCTTAACTCTTTCCCTCATAAAGTCCTGTTTTCACGTGTTTGCAAACTGAGTAGACGGCTCCTAGACCTAGATCAGGGTCTGCTGTTTGCTAATGGAATTAGATAGATATGTTTTTTTGCTTTCTAAAATGTCTACAATGTTCCACCTTTCATATATCTTTATGATTATTTTGTTAATGAATATTCAGTAGGTATTGAAATACGTAAATGCAAAACAGGGAAAGGGTTTCCCTCAAATCTGACCAATCAAAAGCTTGAGAACTCAAATCTGACCAATCAAAAGCTTGAGAACCAACTCAGTGTCAACTAAGTTTTATAAGCATAGACCCAGATGGCTCCTACAGGAGCTGCCTGATCTGGGTGTACTCTGTTTGCAAAGGCATTTTTGCAGAGTAAAGGGTTGATAAGGTGATTTTTTACAATGACATAATCATATGAACACAGAAATATTCAGTCATGGTAAATAGAAACTGTAGGATCAGATATGTTTAATATAAACTGTGCTTTCACACTTTTGTAAACAGAGTGGACCCAGATCTGACAGCTCCTATAGGAGCCGTCTGGTCAGCGTCTGCTCTGTTTGCAGATCAGGAATTTGAAAGATATGTTTCTTTACTTTCTAAAATGATTACAATGTTCTACTTTCCATATTTCATTATATTTACATGTATTTTGTCCATGAATATTCAGTAGGTATTGAAATTTGGAATAAGCATAGAACAGGGAAAAGGTTAACGCATTCCCTCATAGGCTATTTTTAGACCCAACCTCTTTGAATTATTCTACCAAAAAGGAGCATTTACTAGGGAAAAGAAGAATTGTGTAGAATTGAAACTACATGTATTGTTATAAATACAGCATTTGCTCCTATTTATCACAATGGTTCCATAAAAGGAGATTTTCAGAGGCGTCAAAAGGCGTCAATATGAGGAAATGGGAAAAATTCATTCCATTAGCAAACAGAACACATTCTGATCATACACTTCCAAAAGAAGCCCATTGATCATGGTATACTATGTTTGCAAGGTATCATGTATAGACTTGAGTGTTTATTACCTGTTCATCTGTAAACGTCATGCCAGCATGACTCATGGTATACCTGGAATGTAATTACACATACATATATTTGACACCCTGTTACCAAATATGGTAAAACCTCTCAAAAGCTATAAAAATCAGCTATTTAAACCCTGAACTCCATGAATATTCATGTACAAAATAATGACACCATGAATGATAATTAGATTCACTGTTTTATAACACATGGACAGAAGAACTTTTTGTCATGGCACAAACAGTAGTATCATATCTATATTATATCAAGCTAACAGAGCAGGCGCTTATCAGAGGGAGTCGTCTCATCTGGGTCAAATGGCGTGGATTTGGATCAAATAGCTCCCGAAAGAACCTGTGTGATCAGGGTCTGCTCTGTTTGCTTATGATATAATATAGATTTGATTTTAAAGTTTCTGCCATGGCCAAACCTTTCTGATTCCATGTGCTATTATAACAAGTGATCTAATTCATATTCATGATGTCATTGTTCCTTATACAGTAAAACCTCTCTATAATGACCACTAACTTACATAAAGTATTTTGCGCTAAAGGCAGGTGGATGCTTAAAGCAAGGTAAAAGTAAAACAGAACGCTCCTATAGGAGCATTCTGTTTTACTTTCACCTTGCTTTATGCAACCACCTGCCAAACTTACCAACTAATTAACACAATTTAGTGGTCGTTATAGAGAGGTTTTACTGTATTCTTATTCACAGATTAAAGGGTTAGGACTACTGTGTGTTCCAATACTAAGCTTGTATAAATATGTTATCCCTTCATTCCCTTGTCTCTACAATAATACAATTTATCCGAATAACCCTAAGTAGTAAGACAGATTACCTAATGAAAAATAGTGCAGACCAGGCCCCAGTTTCACAAACATTCTTAAGTTATTACTTAGCTAAGCCTGTTATCTAAAAATTACACAAGAGCATAATTTTTCATAAGTTAGTGTTTATTGTGACACAAAGGGGTAAGAGGTTTGCTCCGTTATAATCTTAAAAACAAATATTGTATTTGATACTAACTGAAGGTGATCAAATAAAAAAAAACCAATACATTTGTATTTAAGAATTTGTAACAGACTTAAGAATTTTACCAAATTCATTTTGGGCTTAATTAAATATTTCATGCAAAAACCGTCATTTTCTATTTAGAAATATAACAGAATGTCTCTAAGGATTGAGTTCAGATAAAATCACTTCACTTGTCTTCTCTATATGCAAATGTAATACCCTTAACCCTTTACCTGATAGAAGCGGCTTTTAGCGTGTTTGATTTATTCCTCCGCTGAAGAAAATAGTTCAAATTCATCCAGTCATGAACATATTGCATAATAAATATTTTCTATATCCTAGTAGGTGGTAGCTTAAAGCAGGCTGAAAGTAAAGCAGAATGCGCCTTAAGGCGCATTCTGCTTTACTTTCAACCTGCTTTAAGTGGTCATATGTCTTCAAAACTAGAAACAGGCTATTGGGTAAAGGGTTAATAAGTTAAGCCTGGTATTAAGTAATTACTTACAAATGTTCGTGAAACGATGGCCAGGTGTTCAAACGACTCTTGAAGGAGCTGTTTGACCAATAAGGCTTCCAAAAGTTTTGAGTTGAGTTGTGTTAAATTTGCACCACAAGGATAGATTATAAGGTGCCACTACAGGAAACAGGAAAAAGTGACTAAACTGCCATCTCATTTGCATTGATCTTAGTCACTATTTGCGTTAGTTTGTCAGTCCAAATACATATGGTGATTAGGTACTATTTGCGTTAGTTTGTCAGTCAAAATACTTCTGGTGGTTAGGGTATATTTGCCTATGTTTGTCAGTCCAACTATTTATGGTGATTTGGGACTATTTGCTCTGGTTGCTAATGACATTTGATAGTTTTGTTTCTTTACTTTCTAAAATGGTTACACTGGTCCACTTTCCATATAACATTATACAATGGAACTATTTGGGGGATAAATATTTAGTAAGTATTGAAATTTGAAATAAACATAGAACAGGGAAAGGGTTCAACCATAGGCAAAATAGTTATAATCAAATTTGTAAAGTGGAACATTGTAGCAATTTTCGAAGGTAAAGAAACAGATGTATCAAATTCCATTAGCAAACAGAGCAGACCCAGATCAGATGTCTCCTATAGGAGTTTTGGTTATCGCAGAAACTAGAATTAGGTCTATATAAAGCCATAAGCAAACAGAGTAGATCCTGATCCGACTGTTTCAACAAAGAGCCATTTGATCTGGGTTTGCAAAGGTGTTAAAATATTGAGTAATGCCTAGTTTACATTTACCCTGCAATGAGTTTACGATGCCCTTAGACTCGTCGTAAGGTCAAAACCGCACGGTCTCCGTACTGAGGCATACGGTCGCCGTACAATTTTCATACGGATTCCTGGGCGCAGTAGCCTCTACGATTTGTTATTAATAAATATATTTTCAAAAATCCAAAGCCCGCAGCCTGTGAACACGTGGTTACAGGCATCGTACGACCTCTGCATGGGCAATGTACATAGACTGTGTGAGTACGTCGACCATGCAGTCATCGCAAGATCACAGTGCAAGGCTGCCGCTCTGTGTCCCTGCGATACCCGTGAAATTGTACGTACATCACACGGTCATCCTGCGGCAACCTCAGGACGACCGCACGATGGCCGTGCGGCGGTTTTGAGATTTCTGATAGATGCATATTTATTTGACATTTCCTGCATTAATAATTTGTTTATCTATCGACTATGGAACAATCCAACTGGTCTTAGTATGGAACCCCAAAGTCTCCGTATGGGCACCGTACGATTGCATTATCCAAGCGGAGACAGCACGATGACTGCAAAGGGATCGCATGATCTCCATACGGTTGCTGCTCAGTCATCGTACGGATAAGCCCTGATCAGTATACACAAATAATCCTATGATGATCGTATATAATGTGGACAAAAACATCGCAGCCCGTAGACTTCTACGAAGCCAAACAAAAATCGTAGGAAAATCGCAGGAAAATAATTTGTAATCCTAAGAAATTATCTTCATAAACATGTCATCTGTTACAATTCTGAAAGTTATTGTTTTCTTCCAGTTATTTGAAAAGTTAGAGTAAGAGTGGCAAACCGTTTGGATCCTGATGAGATGCTGAGTTATTCTGTGCCTCATCTGGTAGAAACTGTCTGCATAGGTTATCACAAATTTGCCAGTAGTAGGCTTTGTAAACAGAGTAGACCCAGATCAAATGGCTCCTATAGGAGCCATTTGATCAGGGTCTGCTCTGTTTGCTTATGATACAATATAGATCTGATTGTACAGTTTCTGCCTTGGCAAAATATTCCTGTGTCCATATGCTACTGTAACACTTAATAATCTAATTAATATTCATGGTTACATTATTTCTTACATAAATATTCATGGAGTAAAGGATTAAATTTTAGGACTCAATAATTCACAGTGAACCAACCTATGGACGTTCCAAATCCTACTAGCAAGACCACCGAAACTCGCAGCTATTGTGTTAAACTCAATCTGTTTCAAACTGACTTCTCCCAATGCGGGCTGTCCACTACCATTAGCGTTTCCAGATTTTGTATCCAGCATAAAGTCATTACGAAACAGTCCAAGACTTAAAGGCTGAAATAACAAGAGAGAAAATCAATTCATCTGATAAATACAACTTACATGTATTTTAATGGTTGCAGTTTCGTAGGAATTTGGACGGTGGTCTAGTGGTAACGCGCTTGACTATCAGTCTGGAGGTCCGGGGTTCAAATCCCGGTCCCTCCAGGAAATTTCAGAGATGCTTTTCCATGTCTCCCACCCGCACATCCTCTCCACCCAGGGGTTTTAACCGTTAAAATGAGGGTCACTCGC
Source organism: Azorinus chamasolen (assembly GCA_963576725.1). NCBI lineage: Eukaryota > Metazoa > Mollusca > Bivalvia > Cardiida > Solecurtidae > Azorinus > Azorinus chamasolen. The sequence goes on along the minus strand of OY755238.1, from coordinate 75,148,581 downwards.
CTGTACTCCAGCTGCATGATTGTAGGCCAATGACTCAATGACCAGGGGAGTAAATGTACAGTCGACTGAGCGGTCATTCGGATTGAAAGTTGACTATAACTAGGTACTTTACTTAACATGTTGTAATCTTCTAACTGATATCTGCATAAACTCTGGATGTTGCAATTAACGAACTTCTGATTCATTCAAGTAATTGAGAAATTAGTGTCAAACAGCATGGATCCTGATAAGATGATAAGTGACATGCCATCTAATCTGGATCCAAACTGTTCTTTGCAGAAGCAAGTAATGTCACAAGGAACATGATAAGGGTTAACCCTTTACTCATGACTTTACTCATGACTCATATTGACTTCATGAATATTTTAAAATGGCACTACAAACCTGGGAATATCTGTAGAATCAGATTTGTATACGACAAAACCTCTCTATAAGGATCACTAAATTACATCAATTATTTTAAGTTAAAGGCAGGTGAATGCTTAAAGCAAGGTGAAAGTAAAACGAAACGCTCTAAGGGAGCGTTCTGGTTTACTTTCACCTTGCTTTAAGCAACCATCTGCCCAAAATACCAACTAATTAACACAATTTAGTTGTTACAGAGAGGTTTTGCTGTAATTTCTAAAAGCAAACAGAGAAGACCAGTATCAGATGGTTCCTACAGGAAACCATCTGATTTGGGTCTACTCTCTTTGCAAAGGTGTAAACAAGCATGTCTATGGAGTAAAGGGTTTGTGTAATAATAAGTACAGTTGAACTTCGTTATCATCAGCTTCAAGGGACCATACAAATTAGTTCGAGTTAACAGAGGTTCAAGTCATTCAATTTATAATATGACCCATATTTCAAGTTCACTGCTTAATGCAGGTCTAAAATAATGCTGAAAGCTCCTATAGAAGCTTTCATCTTTACTTTAGACCTCCATTAGATTGCCATGTGTTTCTAGATATGTGTAGTAATATATTTTAGAATAATTCTGTATTGTAAATTTTGGAAGAACCACACTTTTAGTTCGAATTATCCCGAAGTTGGAGTTATCCCAGTTAGAGATATCAAAGTTCAACTGTAGATGTCAAGTAACTTTTATCCCGTCACTACAGCCGCTAGTGACGTAATAAAGGGGTAGCATAATAAACCTAAGTTTATATGTACAGTAGAGGTTTATTTGTATAGTAGGTGTAGGAATTTCTTCTTACAACAGGAACTATTTTTAATTTTTCTTCAAAATTGTTTTACCAAAAATAACATATTAAGTTGAAAGAAAAAACACTTAATATGAATAATTATCATTAACTATCCCAGTAAAAACCGTAACCGTCATTTAAAAAAAATAGAAAGGAAAAAGAGAGAAAAAAAGATTCGTCAGCGGTGAGAATCGAACCGGGGTTGACTGCACGATAAGCGACCATCGTAACCACTACTTTATCAGGCCAGGCATACTGTAAGCGAAATTGAAGATGTATATAAAGTTATCATGCTACTATATTGACGATTTTTTTTAATAAAAATAAATAAAACAATAAAACTTCATTAAAACATTTATCACTCTCATGACAATTTAATCGATCAACTCTTACAAGGGCGGTGATGGTCATAGACCTAAATATAGCCTGTTCAGTTCCATTGACGAGTGACGTTAGCCCTATCTAAAAATAGAAACCGAGACGACGGAACTCGAATTTGACCATGCAAGGCCTCCGGTAGAATAATAACCATGTCTGTTTGAATTAACATATCGACTCTCGATTCAAACGATCTTATTTTTCAAATTCAAGCACATTTTCCCGTCTTGTAATATAAGTATTGAAACTATTTTCCTCTGCGGTAGCTCATTATTTAAGTCTTTAGAACGGAAATGAAAAGGGAGGTCCGTTGATCGAAAAACCGCATTTTCAATGCAAATTATTTCAATATTCGTATGTTTTATGAGTCTATGAAAAAAAATATAACTAAATTGACTGGATAAATAGAATAATAGGTTAGTGTCATAGATGGGACGTCTTTATCCGACTCGGAGAGAAAACAGTTGAGGCTCAACAAGCCTCGCCTCAACGGGTTTTCTCCCCTTGTCGGATAAAGGCGTCCCATCTACGGCACTAACCTATTATTCTCTATTTTGATCTGTAAGACACCTGTCCATTTCCAGTACATCAGAGTAGACTCAGATCAGATGGCTCCAGCAGGAATCACCTGAACTGGGTCTGTTCTGAGTCCATGCTTATAAAACTTTTAGTTGAGTCTCAGTTCGTTCTCAAGTTTTTCCTATGGTCAAATCTGACCAATCAAAAGCTTGAGAACTCAAATCTGACCAATCAAAAGCTTTATAAGTGGATCCTGGTTGCTTATGAAATTATATACATGTAGGTCTGATTCTACAGATTCTGCCATGGCAAAAAATTCACAAGTTCATAAGCATTGTAAAACTTCAACCAATAAATATTCATGATGCCATTATTTCTTCATTATTCATAATGTTCAACTAAAAAGTCCATTCAGTATGACTGGCTTAAACTTCTAGTGGATTTTGGATGACAAACTTTGTAGACTCTGATCAGAGGACTTCTCTAGTAGCCCTCTGCTCTGGGTCTGCACTGTTTGCAAATGTCAGGACTATCATTTCATGCATTCAAAGAATTATACATACCTTTTATACACAGTTCAGTACATATTATATTACAATATTTTTCAAACTTCTTTAGAAATAAAATTTACTTGAGTCTGTCCCTCCTCCCTCACTGTATTGTATATATCCCAGAGCATTTACCTGAGTCTGTCCCTCCTCCCTCACTGTATTGTATATATCCCAGAGCATTTACCTGAGTCTGTCCCTCCTGCCTCACTGTATTGTATATATCCCAGAGCATTTACCTGAGTCTGTCCCTCCTCCCTCACTGTATTGTATATATCCCAGAGCTTTTACCTGAGTCTGTCCCTCCTCCCTCACTGTATTGTATATATCCCAGAGCATTTACCTGAGTCTGTCCCTCCTGCCTCACTGTATTGTATATATCCCAGAGCATTTACCTGAGTCTGTCCCTCCTCCCTCACTGTATTGTATACATCCCAGAGCATTTACCTGTGTCTGCCCCTCCTCTCTCACTGTATTGTATATATCCCAGAGCATTTACCTGAGTCTGTCCCTCCTCTCTCACTGTATTGTATATATCCCAGAGCATTTACCTGAGTCTGTCCCTCCTCCCTCACTGTATTGTATATATCCCAGAGCATTTACCTGAGTCTGTCCCTCCTCCTTCACTGTATTGTATATATCCCAGAGCATTTACCTGAGTCCGTCCCTCCTCCCTCACTGTATTTATATATCCCAGAGCATTTACCTGAGTCTGTCCCTCCTCCCTCACTGTATTGTATATATCCCAGAGCATTTACCTGTGTCTGTCCCTCCTCTCTCACTGTATTGTATATATCCCAGAGCATTTACCTGAGTCTGTCCCTCCTGCCTCACTGTATTGTATATATCCCAGAGCATTTACCTGAGTCTGTCCCTCCTCCCTCACTGTATTGTATATATCCCGGAGCATTTACCTGTGTCTGTCCTTCCTCCTCACTGTATTGTATATATCCCAGAGCATTTACCTGTGTCTGTCCCTCCTCTCTCACTGTATTGTATATATCCCAGAGCATTTACTTGAGTCTGTCCCTCCTCCTCACTGTATTGTATATATCCCAGAGCATTTTCCAGTGTCTGTCCTTCCTCCCTCACTGAATTGTATATATCCCAGAGCATTTACCTGAGTCTGTCCTTCCTCCCTCACTGTATTGTATATATCCCAGAGCATTTACCTGTGTCTGTCCCTCCTCCCTCACTGTATTACATATATATCCCAGAGCATTTACCTGAGTCTGTCCCTCCTCCCTCACTGTATTGTATATATCCCAGAGCATTTACCTGTGGCTGTCCCTCCTCTCTCACTGTATTGTATATATCCCAGAGCATTTACCTGAATCTGTCCCTCCTCCCTCACTGTATTGTATATATCCCAGAGCATTTTTGTAAAGGAGTCAACTGTAATCACACTGAAAATATATTTTGTTTTACACATAAGCCGTTCCCGGAGAATGTTCAAATTGGGATTATTCATCTGTAACCCTATCCTCCATGAGTATTCATGTAGGAAATAATGACGTTATAAATATTGATTACAATAATTTGTTATAATGGCTGATAGACACAGTAAATATTTGCCATGAAAGAGACTGTAAAATCATATCTATGTTATATCATAAGCAAACAGCATAGACCCTGATCAGACAGCTCCTATAGAAGCTGTCAGATATGGATCTACTCTGTTTGCGAAGGTGTAGAAAGGCATATGAACTGAGTAAAGAGTTAAAGATAGAGTTGATTCAGTATCAAAGGGTGTAGTTTTCAACAGGATTCTGAATGACAAACAGTTCTGATCATGATCAAAGGGCTCCTCTTGGAACCCTCTGATCTGGATCTAGACTACTTCCAAGTGCCTAAACTCATTTCCTGCATTCAAACAGTCAGTGATCGGACAGAATAGGTGGTCGAAGTATAGGGTTTGGTGGAGAAAAGACAATTTCAGTATTTGGATACTTAGGTTAACAGTGCAGACCCAGGTCACACTGCTCCGCTTGTATCATATCTGAGTCTTTCATATGGTGCAATTTATGAACCCTTTATTCCATGAATAACTATGCAAGAAATAATGACATCATGAATATTACCTAGATTAACCCATTCCCACTTAGGCTATTTTTAGACCTAACCTCTTTGATTAAATATATACCAAAAAGGAGCATTATCTAGAGAAAATGAATTTTTCAGAATTGTATAGTTTTGAAACCATTGTGATAAATAGAGCATTTGCTCCTGTGGAGCAAATGCTCTATTTATCACAATGGTTTCACAAAGTGACTTTTACAGAAGCGTCAAAAGGCGTCAATATGAGGGAATGGGTTAATACTTATAACAGCACAGTGGGCACAGGAACATTTGGTCATGGCAGAAACTGTACAATCATATCTATAATTATTATATCATAAGCAAACAAAGCAGACCCTGATCAGATGGCTCATACAGGAGCCGTCCTATCTGGGTCTACTTTTTTTGCACATGTGCAGAAAGGCATATTTATAGAATAAAGGATTTAATTAAATTTTACACACTAGTGGAGATGGGAGACTGGGTGTCAGTATATTAATGGTTAATATGGAAACTGTTACAACAACTTCTATATTGTATCATATACTTCATTAACCTAGACAAAAGGAAAGGCACTTTGAGATTGTGCCAATAGTTTAGATTTACAGCAACCATTACATTTAATATAAGATCATTGTCAACACTTTCATGCTGGGTTAACCCTTTCCCTTATGTAAGCTCACTTTGATGCATCTGCAAACAGAGTAGACCCAGATCTGATTCTTTTGCCTGAGCTAAAATGTCATGTGTTCATATGCCATTATAAAAAATAATCTTATTAATATTCATGATGTCATCATTTCCTACATGAATATTCATCAGCGAAAGGGTTAAAGTAAAGAAGTAATAATGGTATCATGAATATTACTCAGAATAATTTCTATAATGGTGCATGAAGGCAGGAATGTTTGCCCATGGCAGAAACTGTAAAATCATATCTTTATTATAATATCATATGCAAACAGAGCAGACCCTGATCAGATGGTTCCTATAGGAGCCGTCTGATCTTGGTCTACTCTGTTTGCAAAGGTGTAGAAGGGTGTATTTATGGAGCAAAGGGTTAACACCCAAAAGGTTAACATATATTGATGGGTAAACCTTAATGAAAAAGCTGCTCTGACTCTTCCTTGCTTGCAAAGTCATGAAGGATTTTTGAGTCTTGGAACGCATCAATACTTAAAAAGGAAATCAAAAGGAAAATTGTTCACATCAGGCATGCAAGTTTTGGGGGAAAATCCAACTGAAAGACAGAAAATGATGGGCAGACAAAGCCAATAATCAATATCTTTAAAACTGTACTTCATAGACATGCCTTTTAACTAATTTGATTTAAACAGAGTAGACCCAGATCATATGGCTCCTGTAGAAACTGTTCAATCAGGCTCTACTCTGTTTTATAAAGATATATTTCTAGTTTTTGCCAGACAAATTCTTTTAGTTCACATGCAATTTAGAAATTCAGCTAATAAATAAGTATTCATGATGTAAAGGTTTAATTTCAAATCAAGATTCCTAACTCCCTTGGTGAAAAAAAATGCCTACTTCTTCAAAGATTGTTCCAAGAAGTCGTGATCATGTGCCACTTGGTGCATCAGTCTGTTGTATTCTCTTTGTAAAGATTTTCCTCTTTGCAAGACGGCCTTTGGTACAAGACTTGGGAAAAGTGTCATGGGTGCATACATCGCCTCCGAGCAAGTGGCTAGACTTCCTGTTGGAATCATCTGCACACCTGTAAACAGTAAGACATTATATTAATAATAATAAAAAATAATCCATTACTCAATAGATTTATCCCTTTTTATGGTTTTGTAAACCAAGTAGACCCAGATCAGATGCCTACTTTAGGAGCCCTCTGATAAGGGTTTCCTCTGATTACTAAAGGAAGAATATAGATCTGATTTTCAAGTTTCTGCCAGGGCTTAATGTTTCTGTACACATATACCATTATAAAAATTCTTACATGAATATTCATTAAGTAAAGTGATAAGCATAATAAGCTACCTGCACCAAATTGTTTTATTTCACAAACTGCAACAAAATAAATGTAACCCGGTATTCTCATAAAGAAACATACCCGCTCGGACCCAGATCAAACCAGGTCACCAGGTTCGCAGTCATGCACTCTACCACTTCGCCATAAAAGCGTGCTTAGTACAGCAAGGCTGTATACAATTAAGTGATGATAAACCTACACACTGTGACATACTCCCCCAGTAAGTTGAAATTCGTCCAGAATTTCTATGGGTATGAGAACGACTGGTAATCAAACTTTGAGCACATACAGTCAGTCCCGAATTGGGCGCCAAATGTAACCGGATGTTCTAGTAAAGAAATACACCTGCTCAGACAGGGGATCAAACCAGTGGGTCGCAAGGTTCGCAGTCATGCACTCTACAACACCGCCATAAAAGCACACTGAGTAGAGCAAGGCCATACAAGTGATGATAAACCTACACACTAGTGTGTGACATAAACTATATAGCTGAATGCTTTAATTGCCTTATGTCTCAATTAATTAGACTTTAAAAGTTAAAAAAAAAATTGTGGTTTGCTATATGTATGTATGTATAAATCAATGACCGGTAACAAATCACCTTAATTGGACTTGTTTTCATTTTATATCAATTAGTGACACATATTACTCAATAAAAATAATTGACAATTTACATACATCTATTCTATATTAAAGCTTCTGTGCTAAATGCTTTTGGAATATAGCATGGTCTTACCGTCTATCGAACCTCTTAACCTTTGACCAGGAACAAAAAATTTTACTGTGAATATTGAAGAAAAAAATAAATCAGCAGTTCAAAATAATCATTTATACATACCCTGAAACAATTAAATATTTTTATCCTCATCTATTAATCCCTAAACGATCCAGTGTTTCCCACCACCAGCATAACAAAAACAAAAATGGCTGCCAGAAAAACCTCACCTGCTTATCGAACCTTTATTTTAGAATACTCATAATCACGTGATTTCATCATGGGCACCCGACCTTTGCATAAACTGAAGGGTCAGAGCTGTCAAACATTTTTTAATGTGGTACACTTTTCAATTTATGTTGATATTCTATAACGCATTAAGAGTTTTCTCATGTTTAGCATAGTTGAAGGAAAAATAAACTGTATTGACCTGTTTTTGACATATATTTCGTTTTTAAAGCTACGAGGCGTTGTTTAGAGACAAAGCAACGGTACTCATGATTTTATGGGGTAGTATGCACTTGTACATGCGTTAAAACACAAAAAAATGAAAGGTTCGATAAACAGGTGAGGTTCGATAGAAGGTGAGTCTACGATATAACAGAAACTAAATGCTTTTGTAATATAACATATTTGGCAATTTATTGAATTATGTTTCATTAAAACTATCTTTTTAGGCTGCAGTAAAACCCCTTTAACCCTTTCCCTCATATAAACGTGTTTTCAAGTATTTGCAAACAGAGTACACCCAGATCAGACGGCTCCTAGAGGAGCCGTCTGATCAGGGTCTACTTTGTTTGCTATTAGAATTTGATAGATTTGTTTCTTTACTTTCTAAAATGTCTACAATGTTCCACCTTCAAGAATTCTTTATAACAAATTTGTGAATGAATATTCAGTAGGTACTCAAAATTTGCCTTTATATAGAACAGGGAAAGGGTTAACCCATTCCCTCATATGTTATCTTTAGATCCAACTTCTTCGAATAAATCTACCGAAAAGGAGCATTAAATAAAGAAAAGGAAACCTTTAGAATTTTGTAGTTTTGAAAAGTGACTTTTACAGAGGCGTCGATATGAGGGAATGCATGATTATAAGCCACTAAAACCAGACATTAAAATTAGTATCAGTGTCGGTCTTCAAGACAGGTGGCAGCTTAATGCAGGTTGAAAGTCATGCAATAAGCTCATTAGGGAGCTTTCTGCATTATTTTCACCTTGCATTAGCAGCCACCTGCCTAAAAAGACCTAAATTGCTCATTAAAATTCCGGTTTATATGGGTTATACTGTATTTAGCTCTAAAACTTTTATACGATAATAATTAAATTTAAGTTCAGCCGGGTAAATATGAAATATGGTCGTTTATATAAAGTGGGCTTCACTCACCGTGTAACAAGGCCCATCGTTTTGCTTTAGCGATCAATGCTTCGATCTGTGAGTCTTCAAGAACACGCTTGCCCAGTGCTGTTGCAGCCATTTCTCCTGTCTATCAAATCCTAAGAAGCTTGTCACACACTGTACAATTTTAAGAGTAACGTGTCATTTTATAGAACTGCATCAGTGCGTCAGTGTATATTCTTCATCCACCGGTGCTTGTTTGTCGAAAAGGTCAACTATTTTTGAATTTATAAAGCATTGGAATAAAATGAACTTGAATTATTTTTCTATTTCAAATCATGAAAATATATTTTTTCTCAGTGTCAAACAAGTGCATGTTCTAATTTTTCGAATAATTCGTCCCATTTCTGCAAGGAGCTGTCAAAATGTAAACAATCAAAGGCCCTAAGACACTATATCTGCTTGAACCAATAAATCTATAGATCTATGTAAATCACATCATCCACAGTGAAAGCAGATATCTAAACATGCTCTCTCGTCAAAATGCAAAAGAAATATTAGCACGCATACAATGTAATATTTTTGTCTGCAGAAAATAATGGAATATGAATATAAAGTTAGTGGTTGGTAACCTAAAGCCCACAAGGCATGGACTAAACCAAGTGCCTGCCATATGTTCTAGCTCAGCACTGTATGGGACCCATATAAGAAAACACATGTAGATAAATTAGATAAAATTCAAAGGCGCAGCGCAAGATATGTCATGGGCAAACATAGGAACAGATCCAGTGTAGGCGAAATGCTGAACATACTCAAATGGAAAGACCTTAAAACAAGAAGAAAGGAAGCTAGACTGTCCATGTTTTACAAAATAGTCAACAACTTAGTAGAAATAAATCCGGATAAATACTTAAAAAAAACCTACTAGAAATACTAGATATGCACAACCCCATAGTTATAGATTCCAGGAAATGGTCATTCTTCTACCAAACTACTAAAGACTGGAATGCACTAGGTACCACCAAACATCGCAGAAGCAAAGTCGCTTGAGATATTTAAATCTCAGGTGACAAAGCAAATCTGCCAAAAAAAGCTATTCCAAAATATCAAAGGGAATGGGGGTTGTTATTGCGCACAACTGGCAGAGTATTCGGCACGACGAAGGCGGCCAGTCACAGGAAGAAGAAGAACTAACATTAGCAGTTCAGTCGGCCGGTTATAAAACCATTTAATCATTGGAGAACGAATTTCAATAAATCAATGATTTTCCCCCGATACCTCTATAAAAGCAATAGGTCAAGCTTGGTCTACACTACGCTCCTAATTGCGTAAAACATATATATTAGTGTGCTTAGAGCAAGATGCTCTAAGCACACTAAATATAAATATGCACAAGAAAAAAACCCCATAAATTTACAGAAGAGCTGCGGTAACATGAACGGTAAAAAATATGATTTAGATAATTGATTTAAAAATATGGTTAATTTATCTGGTGAAAGTCATGCAGAAAGATCCTCTAGGAGCTTTCTGCGTGTCTTTCACCATGCATTTAAGCAGCCACCTGCCTAAAGGGGTCTAAATTGCTCTATATACAGAACATTCGAATAATCGAGATTTTACTGTATAAGTATCTGAAAAGTGGAAACTGGAAACTTTTCACGCTAATTAAATATAACCAGATGAATATATAGATGATATATAACACGAATTTTGCCATTACTTACTTACTTATCGTTACTTATCGTTTTTTCCCGGCTCAGGTTCGTGAGGATCCTCTATGCTGGACTCTTCTATTGTTGTTCGTTGTTCTTTTGTTCCGGTTCTTATATTGGCCTTATAGTTAAATTTAATTTCTTGATTTTTCCAAAAGTTATCTAACCTATTTTTGAATGTGTTTAAGGTTTTTGCATTTACAACCTCTTCAGTTAAGCTATTCCACATATTAACTGTTCTTAAGCCAAAGCTGTATTTTCTTAAGTCTAATTTTGCTCTTTGGGGGTAGATTTTCTTTTGGTTTCCCCGTTTTGATGTTCTTTGTATTTGGTCCTCCCTTAGTTTGAGGAATTTTCCGACCTTCTTATCATAAATACCACTAATCATTTTATAGACCTCAATCATATCCCCACGTGCCCTTCTATATGACAGCGTAGGGAGATTCAGTCTTTTCAGACGTTCCTCATATGTAAGGTTTCTGAGCTCTGGCAATTGTTTAGTGGCTCTTCTTTGCACTCCTTCTAGAATATCTATATGTTTATTTTTGTGTGGGGCCCATACTGTACTTGCATACTCAAGATGTGTCCTAACAAGAGATTTGTATAATGGTGCAAAACTATGTTCATCAAGGTGATGGAAACTTCGCCTAATTATGGCATTCATTGAGTTTGCTTTTTTTACTTTTTCGGCGATATGCTTGTCGAAGTTTAACTTATTATCTATGATTACTCCTATATCTTTTTCATCATCTGTATTTTCAAGTGTGCAGTCCATTAGTTTATAAGTGAAATTAGGATCTGGATCTGTTCTTCCAATGTGCATGCTTTTGCATTTCTGGGGGTGTAGTTTAAGCAGCCACCTGTCTGTCCATTGTGTTATTTTGTATAGGTCATCTTGAAGTGTTTCTTTATTTTCTAATGTTCTTACTATGTTGAAAATTTTCGTATCATCAGCAAATAAATATATCGTAGAGTCTACGTTGTCAGGGAGGTCATTTATATATATAATGAACATGAGAGGTCCTATGACTGATCCTTGGGGGATTCCTGAAGTGACATCATGCCATTTCGACCCTTTCCCGTTTACCGTGACTTGTTGTGTCCTCCCAGTTAAAAACTGTTTTATCCACTCTACCATATCCTTCCCTATTCCATAAGATTTTAATTTCCCCAAGTAGTCTATTGTGTGGTACAGTGTCAAATGCCTTCTGAAAGTCCATGTAAATACAGTCGATACCATCTCCATTGTCAATTGCCTCTGTCCATATATCCATTACGTTTAAAAGTTGGAGAGATGTAGATCTACCAGCCATAAAACCATATTGTTTGTCAGTGAAGAGGTCATTTGATATCATATATGTCATAATGTGATTTCTAACGATTTTTTCCATAATTTTGCAGACGACTGATGTGAGGCTGACCGGTCTATAATTTCCGGCATTTGATTTATCCCCTTTTTTATAAATTGCACTAACTTTGGCTTTCTTCCATTCTTTTGGGATATCCTTTTTGTCTAAGGATGATTTAAAGATAATATTTAAGGGTATTGACAATTCTTTGCTCAGTTCTCTAAGGAGTTTTGGATGCAGGTTATCGGGGCCTGGTGATTTATCTGGTTTTATTTCGTTTAACAGCGTCTCTATATAATTTGTTGTTATTTTAATTTCAGACCATGGTTTGGTAATGTGCCTTTCTGACATTTCAGGTATTTCTCCTGGTGGTTCCTTGGTGAAAACACTGCTAAAGAAGTCAGCCAATATGTTTGCTTTTTCTTCATCTTCATTTGTTTTTGGTGATTGCTGGTCTACTGGGTCCATCCGAAGTTCCCCAATGCCTGATTTCGTTTTACTTTTTGAGTTTATGTAGTTCCATACTTTCTTTGGGTTGTTCTTTGATTCAGTAGCTAGATTTCTTTCGAATCTCTTTCTGGTCTGTCTTACAAGTTTTGTAGCTTTGTTTCTAGCTATATTGTATAGTTTCCTGTCCTCTTGTTTTTTTGTATTAATAAAGCGTCTCTGTAGTGAATTTTTCTTTTTTATTGCTTCTAATACTTCCTTTTCAAGTGGCATGTTGTTCTTTTTGCTGCTTTTAATTTTGATTATTGGGACATGTTTATTTTCAAGTTCACACAGCGTACTGTAAAATTTGTTCCAGATATAGTTTATGTCTTTGTCAGTTTCCATGATACTGCTTTCCATTGCAGGTGATATGGGATGGGATCCTGTTGCAGTTAGGCAACTTATTTATCTGTTTGTGCCTTCTGGGCAATGTGTGTATATATGAGAGACAATAGAACGAATAAGCGAGTTTTCAAATATTGTGCTAAAGTCTGCCCTCACATGTAGAAACTGGTGTTATCAGGTTATAGAGTGTCTGCAATTCTAAACAGTTATGATTTGAACGATTATATAGGTATTGGAAGTAATATTTGTAAACGGATTGTTATATTGTTTGGGGTCGGTTCCTTGTAAGAACGACAAGGAACTCCGAGTGCTCTATCTACTGTACGATTTATTAAGACGTCTTGACTATACCATGTGCTAGGCTCAAGTGCCTAAATTATCTCTCGGGCCTTGCGGCCAGCATGCATACATTTTGGCGGGAGTACTCTGATAGCATGGCTGCTAGACTGGCCATAATGTGAATGAATGCATGAATGAATAAATGAAAGAATGAAAGACTTCATTTAACGAGGGTAGCTCAATTAGTCATAATGACTAATCTACCTTGAGGCCCTCAAAACAAGCATTTCATACAAAATACAAAACAGTAAAACACAGATCTATATACACAAGAAATCAATGTTCAGAAATTCAGTAATGTTGCGTCTGGATAATTAATAAATGTTGTCTGCTTCAATTTGTAGATTTATTCTTTATGGACACGCATTTGGATCCTGATAAAACTCCGAGTAACATAATCTGGATCCAATCTGTTATCATAGATTTGATTTGCCACTAGAATCCAAATAGTTAATATAAAGCTATAATATATAAAGTGTTGCACATAAAAAATGAAATGCATAAATGACATCTGACCCCGATTCAGGTGGATGAATGCACGCGCTATTAAAATCACATGTTTGTGACATCATTTACCCACGCTGTTATTATAAATACGAGAAAATGTTTTTGCTCAGTAGTCAGTACTAGTTAAACTAAAATAACCTCTGCTTCAAATTTTGAAAAAAATCAGTTATGTGTAAACTAATTGAACCTGACGAGACTGGGTTATTCAACGTCTCGCCTGGATCGAAACTGTTTGCATATTTGTGTAAGAAACAGTGACATGAATATTAATTCTATGTCTTGATAAGGACATATATATATGTACATAGGACATTTTGGTTCAGGTATAAAATGCAGAATCAGATCTATATTATACCATATGATAAGCAAACAGAACAGACCTTGAACAGATGGCTCCTGTAGGAGCTTTCTGATCTGGGTATGCTCTGTTTGCAAGCATGAAAGAATGAATGGGATCGAAACTGTTTGCAGAAGGTTTATGATGGATTGAATGAATGAATGAATGAAGGGCTTTCGGAGTAACTCGGTTAATCTAAATGAATGAATGAATAAAATAGCATAGACATAGTCTATGTCTATGTCTAATAAAATAGCTTAATCAATAGGCCTAAGGGTAGCTCGGTTAGCCAAATGATGGCTAATCTACCCCGAGGCCCTCTGAATCGGTACATTTCATACATTTATGAGCAAAAATATCAATCACGGACGTTATTATTAAACAATGTGTCAAGTACAGTAGTTACACTATTAAACCATTTCAATAATGCAAAATCAAATCAGCATAATTATACAAACCACAGCAACAAATAGAACTGAACCAAGTCAGAAACCTCATTGGAAAGTTTCCTAATTGGATCCGTTCCATTTGCGCCCTGTGCCTATATACATGTAGGGAGACCGGGGCAAGTCGGAACAAAAAATATAGTTTCCGTAATAATTTTGAGTTTTGCATGTGTAGAGCCAGCTTTCTGTTCATTTTTCATTAAAATAATATATTTGCTTGTTGAGTATGCTTTCAAATTAAATTTGCAGTGGCCAAAAATCGACATATGCAGACTCAAAGTCACGTGGTCTAATGTTCCAATTTACCCCGTGGTTGGGGCAAATCGGAACACGCACCAGGGTAAAATGGAACAAATAAAATGTATCATAGTAAGAACTTTACTCAAGCTTCAAAATAAAGTAACGACAACACACATTCAACTACAGTTGAATCTCCCGTGAATTGAAATTACTGTAAATCCAAAATTGGAACTATGCCCAAAATATCGAGACTGATTTGCAAACAGTTTGGAGCCAGAACAGATTCCGAGTAACTCGGAGTCTAATACAAGTCCTTTCTGCATACCCGTATTATAGCAGAGTAATACAAAGTAGACTGTGAGTATTAAGGTATTAGATCCGTATTTGCGTAATTCTGAACATCGGCAATTTTCGGCATATTCCATAATGCGCTCTAAAGCACGACATGGCTGCATATAATACCTTAATTAAAGAACATGTAATGGATAAGATACCACATAGCAATGATTATAAACTTTTCAGATGAACGTTAAAGACGAAATAGAATAAGAAGAAAAGGTAGTGTGTGCAAGTCCCGAATGGGAATGTTGTCGCCCTCGTCCCGTGGGCTCGGGCAAAACCATTCTTTCGAGACTCTGCAAATGTTTATATCCATGGACAAACATTATATGTTGGAAGTCGTCTAGCATTGTTTTTGTTTTTATTTGCATAAGTTAGATACTGTTGTTAATGTTTTAAAGCAATTTTTAAACCAGTTCAATGCCACACACTAATCACATTAGATATTTTACTAAATTTATTTCTCTGCCTAATTCTATGCCTGAATATACAATTTCTTTGTAAAGGTTACATAGGGTACATGGTTTGATATTTTTAATCTTTTGCATCAATAAAACTTACTTTTTTAATAGCACAACCTTTGATTATTATAATGCAATTACTTATATTGACATATTATTCATTTCTTAATTAATATTACTCATTTGTTATTATACAGAAAGTTATCTTTTACAAAGATGGCCCCTGTGACCTATTGATGCGGTAGATCAAAACCATTTGAAAATACCAACGGATAAATTCCACAAAATGTAATTAAAATCCAGTCTGTGGTCAAGATGTTCTTTAAATAAATCAAAATTTATGTTTAACCCCTGTAACCTACATATGTAGGAGACCAAACCATTTACATAACTTTGATACAGGAATACCTTACTAGTGCAGTACATTGTTGTGTATTTCTGCGAAATGTGGTCAAATCATGTTAGTATAGTTTAGGCGACGATGTCTTTTTTCGGGCTATGTTTCTTAAAATAAATGTTTAGCTCCAATAACCAACTTATGCAGAAGACCACACCAGTTTATACAATTGTGATAAATGATAACCAAAAGATTATTAAAATCCATTCCCCAATTTTGTCAGAGATATCTTTAAAGAAAATAGTTTGATGACAAACGTAGGGTGATCCCATTTGCTCACCTTAGCACTTTCTGCCAGGTGATCTAACAATCAAAGCCGCGCAAGCGCGCATACATACATTCAACTACCAATATGACGACTGTGGCAAGCTGATTCCAAACAGGCTGAACTAGAACTCACAATGAAGATAATAAACCAAAAAGGAAACTGAGATAATACATAAATACTTCAATGGCTCATATCTAATATTTCGACCACTACGGGTCTTTATTAAAGATTGTCATAACAATGTTTGATAAAAGCCCGTCGTAGTCGAAATATTAGATAAGAGCTATTTCAGTATTTCTGTATAAACTAGAACTGCCACTAAAGGTGATGAGACCCCCCCCCCCCCCGCACGCCAGCTTTTATTGCAAATCCAAAGTTGTGACACCAACTTCCCATGCACCAGGACCAAAACACAAAAATACTCAAGAGATCAAGGGGGATTATTCTGTAAGGCCTGCAAATGAACATATGAAAATTACGTCTTGCACATCTGCTATTCGTGGTTATTATGTATGACAAATATCAATTTCAGAGACGCTTTTCAGCGTCTCCAACCCGCACCTCATCTCCATCCAGGGGTTAAAATGGGTTCCTGTGAGGGTCACTAGCCGGTACTGCGACTGCATGATTGCGCCATATGTTAGCAGTGCTCAATATTGTAGGCGAATGACTGTGACCAGGGGAGTAAATGTACAGTCATTCGGTCATTCGTACTGAAAGTAGACTACAACTAGGTACTTTAAATAACTTTCAAATTGAAGGAGTAGTTTGCTACACCAACTCCCCATGATTCATGCCAAATAATACCCAAAGTTCAAGGGGGATAATTCTGCAATGAACATCGCTAAACACATGAAAATTGCGTCTTGCATGCAACTATTTATAGTTATTACGTATACCAAATATACACTGCATTTAAAACTGAAGGAGTAGTTCACGACACCAACTCCTCATGTTTTATGCCAAAATGACAAAAACACCCTCAAAGTTCAAGAGAGAAACTAGAGCTTATATTTGAGAAAATCATACGTCTCCCACATGCTCCTGTCTCAAAAATGATTGAATGCATTTTTATGAAGTTTGTTGGAGACTGGATGAGGACTGTTAAACTGCTAAAACAAAGCGCATATTTCAACAATTCAAGGGCCGTAACTCTAAAGTACCTGTTCCAAAATTAATAGTTATTCAACTTGGCATAGATGTTATAACCAGGAACATTTTCATAAGGTTTGGTGATGATTAGATGAGAACTTTATGACTTAGAGAGTGGATAAGGCTAAAAAGGCCATTTTTGTATTATTCAAAGACCATAACTCTAAAGCGCCTAATTCAATCTTGCTGGTTATTGGACTTGGCCTAGATATTATAGCCACAAACATTTTTGTAAGGTTTGGTGAAGATTGGATGATACATTTTTGACTTACAGAACTGACCAGGCTAAAAGGCCAAATTTGTGATAAATCAAGGGCCATAACTCTAAAGTTCCTGGAACAATCTTGCTGGATATTGAATTTGGCCTAGATATTATAGCCATTAACATTTTTGTAAGGTATGGTGAAGATTGGAATAGACGTTTTTGAGTTAGAGAGCGGACAAGGCTAAAAAGGCCAAATTTGGATTAACCAAGGGTCATAACTCTGAGGTTCCTAAAACAGTTTTGCTGGGCAAAGAACTTGGCCTAGATATTATAGGTATAAACATTTTTATAAGGTTTGGTGAAGATTGGATGAGGCCTTTCAAAATTAGAGAGCGGACACGATTTTGTGACAGACGGACAGACAGACAGATGCAGAAAGGAGTAAATCAATATGTCTCCCACACTACTACGTGGTTTGGAGACATAATATTTCTGCAAAACCCAGCTCTAAACACATGAACATTGCGTCTTGTGCATCTGCTATTCATGGTTATCAAGTATACCAAATAACAAGAGGGCCATGAGGCCCTGAAGCGCTCACCTGAGATAACCCCCGGGATGGGATCGTTTTTCACCCCAAAGTCATCATTTGTACAACCTTGGTAGAGAATCATAAGGCAAAGCTACATGCCATCATTTTAAGATCTAAGCCTTATGGTTTCAGAGAAAAATAATATATCATAATTATTTTCCCCATGAAAAACTGATAAGCCCTAGGACAGGGCCAAGTTTCGCCCGGAGGTCGGGGTTGTAAGTTGAACTTTCTTGGCAGAGGACCACAAGGCAAGGCTACATACCAAATATGGAAGGTATGGGTCTAATGGTTTCTGGGACCAAGACTTTTTAAGGGTTTTCTTAAGTAAGTCAATGAAAAATTAATATGCTCCAGGGCGGGGCCATTTTTTACCAAGGGGTCATACTTTGTACAATCTTGGTAGAGGACTATATGGTTTAGCTGCAGGTCAAATATTAAAGGTATTGGCCTTATGGTTTCAGAAAAGAAGATCTTTAAAGGTTTTCCTATACAAGTCTATGTAAAACTGATAAACCCCGGGGTGGGGCCATTTTGGCCTGGGGGTCATAATTTGAACAATCTTGGTAGGACTATCAAATAATGATATATACCAAATATCAAAGGTCTGGGCATTTTAGTTTCAGAATAAGATTTCTAATGATTTTCCAATGAAAAACTGAAAAGCCCTGGGGCGAGGCCATTTTCAACCCAGGGGTCATTTTGTGAGTAATCTTTGTAGAGGACCATTAGATCATGCTACATACCAAATATAAAAGTTCTATGCCTTACAGATTCAGTGAAGAAGATTTTTAAAGATTTTCTTATGAAAAAGTGATAAGCCCCGGGGCGGGCCATTTTCGGTCCAGGAGTCATAATTTGAACAATCTTTGTAGAGGACCATTAAATCATGTTACATACCAAACATCAAAGGTCTAGGCCTTACAGTTACAGAGAAGAAAAGTTTTAAAAGATTTTCCTATGAAAAACTGATAAACCCCTTGGGCGGGACATTTTTGGTCCGGGGTCATAATTTGAACAATGTTTGTAGAGGACCATTAGATCATGCTACAGACCACATATCAAAGGTCTAGGCCTTATAGTTTCAGAGTTTTTTAAATATTTTCCTATGAAAAACTGATAAGCCCTTGGGCGGGGTCATTTTTTGGCCAGAGATCATAATTTGAATAATCTTTGTGGAGGACCATTAGACCATGCTACATACCAAATATCAAAGGTCTAGGCCTTATAGTTTCAGAGAAGAAGATTTTTAAAGATTTTCTTATGAAAAACTGGTAAGCTGGGCGGGGCCATTTTTGTCTGAGGGTCATAATTTGAACAATCTTTGTAGAGGACCACCAAATCATGCTACATACCAAATGTCCAGGCCTTACAGTTTCAGAGAAGAAGATTTTTAAAGATTTTCCTGTGAAAAACTGATAAGCCCTTGGGTGGGGCCATTTTTGGGCCGGGGGTCATAATGTGAACAATATTTCGTTCCCCCTAGCCACTGATGCTTCTGACAAAATTTGGTTTCAGAGATGTCGTTTGAAAATGTGGACGGATGTCAGACGGATCGCTATCACAATAGCTCATCCTGAGCCTTCGGCCCTGGTGAGCTAAAACCTGAATAACTTTCAAATTGAAGGAGTTCGCCACACCAACTCCCCAGGTTCATGCAAAAATGACAACCCTTGTCATTTCAAAGAGAGATAATTCTGCAAAGTGCAGCGGTAAACACATATTAATTATTGCGTCTTGCACATCTACCATTGGTGGTTGTTAATATGCATACCAAATATATGTTCAATAACCTTAAAACTGAAGGAGGAGTTTGTGACACCAACTATGCATGTTCAAATGCGGACTGACGGACCGCCCGCCCGACTGTGGGAACATAATGATTCTAGTACAGTAGAACCCCTCTAAACCGGGATTCAAGTTGAGAAGAATTTTGTAAATTTAGGCAAGTGGCTGCTTAATGCATAGTGAAAGTCATGCAGAATAGATGCTTTCTGCATGACTTTCACCCTGCATTAAGCTACCACCTGTCTCCAAGACCAGTATTTATAGTACATTGATGTCCGGTTTAGAGAGGTTTTACTGTATACCCCCTCGAACAAGTTTGGATAGGTAAACTGATGATGGATATATGAAATGAGTCATCTACACTAGTTTGAAGAGATTCCCTTTATTTGCAGAAATTCTAACATTTATACACGTATAAGCATGCATATTACACATTGCTTTACTAGTCTGTAAGGTAAAGTGATCGATCTTTGATTGCAAATACATAAATATACGATAAAACCTTGCTGAAGAATTGAGAAAGTTTTAGACAGAGGCTGCTTACTGCTGAGTGGAATCTGTCACCTGTCATAAAAACCATTTATGATGGGTTTTTTTTATTTGTGTTTGAAAAACCCATTCCCTCATATAAACGTGTTTTCACGCATTTGCAAACAGAGTAGACCTAGATCAGACGGCTCCTAGAGGAGCCGTCTGCTCAGGGTCTACTTTGTTTGCTACTGGAATTTGATAGATGTTTCTTTGCCTTTCTAAAATGGCTACAATGTTCCACCTTCCATATTTCTTTATAACTATTTTGTTAATAAATATTCAGTAGGTACTAAAAATTGGCCCAAATACAGAACAGGGAAAGGGATAAATAAGGTTTTCCATTGCTTTGGTTCCAAATGTGGTGCACAGTAACCAAATGCATCATTAACCCTTCACTTGCTGAATTTTAAAAAAACATTTCTCCTTCTTTACCCATGCCCTGTTTTAAGTATTTCGCTGTGCAATCACTGCTGTGGAGTGCACTGGTTGCACCATCAACTTGTAAATAGTGCAGACCCTGATGAGACAGCAGGAGCTGTCTCATCAGGGTCTTCACTAT
This sequence comes from Azorinus chamasolen, assembly GCA_963576725.1. Lineage (NCBI taxonomy): Eukaryota > Metazoa > Mollusca > Bivalvia > Cardiida > Solecurtidae > Azorinus > Azorinus chamasolen. Next base: position 75,127,792 of record OY755238.1, on the reverse strand, counting down.
TTACAGGTAGGTATATTGACGCGATTAGCAAGCAAAGGGTTAAACATTCCTAACTGCTTGACTCCGAGATTGTATTAACACAATAAATAAAGTCATAACTTGCAATTTCACAAATAAACAAGCAAAAATAGCTTTAGTCAAACAATTAATTCAGCTAAACAAAGGTGTTTCGTTTGCCATATATACAGGAAAAGGGAAAACATCTTCAAAAGGTTGGACCCTTCTCCAAGGCATTAACTTCTGATGATAAGGACACACATGGTTTGAAGGTTTGACTCCCTCACTGTAATTTTTCCAAAACAAAAATTTAAAAACATAAAAATTTATTAACCCTAAGAATCTAACACTGGAAGACTGATTCTTTCTATCCTAAGATTATCCCACTGCTATCACTACATAAAGACAACACCATCCGTATTTAACCCTTTATTTCATAGATATGCCTTTAAAGCAGAAAAGACCCAGATCAGATGCATCATGTGAGATCAGATGCATCCTGTGGAAGCTGTCGGATCAGGGTCTGCTCAGATTGCTTATGGAATAACCAATTACATCATAGGCTATTTTTAGATACACTCTCTTTGAATAGGATCAGGGTCTGCTCAGATTGCTTATGGAATAACCAATTACATCATAGGCTATTTTTAGATACACTCTCTTTGAATAAGTCTACCCAAAAGGAGCATTAATTAGAGAAAAGGATATCTTTAGAACTTTGTAGTTTGAAACTGTTATGATAAATAGAGCATTTGCTCCTATAGGAGCAAATGCTCTATTTATCACAATGGTTTCACAAAGTGACTTTTACAGTGGCGTCAAAAGCCGTCAATATGAGGGAATGGGTTAATATATGACCTAACATTCCTGTGTTCACATCCCATTATAGGAGTTCAGTCAATCCATGCTCATAATGTCATTGTTTCTGCCAGGACTATTCATGAGGTAAAGGGTTAACAGGGACTTGCGTTATATACATGAAGCAAGCATTATACATACTTCTGTCACCAAAACTATTCTTGCACAGACAAACAGAGGGATTAACAGTCAGAATGTTGACATTTCAAAGTAGAATGGTCCGTCATTGTTTAACAGCAGAGTCAATTCAGTATGAAAGGGCAAAACTTGCATGACAAACAGTGCAGACCCTGACCAGAGGGCTCCTCTGATCTGGGTCTGTGATGTTTGCAAATGTCAGCACACTTGTGTCCCGCACTCAAAGGGTTAACGCTTCATGCCCTCTATTTTTGAATGGCCCAGACACAAAAACCTGAGGAAAAAGCAAAACACAAACACACTAAAATAAAAAGAATATTTTGCACTCACACAAACATACCAAATACATAAAATTTAATACATTATTATTTTGAGCATATTCATCTTTACATATCACTATCTGGAGCATTAGCAACTTTTTGTCAAGTACCCTTGCATTTTATGTCCCTTTCTCATAAAGCTTTTATTCAGAATATTGGATAGCATTGCACTTATAAGGTCTAACTAATGAATAAACTATAAAATTCAAACACATGCTACACTATAATACTATATACTTCCATATAGTCACTTAACCCGTTACCTGATAGAAAAGCTCTCATACAGCGTGGGTCCAGATAAGGTAGCTTCTGTAGAAGCCATCGGATCAGGTTCTGCTCTGCCATGGCTAAAAAATCCAGGTCATACAGTATGCCAATAAAAAAATTCGACTGATTAAAAGGTGATCTTCCATACACAATGTATTTACCGTTTTATACTAGTACATGTACATTTGCAATGCAGTCTCACTGCAAGATATTTAAACCATTCCCTCATATTGACGCCTCTGTAAAAGTCATGTTTTGAAACCATCGTGATAAATAGAGCATTTGCTCCAGAGGAGCAAACACTATTTATAACAATGGTTTAAAAACTACAAAATTCTAAAATTTTCCTTTTCTCTAATAAATGTTCATTTTCAGTAGATTTATTAAAAGAGGTTGGATTTACAAAGTGCCTATACGGTAAAGGGTTAAATGAGGATTAGCCTATACGGTAAAGGGTTAAATGAGGATTAGCCTATACGGTAAAGGGTTAAATGAGGAATAGCCTATACGGTAAAGGGTTAAATGAGGATATAAGGATGTATTACTGACATTTATAGATCTAACCTGCTAAATGGTTACTGATGTAATTTATCACATTACCAAGTAATTTTATAATATAAAATTAAATTACCATATTAATCCTAAATATTAGAATACCCAGACCCACTCTCCACTCTTTGAATGCAGGGAACAAGTGTACTGGCACTTGCAAATAGTTTAGACCCAGATCTGAGGGCTGATACAAGACCTACAGGAGCCCTCTATGTCTGCACTGTTTGTCATAGGAACTTTTCTAGCAAATAAAAGCCTTACCCATGGTAGAGAATCTACCTATATACTAATACAGTAGCAAGCACTACAGAACCAGATCGAAGTGGACCTGTTGCCTACTTTTATTTGACCAAATAGTTTTGTGTCATTCATCACATCAGGTAATCTGGAAATGTAAATACAAAATGTACATTTAGCCCTTTACTCCATAAATACACATTTCTATGCCTTTGCAAACAGAGTAGACCCAGATCAGATGGCTCCTATAGGAGCCATCTGATCAGGGTCTGCTCTGTTTGCTTATGATATAATATAGATATGATTTTATAGCAACTGCCATGGCCAAAAGTCCTGTGTGCATGTGCTATTATAACAAATTAACCTGATTAATATACATGACATCACTATTTCTTTCATGAATATTCATGGAGGAAAGGGGTTAAAACCCCTCTAAACCTGACTTTTATATTAGAACCAAAGTCCACCAGTAACCCTTAATCTGATAAATATTTATGTAAGAAAAGATGACATCATGGACTATTAATTACCAGTAGACAAGTTTTTATAATGGTATATAAACAATGGAAAATTTTGCAATGGCAGAAACTTTAGCATGAGATCTATATTTTGCCCTTCACAAACAGAGCAGATCCTGATCAGATGTTTCCCCAGGAGCAATTTTATCTGTGTCTACTCCATTTGAAAAAGTTTCAAGGTGTGTCGATCAGGTACAGGGGTAAGGGAGGAAGTAGCTTTAATAATGCTGAGGGAGCTTTCTGCATGTATTTCTCCCTCCTTTAACCCATTCCCTCATATTGACGACTTTTGCTGACTCTGTAAAGGTCACTTTGTGAAACCATTGCGATAAATAGAGCAGGAGCAAATGCTCTATTTATCACAATGGTTTCAAACTACACATTTCTAAAATGTTCCTTTACTCTTGGTAATGGTCCTTTTCGGTAGATTTATTCAAAGAGGTTCGATCTATAAATAGCCTATGAGGTAAAAGGGTTAAAAAGAGTGCCTAAAAAGACCTAAAATCTTCATTACTAAAAGTCCAGTAAAGAGTTACTGTAAATCAAATGGACTGTGAATACAGTAGTTTGGGCAGAGGTAGGGCTGGATACATGTACAATGTACTTGCAAATGGCAAGAAGCAAAACAGAATATAACAGCTTGAGATTTCATGTTTTAACCAAAATTCTTGTTCTAGAGAGTGTGCTACTGTTGAAAAAGCTATATATGTGTTATGTTCCTAGCACTTAGTACATTGTATCACCAACTCAATACTCAAAACTGTCAAAATTGTTTGCATGATTCTCAGCATTCACCAATTATCAACGTGGAGAATGTAATGGTAATTTCAAGTCAGGTACCAATGCACTAGTCGTCTACAACCATATCAGACATAAACATAACCTCTGACTTAACATAACGAAATAGAATCTTAACACATAACTATAACAGTTATATATTGTCAACAACAAAAACAATTCCATGGTCAGGAAGTCCTTTTCAACTAGCAGTCAACTTTTACCCCGCTATGTAAAATAATGCATGTCTTTACCCCGCTATGTAAAATAATGCATGTCAAACGGTGCAAATAGCACAACTTTGAACCACTTCTGATTTCATCAAGCCTTTGTGAAACTATTGACTGAGTGTCAAAAAGCTTAGATCCTGGGTCCCTGCTTATAAAGCTTTTAGCTGAGTCTGAGTTTCGTTCTCAAGCTTTTGATTGGTCAGATTTGAGCCAAAGGCTCAAATCAGACCAATCAAAAGCTTGAGAACGAAACTCAGACTCAACTAAAAGTTTTATAAGCATGGACCAGAATCAGATTTGGAGTTGCTCTGCATCTCAGCTGGATTCAAGCTGTTTGAAAATGTGAGTCAAGCTAGCGAATAGCAGCGTATGGATTAACCCTTTTCCTGTTCTGTGTTTATTCCAAATTTCAACACCTACTGAATATTCATGGACAACATACACATGAAGTTACGATGAAATATGGACAGTGGAACATTATAGCCATTTCATAAACCAAAGAAACAAATCTATCAAATTGAATATACAAACAGAGCAGACCCTGATCAGACGGCTCCTCTAGGAGTCATCTGATCTGTGTCTACTCCGATCGTAAATGTGTAAAAAGGCATTTATATGAAGGAAAGATTTAATACATTTCAAATGATTCTCTAGTTCAGAATTTCACTAACATTGTCAAGAAAGTCAAACTTGACATGGATCTTAGCAGCATTAGCTTTTCTTAGGCCGGCAAGAATTTGGCACAAGACTGTAAATAAACACAGCATATTTATAAGTAGTTTATAACCATCATTTAACGAAGCCATCTTTTAAAGCCTTCGTACACAGAGTACCCACAGATGACACAGCTCCTGTAGGACCTGTATGATAAGGGTTTGCTGTTTGATTATATTTTAACCATTTCCTCCATAAATACCCCTTTCTATGCCTCTGTAAAAGTCACATTATGAAACCATTGTGATAAATAGAGCATTTGTTCCTGTAGGAGTAAATGCTCTGCAAATGCTCTATTTATCACAATGGTTTCAAACTACAAAATGGTTTCTGAAAATTCCTTTTCTCTAGTTAATGCTCCTTTTCGGTAGATTTATTCAAAGTGGTTGGATCTAAAAATAACCTATGGAGGAAAGGGTTAATCATAATTTATAAACAGGGTTTGATTCTTTATTGCCATGACAATATTACTTTGATATTACTTTTCCAATTTAATGAATGAATTAAATTAATATTCCTATTGGATGGAGTCTTGCATGAAGACTCGTCATGTAACGGGTTAATCATTTACTTGCTGAGCATTCATGTAAGAAGTAAGAACATCATAAATATTTATTAGCTGAATATTTATAGTGGCATATGTGCACGTTTAAATAAAGAGGGGGGGGGGGGGGGGGGGGGGGGGGGGTATTTAATCGGGATCAATACTGTTGGCAAAAGGTTATGCTCAAAATTTACCAATTCCCTCATAAGCTATTTTTAGATCCAACCTCTTTGAATAAATTTACTGAAAAGGAGCATTTATTAGAGAAAAGAAAACTTTTGGAATTTTGTAGTTTTGAAGCCAATGTGATAAATAGAGCAATGGTTTCAAAAAGTGACTTTTACAGAGGAGTCAAAAGGTGTCAATATGTGGGAATGGCTTAAATTGAAGAGAGATTTTGTATATTTCATTTCACAAAACAAAATCATGCTATTTTCAAGGATGACTGGGATGACAGGAAAAAATCAATTTAATAGGAGCAATTCATAATGATCAACACCAATATTTGTAGTCTTATAGAAACAGTATATCCAATTACCTCATTAATATTCATGTAAAAATAATGACATAATGAATATCAATAAGCCGATTTTTTTTATCCTGCCATATGAACAAAGGATGTTTTTTTCTATTGGTAAAACTATAGCTACATTCAGAATTATATAATTTCATAAGCAAACAGAGAAGTTCCTGATCAGACGGCTTGGCTCCTACAGGAGCCTTCTGATTTGGGTCTACTCTGTTTGCACAATATTTGCAAAAAAAAGTGTGAAAAAAACGTTTGTATGAGATAAGGGCTAAAGTTCAAGCTAACAAACACATGCTGATACAGGATCAATATTCATAAGCATTCAAGTGTAAATAGGAAATATGTACCTAGAAAACAAAATTATTGTCAGATCTTTAAACCTCAGATTTACCCTTTCCCTATTGAATATGAACACAGGATGTTTTGAATACGAACTATATAATTTCATTGGCAGACAGAGTAGTTCCTGATTAAACAGTTCCTACAGGAACGGTCTGATCTGGGTCTACTCTGTTTGCAAATGCATGAAAAGGTGTCTGTATGAGGTACAGGGTTAATGTCAAATCTAACAACCACAACATAATACAAGAATTCATATTTATAAGCATTCAAGTGTAAATATGTACCCAGAAAAAAACATTGTCAGATCTTTAAAAGCTCAGATCAACGGAGCTAAAACACTGAAGTTATCATAATTATCCTGAGTTTTCAAACAAACTTAACTCTTCGCTTGCTGAATTTTAAAATACATTTCTCCTTCTTTACCCATGCCCTGTTGTATAATTACATATATCTTCACTTTGTAAAAGTATTTCGCTGTGCAATCACTGCTGTGGAATGCACTGGTTGCACACTCAACTTGTAAATAGTACAGACCCTGATGAGACAGCTCCTGTAGGAGCTGTCTCATCCGGGTCTTCACTATTTACAGGTAAGTATATTGACGTGAATAGCAAGCCAAGGGTTTCTATGCAAATTAGAGCAAATTCATCAGGGTTTACACTATGTGTTATTATGTCAGTGTAACTTAAACCCTTTACTCCATAAATATGCCTTTCTACATCTATGCAAACAGAGCAGACCCAGATCAGACAGCTCGTGTAGGAGGCCAACTGATCAGGGTCTGCCTTGTTTGCTTATGATATAGTATACATACGTTTCTACAGTTTCTGGCTTCATCGAACAATTCCTGTGTCTATCACTCTATGCTCTTTAATAACAATCGCTCTGATTAATATTCATGATGTCATTATTTCTGTCATGAATATTCATGGAGTAAAGGTATGAAAATGGTGCCATAATGAACTTATTCAGCTTTACAAACCCTTGGAGAGTGGAGATCAGGTGTCGAGGTTATAAAACTTAAGAAGAACTCTGTGCTCAAAACTCAGTTTCTACTACAGGCTATACTTTTTACATAACACGCTTTAACTGATTCTAGTAACCTCATTTGGACATATTTTTACAGTAAAGATTATGTATGCAAAAGCTGACTATATATAAAATGTTTGCTGAAGTGTTTTGAGCTGACAAAAATCCTGAGTTTTGAGCACAGAGTTCTTTTTAAGTTTTATAACCTCGGGCCAGGTGTCCAAAAACAGGATAATTAGGGTACATCACGCAACAGCCGTCATTCCATGTCAATAGTAAAAGATTAAATTCCGATGAAACTAACAATCCTTTCAGTGTTAACAAATCAGTAATAATATGAATCAAAATACATGTACATGTATACAACAACATGATATTAGCTATAGCACAATACAGTCGAACTATTCTAAGTGACCAACGAAGAGTAGATGCCCAGCTTAACTCATTCCTGCATAGGCTACTTTTAGACCAAACTTCTTTGAACAACTCTACCAAAAAGGAGCAATTACTAGAGTAAATGTAAATTTAAGATTTGTGTAGTTTTGAAACCAGTGTGATAAATAGAGCATTTGATCCTAAGGAGCAAATGTTCTATTTATCACAATGGTTTCAAATAGTGACTTTTACTGAGGCATCAAAATGTGGGAATGGTTTAAAGGCAAGTGGAAGCTTTATTTGGAGCTTTTTGCATTATTTGGCCAGTTAGCTCCTACTGTGACTGTCTGATTTGGTTCTACACTATTTGCAAATGCATAAATATGTGTCTCTATTAAGTAATTAGTTTAAACTACTTGCAGTATGGAACCTTATCCTTAACATTTTACAGATAATGAAAATTGCATAGCTCAAAATCGACAGCTGTTGGAAGTACATAATATATCACCTTTATGATTCCGAGATGTGTGCATTATACTGTTCCAAATTCCCAATTGATTTCACGTGTTAACCCTTTACTTCATAGATTACCTTTCATTGCCTTTACAGGGTCGATCCTGATCAGACTGCTCCTGTAGAATATATAAATCTGATTCTACAGTTTCTGACTTAATAGCAAAAGATTAATGTGCACATAAAATATTATAAATATTAAGCTAATTAATATTTTTACATATTTATTTCTGAAATTAATATTTATTGTTTAAAGATTTAAACTATGATTGAATAATGCCCAATGTTTTCTGTATTTGCAGACAAATTCTGCAGGAATACATGTACTTTCCAAATATATATAAATAGCAATATCCAAAAATATAAAAGAAATTTATTTCAAACAAAACCATAATGTAAATCAAAGAGCTTTTTTATCAAGCCTAAATACAAGGTATGCAGTATATGCTAATCTATTACAAAACTGTGTACACCAGCTAGAAAGATACATGTACAGCTAAACCTCTGTAAACCAGGGTCTATGCTTGTAAAAGTTCGTTCTCAAGTTTTGATTGGTCAGATTTGAGCCTTTGGCTCAAATCAGACCAATCAAAAGCTTGTCAACTCAAATCTGACCAATCAAAAGCTTGAGAACGATCTCAGACTCAGCTAAAAAGCTTTATAAGCATGGACCCTGACATTCAAATTAGTATCATCTTTAACCCTTTTCTACATAAATACTCATGTAAGAAATGATGATATCATGCATATTAATTTAAAATGGCATATTAACACATGCAATTTTGACAAAAAGGAAACTGTAGAATCGGTATCCATGCTTATAAAACTTTTTAGTTGAGTCTGAGTTCGTTCTCAAGTTTTTGATTGGTCAGATTTGAGCCATGACCAATCAAAAGCCTGAGAACAAACTCAGACTCAACTAAAAAGCTTTATAAGCATGGACCCAGATCTATATCATTTCATAAGCAGAGCAGATCCTGATGTCAAAGGCGTATCTATGGAGTAGAGGGTTAACACCTCCGCAAAAAGAAGACCCAGGGTCAGATTCTACCAGGTACTATTTATGGCTTATTTATATTCGATTTTACAGTTTCTGCCATGGCAAAACATTTTGAAGTTTTGCTTGTCAGTATAAAAATTCAACTCATTAATATTCATAAAGTCAACCTTTTTCACATGAATGTTCCATAAATATTCTTCTCTACACCTTTGCAAACAGAGTAGATCCAGATCACAAAGTTCCTATATGAGCTGTCTGATCAGGGTCTGCTCTGTTTGCTTATTGCATTATATAGAAGTGGCTCTACAGTTCATGCCATGGCCCAAACTTTCTGAGTTCATGTGTCATTATAAAAACTCTAGTCATTAATATTCATGACATCATTATTTCTTACATAAATATTCATGGAGTAAAGCCTGTATAAATTTTGGTAAATGTTCACTTATGGAACATTCTTATTCTTGCAAAACAATAACAAATTGGGGAAAGTTTTTTTCAATTAGACATGTTTAAAGAAGCTCAAATGAATGTCATGATTATAGTCTTTCATGAAAGAATGTCTTAAGCAGTTTTCAAAATAAACAAGATTTGAAACTGGTGAGGTTAATCATTTGAAATTTAGTTGGTAGGGAGAAAAGATGATATTCCTTCAAAAGACATACATGTACTTCAATTTCAATATAAACACTACACATAGACACATTTTAAATGCTTTACACACATTTTTCTGTGTTCAACAATATTCATTTTAAGCCTTTTCTTCATATAGACATCGAGTCATGCCTTTGCAAACAGAGTAGACCCAGATCAGGATTTGCTCTGTTTGCTTATGGTATAACATAGATCGGATTCTATAGTTGTGCTTGAGCCAAAAGCATCTGTGTTCACATGACATCAAAATTTATCAATACTAGTGATGTCATTATTTCTGACATGAATATTAAGCAGGTACAAAGGTTAATTTAAAAACCCTTTGTATATTATTTCTCACATTTCATCACACATCCTTTAATCCCATACAAACATATTTATATTAAAGCATAAATATTTTTGGTTCAATATCAATGAGACACACAGATCATTTCATTGCAGTGAGTCATGTTCTTTCTTCCTGCTTTGAGCTGTCACTAGAGAGAGGTCAGGAATTCCTTATAGCGTGCCTCATCCATCAGCGTCTCCAATTCAGAAGAGTTTGCAATGGTTAGTTTGAACAACCAACCTAGAAACAAGAGAAATTGATAAAATGTGTTAAGTAAAACCTCACTATAAAGGCCACTAAATTACATAAAGTATATTGTGTTAAAGGCAGGTGGTTGCTTAAAGCAAGGTGAAAGTTAAACAGAATGCTCCTACAGATGGGTTCTGTTTTACTGTCACCTTGCTTTAAGCAGCTACCTGTCCTAATATACCAATTAATTAACACAATTTAATTGTCGTTATAGAAAGGTTTTACTGCATGTCCCCATGGCTACTAGTCTCTAACTTGGATCAAAGCATTCATTCATTAGTTATTGACTGGAAACCAAATTGTCTACCGATGGATGGACAACCTACTGACCGGCTGACGGACAACCAACATGCAAAGCAATATTCCCATCTTCTTTGCCTTTTCACACATTTGCAAACAGAGTAGACTCAGATCAGATGGCTTCTGTAGGATGTGTCTGCTTTGTTTGCAAATAAAGTGAGACAGATATGGTTCTAGTTTGTGTTAAAGCAAAACATTTACCCGGAGAAGTTTGCATTATAAAAATTCAGCTAATAAATATTCATGATGTCATTACTTCTTACATGAATAATAAACAGAGAAAAGGTTAAATCCCAACAATTCAGAATATGTGATGCCTTGAATAATAAAGGGCAATGTAATGATATGCACTTCTTAAGACGTTATTTGGACTTCAGCACTAGTGTGGAAAGAGTAAAATAATGCAAATTCATCCTTACTACTAACTACAATTTAGTTTCATGTTCTTATGCAAAAGATATGCATGATAACATTGCTGCAAAAGGAGACTTTGAGCTCTGCTATACAAAAAATAACCTTTAGACTTTGCAAACAGTGTCAAACCAGATCTGCACCGTGTTTAAAATAAGGAGTCTACACTGTTTGTCACACATCATTGAAACAGAATAGGCTCAGATGTAATCAGTGCAGACCAAAATTACAAATTGTGTCAGAAATTCAGAATCTATATTTTAAATATTAGTCCCTGAACTGTGTGCAAAGTCTAGAATCTTTCTCACAGAAAATCTTATGCTTACTAGAGTACATCATTATATTGTAATTACCCTAAGTAATTTGAAAGGCAAACTTAGGCAAAGAGAGCAGACTACTGTCACAGGTCCAGATTAATAGAATCAAGCATGGATTTGTTAAAGAGGGGGATTTCTATACCCGAGGTTGGTCGGTTCCCAGTCGGAAACGAGCTTTAGCGTGACAAGAAAAGACCAATCGAGGGTATAGAAACCCCCGGCTTTAACAAAACCCATGTTTGATTATTTATCTCGCTTAAATACATCCTAAAAACAAGTAAATTAATGGGTTTGGTGAAGTACTACTTTCCATTGCGTAATACAACTTCTGTATCTAATAGCAACAAACTGCAGGTGACATTAAATGACGTCATTTGTTACCGGTATGACATTACCATAAAATATTCATGAATGAGGGACTACAAATCAATGTGTTCAGTAAATTAAATTAGCCTTTTATAAAATGTTTATATGATAAATATAATTTCATACACGGGCTAATTACTTATATCAATTTTAATATATAAACTCATTGACCATAGAAATGTTTGTATAATTCTGTAAGAGTTCCTTCCCTTGTATTGATTTTACATAATCACGCGTATGAATACGCCAGACAAGGGGTGTTCCAGATAAAGATTTCTAGTACTGCTATTTTTAGTAACTCAGCATATCTAGCACGTCTGAGAAGCAAGAAAAGAATAGCTCTTTTATTCTCTACCAAACCCTATACTGTGACCATGCTTTAGAATGGTCTTGAGAAGATTGAAAAGATTGGTCATAGTATAGGGTTTGGTTTTTGTTTTGTTTTTGGGTACACACGTTTATTAGCTCTGTACTGTTATTATCCATAAGCATTTGGAAAGGCAAACATAGGCAAAGGGAGCAGACTACTGTTATTACATTTCACCCTTTCCTCCACGAATACGCCTTTCTATGCCTTTGCAAACAGAAACAACCCAGATCAGACAGTTTCTATAGGAGCCGTCTGATCAGGGTCTGTTCTGTTTGCTTATGATATAATATAGATATGATTCTACAGTTTCTGCCATGGCTAATGATTCTTGTGTCCATATGATATTATAACAAAAAATCAATTTAATCAATATTCATAACATCATTATTTCTTACATGAATATTCATAGGGGAAAGGGTTAAGCATTTGGACAGGCAAACTTGGGCAAAGAGTGCAGACTACCCTATAACCCTGAATCTTCAGACAAGAAAACTTAGGCAAACATTGATCAAACTGCTTCTCAAGAAGAAGTCTGATCAGGATCTACATTATCAGGCCTTTTTTCTAGTGTCTACATGGGTTCGTTGAGAGGATCTATACCCAATGCAAACTAGAACTATCACTAAAGGTGATAAATACCCCCGCATGGCAGCTTTGATTGCAAATTCAAGTTTGTGACACCAACTACCCATGTAACAGTACAAAAACACAAAAATACTTAAAAGTTTGAAGGGAGATCATTTTGCAATGCCCATCGCTAAACACATGAAAATTGTGTCATGCACATCTGCTATCTATGGTTATTATACCGTATAATGGGTAATTTTTACTGCTGTAAAAGTTTACTTTTTTTGGGGTAAAAACACATGATTTGATTTTATAAGACTTTTATTTTTACGAACCTATGAAAACACGTAAAAAATTAGCTCATCAAAAGTTTACATCATCAAAAATTCACAATAGTTTGGTTAATACAAAGTCAACTGTATGTCGCAGTTTGACAAGTGTTCACACCTACCACGGTAACTGTCCAGCAAACGCATGTACCGGCTATCGCCATGGGCATCAAACAACATAATAATGTAATTGACCATGTTGTACTACATGTACACATTTATCCCAATGTTTGTTATGGTCCTGTGTTCTGCCACTGCCGCAGAAATGAAGTTGGTAAATAAAACATACGTTATGAGCGCCATAGCAGTAGGGACGAAACTGATGCAGCAATGGTACCCCGCTTTATCTGACAAATTCAGTAAGTGACTGAAACCAGCTACAATATCGTAATCAGTTAGTAACCGTGCATCTGATTGGATGTCTGTCTCATCTCCTCTCGTATGTTTTGATTTCGGCCAATAGAATCGTTTGTCAGATAATGTGTTGTTTCTTCATATTTTGTGTTGGCGCTGATAGCCTATTACACAATGCACTGAAACACCTGTACACTACATGCATAGGTATTGACAATAACACGTAGCGCTAATGTATCGGAAGAATAGGGTGACTTTGATAAGATTACCATGCTTACGGTTAAATTCAAATGCTAGATATTAGATCTTTTTATCGGAGTTGACACGGCGAAAATATATGAGGAATATTTTTACGAAAATGACTTTGGTCGTAAAAAAAAGTAAAAATTAGCAGCAGGTAAAAATAACCCGTTATACGGTATATGGAAAGTATCAATAGAATAACTTTAAAATTGAAGGAGGAGTTTGAGACACCAATCCCCATGTTTCATACCAAAATGACAAAAATTACTCAAAGTTCAAGTGGAGATAATTCTACAATGCTTACAATGCTTTTACACATGACAATTGAGTGTTGCTCATCTACTATTTATGGTTATTATGTATACTATGTAAACAATGAATAACTTTAAAACTGAAGGAGGAGTTTGTAACACCAACTCCCCATGTTACACACCAAAATGACAAAAAAACTACATGTAAGTTCAAGGGGAGATAAATCTGTAATGCCCAGCGCTTAACATATGAAAATATGTGTCCTGCACATTTGTTTACGGTTATTATGTATGGCAAGTATCAATTGAATAACTTCAAAATTGAAGGAGGAGTTTAGCGACACCAACTCCCAATGTTTCATGACAAAAAATACTCAAAGTTCAACGGGAGATGATTCTGCAATGCCAAGCACTAAACACATGATGCTCATCTACTATTCATGCTTGTTATGTATACCAAATATAAATGCAATAACTTTAAAAGTGAATGAGAAAATTGCAACACAAACTATCTATGTTCAAATGCGGACAGATGTACGGACGGACAGACCAACCGACCGACCCACCACCGGACAGGCTGATTACAGTATATCCTCTCAAACAAGTTTGCGGGCGGGGGTATAAATAGGTAACGTTTATATGGGGAATAAAAATCCCAGTAGAGGCTAAATTTTGTTTTAAATGCAACAAGAGAGCCATGATAGCCCTGATATCGCTCACCAGACAATCAGGAGAAGATTTTCTCAGTTTTCACTGTTTCTATAGAAAACTGGCCATCCCTGGGGTGGGGCTTCATTTGAACCCAGGGGCATAATTCAAATATGTTACGTAGAGGACTTCAAGATGATGCTATGTACAAAATATGAAAGCTGAGAAATTTCCAGTTTCAGGAGAAGATTTCTAAAGGTTTCATAATGTTTCTATATAAAACAAGAGGGCCAATGACGGTGTTAATTTCTCAGCAGACAATATTTCTAACAGATGACAACCCTATCACCGTTGAGCATGACTTGACTGAAATTAGCACACAGTTTGGATTCTGATCTGACGCATATGTAACTTCATAATTATGTGGTTTGTACATAAGTTAATTGCAAGATTGATATGCATTAACCTTTGCCTCCATAACAGGGCTCTAGAAATTTTCAAATCCCAACCGGTCCAGCCCGTGAACGGACATTAGCCTACTATTTCTTGATGAGTGGTCATTTGCTTCCATGTATTTTTGTGATATGCGGACATAAGCCACTTGGTAATATGTCTATGAGGGGCATTTGCCAACTTAAAAGTTTGTATATAATAATATGATAGCATAAATAATCGAAACTGACATTTGCGAAAACTAATGACATTTCAAGTTTGCATGAATGGCAGTTTTGAAGGCTTTGATAGAGAAGCAAGAAAACTAGTTTGTATTTAAAATCTTACATGATTAGTTGTTATCATTTAGCTTATGATGCATACAGTATTACTTATTTCTCATCAGATAAACGAAAGCCACAAGCCAACATTGTTTTTCTGTACACTGCAGCATATTTTTGGCAGATAACTGTAGATCTACCCAAGGAGCTCTTTAATAATGTGGAGTCTCAAAAATCTTTACCTTGAATCAAGCGGACATGTTGTTGACTTTTAGTTATGATTGTTCAAAGTAAATTGTGTTGCTGATGGATATCAAAAGAGTATTTGCACTTAAAAAACTGATTACCCGCTGCAAAGATGTGATTTCTCAGTGACCTTAATATAATTACAGTAGCTTAAATCTATGGACTGTAATGTGTTTATTAACAGGTATAAGGTAGGTAATGTTTCGGTTTGTGTTATAAGAGATGAATGTCTTATCAATATTACTAGCATGGTTGATTGGCTAGCTGAGAAGAGACCAAGTGGAACTGGACTGACTGCCCGAGGCCTCTAGCCTATAATCTCTTGACACGTTAATGATGGGGTCAAATGAAAACAGTTACTTTCAGCTGATGATTTTGATTAGAAACGTTGTCTGCTTAAGATTTTCTGACCGATTATTTTTCAGATTCTGAAATACAAACCAGTCTAAAAATGCAAAAATCGTTCCAGACCGGCAATTCTCTGTATTTCTAGAGCCCTGCTCCATAAATATGCCTATCTACGTCTCTGTAATAGTCACTTTATGAAACCATTGTGATAAATAGAGCATTTCGTCCATGGGATCAAATGTTCTATTTATCACAAGGGTTTCCAATCTACACGATTCTTAAATTTTCCTTTTCTCTAATTAATGCTCCTTTTTGGTAGATTTATTCAAAGAGGTAGGATCTAAAAATAGCCTATGAGGGAATGGGTTAAGAACAGTGTGAACAAACAGACAATAATTCTGAAGCAGACAATATTACTGTACTGCTAGAGTTAAGAACAGGAATTTGACCTCTCCAATAATTACATGACACAAATTGGCCATCTGGAGTCCTTCTAGCTAAGGGGAAACCTTTATACTGTAGAAGTCTATTTTAAAGTATAAACCATAGGGCAGGGCCAATTTTAACCCCAGAACTATGATAAGTAAATCTACACACCAAATATCTAAGCTCTGGGACATGTAGTTTTTGACAAGAACATTTTTGAAGTTTTCCGTATGCCTAATTAGTGAACCCAACACTTTGCTATGTATGTGGAAAACTGAACAACAGTCTACTAGAGAAAACTGGCCACCCTTGGGTCGGGGCCAATTTTGACCCCAGGGGCATAATTTATATAACTTTTGTAGTGGACCTGAACATGATGCTATGTACCAAATATAAAAGCTGAGAACATTACAGTTTCAGAGGAGAAGATTTTCAAAGTTTTCACCATATGTTTCTATTGAAAACTTGACACACTGGGGCGGGTCAAATTTGTCTCTAGGGGCATGATTTACATAACTTTTGTAGAGAACTGATAGGTGATGTAATGTGCCAAAGATGAAAGCTGAGAACCCTGTAGATTCAGAGGAAAAGATTTTTAAAAGTTCAAATTGTTGACGACGCACGACAAACGCCGATGGACATCAGGCGATCACAAAAGCTCACCCTGAGCACTGTGCTCTGGTGAGCTAAAAAAGTGTAAAAGTAAATTAAATTGGGACAAAAATTGCTTTCCAAATCATTGAGGTTTACGCCCGAAAATTTCCGAATTATCAAAATGCATTTTTCCCAGGAAAATGCTTGATTATAAGTTACTAATTTAAAATTATCAAAATGGCACTAAGTTGAATAACCCATGGAGTGGGGAGGTTGAGTGCTGTTTCTAATACATTGAGTATTTTTACATACCGTTTTCATTAGGACTGGAATTGATAAGACCAGGGTTTTCTTCCACAACTGTGTTCACTGCTGTGACTACACCTGTCACAGGGCTAACAATATCACTGGCTGCCTTCACACTTTCCAATGCCCCTGCTTCAACTGTAAATATAAAACAATAACGAGGGCCCTGCAGAGGATCTTTTGTTGAATATGGCATTTTTGATAAATCAAGGGCAGATAACTGGATGTGGTGATCTCATTCAACTCATAACCTATATGCGTCTTCCTCTCATAATATAAAGCATATGCTATTAATGTGAAATTATCAAGGGTGATAACTCTAGACATAATGATCTGATTCAACCCAAAAACTATAGGTGTCTTCCTCTGATGATACTAAGTATATGCCCTTAAAATTGTTGACAGAAGTTGGTAGCATTTTTGAAGAATCAAGGGCAGATAACTCTGGACATAGTAAACTGATTCAACCCAAAATCTGCAGGCATCTTCCTCTTAAGATACTAAGCATATGCCCTTAATATGAAGCCAATATGTGAATAAATGTTTGAGGTTTCGCGTCACATCAAAATTGTTAATAGAATTTTTTGAAGAATCTAGGGCAGATAACTCTGGACATTATGAACCGATTCAACCCAAAACCTATAGGCGTCTTCCTCTAATGATACTAAGCATATGCCCTTATTATGAAACCAATATGTGAATTACTGTTTGAGTTATCGTGTCATATCAAAATTGCTAACAGAATTTTTTAAAGATTCAAGGGCAGATAACTCTAGACATAGTGATCAGATTCAACCCAAAAAACTATAGGCGTCTTCCTCTGATAATACTAAGCATATGCCCTTAATATGAAACCAATATGTGAAGTACTGTTTGAGTTATCGCGTCACATCAAAATTGTTAACAGAATTTTTTTAAGTTTGAAGGGCAGATAACTCTAGACATAGTGATCAGATTCAACCCAAAAACTATAGGCATCTTCCTCTGTTGATATTAAGCAAATGCCCTTAATATGAAACCAATATGTGAATTACTGTTGAGTTATCATGTCACATCAAAATTGTTGACAGACCGACAGACAGAAAATGTGATTCCTATAGGGCTCCTGTATTTTCAATGCAGGGCGCTAACAAGAGAACCATCATGACCCTTTATCACTCACACAAATCAGTAGGCAATGTGACGTATCGTATTCAAAGCAGCATTTGTCTGATTGTTTGTTAACTATAAACAGCAGTACAGACCCTAGAACATTGGACGAGAGCCATTTGTTTTCTCTATAGCAATACAGGGCTGTAAATTAGAGGCATATCTATGTGAAATATTTGGCACAATATAAACCTTCATCAGAGTCCAAGGTTATAAAGCTTCTGAGTCCTAGATCATTCTCAAGCAAAAAGTTTTATAACCTCGGGGCCTAATCTGGGTCTACTCAGGTTGCAAAGGCATCGATAGGCATCTCTATGAAGCAAGAGGTAAATATTAAGGATTATGTTTTTGCATACCGATTGATTTTTCATCATCTAAAACGCAGCCACGTTAATCCATGATAAACTTTGCAAACAATCTGGACATTGATGGAATGCCAATTAATGCACCATAAGCAAAGCTGGGAGCATATAACATCAGGAAGAGAAAAAGTGCATGCAGCATAATTAACCCATTCGCTCATATGGACGCCTCTGTAAAGGTCACTTTTTGAAAAAAATTGGTCAAAACAGCTCTTATGGAGCAAAATGCTCTATTTATCACAATGGTTTCAAAACTACACAATTCTACAATTTTCCTTTTCCCTAGTAAATGCTCCTTTTCGGAGGTTGCTTCTAAAAACAGCCTATGAGGTAATGGGTTAACAGACACTCTTCACTACACATCTGACATAAAATATGACTTTTAGCTTGTACATGGTTCACTGTTATCAATCTTACCATCTTTCTCAAGTTCCTGCCCAATTTCTGGCATTTGTGCATATACCACGTCCCCAAGTTGATCCTTTAAAAATAAAAAGAAACAACATTAAAACTCTTAACCCATTCCCTCATATAGATGCCTTTTGACGCCTCTGTAAAAGTCACTTTCTGAAATCATTGTGATGAATAGAGCATTAGCTCCATTGGAATATTTATTGACTGAATTTTATAATGGCTTAATTATGTACACATGAATCATTTAATTGATAGAAACTGTACAGTAAGATCTATTATGATCTCATGTGGAAACAGGCAGACCTTGATCAGACGGCTCCTATAGGAGCGGTCTGATCTGTGGCTACTCTGTTTGCGAAATGTTTGCAGGAAGGAAAGGTTAATGTTTATTCAATAAGTGTTCGGTACTTATCATAAATATTAGGATTCCAAATCTACCCTCTCAGCCAGTTTATTGACCATTTTCCTGTTCAAATCATGACATCATGAATATTTATTAGCTGAAGTTTATATGCTTTGACAAAAACTGTAGAATCAAATCTTGTCCTGTAAAAAGTAAACAGAGCAGACCCTGATCAGATTACTCCTATAAAAGCCATCTGATCTAGGTCTACTCTGTTTGGAAAGGCAAAAAAAAGCATTTGTATGAAGGAATGAGTTAAATTAGACTAGACACAAAAAATAATGTAAAGATAGGTGCATGCTATAAATGCAATTTTGCTGACTTAAATATTGAGCTGACTGCAAAATTGGGCATGAAAGCATAAACTGGCCTGGTATCACATCACCAATAACATCTGTTCAACACCTCTAGTCACAATACTTTTATTAACCCTTTCCCTCATATAAACACGTTTTCACGCATTTGCAAACAGAGTAGACCCAGATCAGATGGCTCCTATAGGAGCTGTCTGATCAGGGTCTGCTCTGTTTGCTTTTCACATCATATTGGTCCGATTCTACAGATTTTATCAAAGCAAAATATTTCCTTGAAAAGTTAACATTATAAACATTGAGTTTATAAATATTCATGTTGTCATTATTTCTTACATGACTATTATTGAATAGGGAAGGGTTAACCCATTACCTCATAGGTTATTTTTAGATACAACCTTTTTGAATAAATTTACCGAAAAGGAGCATTAACTAGAGAAAATGAAACTTTTAGAATTTTGTAGTTTGAAACCATTGTGATAAATAGAGCATTTGCTCCTATAGGAGCAAATGCTCTATTAATCACAATGGTTTCACAAAGTCACTTTTACAGAGTTGTCAAAAGTCGTCAATATGAGGGAAAGGGTTAAGCTACAAGCCTGATGCTGGATTACATTTTGTTGTGAGTCGCACACTCATAACTTATATTGAATACAGATGCCAAATAACATTAAATTCCATGTAAAATTTCACACAAATACCTACAGACCAATTTGTATGCTCGCATGCATGTAAATGCAACTGCCTTTATCACAAGTCATACATCTATGTTGAACTGAGCCACTTCAAGCCAGTCGACAAAAAATCTGAATGATTTACTTTGAACACTAACCCTTTCAGTGCATGGAACAAGGCACTAATGTCCTTTTGCAAACACTGTCTTAGAGAAGGCCCCCTCATACTGGTCTACACTGTTTGTCATGTTACACTTTTCTTTTTGTAAAAATCCCAGAATCTTCATAGTGAGCTTGACTTGTTTGAATTTTGGAAAAGACCATTTGTAAATTCAGCGTTGAAGGGTTAAAGAAATTGACTCTTTGCATGTTAAGTAATTCTTGTCTGCAGAACTTGTCATATGCAAATACAAATGTATTCTGAAACTTATTCTTGTTTCTTTTCAAAAATGCAATTTGACTGTGTCATATTGTCAAAAAGTTTGAACCCTGATGAGAAACTGGGTCCATGCTTATAAAGCTTTTTAGTTGAGTCTGAGTTCGTTCTCAAACTTTTGATTGGTCAGATTTGAGTTCTCAAGCTTTTGATTGGTCAGATTTTAACCTTGGCTCAAATCTGACCAATCAAAAACTTGAGAAGGAACTCAGACTCAACTAAAAGTTTAATAACCATGGACCCAGGTAACTCCGCACCTCATCATTTGTGAAATTTCATTTATAGTTCCAACTTTTACAGCAAGCTATGGAGTAGTTGGGAAGGGTTTGAATCCAGCTGAGATACACTGTAACCTATCATGGATAGAAAAATAGTTCATTTTCAATTAATTTCACATGAACACAGGTATTTGTGGCAATCATCGTATACTGTAGGATCATGTATACCAGGGTCCGAATTTAAACTGGCATACTGGCAAAATGCAAGTAAAATTTCAAAATTGCAAGTACCAAAATTTGGTACTTGCAATTTTTTGCCAGTGCAACTTTTAAGAAAAGGATTATAAATAATGCATAGTGATATTGAAAATGCGAGTTGAAATTTGATTTTGCCAGTTTATTTTTTTGCAACTGGCAAAATAATGCCAGTAAGTTTTTAGCCTAAATTCGGACCCTGTATACATAAACTAGAACTATCAATAAAGGTGATGAATACCCTCGCACAGCAGCCCTGAATGCAAATCCAAGTTTGTGACACCGACTACCCATGTAACAGGACAAAATGACAAAAATACTCAATGTTCAAGGAGATAATTCTATAATATCCAGCAGTAAATACAACAATTTCCTAAGTTTCATGCCAAAATGACAAAAATACTTAAAGTTCAAGTGGAGATAATAAGCAGTGCGCTAAACACGTGAAAATACGTTTTGCACATCTACCATTCATGGTTATTATGTACATGTATACTAAATATAAACTGAATAACTCAGGGGAGATAATTCTGCAATGCTCAACGCCAAACACATGAAAATTGTGTCTTGCTCATCTGCCATTCGTGGTGATTATTCATACCAAATATAAATTCAGTAACTTTAAAACTGGAAGAGGAGTTCGCAACTCCAACTTCCCATGTTCAAATGTGGACGGACCGCCTGACCAACCGACCACCCAACCATCGGACAGGCTGATTCAAGTAAACAGTGTTTGCAGGGGTATAATAATTTCATAAGCAAATAGAACATACCCTGATTATACAGCTCCTATAGGAGCTGTCTGACCTATAGGTCTGCCCAAATTGCAATGGCATAGAAAGGCCTATTTATGCTGCCAGGCATAATTCTTTGTGCATTAAGTTACTGTTGTCTGCTAAAAATATTATGTCTGCTAATATTTCATATCAATTTCAGGGTATACAATCAATGTGTCCAACAATTTGGATCCTATCTGCTTGTATTCATTAGTATTCATAAATTCGCTGCTAGCATGCAAAAAAATTAAACACAACATTCAAGGGCCTCTTGTCCTACAATTTTACAGTGAACATTAGCCTTTGAGTGCAGGAAACAGGATTACTGACATTGAAAAGAGTGTAGACCCTAAGAGGGCTCCTAGAGGAGCCCTAAGATCAGGGTCTGCACTGTTTATCACAAGATACTCTCCCAAAATACCTTTCATACTAAATGGACTCTAATATTGGGTAATAATAGACTAATCCACTTTGGCAATTTAGCATACAAAGTGTTACATGATGAAATCTTGATAACTGGTGCAAGCTGCAGTTTGCCTATGCTTATACAGTGCTCCCTCTCTACAATGACACCCTTTGGGATACGAAGATTGTATGTGTTGTTCAGAGGGAGTTATTAAATGGAGGGAAAATAAAACATAATTAGCTTGTTTGCAGATCCCCAGATAAGGTGTATTTAGAGAACTAAAACCGTTATGCCTCTATCAAACCCTATGTTGTGACCACTCTTTAGAATTGTCACAAAGTGACGATTCTAAAGAGTGGTCACAACATAGGGTTTGATGGAGGCATAAAGAAAATATGATGGAAAAAAGTTTGTTTCTGAAGCCTTGTTGTTTCAGAAACAGTGACATATGTTGTTGTAAGGAGGGAATCGTTATAGAGAGGGCAGTTGTAGGGAGGGAGCACTGTATAGGCACTTGAAGGAGATGGAACAGTATTGCACTAGTCCCTCAAATTGCTAGCTTTGTGGAATGTCTAGATCTGATATTAAATATATACACAAGCAAGCAGAACTAATAGCTATCATTAACACATGTGTGCATGACTTGAGGCCTTTCATAAAACAACTGATGGAAAAAAGCTGATTGATGTTCAACAGAACTCGGCAAATTTCTGATCAGTACTGAGTACTATTACTTACTGCAAAATCTTTCTATGCGCAGTGGACACTAAAAGAAAGGCAAACAGCTATTGTTTTAGCCTTTTCCTGTTCAATATTCATCTAATAAAGAATGACATCATGAATATTTACTAGCTGAAGTTTTAAAATGTAAACTTTTCAAGGAATTGTTCTGATTTGACAAGAAAGTCTGTAGAATCAGATCTATATCATGTCAAAAGTAAACAGAGCAGACCGACTGATCTGGGTCTACTCTGTTTGCTAATGAATGAAAAGATGTTTATATGAAGAAAAGGGTTAACGCTTTGAATGCTGAATATTCTGAGTGGAATGACCTGATGAAGAATCATGTTCCAGAAACTATTGAATCAAATATACACATGTATAATACTATCCCATTTATACACTAACAGGACAAACCATGGTCAGACGACTGCTAGTGGAGTTTCTCCTCTTCTTCTACTCTATTTGCAAATGCATAGAAAGGCGTCCCTAACAGGTAAAGGGTTACAGCGGGTTTATAGCATATGTGTATACTAAATGTTTTATTGATTCTTGAAATGTTGCAAATCTTCCAGAATACTGCAGCTAAATGCTGCATACAATTGAACAAATTGCCCACTAGTGACGCATTTTTGCACCTCTTTAAAATTCACATTGTGAAACCATTGTGATAAATAGAGCATTTGCTCCATAGGAGCAAATGCTCTATTTATCACAAAGGTTTCAAGACTACACAATTCTAAAAC
The DNA here is from genome assembly GCA_963576725.1 of Azorinus chamasolen. Taxonomy (NCBI): domain Eukaryota; kingdom Metazoa; phylum Mollusca; class Bivalvia; order Cardiida; family Solecurtidae; genus Azorinus; species Azorinus chamasolen. The sequence continues at coordinate 75,103,965 of OY755238.1, read as the reverse complement.
TCAGCTTTTCTATAATTAATGCTCCTTTTCGGTAGATTTATTCAAAGAGGTTGGGTCTAAAAATAGCATAGGAGAGAATGAGTTAAGTGATCAGCAAATGGCTGTCTACTATACAACTCTCATAGCAGACTTTTCTTATATTTCTCTAAACCTATTTGCTAATATTGACGTTTTTTGATGCCTACGTAAAAGTAAGTTGTTTAAACCATTTTAGTAAATAAAGCATTTGCTCCTGTGATCGGAAGCAAATGCTCTATTTAATAATCACAATGATTTCAAAACTACTCAATTCAAAAATTTCCCTTTTCTCTAGTAAATGCTTATTTTTGGTAATTCTATACAAAGAGTTTTGAAAGAATGGGTTAAAAAATACAGTCACAGTGTCATATATTTTGTATCCTGATGAGAAACACTTCCTGCCATGGCCAAAAGTGCCTAGCTCCATATGCCCTAAAAAAAATTTCAGCAACTTAACCCATTCCCGCATATTGACGCCTTTTGACGCTTCTGTAAACGTCACTTTGTAAAACCATTGTGATAAATAGAGCAATTGCTCCACAGGAGCAAATGCTCTATTTATCACAATGGTTTCAAAACTACACAATTCTGAAAAATTCCTTTTCTCTAGTTAATGCTCCTTTTTGGTAGATTTAATCAAGGAGGTTTGATCTAATAATAGCCTATGCGGGATTGGGTTAATATTCATGATGAGACTGATGTCATTATTTACATGATGTTCTTGGAGGAAAAGGGATAAAAAAGTTTGCTTAGAATAAATACCTGGTAGGGGAGATACCTTTATTTCATACCTGAGTATAGTCACTATAATACCAACAGTACATAATATACCAGGTAGGAGAGATTATACCTTTATTACATACCTAAGTGTAGTCAGTAATACCAACAGTACAAATAGCTGGCAGGAGAGGCACAATTACTACATACCTGAGTGTAGTGAGTAACTAGAACTATCACTAAAGGTGATTGATACCCCCACCACCACCTTGTCAAAAGATCCAATGACTTCAATACAAAAGGCAATAGCTCAATAACCCTTTCATCCACACTTGTGGAAAGAAATTTAAGTCCAGTCAAGGAATGACTCACATCAAAATTATGTCACACACATCTACACATCATTATAAATGCAATTGCAAAATTTGAGGTTCAATGGTGAAGAAATGTAGTAGTAGTACAGTTATGCTCTGGACAAAAAATACTTATGAAAAGTAACAAGGGAGTTAAAATCCTTGTTGACTGCACACCCTCTTATCAAGTTTGAAGACAATATCATAAACAGGTTTCAAAGAAATAGCATATCCCAAAAATATGTCCCAATCAAGAGACAAAATATGAAGTTAAAAAGGGGCAAGGTTCTGTCAAATAGTTGTGCAAGAGTTATGAAACATGGAGAAGATTGTCCCCACATAACACTTATAATATGTATTGAGTTTGAAGGTGGTATCATAAATAGCTTTCAAGAAAAAAGCAAATGTCCCGGGAAAAACTTGAGTGATGGACGGATGGACGAAAAAGGTGATTCCTATATAGTCCCCACCACAGGTGTTGGGGGTATACATTGTAATAACAACAGTACACATATATCTGGTAGGAGAGACACCTTTATTAGTAATTACATACCCGAGTATAGTCACTATAATACCAACAGTACATATACCAGGTAGGAGAGATTATACCTTTATTACAAAACAGAGTGTAGTCAGTAATAGCAACAGCCAACAGTACAAATATCTGGCAGGAGAGACTCTTTTATTACATACCTGAGTGTAGTCAGTAACACCAACAGTACACATATCTGGCAGGAGAGACACCTTTATTTACATACCTGAGTGTTGTGAGTAATACCACAGTACAAATGCCAGATAGGAAAGAAACCTGAATTACATACCTGAGCATAGTCAGTAATAGCAACAGTCAACAGTACAAATACCTGGTAGGAGAGGCACCTTTAGTACAAGCATGTACCTGAGTGTAGTCAGTAACACCAACAGTACAAATACCTGGTAGGAGAGGTACCTTTATTACATACCTGAGTGTAGTCAGTAACACCAACAGTACAAATATCTGGTAGGAGAGGTACCTTTATTACATATCTGAGTGTTGTGAGTAATACCAACAGTACAAATGCCAGGTAGGAAAGATACCTGAATTACATACCTAAGCATATAAAGTCAATTATACCAACAGTACAAATACCATATAGGAAAGCTACCTTTTATTACATACCAGAGTGTATTCAGTAATAGCAACAGAACAAATTCCTCATAGGAGATACACCTTTATTACATACCTGGGTGTAGTCATTCACACCAACAGTACAAATTTCTGGTTTGGTTTGGTTTTTATGGAGTTTTATATCGTTTTAACAAATACCTGGTAACGTGGGAGAGCTAACTTTATTACAAACCTGAGCATAGTCAGTAATACTAACAGAACAGTACAAATACCTGAAAGGAGAGATAAATTTATTACATACCTGAGCATAGTCAGTAATACCAACGGTACCTTCACTGGATCCTTCAGGAACATCTATCCATTCATGCTGGTCTGAAAAATATTTCTCTGGAAAAAAAAATGGAAAAGCATTCAATACATAGTATTACAGTCTTCACGTATAATGTCGTCATGAAAATGAAGTTATTTTGTAGAAGTGTATTCCATGTTTACTGTCAACAAACAATGACAAACGCAAGCAATTATGAATGCATCCTTCTTAACCCTTTCCCTCATATAAATGTGTTTTCACACATTTTCAAACAGAGTTAACCCAGATCAGATGGCTGCTATAGGAGTCGTCTGATCAGGGTCTGCTCTGTTTGCTAATGGGATTTGATAGATCTGCTTCTGTAGTTTCTAAAATGGCTACAATATCCTACCTTCCAATTATTTCATTGTAACTATTTTGTCCATGAATGTTCAGTAGGTATTGAAATTTGGAATAAACATAGAACAGGAAATGGGTTAAATGTAAAACAAGACCAGAATTATGTCCATAGGATACCTGTACATCACTTTCAGTCTACATTAACCCTTTCCCCCATATAAACGTGTTTTCACACATCTGCAAACAGAGTAGACCCAGACCAGATGGAGCCGTCTGATAAGCGTCTGCTCTGTTTGCTAACGGAATTTGATAGATCTGTTTCTATACTTTCTAAAATGGCTACAATGTTCCACATTCACCATTTCTTTATGACTATTTTGTCTGTGACTATTTGATAGGTATTGAAATTTGAAATAATCATGGAACAGGGAAAGGGTTAACCTTTTACCTGATAGAGATGTCTTTTCACACCTTTGCAAACACAGTAGACACTGAATCTAGACAGATCCTGTAGGAGCTGTCTTATCAGGGTCTGCTCTCAGGGGACGCCTAATACTTTCCTTCATATAAACATGTTTTTACGCATTTGCCAACAGAGTATACTGTTAAATCAGATGGCTCCTATAGTTTTATTACCGTAGGGCCAGGTAATATAACGTAAAGATATATAAATAGACAACAAAACAACTCATCCTTCTCTCAGTCTGTAAGAAGAAAACTACCAGTTTAAGGATTTCTTTTGTTCCCCTTTATGGTCAAAGTGTAACTCAATTAGAAAAGCTCAAGCTTTTGCTGTTTCAAGGTCCAAATTGGCAATTAAGCTGGTACAAACTCCAATGCTGAGTATACTTTACTACTTATTTGGGCTGCACCAGAAGAAGTTCTGATACAATACGTAACAGGTCATGAGTAGAGGAAGAAAAATATTGAAAAAAAAATCAAAAAAAATCTTTAACCCTTTCCCTCATATAAATGTGTTCTCACGCATTTGTAAACAGAGTAGACCCATATCAGATGGCTCCTAGAGGAGCCATCTGATCAGGGTCTGCTCTATTTGCTAATAGAATTTGATAGATCTGGTTTAGTTTCCAAAATGGCTACATAATCCATCCTTCCTTATTTCATTATAACTACATGTATTTTGCCTATGAATATTCAGTAGGTATTGAAATTTTGAATAAACATAGAACAGGAAAGGGGTTAACAAATCAATTATACAAGGTCAAACTGCTTTGATTCGTTATGTATCTGCCTGTTTTTGGCCACTCAGTCGCCTTTTACAAACTTTTAGTTTTACTAAAGTAACAGTTTATTGATTGCTTAGTTACAAACACGAGAAAATACAAAATGAAAGCAATGTAGAAAGCTCATAAGGAAGCTTTCTGCATTATTTTCAGTCTGTAATAAACTATCAGCTGTATTGTGAAAACCCTGTATTTCTTGTTTCTTTCTAATGGATATTCTATATGGTAGACCAGGTAAGGGGCATTTATTAGAATGGTCTCTTAGTTATCTGAACCAAATCATGAAATCAGCTTGTGACTTACCGTATTCTCACTAATAAAACAACTAAAACCCTGTATAATAATACACAAACCCCTAAAGTGAAAGTGTGACAACTACCACAACATGCAGTGCATAATTTACTTTCAAAGATAAGATCTTTCAAACACTTTCAGGTTGGCTGGTTGAAACTGATGGAAGTTTAAGATAACAGTTCACAGTATAATTGCAATGATCAGAAGGTCTGTCCTCCATGAATACCAGGTTTCATCCTTGGTATTTTTCTGGTCCTAGTACAATATCCATTCAGAGCGATAGATAAGGTGTATATTCAAATACTAAAATGATTTCTCCACGAAACCCTATGCTGTGACTGAGGTACTGATAACTGATAAGATGTGCTCATTTAAACTTTTACAAGAATAGCTCCTTCATTTCATCAAACTCTATACAGTGAACACTCTTTAGAATCATCTAAAAGAGTGCTGCGTCACAGTATAGGGGTTGGTGGAGAAATGAGGATTTTAGTATGTAGTAAATGTTTTAATTTATGTCTCTTATCTGAGTGAGTGAGTTGGGTTTTACGTCCGACCAACAGTATTTCAGTTATTTGCAGACGGCACCCGCATGAGACAAGTTATAGTGCTGCCTCACTGGAATACCCCTGCCGCAGGTACATGGCAAGGGCACCCCACCCAGTCACATTATCCTGACACCGGGCCGACCAGTCCTAGAACTACACCTTTAATGTCGAGCGTAGACAAGGGAGCTACTAGTACCAACTTTTAACGACTTTTGGTCTGTCGCGGCCGGGGATCGAACCCACGACCTTCCGTACCGCAGGCGGACGCTCTACCACTGAGCCACGCGGCCGGTCGTCTCTTATCTGAATCTCTGTCCATTTCTCATTACTTTACATCAAACAAACTCAAGGTTTGTCAAGCAATAATTACAGCATATAAAGTCCCTTTGATTATACAGCTTTATTAAATTGACTGCTGAATATGAGATTTGTGTTATTGCCTATCAAGATCAATCTGCAAACCTTTACAACAGGCCCCAGCTGTGAGGAGTTACTTTTACAAGACATACATATACCAATTAATGACAAGCTGTGAAATAACCCATATATATTATGATGTCACAGTAATGCTTGGCATATCATGACATGGATAAATCTAATACAATACATTACAAGCGAGGTTTTACGCAAGCGTCAAAACATGACTGTAATCTATAAATTAAAAGCAGAAATGGGGTAATATTTTAATGAGCCATGGTGCATAATATCTGTGTATGACACCAATAATACACATTACGTCACAGATCAATGTTATTCATTTGCTTAAAAAAAAAACGACGTAGAAACCATTATCACATTAAGTGATGTTTACAAGTAAAAATTAATTTATGATAAATCACAAAGCTTCTAGCACCATACGAAATTCACCACAAATTCCATCAAACACTCCACATAACTTACTGCTAAATAGGCATACAAACTCCCATACTTACAGTCTACATGAAATTATTCGAATAGGTCGACTCAATGCCCATTAACTTTTTCACTTATATAATATTGTCCCCAAATTAAGAACAGGTTAGTATAAGATATACATTTAAGATTACATGCACAATGGTGAAATATGCAAAACGGTCAACAAAACCGTGAGTAACAAGAGGGCCAGAATGGCCCTGAAGCGCTCACCAGACAATCAGAGGAGAAGATTTTCAAAGTTTTCACTATATGTTTCTATAGAAAACTAGCCGGCGCTGGGGCGGGCCAATTTTGACCCCAGGGGCATAATTTATATAACTTTTGTAGAGGACTTGAACATGATGCTATGAGCCAAATATGAAAGCTGAGAACCTTTCAGTTTCAGGAGAAGATTTTCAAAGTTTTCTCTATATGTTTCTACTGAAAACTACCCACCCCTGGAGCGGGGCCAATTTTGACCCCAGGGCCATAATTCATATAACTTTTATAGAGGACCTATACATGATGCTATGCGCAAAATATGAAAGCTGAGAACTTTCCAGATTCAGAGAAGAAGATTTTCAAAGTTTTCACTACTTGTTTCCATTGAAAACTGCCCACCCCTGGGGCGGGACAATTTTGACCCCAGGGCCATAATTAATATAACTTTTGTAGAAGACCTGAACATGATGCTCTGTGCCAAATATGAAAGCTGAGCGCCTTCCAGTTTCAGAGGAGAAGATTTTGAAAGATTTCACTATTTGTTTCCATTGAAAACTGCCCACCCCTGGGGCGGGGACAATTTTGACCCCAGGGCCATAATTAATATAACTTTTGTAGAAGACCTGAACATGATGCTCTGTGCCAAATATGAAAGCGGAGTGCCTTCCAGATTCAGAGGAGAAGATTTTCAAAGATTTCACTATTTGTTTCTATTGAAAACTGCCCACCCCTCGGGCGGGGCCAATTTTAACCCCAGGGCCATAATTTATATAACTTTTGTAGAGGACCTAAACATGATGCTATGTGCCAAATATGAAAGATGAGAGCCTTCCAGTCTCAGAGAAGAAGATTTTCAAAGATTTCACTATTTGTTTCCTTTGAAAACTGCCCACCCCTGGGGCGGGGCCAATTTTACCCCCAGAGCCATAATTTATATAACTTTTGTAGAGGACCTGAACATGATGCTATGTGCCAAATATGAAAGCTGAGAACCTTCCAGTTTCAGAGGAGAAGATTTTCAAAGTTTTCAATATATGTTTCTATTGAAAACTTCCCACCCCTGGGGCGGTGCCAATTTTGACCCCAGGGCCATAATTAATATAACTTTTGTAGAGGACCTGAACATGATGCTCTGTGCCAAATATGAAAGATGAGAGCCTTTCAGTTTCAGAGAAGATTTTCAAAGATTTCACTATTTGTTTCTATTGAAAACTGCCCACCCCTGGGGCGGGGCCAATTTTGACCCAAGGGTCATAATTTATATAACTTTTGTAGAGGACCTAAACATGATGCTATGTGCCAAATATGAAAGCTGAGAACCTTCTGGTTTCAGAGAAGAAGATTTTCAAAGGTTTACTATATGTTTCTATTGAAAACTTCCCACCTCTAGGGCGGGGCCAATTTTGAACCCAGGGGCATTATTTATATAACTTCTGTAGAGGACCTATAGATGATGCTATGTACCAAAGATGAAAGCTGAGAACACTGTAGATTCAGAGGAGAAGATTTTTAAAGGTTCAAATTGTTGACGCGGGACGACGGACGACGCACACCGCACGACGACGGACGACGGACATCAGGCGATCACAAAAGCTCACCCTGAGCACTTTGTGCTCTGGTGAGCTAATAAAAAGTCTAAGCTAAATAACTTTACCAAAGCCAAAATGCAAACAAAGGACTTATATTTTTATGTTACTGTACAAAATGGTTTTAAAGCAAAAGCACGTAAACTAAGGGTGCTAAGAAAAAATGAGAGAAAAACAAGAGTACCGCATACGGTACATAATACGCCCACTTGCAAACTTTCTCTGATTCAACATGCCTTATAAGTGTTGAAATTTTCTAATCTGTGCTTCAGATCTTGATTTCCATATTAAGGTGATACTATTTTTTAAAAAAATGAAGTGAATATCTTATTAAATAAAACAGTTACAGCTAATCCTCATTTTTGCAGATTTTTGTAAAGTGCAACGGCCATAACTCTGTAAAGACAAACTGAATGAACCACAAAATAAACTCAGCTTCAAATTTTGTTGCTTAAAACATTTGTGTTAAGTTTCATTTATATCATTTTAATAGTTTTCCCAGAAAACAACAGACAAACTAAAAGTTGACCGACAAACAAAGCAACGAACACACAAAGTTTAAGGACCATAACTTTAGAATAAAATGACATATCAAGACCCCCGCAATATATGTGAAAATTCACATTAAGGTTTAACCATATAAAAAAATTGAAGTAAATATCATTTCAAATGAAAAAGTTATGGCCATCCTCATATTTGCATAGATTTGCATTATTTTTTTAAGTGCAAGGGCCATAACTCCGAAACAACAAATCAAATGATCCTCAGAATCGAATTAGCTTCAGGTCTTGATGCATTAAACATGTTTATGAAGTTTCATTAATATCTGTCAAACAGTTTTGCCAGAAAACAGCGGACAAACTATATGCATATATTTGCATTATTTTTTAAGTAAAAGGGCCATAACTCCGAAACGACAAATCAAATAAACCTCAAAATCGACTCAGCATCAGATCTTGATGCATTAAACATTTTTGTGAAGTTTCATCAATATCTCTCAAATAGTTTTCCCAGAAAACAGCGGACAAATTATTTGCATGTATTTGCATTATTTTTTAAGGACAAGGGCCATAACTCTGAAACGAAAAATCAAATGATCCTCAGAATCAATTCAGTTTCAGATCTTGATGCATTAAACATTTGTGTGAAGTTTCATTAATATCTGTCAAATAGTTTTCCCAGAAAACAGCGGACAAACTATTTGCATATTTTTTAGGACAAGGGCCATAACTCTGAAACAACAAATCAAATGAACCTCAGAATCAACTCAGCTTCAGATCTTGATGCATTAAACATTTGTGTTAAGTTTCATTAATATCTGTCAAATAGTTTTCCCAGAAAATAGCGGACAAACACAATGTTGACGGACGAACGGACGAACGAATGGACGGACGGACGGACGGACAGGGCCACGACAATATACGACCACCTATATTAGGTGGGCGTATAAAAATGGGCTTCCACCAAGGATCGAACCCACAAACTCAAATTTCCTAATCCATCGCTATAACCCTTAGACCACGCTGATGGCTATGATTGAAAAGGTGATTTTAATCAGTTATACCTAATTCATTAGCATTCACTGAAATTGGGTCATGGCAGAAAAGAAAGAAATAACCCAGACAAAAATATGTGCCCCCACTAGGAAAAATATATGAATCAAAATAAATAAAATAAATAGACATGTATAAATAAAAACTAGTCTCACAGTAAACCATGGTTATTAAAAAGATTGGCTTTTACAGAAACACAGTAACGCAGTAAATCATGGTCAATACTCAAACCTCTATAAGGGTTGGGCTGCCTTCACAGCCCAAATGACACATAAACTGTGTGTCAGTGTAAATGTGTCAAGAGTTTTTTGATACATTTGACATTTTAAAAAATGTTGTTCAGGAAACAAGAAGAATTCCTCTGCATTTCAGCTGTGCCAGAATTTTTTCATGCTGGTCTTACTGAACATGCCAGTGTTTTAGTACTGATCCAAGGGATCCTACCACAGAACACTGTAATGGCGAGTTACATGAAACAGTTGCTGTTTCAATTCTATAGAAGTTATACTTGAAAATATTTTAATTTACGTATCTTATCTAGAGCTCTGTTTGATGAGTTTGATAAATTGTGTGAATTGCATGCTAAGTAATTTATTTGTATGCATTAACTGTCATCTGCTTCAATGCTTAAAAAAACAAAAACAAAAAAACACACGAAAAAACTTCTTTCATTTCTTTACAAAAATAGGGTTAAAGTGTCAAACAGTTTGGATCCTAATGAGACGCCTTATTATGCAGTGTCTCATCTGCATCCAAACTGTTTGCATAGGTAATCATGGTTTTGCCCCTAGCGTGCAGTTAACAATAGGGCCATGATGGCCCTGATATCGCTCACTAGACAATCAGAGAAGAAGATTTTCAAAAGTTTCACTATGTTTCTATAGAAAACTGGTCACCCCTTGGGCGGGGCTTCATTTGAACTCAGGGGCATAATTCATATATATGTTTTGTAGAGGACTTCAAGATGATGCTATGTGCCAAATATGAAAGCTGAGAAACTTCCAGTTTCAGGAGAAGATTTCTAAAGGTATCACAATATGTTTCTATATAAAACAAGAGGGCCATTGACAGTGTTAATTTTTCAGCAGACAACATTTCTAACAGATGACAGAAACTCAGTGTTAACCCTATCACTGCTGAGCATGACTTGACTGAAATTAGCACACAGTTTGGATTCTGATCCGACGCATATGTAACTTCATATGTGGTTTGTACAAGAGAGTTATTTGTAAGATTGATATGTATTAAAAACAGTGTGAACAAACAGACAATAATTCTGAAGCAGACAACATTACAGCACTGCTAGAGTATAGAACAGTTGAACTTGACCTCTCCAATAAACTAACTGGCTAGCTGGAATCCTTCTTATGGATAAGGGGAAACCTTTATACTGTAGAAGTCTGTTTTAAAGTATAACCCACAGGGCAGTGCCAATTTTAACCTAAGAACTATATTAACAAAATTCATAAAGGTATACTTTGTAAATCTATACATCAAATATCTAAGCTCTGGGACATGTAGCTTTTGGCAAGAAGATTTTTTCCCACCCTATGACTAGCTAGTGAACCCAGTAGTCGGCTACAGAAAACGGAACAACAGTCTGCTTCAGAAAACTGGCCACCCCTGGGGCAGGGTCAATTTTGACCAAAGGGGCATAATTTATACAACTTTTGTAGAGGACCTGAACATGATGCTATGTGCCAAATATGAAATCTGAGAACCTTCCAGTTTCAGAGTAGAAGATGTTTGAAGTTGTCACTATATGTTTCTATTGAAAACTGACCACCCCTGGGGCGGGGCCAATTTTGACCCTTGGGGCATAATTTATCTACAAAAGTTATATAAATTATCCCCTTGGGCCGGGCCAATTTTGACCACAGGGGCATAATTTATATAACTTTTGTAGAGGACCTACAGATGATGCTATGTACCAAAGATGAAAGCTGAGAACCCTGTAGATTCAGAGGAGAAGATTTTTAAAGGTTCAAATTGTTGACGCCAGACGACGGACGACGCACCCCGACAGACATCAGGCGATCACAAAAGCTCACCCTGAGCACAAAAGTACTCTGGTGAGCAAAAAAGCGGTTGCAATATATGGGTTGCAGACTAGCGACGAGACAGTAAGACAAAAGAATAATATATTGTCGACGCACCTACTCTCGAGTGAGTGAGTTGGGTTTTACCTACTCTCGAACCCCACCTGCTTTCGAAACTTTCAAAGTTTTTTGCTTTTTGTGCATGCGCAAGTGCTCACTACGTCATCAATTCTCATGACTACCAATGATTTGTTTGTAAACAACATGTTTAAAGCTTTAAAAATGAATCATGCGTCAAAAACAGGTAATCCTTCAACTTTGCCAAACATTAACCCTTTCCCTCATATTAACGTGTTTTCACGTATTTGCAAACAGAGAAGACCCAGATCAGACGGCTCCTAGAGGAGCTGTCTGATCAGGGTCTTCTCTGTTTGCTAATGGAATTTGGAAGATCTATATGTTTATTTACTTTCTAAAATGTCTACAATGTTCCACCTTGTATATTTCGTTATAACTATTTTGTCCATGAATATTCAGTAGATATTGAAATTTGGACAAAATATAGATCAGGGAAAGGGTTAAGAGGTTTGAAAGACGTGGTAAGGCCACGCTAGCACATAGCATACCACATATTTGTGTTCGATAAAACAAGCATACAGACTAGTGGCAAAGATATCTACAAAACGTATTGCAACCGGTGTCGTCACTGAATGCATGGTGGTTAACCCTTTCCCTCATACATACGTGTTATCATGCATTTGCAAACAGAGTAGACCTATATAGGAGACGGGATCAGGGTCTGCTCTAGTTCACATTTGTGAACTCTAAATAGTGATATCGAGCTACTTTCGATTTTAACGATATCCCGGCAGAGCACACAGGCATTAAGACTGATTTAGGTTAGGACACAGCTAATGAATCCTGTCGGGTTAGATTTTCTTCCAAAATACGACATAATTCATAAATAAAGACATGCAGTAGTATAAATATGTATTAAATGTATGTACCTGACAAGAGAACTTCCGAAGAGAGTTATTTTATGGTTGCCTTTAATCCACTTAATCCGTTTCCTTGTAGCGCTTACAGTAACCTCTATATTGGACTTGTGCAGGGCTGTACCCAGAAATTTCTGTTGTGTGTGTGTGTGTGTGTGTTTGGGGGGGGGGGGGGGAGTTGGGGAGGGTACGGAAGGGCTGTCCCCTCCCGGTAGCCGAAAAAATTTGGTATGCCGCATTGAATGATGCAATTTCCTGCTATCTGGATCACTCTATCAATATATAATTTTATGTTATAATACAGGAAATCGGCTCCTTTACAACTGGGTTTCAGTGTATAGACTTGATGAATGATCCCCAAATGTATGGACTTCATACAAATTATCCTAACACAAAAGTTGTTAGCTATTGACAGACAGACAGACGGACATATGATCATGACTTTTTTCCATTGACAGACAGACGTGATCTTGGTTAAAGTTTTTTGCCATTGACAGACAGACATGTGATTTTTGCCATTGACAGACAGGCAGACAGACATATGATCATGATTAAAGTTTTGCCTTTGACAAACAGACAGACATTTGATCATATTTACATTCGCCCTGCAACGTCCTTATATAACCTTATTCTAAAAAGAAAGTTGCATTTTCCAATGAACGTTCATTTCATTACCGGATCCGTTGAAATATAAGAAATACAATGGAATATAAATATAAGAAATGAATGACGTGCTCCCGGTGTTCATGAGGTTATGCAACGCATAGCTTTACGAGCAAAGATTCACGTGAAGCCCTTCGGGCTTCACTAACTTTGCTCGTAAAGCTATGCGTTGCATAACCCCATGAACACCGGAAGCACATCATTCATTTCTTAAATGATTAAAGTTTTTTCCCATGGACAGACTCGGCATTATTCATCTCAGAACTAACATCTGCTTATGTCTTTATTTAAGGACATGCATGTTGATCTACCAAGATTGGCAAGAACACAATTATAAGTAATAATTAAGGAAACAGTTTTTTTGAAAAATCATCTCAATTTATTTATTTAAATAAGAAACATAAGTACATGTATATCAGTTGTCTATAAAAATATATTTACTTTTAAAAGAATATGACCATTCTTTCATTCATTGATCACAATGAAAATCCTTTTGATTTTCAAAATTAATTGATTTTATACAAAATGGCTAAAAACTATTATTTTCAAGATTGGCTAAAGGAAGAAAAAAAGATTTTCTGTAAGTATAAATAACTGATATGCAAATACATAGATTTTTTATTTCGGCAAGTTGTGTGTATACTTACATCACATGACAACAACAGTGTGGGTTGCTGTGTGGATTTATGAGCATATCTGAGGTCAGTTGTTGTTTGAATGACGTAAGTGCCACAAAAGTGCAGATTTACATTGAAAATTAGGTCCAATATGACCGGATTGTAAATTAGAAAATTAACGATTTCCACCCCGTATTTGATGTATTGCCAGGAGACTATGAGAAGGCAACCATCACAAAATTAGAATGGTGTCTTACAGCTCGTTGATGAGACTCAGTAGATCTGCTCTATTTGCTAATGGAATTTGATATTTCTGTTTCCATATTTTCTAAAATGACCACAATGTTCCACCTTTAATAGCGAGCACAGCTCGCAAGAATGGCCGAAGGCCATTCTTGCGAAAGAAGTGAGCTCTATGGTAATGCGTAGAATATAATTTTGGTTCTCTAGGCTGTACATTGTTAACCTGGAATCGGATCTGCTGATTTTCACTTCCGGTTTGGTCAATGGAGCGAAATAACCGAGGTGTTCCAAGTGATTCCTATATTCCGAAATCTGACGGAATACGGCGAGTAGTTACGATTGGTCCATGGAGATTACCCGAAGTTGACGGGTTACACCTTATTCAATGTCAAATTTATCAACTCAATACCCGACAGTCCACACAAATCGCAACAACGTTTGTCTACAAAGAAAATCGACCTTCTAAAACTTACTAAATTGAAAATTGCATTTCGTTTCTGTATAGATTAGATTAACTATTTGAATCGCTGTTTATTTGCCAGAAAATTAATGTTTTCCGTTCGGTAAACATCTCCGTCCGAGATCGAGTTAGCGGAAAAGGCCAAGTGTATGTGTGTCAAGCCGAGAACAAATATAATACGTCATCAAATCTGATGACGTATTATCCATAACTTGTAAGTGACGTAGTTGTGGTCACATGACTTCCATTTATCGTCTGCAGTGCATTTTGTTTACATATGTAAGGCTCAGCTGTGTTACTCTTCCGGTTCCTACTGTCAATAACTTTGTATGTGAGTAATTTAGACATTGATTATTAAATTTTCTTTCATTTGAATCAGTTGTCAATACAAAACATCAAATTATTTGAATTAGATCTACATCTAGATATTTATCCCGGCGTAAGGGTGTTTTCGACGGTGTAAGCGGTTTTCGTAAATTTGACCTACTTAAACAAATGCCGATTGCTTAAATAAATATGTGAGTGAAACATGCAAACGAATGTATATCACTGAGATTTTATAAAGAACTAGATCTACGGCAACGTAGAATTGTTTACAATTTAAATCTAAGTAAAATCCGACTTGTTCTTTCCGACCAGTCTGTCTGTCTGCAGGTCTGTCTGTCAGTGTACTGTTTAAGTTTCGTAGTCTTTCTGTCCTTCTTTAAATACTGTTTTACATAAATCAGCCTGTCTGTCTGACTTCTTTAAATAGGCCTACTGGTTTACAAAAATCATTCTGTCTGTCTGTCTCACATACAACCACATCTAACATCCCAGACATAGATCTACAGCCTTGCAGACATTCTCTATTTACAATCATTCTACAAAGAAAGTTAATGACATAATTGAACAACTTGAAGGCTTAGCAACATCATTTAACACAGACATCACAACTTTAAAGGTTGGGAGCATACTACCAGCATCACTTCAGAAATACACAGAATTCAAAAACAAGCACAGCAAATTTCATTCAAGCCAATTCTCTGACACTGAAATACACACTAAACAAAACTCTTTAGAAGAGGACATAAAACATATAAATACAAAAATATCACACATAAACACTCAGCACAATCTACCAACAATCAGATGGGATAGAGACATCCAGAAAACAAGCACAAAAAAAACGAGGGAGGCATGCCCAAAATTCTAAAAAATGTAGAAATTTACTTATGAAGTTATGTTCATATATGTATGATGGAGTTCATCCTGATCACTGGCTAACTTACAAGTGGTTTTCCATTGTTTGCAAGACAGTTCAGAATGACTTAAGTTGTCCTTCTTCTCTGCAAGATGTTGCTGCTGCTGATGATGATGATGCTATTGATTACAATTTTAATGATGAAAATGATTCTGATTCATGGGATTTCAAACGAAAATAGCTTTTAACTACCCCTAAGATATACTGTATGCATGTGTAACACATAGTTCAAATGTTTAACCCTTTCCTCCATGCTAAATAGGAAATAGCTAAACATTATGTTATATGTGTTAATAAATACATGTATATGCATGCACGCAGTATTGTCCTTATCCTATTGACATATCCAGTAACTTCAAAGTCTATCATCACCATCATTAGCATCAATTTACATTAAGTTACTAACACAACAGCTCTATCAATATCTTCTGTTTTCTGCATGTTTCTATCTCAATGCACCTAAATGTACCTGGTGTACATGCAAATATACCACAACTAACACACAGCTTGTCTTGCCATTTTAACCCTTTCCTCTGCATGTTTAACACCATATGACACCTTCACTCCTTCCTCTGCATATATTTTTTACAATTTATATTTACTGATGATGGCGAATACAGATCTGATGGCAGCCAGCTTAAATCATGATGAAAGTAATGCAGAAAGCTCCTTGAGCTTTATGGTTTCTTGTCATCTTGCTTTAAACATTACCAAACCTTAATTTCAGCTGGCTTTAAGCAGTATTACATTATACATGTAATGCCCTTCTGGCAATGGAGGAAAGGGTTAATATCGCTAATCTACTGTTTTGTGATTTAGACTATGTCAATAATTTAAACATCACATCGCAGCATTATGAGTTTCTTATTTTACTTGTAAAGATTGGTGGGTGACATGAACGTCGCTAACCAATACACAAAGTTCTATTTCACAGATATATTACAACATTCAACTTGTAAAAAATTGGTGGGTGACTTGATCGTCGCTAACCATGATACACAACTGCTTCACATTATATTACAATATTTAACATATATATATTGCTAATGTATATATACATTTTATTACTAACGGTAGTATTTTGTTTATAAGAAACTGAATGAAGTATGGTGGGTGACATGAACATCACTAACCAATACACAACTATTTCACATTAATATTACAGTACTTATTGCCAAGGTTCAGTTAAAGCCATTTTTTTTAAATCAACATAGTATGGTCACATGGGTGACATGATCGTCGCTAACCAATTAAACATACATTAAATAAATTGCAGTAGGACAGTCACTTATATAAGTCTGTAACACACAACATCAGCCAATAAGATGCCACAGTCTTGGACCAAAAGTAGATCTATCAACCACTTTACGACTTAGATATTTATTAAAGAAAAGTAAGAGATTGTTGGTTTAAGTTTGTTATTTGAAGTTGTGCTTTCAACTTTATCAAGGTGTACTGTATTCGTTTATTGTTCTGTTACTTTTAGAGAGTTATAATTGCTGTTACTAATTTCATCTGTATCTGATGTATAAATCATCAAATTCACCATATATTTGGTGTTATGCTTTCACTTTATTTAGTTGAATGCGTTTGGCAGCTGTGCTCGCTTATACTTATTTACTTATTGTTACTTATTGTAGTTTTCCAACTCAGGTTCCCTCGGATCCTCTATGTTGGACTCTTCTTGGGTTTTGTAGTTTATGCACTTTCCGGTTTTAAAAGTGGCCTTGTGCTCAAATAAAATATCTTGGTTTAGCCAGTATTTATCCAGTCTGTTTTTGAACGTATTGATATTTTCTGCATTTATAACATGTTCTGGTAAGTCATTCCAGGCTTGTGTTGTTCTTAAACCAAAACTTTTTTCCTTAAGTCTAATTTGGCCCTTGGTCAAACAATTTCATTGAATTTCCCCTATTTGATGTTCTGATTGCCATTTCAGTTCTTGGTTTTAACACTCTGCCCACAGCTTTTTCATCATATTTGCCAGTTAACAGTTTATAGGTTTCTATCATATCACCTCTCATACGTCGGTATGTGAGTGTCGGTAGGTTGAGTTTCCTGAGTCTATCAGAATATGGTAGGGTGCCGAGCCCTGGGATTTGCTTAGTTGCACGTCTTTGTACACCCTCAATCATATCTATATGTTTTGCTTTATAGGGTGCCCATGTTGCACTGGCATATTCAAGGTGAGATCTTACCAAAGTTTTATAGGGGGGTGTGAAACTTATTCCGTCCAAGTGGCGGAATATCCTTCTGATGATAGCCGACATGGAATTTGCCTTTTTGATCTTTTCCCCAATATGTTTATCGAAACTAAGTTGGTTATCTATGATGACACCAATATCTTTTTCCTCTATAACATAATCTAATTTAGTATTCATGACTTCATATATGAAATCTGGGTCTGGATCATGTTTCCCAATATGCATACTCTTGCACTTTTGGGGGTGTAACTTTAGGAGCCATTTGTCTGTCCAATTTGCGAGCGTGTGCAGGTCTTTCTGTAGTGATTTCTTATCTTCGGGTGTTTCAATAATATTGAAGATTTTAGTGTCGTCTGCATTTTTTTGCTTAATTGCTTCCAGTGCTTTTTTATCAAGGGGGATTGTGTAATTCTTCCTGCTTTTGATTTTAATTATAGGTATATGTTTGTCTTCCAATTCTTGGAGTTTATCCCGAAATAGTATCCAGGAGGCAGTGCTCCAGATAGCATCTGTACATCCGTACTGTACGGACAAATATTTCGCCGGTACGGATAGAAAATCGATTGCATGCGTACTCGTACGTATCGTTTTTTGCCGGTACGGATCCAATACCAAAACGATCCGTATACAAGATCTACACATTAGAAAATTATATTTCGTAGGCCTATTGTCAGTTGCTAGACGCCTTCATAAATTCTCGCAAATCTAAGTTGGTCGGGCGCTTATTAAATGTGAACAAATCAAGCGTTTCATTATACACTATAAAGATCACTGGGAACCATTAGCCTTGTATTGAAAGCGGAAACCAGCTCGCGTTAAAATGTCGCAGGATATACGAAAAATTTTCTCGTCTGGCCCATCGGCGAAGAATAAGTCCCCAGTAGATTGGAGTTCCTTTATTATCACAGGCATACTCGACAGTATAATAAATAACGTTGTTAGAAAATCCAAACATACAGGTAAGTTACAGTTTAACGGTTGTTTCATAATTTGATAACATATGATTTGCGGCCTCGAGGCAATTCGTACCAAACACCAAACAAAATGTTTGCGGGAAACTGCACGGTTTTCTGAACTGCTTTTGGATTTCCATCACCAGCTTTATTTAACACACATGATAAAAGATGAGAGTGAATGCGTGAGATTTGAATGAACAGTATTTTAGATAAATGTGGAATAAAATTCAATATCCGTTCATTTTTCATTTGTTCTGCAGATTCGTTTTGTATAACCACGGCACCAATAAAATTCTAAGGAGTGGTCAAAGCATGGCTGGTTTTCAAACTTAACCCAGATTGCCTTGACTATCAGTTAGTTTAACCCTTTCCTCCATGAATATTCATGTTAAACTCTACTAACTATGCATACTTAGTTAAAAAGTACTGACACATAATAATTATGTACTTTTCTTACCTCTGGTAAAAGAGAAATGTCAGAGCTGTACTATGTCATAAGCAGAGTAGACCCTGGGCCTTCTCGTTTGCATAGCATTTTAGGTGATGAAATGCTTACATATGGATAAAAGGTTTAAATAAAACATACTAGACTACTGTAGTCGTAGTACCAGGGTCCGAATACACCAAAATTTGGTACTTGCAATTTTTTGCCAGATCAACATATTATGTGTAAAAATGAAACTGAAATCTGAAGCAGTCATTAGATTCTATAGCAATGTGCTCAATAGAAATCATGTGCAAAAAATCAGGAATTTTGTACACTAGATATGGACTCCTCTATTGACCTTGTGACACATTATACCAGTTAACAGTTTGGATATTTTGTTACAATTTAGGAGGCCTAAACTGGATCCAAACTGTGTGCATTTACTGTTTTATGGTCATTGCAGTTACTGTTGAAACTATTTTTCCATCAAACAATGTAAACCAAGATCAGATTGCTCCTACAGAAGCAGTTTGATCTGGGCCTACAATGTTGCCAATGAAGTATATGCTGCCAGACCCTGGATGCTTGATTATCTATGTTGTGGGTAAGTCCAGCGGGGATACCTTTATTTACAATATTTGTAAAGCTAGGGTGACTTTGAGAGAAGTGTGAGGTTAGGACGTCCGTAAACCGGTTTAAACCCCCAGTGGTGTTTTTGCTGCTGACCGTGCCAAGGCGGTACTCTCTTTGTCACCCTTCCTTTTGTTTGCCTTGCGTCTTTGTGCTTGTGGTTTGTTCATGTTGTGGAACGTTTGTCCCTGGTTCTTGTGTGTCTTTTGGTGTTTTCTGTGTTCATTTCGTGTGTGTGTGTGCGTTTGGGTGTGTGGTTGTGTGTGTGTGTGTCATGCTGTCTATCGGTGTTTTGGTGGTGGTTGCGTCTTGCATGTGGCTTTGCCTGCTTGACTTTACTACTTTTCCATGAAAGTAAAGGAACTAGATAAGTTATCTAGTTCCTTTACTTTCATACTGTAAACTAACAATCTTTTGCAGGTTTATGGTAAGACTTTTCTTTTATTTCAAACAAATGTTTCGACCCCATCAGGGTCTTCATCAGGGTAAAACTATAGAGATGATGAGGCTTAATGTAAAATAAACATGAAAGTAAACCATATAAGAACAGTTATAATTGTCTGTGTTTTATATGATTTGGATTACAAAAATTGCTATGATCTGAGTGAAACTTCATCACACCGTATATGTTATTTCTAGTGTCCGTTCTCATGAGTACTGGCCAGAAATAGCCTGTACTGATGAAGTTTAATTTGGATCAGTACCGTACTGATGGTAGCCAAAAATTAACTGGAGCACTGAGGAGGTATTTATGTCTTTGTCTGCCATTAAGAAAGAAACCCAATTTATGTTATTCAAATCTTGTCTAAATTTGTTGTAGTCTGCGTTCCTGTATCGTCTTCTTTCTTTCGCCTGCTGTTTTGTTGTCGTAGCACATATGAAGTCTAGTCTCATTAATGACCCGTAAGACAGCATGCTAATTTTGTGACAGGTGCCGTCTTACAGTCTCATGGCAATACGTCAAATACGGGGTGGAAATCGTTAATTTTCTAATTTACAATTGGGTCATATTGAACTTAATTTTCAATGTAAATCTGCATATTTGTTGTAATTACATCATTCAAGCAACAACTGACCTCAGATACGCTCATAAATCGCCGTTCCACTAAAGATAGTCATGCAGCAGACTACCGGTGATGTTGACATGTTTACTTCAGTTTGAATTTCTGCGAATGCGCTGTAAACCACCGTAGATATCCACTGTATTGAATGCGTACTTCGATGATTTCGCTGCGTGGATTTTAATTGTACAGCAATAAATATGTTGAAAAGCACAACGATGATAGTTTCATCATGAAATATGAGTGACAGTATGTGTAGATCCATGAAAGAAAAATGTGTACATACTTTGAAAGCAGTATAGACCAAAGTCAGCTGAATCATCGACGTAGCTTCTGATCTTTATTTTGAAGCTCTTTACAGTAGCAATATTTTGTTTCATTCCTAAAAAACCTGGGATTATTCCTTTACATGTTTAGTACGAACTGACTGGCATTTGCTAATAGATGGCAGCTAGATGAGACGCAGCATAATTCGTCGTCTCAATATGAGCCCAGCTGTTTGAAATGGGTCAATAGTTTTTAAAACGAACCAGAAGTAAGTAAACTTGTAGGTCAGAATTTGAGCAGACACCGATTTTCAGCAGTTAAAGTGATTAAAATATGTCATGTGAAGCATTTTGCGACTGGTCTAGTTCTATAAAAATTTGGCGGTTACTTGTTTTAACTAATTTAGCCATTCCGCGAGAAGAACTTGTTAACTGATGATTGTGTATTTAACGTCATATTCTGTCCATTTTTGTATAAATCATTCAACACCAAAAGTTGCACACATATTCACATCATTAAAATAATGTCTATAGCCAATTTTAACAGTTATAAATTATATACATGTATATATTCAGACAAATACTATCGGTATACGAATATTGCTAAATTCGTAGAAAACCGCCGTCTTTTTAAGAGCCGGAAAACTTCGTCGATTACAACAGATACATTTGACCAATGTCCGATAAATTTCGAAACAACGCTTTGAATATTAATTAAGTTTTTTAAAAAAAAAAAAAGCTAATGTATGTCAGTTGAGAGAGTAAAAAGTATATTGCGAGATACTTTACATGCATATACATCGAGTTCTTATGGAAGACATAATAGATATTTACAAATTCCGTGTCTGGCGGACATGTTTCTGTTATTCCCGAGCTATATAACTCTGGGTTTTTTTGTACAAACAACCATTTCCTAGCTAAGTACTTTAGTGTGAAGTTAGTTTCAAGTTACAAAGATTACGATTTTTAAGTTATTTTGTTCTTCAAATTGTATAAGCAGTGAACACTGAACAGCTTTACGAAATTAACCAAAGGAAGCCCTGTCGGACTGTTTCATATATGCAAAACACGGTTGAATTACATGTATATGCAAACACGGTGAACTTGAATCGTAAGAAAATATACAGAACAGAGCTGGATAAGAAAGCAGATATACACTAGAATGGAAACACCGTCATCTATATTCTCTCAATTCATGTTTACAGTAGTTTAGGGTAACGCGTCCGGGTTTCTCTGTCTCCTCTCACCTCTCTCCGGGGCGTCCAATTAGCCCATAGTGAGCAGAAACGGGCGTGAATAAACACAAACGAACAAACATGTTTACAGATATAAGATGCATATAAAAGATTGATGAACAGAACATTTAACGAACACACTCGATTTCAGTTTAAAATTGTAAATATAAGTTGATCTTTATTTGCAGACAGAAGGAACATACTTGTACATGTATTGACCAACGACGTCTGACTTTATCAAGATCGCAAAGTGTAAATGCATGCAGTTTTAACCTATATGCTGATAATGGCAGCATGGACGCGAAAACATGGATGAAGATACATCGTATAACTGGATGTCTGATTAGTATCTAAGCAATATGACATGTAATAAAGCAAACGATCGTTTGCGTTGACGAAACTTTGCATGGGTACGGGTTGACAATTAAACGTTTAGTCTGACGAATTTAAATTCCAGCTGATTGCTCCAGTACTCCAGAGAATGGTTTACCACGACGAATAAATCAGAAAACATACTGTTCAACAGTGTACGCATTCTTTGATTTCTTTCCATCGAACACATGGTAAACCTGCCTAGTTCCGCATAGCAGACAACTGCAATTTATTGACCTGCATTCGATGGATACAAACTTAACGGCGTTTAAAAACATGACATCCGAAAACAATCATGGTATACTATTTCTGACATGAAAATGTTCCGTAACATCAAGAAGTAAATACACAGTATTTACTTCGTGGTAACATTAGCTATGGTTTAGTATGTGCAACAAAATCCTAAAAATATAGATTAAGAATGGCGCACGAATATACAAATATCAGCCACATGACGAAATCACGTGACCATAATATGAATGAAAGTATTCTCCCAGAGGCAGTTTCTCAATGAATAAAGAAGTGCTCCTATCACTCCCATTAACTGCGAGTGGTCAGTTTGCTAATAAGCATGGCATAGTGGGAAAGGACTGAAGAGCCAGCTGCAATTTAATTGCCCACTGAAAGAGAGTTAATCTTTTCCCTTATAGACACGCAATGTTATGAAAAAGTGCATGAGTCAATACTGTTTTCAATGTTTTGCCTAACTTTATTTTTAAACTTGATTTTTCGAAAGATTTCATTTTTCTTCCCTGATTTTTTTAACACTTTAAGGAAACTTCCTTAAAACATGTTTTGAGATGTTCAGGTTTGAATGTTTTCGCAAATAAAACCACGTCTTCCTCTTTACACAGTCATGTCACTCCCAAAGCAAAAACAGAATATTAAAACTTAATTTTGAGACCGATGCCACACATGTAAGCAATGTAGCTTTCCGGATGAAGTAAGTGTCAAGGATATTGACGTTATAATACACGTTTGGATTTGGTCCTATCTCATAATTTTCACTGATTATTTTTATTCCCTTTCTTCTCAAAACCACGATGAGTGTGTGAAAACGGATGTTTTAATATTAACATGATTATTTGCCGCCTCTGTGCCCCGGATCTATACTTGTTTCAAGCTTGAGTTTTTTGTCCATATTTGCGGTATAGTTACGACAATTTCAAGTGCCTTGCAATTTCTCTATAATAAGAAATTGTGAATTTCTAACACTTCCCCCGCTGTAAAAGAAAATAGCTCACCTAAAATTTGGACCATCAATGAAGCTTTTGAGAAACTATTGACTGGGTGTCAAACAAGTTGGATAAGACGTCGAGCTACATAGCGTCTCACCAGCATCCAAACTATTTGCAACTGCCAGTCAGCTAACACTTAGCCCTTTCCCTGGTCTGTGATGATTCCAAATTTCAATAACTAATGAATATTCATGGACTTAAAAAAAGAATTATGAAGTGTGGAAGTGGAAAATAGTAGTCAAGAAACAGATCTTTGAAATTCTATTAGCAAAGAGAGCAAACACTGATCAGACGGCTCAAATAGGATGCGCCTGGTGTGGGTCTACTGTTTGCAGATGCGTGAAAACGCGTTTATATGAAGGGTTAACGGGAGAAGGTTTAACCCTTTAGTCCATAAATACCCCTTTCTACGACTTTGCAAACAGTGTAGACCCAGATCAGACGGCCCCTGTAGGATCCGTCTTATCAGCGTCTGCTCTGTTTGTCTATGAAATAAAAGAATTATGATTATATCATGCTGCAGTTCCTGTCATGGGCAATATTTTACGTGCCAATGTGATAATTATAATTATAATTAATATCCAGGGAGTCATTATGTATTATATAAATATTCATAGACTAAACGGTTATACACGCATACAGTCGGACAAGTATTTCATATCATGGAATGTTACCGTTATTTATGCAAATATAAAAATACTGCGGGTACTGTGAGCAAATAATTGGATAAAATTTTGTATTATATATTTGCTTTCTGTACTCTATCCATTTTTACTCTTTGTACTTTTCTCTACAAAAAGTGTTATCTATTACAAGTTTTCCAAGTTCAATTTCCCTACTTTTCCATTTTAAAATGAAATGATTATAATACAGCATGGATCGTGATTAGATAATGCGTTACTATAGATCCAAATTATTTGCGTAATTGTAACTTGATGATTTGAACGAAATGTAAACTCCCAATACCAGGGCTTTTTCTCTCTTAATTGGGAAGGGGCCTTAGCCTGCTGATTTTGGGAAGAATTATCGCTAAAATTGCTGATTTGGGAAGCAAAAAAGCTGGTGTAAGTTTGGATTTTTGGGAAAACTGCATGATTTTAAAGAAATTTTCAATTGGGAAGGGGCCTTTTACAGGCCTCTGTTATAGAAGGTGAAAAACCCCTGAATACGATTCGTGTCTGAAATTAACGCGTACTGCTACCCACACTGTTGTTGTCGCGCGATGCCAGTGTATCTACACACGAGTGCAATATAGTGGTTACTGTTAAGCGTTACGAGGAAACGGATTAAGTGGATTAAAAGCAACAAAAAACTAACTGACCTCGGATTTTTCTTGTCAGGTAGATACAATTAATATATATTTATACTGCTGCATGTCTTTATTTAAAAAAAATGTTGTTTTTGGAAGAACATCCAGCAGCAAACAGAAATCATTTGCTGGCTACTGAGTGTGTACTTAGGAACGTCCGAACCTAAATCGGTCTTAACGCCTGTGTACTCTGCCGGGATATCGCTAAAACCGAAAGTAGCTCGATATCACCATTTAGAGTACACATATGTGAACTAATATGAAGTCAAACAAAACTACACAATGATCACTTTTTCCTAAGGGACTCTGGTACTCAATGTTCTATATATATATAGGCTGTGCCTATTTCATATTATATCAATATTTTATTTTCAAGAGTATTCAGTAGGCCTAGGTATCAAAATTTAAAATAAACATTGAACAGGGAAAGGGTTAACAGATGTGTGAGTAAAGGGAGGCGACTCAAGCAATCACCCGTCTATACTGATGCCCTTCAGCCTTATACATACGTATGTCGATTGCTGGAAAAGAGGTTTATGTCATTCAAAAACTTACGTCGGAATAAAGTTGAAACATGGAAATTTCTCTTGCAGATGGCTTGATGGTATCTAAAGTTGCTTAACACAACATTTTGACGTAGAGTTTGTACAGCCAGTTTTCGCAGAACAGAAGTTGCCATGTTGTTGAGTGAAAAATAGTCCGCAATGGAAGGTATATGAACAAAAGAGAAAATAGTTACACCGTAAAGAACGGAATGAGACCGGTAGGGACGAACTGGAACACTTTCTCAAGTTCCAACAGTAGAAAATTCCACACTTCCATCAACATTATTTGGGATTTTCAAAAAAGTGGGATGAATGCCCCAACCCTCTCAAGAATAGACACTGGTAGGCTTATTAATATGCTACGTTAGGAAGGCGCGGACTAAAACGCTGAAGTGGTTTGCCGAATACATAGATAAAGAAGGAAAACGCTGAAGACATAGAAATAGAAGGGTTTCGGAAAACGCTGAAGACAAAGAAATAGAAGGGTCACTGATCCATTAAATTGGGGAGGATTATAATGTCAACACCTGTACGGTATAACAGAAGCTTATTGCAGGATACTTATCAGATATTACTTGTAAAAGAAGTTTGAGTATACAATAAAATGTTATATTTTGATAAAATAAACATATTTTTTTTTTTTATTAATGGCATCATATTTATTTCAAAACAGTAACTATGGCAAAAACAGAGGGAAAATAAAAAACATAATAAATAATTCACGATGTCATTATTTTTTTCACATGAATATTAATTTAGTAAATGGTCAACAGCTAGTGTAGTACCCAGATCGCCGCCGTGTGATAGGCCACGTGTACCTGTGTTAAATTATTTAACCTTTTACTTCATATTTATATAAACGCATTTTCAAGCATTTGCAGAGAAGACCCAGATCAGATATGGCTACTACAGGAGCCATCTGATCAGGATCTACTCTGTTTGCTAATGGATTTTCTTGTCTTTGAAATCAGTTTGTGTATACATCAAAAAGAAATTATAAAGAAAAAAATATATATTTAATCAAATTAAATCCAATTTTACTTAGTTTTTTTTTGTGTCCGCCTGACCATGGTCTGCTCTGTTTGCTACTGATCTATTCTGTCGTTATTTTTTTGTGTGTTTGGGGTGTGTATATTTTTAAAAAATAATATTGTTGCTTTACGAAATATTTCCTGAAAAAGTAACTGAAGCAGCTGAAGTGATTTGCCGGATACATAGATAAAGAAGGAAAACGCTGAAGACAAAGAAATAGAAGGATTTCAGAAAACGCTGAAGACAAAGAAATAGAAGGGTCACTGATCCATGAAATTGCGTGATTTCAAAACAGTAACTATGGCAAAAACTGAGGGAAAATCTAAAAAAAATGAATAATTCACGATGTCATTATTTTTCACATGAATATTAAAAAAAAATGAGTAAATGGTCAACAGTGTAGTACCCAGATCACCGCCGTGTGATAGGCCACGTGTACCTGTGTTAAATTATTTAATATTTTCCTTCATATTTATATAAACGCCTTTTCAAGCATTTGCAGAGAAGACCCAGATCAGATATGGCTACTACAGGAGTCATGCATCTGATCAGGATCTACTCTGTTTGCTAATGGGTTTTCTTGTTAATAATCTTGTTAATCCCTTGTTTTCTTGGTTAATAATAATCAAGAAGTAATCATCATCATCATCTTCAGTAATCGCAGAAATCTATCCAGGTCTAAATCTGACCAGATAAGGAAAATTACTTATCAGCCATCACAGAAGAGTTAATTTGCTAATGGATTTTCTTGTCTTTGAAACCAGTTTGAGTATACATTAAAAAGAAATTATAATGAAAAACAAATATATTTGATTAAAACAAATTAGATTTCTAAAATAACTACATTTATTTTAATTGCTTTTGCTCCAATTTTACTTCGATTTTTTTGGTGTGTCTGCCTGATCAGGGTCTGCTCTGTTTACTACTGATTAATTCTGTCGTTATTTTTTTGTGTTTGCATATGTGTGTGGGGTGTGTGTGTATATATAATAAAAAAATAATATTGTTGCTTTACAAAAACCAAGAAATATTTCCTGAAAAAGTAACTGAAGCCGCTGAAGTGATTTGCCGGATACATAGATAAAGAAGGAAAACGCTGAAGACAAAGAAATAGAAGGATTTCAGAAAACGCTGAAGACAAAGAAATAGAAGGGTCACTGATCCATGAAATTGCGTGGGGGATTATCATGTAAATAATGAAAAAAATGTATATTTAATTAAAATTTAATTAATATATATACATAAAAAAGAAAGAAAAAATCGTGAAAAAGTAATTAGATCGGCAAACATGTTTGTATCTATATTGAATTTGGTTTGACAAAAGTTTTTCAAACCTGTCTTTTGTGATGTTATATATATTAATTGGTCATTTTCAGTTGAAATAATAGTCCGGTATTGTTGACTTGTAATTGCGTTCCTTGGATATATGTTTGTACTCTTTGGAATGCGGCACGTGTTCGTGGTCTTATCCGAACATAACATTTAGTTGTTAACATTGCCATTACAAATAGTTTTGATAGTATGTATGATAACATATTTTTACAAATAAAATCAATTTTTCTAAACCCTTGCTCCATAAATACGCCTTGCAAACATAGAGTAAAGGGTTAATTGCCTACTAGCCAGTAGCATGTTTAAAGGCTATCAGTGAAGTTGGGCACTAGCAATTTCACTGATTGGATTATGACGACTACCTTAATTTGAATGTAGATAAGCCCATCAGGGGTCGTTAAAGGATTTCGGAACGTGCACTACGCGGGCACGAGCAATATCATTGATTGGATTATGAGTACTCGATAATTCGATTTTATTTTAAAATCTTACAGGCAGTTATTGGACTAATGTACAGAAATTTTCCATGTTTGTTTGATATTGTACATCTGTGAAGTTCTAAACCGAGTTATAGCTATTCTGTATTTGTTTTCTGAAATTATAGCATACTGTGTTGATTCAGATTATGTTTTGAAATATATATGTATTATTTATATTGATATACAGTGGTTTGCTACGCTGCATAAGTTATACAAAGATACACTTATAGGATATAAATATGATATTTTGATCATTGATTGGATTATGACAACTACCTAAATCTGACCAGACATGGAAAATAACTTATCAGCCATCACAGAAGAGGATGATCTAATTCAGTTTGAAATCAGCCGTGAGTATATTAATGATTGTAATCATGAAAATAAGAATGACAACAGTTGGATAAAAGAATTAGAACTTAAACTTTAGGACAAAGAAGAATTAGTACACAACAGAAAATTAAACTCATTTCACATGGAAGCTGTTAATAAATTATTCAAACAAAAGTTTGCTAATTCACTCAAATAAATATTCATGTGAAAAAATAATGACATCGTGAATTAATATTCATGTGAAAAATAAAGACATCGTCAATATTAGTCATATTGTTAATATAGCACATGGCCTTGGAATGCTTTTAGCATGGCATAAATTGTCAAAGAGCAGACCCTGATCAGATGGACAGTACAAACAAAAAATTATTTTACCGCATCAAAAGTAACATGTATTTTTTTTAGAAAAAGAAAGAATTTATACCCCCACCCATTTTTACTTGTTTAAAATAAATGTGATGCCATTAATTCAAAATATAATATATCTATATTTATTTTATCAAAATATAACATTTTTATGGTATACTCAAACTTCTTTTACAAGTAATACTAACTACATATATCTGATAAGTATCCTGCAATAAGCTTCTGCTCTACCGTACAGGTGTTGACATTATAATCCCCCACACAATTTCATGGATCAGTGACCCTTCTATTTCTTTGTCTTCAGCGTTTTCTGAAATCCTTCTATTTCTTTGTCTTCAGCGTTTTCCTTCTTTATCTATGTATTCGGCAAATCACTTCAGCGTTTTAGACAGACCCCGTTAGGAACTCTCACAACTTCACTACTGTAATTATGTTTGCTATATAGATCTAGATACTACTATAAGATAAGATAATTTTTATTTATAGTCGGTTTACATCAACAAATAAACACTACTAATAAAGCTATTGTCCGACATAGTCAGATTATCCAGTAACAATACAAACAAACAAACAAACAACATATATAAAATAGAAACCTGTAAAAATAGAATGTGAAATAAAAAAGTATATAACATATAGTTTCATTAAATAGCAAAACATAATTTATTACGGAAAAATGCACTGAGCCCATCTTATCACAGAAAATTTGCTTGCAATTTGCAATGAATTTTTTTTAAAACAAACTAGAATGTCAGTGGTGCATTTGACATTATGACCGTCAATGGGAAGTAACTCATACAAGTTCCAAAGTTATTGAAGTATGAGACCAGTATCTTAAACATCAGTTACATGTAAATTACTTGAACATAGGCCTATAATCTGTAAACAAATCTTAACACACCTGGAGAAAAACAGAATATTAACGGACCTGAATCATGGCTTTCGATCAGGATTTTCTTTTGAGACCCAACTAATAACTACCCTAAATGAACTATTGAAAGAACATGACCTAGGCCATCAGATAGACACCACAATACTAGATTTCTCCAAAGCTTTCGATACAGTACCCCACAACAAATTACTATATAAACTGAAACAATACGGAATAAAGGGGAATATACACACATGGCTAAACAATTTCTTGACAACAAGAACAATGAAGACAGTTGTAGAAGGAGAAAGCTCCAGTGAAACCAGCGTAGACTCTGGGGTCCTTCAAGGAACGGTACTAGGACCGTTGATGTTCCTATGCCATATTAACGACCTCCCGGACAGCATCAAATCATCGGTACGTCTATTTGCCGATGATTGTCTGCTCTATCGACCATAAAAACAGCAAAAGACCACCAACAGTTGCAAACTGACCTTGATAACCTAGAGACGTGGACAGACAACTGTGGCATGAAGTTCAACGCAAAAAAGTGCTACATCCTCTCAATCAACAAACGATCCTCAAGATTTTATCAACTAAACCAAACCATACTTCAGGAAGTAGAAGAAAATCCCTACCTTGGACTCCATATATCAAACTACCTGAAATGGAGCAAACACATTAACCTAACATGCAAAAAAGCAAACTCAACTCTAGGCTTCCTCAGAAGGAACCTAAGAAATGTACCTGAAAATTGCAGAAAGATAGCTTATACATCTCTTGTAAGATCAATACTAGAATATGGAGCAACAATCTGGAACCCATATCTGAAGGGGGATATTGACAAAATAGAACGCATTCAAAACAGATCAGTAAGATTCATAAAAAAAGATTACAGAAGTAGGGAAGTAGGATGTATCACACGAATGAGAGAGGAACTCGAGCTTGAGACCCTGGAAAACAGACGACTCAGTCTGAGGTTAATATTGATGTATAGGGTGGTTGAGGGGTTGGTGCCTGCCCTGCCAGCTCACGAATTCACATTTCCAGCAAAACAAAAAAGAAAAATAAAACCAAAAAACTTTAATGATTGTATTACCTCAAATATAATAAAAAATCAAGTGTACAACAACAGCAGATCCCTGAAGATACCAGAAAGCAAAACCCAGCAATACAAAAACTCTTTATTCGTTGACACCGTCATACACTGGAACCATCTGCCCGAGGATATCGCATGCGCCACTTCCCTGGAGGCGTTCAAGGCCGCTCTGGGGAACCATCGCCGATAAGCATGTCATCGACGCTCTCCCTCTCGTTGTATAAAAACCGTAATCGGGCTCTACAACGTACAAGATACAGATACAGTTAATTCCTTTGACTTAACACAATACAATTAAATAAGATGCTTGTAGACATACCAAAACCCCACAGTACATACCCTCTAGCCCTGCCCCCAGTCTCCGACTGAAATATCAGATACTGAGCATAAGGTCAATGGGTTAGTATGAAATTAAGGCTAAGTATAATAAAAATTGTGATAAAAGATCAACCACTTTGGTAAGCATAAACAGACTAATATAACTGACAAATAAACCAAATAAGAGGGCCATGATAGCCCTAATATTTATCACCAGACACACAGAGGAGAAGATTTGCAATTTTTTACAATGTTTCTATAGAAAAAACTGGCCACCACTGAGGCAGGCCTCATTCTGCCCTCGAGCCTTAATCCACACAACTTACAATGTTTCTATAGAAAAACTGGCCACCACTGAGACAGGCCTCATTCTGCCCTTGGGCCATAATCCACACACTTTTTGTTTAAATATAATCCATAGTGTCTTTGTATCTCAGGCTCCTTTCTCCAAAGCATTACTACACCCCGTCATTACCTCTATACTAACAAGAGATGTTTGTAAAACATGTATACCCCCAGACCCCCAGACCTTTGATCTAGTGACCTCAACTATAGAGGTCATCTAGTAGTTATGACTTATCACCACAGCAACTTTGAAGGTCCTAAGCCAAACCACTGATCATTTATTGATCTGAAAACATCCAACCACCACAGCAAGTTTGAAGATCCTAAGCCAAACCCTTTAGCAGTTATTGATCGTTAACCATTTCACCAGTTAAGGTCATGGTGACCTTGACCTTTGACCTAGTGACCTCAAAAACCACAGGGCTCATCTAGTTGTCATGACCAACCACCTAAGCACATTTGAAGATCCTAAGCCAAACCCTTGAGCAGTTATTGATCAGAAACTATTTTACCAATTAAGGTCATGATGACCTTGACATTTGACCAAGTGACCTCAAAAACAATAGGGTTAGCCAGTGGTCATGACCAACTACTGCAGCAAGTTTGAAGATTCTAAGCCAAATCCTTGAGCAGTAATTGATCGGAAACCATTTAACCAGTTAAGGTCATGGTGACCTTGACCTTTAACCTAGTGACCTAAAAAACAATAGTGGTCATGTAGCGGTCATGACCAACCACCACAGCAAGTTTGAAGATCCTAAGCTAAACCCTTGAGCAGTTATTGATCGGAAACAATTTCACCAGTTAAGGTCATGGTGACCTCGACCTTTGACCTAGTGACCTAAAAAACAACAGGGCTCATCTAGTTGTCATGACCAACCACCTAAGCAAATTTGAAGATCCTAAGCCAAACCCTTGAGCAGTTATTGATCAGAAACCATTTTACCAGTTAAGGTCATGATGACCTTGACCTTTGACCTAGTGACATAAAAAACAAGAGGGGTTATCCAGTGGTCATGACCAACTACTGCAACAAGTTTGAAGATTCTAAGCCAAACCCTTGAGCAGTTATTAATCGGAAACCGTTTAACCAGTTAAGGTCATGGTGACCTTGACCTTTGACCTAGTGACCTAAAAAACAATAGGGGTCTTCTAGTGGTCATGACAACCACCAGAGCAAGTTTGAAGATCCTAAGCCAAACCCTTGAGCAGTTATTAATTGGAAACTATTTCACCAGTTAAGGTCATGGTGACCTTGACCTTTGACCTAGTGACCTGAAAAACTACAGGGCTCATCTAGTTGTCATGACCAACCACCACAGCAAATTTGAAGATCCTAAGCCAAACCGTTGAGCAAATATTGATCAGAAACCATTTTATCAGTTAAGGTCATGGTGACCTTGACCTTTGACCTAGTGACCTAAAAAACAATAGGGTCATCCAGTGGTCATGACCAACTACTGCAGCAAGTTTGAAGATTCTAAGCCAAATCCTTGAGCAGTTATTGATCGGAAACTATTTAAACAGTTAAGGTCATGGTGACCTTGACCTTTGACCTAGTGACCTAAAAACAATAGGGGTCATCTATTTGTCATGACCAACCACCACAGCAAGTTTGAATATTCCAAGCCAAACCCTTGAGCAGTTATTGATCGGAAACTATTACACCATTTTAGGTCATTGTGACCTTGACCTTTGACCTAGTGACCTCAAAAACAACAGGGGTCATCTACTTGTCATGACCAACCACCACAGCAAGTTTAAAGATTCTATGCCAAGTCGTTTATTAGTTATCGTTCGGAAACCATCGATCTACCGACCGACCGACAGACCTATCGACCGACCGACATGTGCAAAGCAATATACACCCATTTTTTCAAAAAGGGGGTATAAAAATGCAAATAGCCACTAGGTCAATCAAACAGCACTGTTTGATGTTTGACATCTTTACTCCAAAACTACAGGCTGCTATACATTTGCTAGAAAACTGGCAACCCCTATCACAAACAATCATTTATCCATGAAGTTTTCCTTCATTTTCAGTCTGGTGGACAACATTCTGTTAATAGAACTTAAATGTCTTTTAACCCGTCGCTTGCTATTAACGTCAATGGACATACCTGTAAATAGTGACGACCCAGATGAGACAGCTCCTGCAGGAACTGTCTTATCAGAGTCTGCACTATTTACAAGTTGATTATGCAACCAGTGCACCCCACAGCAGTGATTGCACAGCGAATTATTTGTACACAGTGACGATATATGTAATTATACAATAGGACATGGGTAAAGAAGGAGAAATATAGTTTAAAATTCAGCAAGAGAAGGGTTAAAATTATTTTGAAGCAAGCTTTTGAAAGATATTCAAAGATATGACCCGAGTATCAAAACTTAGAACTGCAACAATTATAATATGTTAATTAGCTAATTGCTGGTACACATACACATTTAATGTAATGCATTACAATACATCTTTGACTTAAAATATTGCATTGGAACACAGGTTTGACATGATGTATATACCAATACAGGTTTGACATATATATGCATGTATTGTATTGTAATACAGGTCTGACATATAGATCGATCTATTGTATTGACATGTAATAGATACAGTACGAGTCTTACTACCAAAGTGTCTTCTTACAACCGTTATCAGGACAGTTTGTTCGCATGACCGAAGACACATGTCTGAGGTCATGCGAACAAACTGTCCTGATAACGGTTGTAAGAAGACACTTTGGTAGTAAGACGAGTACATGTATCTTACTTGTACGACAGTACGTTGTAGGCTTTTAATTTTGATAAAAAATGAATAAAAACAAGAGGGTTTTGTCACAAAAACGGATGTCTCCCCTCTAATAAAAACAATATGTAAAGGGAAATCACTAAAAATGTTATGGACTTGATGATTGATACTTCCCCTCATTATGCGCTTTCCACACCACATTTTTCAAGAAGAAAATGATAACAGCTAATAACTTCAAAAATATTGATACCAGAGTTATGGCCCTTGTGCATGACGCTTACTTTCATCATGCTCTTTCCATAAATGAAATGTCATTCCAATAGCATCAGTCGAACAGGAGTTATTGATCGGACAAAAAATGAAACAAAGGGCAATAACTCCAAAAGTATTGAAGCCAGAGTTATGGCCTTTGTTCATGACACTTTCTCTCATCATGCTCTTTCCATGTATAAAGTTTCAATACAATAGCAAGAGCCATTGTATTAAAACTTTATACATGAAACTTTATACATGGAGTTATCGTCCGGACAAGAAAGCGCTAAACAAATGTACAAGGGACTCAATTTATTGAAGCCAGAGTTATGGACCTTATGCATGACACTTTCTCTTATCATGATCAATCCATATAAGAAGTTTCACTCCAATGGCATGTGCCATGTAGAAGTTATCATCCTGACAAAACATTGTATGTTTTTTTACAAAGGGCAATAACTCCAGTATTAGTGAAGCCAGAGTTATGGACCTTGAGCATGACACTTTCTCTTATCATGATCTTTCCATGTATGAAGTTTCAATCCAATGGCATGAGCCACATAGGAGTTATCGCCCGGACAAAAAAATTGTTGAAAAAATTACAAGGACAATAACTCCAATATTAATGAAGCCAGAGTTATGGACCTTGTGTATGACACTTTCTCTCGTCATGATCTTTCCATATATGAAGTTTCAATTCAATAGCATGAACCATATAGGAGTTATCGTCCGGACAAAGAAAGTGTGCATTTTTTACAAGGGGCAATAACTCCTATATTAGTGAAACCAGAGTTATGGACCTTGTGCATGACACGTCCTGTGATTATGCTCTTTCCATATATGAAGTTTCAATCAACTGGCATCAGGCATATTGAAGTTATCGTCCGGACAAAAAAATTGTATGTTTTTTTACAAGGGGCAATAACTCCTATATTAGTGAAGCCAGAGTTATGGACCTTGTGCATGACACTTCCTCTCATTATGTTCTTTCCATATATGAAGTTTCAATCGACTGGCATCAGGCATATTGAAGTTATCGTCCGGACAAAAAGTGTGACGGACAGACGGACAGACGGACGGACGGACAGACGGACAGACAGACAGACAACTATCACGAAAACAATATGTCTCCCCCATATAAATATGGGGGGAGACATAATGAATATTTCACAAATGAGTACAAAATGTTTTCCCCTTGGTTCACCCAATTCAAATTACAAAGAAGCCGGCCGTTGATCTCTAAATAGACATTTTTCGCTGCTGCTGATTGCGAGTAGCGGGTGACTGTACACGACTTATTTGAGGGGGCTTTCTCAAACCATTCGGACGCAATGCTGTTTGAAATTGAATTACCGTCTGCTTTCTTGTCGTCTGCTTATTTTCCAAATACAAATACAGTAAAACCCCTCTAATGCGACCACTTTATGAATGGAAATAAATGTCTTTAAAAGCAGGTTGTTGCTTAATGCAGGTCGAAAGTTATGCAGAAAGCTCATGCAGGAGCTTTCTGCATAACATTCGACCTGCATTAAGCTACCACCTGTATTTAAGACCCAGAATTATACATCTATTTGGTTGTCGCATAAGAGGGGTTTTACTGTAGTTTGTTTTCATTCCTTGTGCACTAATGAAAAGCTTTGTCCAACATCTTGGGCCTCAGGTTAGCCCTTTTGGTTTGGTGGATGGTGTACTGTTTAACATTCTGCCTACTACGGGTGAATTTGGATCCAGGCGAAACGCCGCATGACGCGGCGTCTTATCTTGATCCAAACTGTCTGACACTCTGCTGATATTTTTCGGTACAAAAATGCAGAAAATTGTTGCAGACGGCAAAGTTTTGCAGACGACATCTGCGTACCAAGTAGAAGGTTAACCAAACTTCGCAAGGCAACACAATTATCGTATGCGTACGACGTTTGGTAAAAAGGTACCCAATTCTGGATCCATGATGTATTAATCTCCAAATGGGTAACTAAAAAGATGAATAAGTTCAAAACAAAATAAGTATTATGTTAATCATTTAATCCAATATGCTTCCGTCTGCAGATAAGACCGGCACATATTTTCACAATTCGTCCTAAAAGGGACCGTGGATGTCTCCACACAGAGTTCTTTGCTCTGTAAGACTTGAGCTTGGCAATGACATGCTCGACACTCAATCGATATGCTGAATGAACCCTATTAAACTTTCTGCACTGTTGCAAATCTCTTCCTTGCTTTCTGGCCAGCTGTGTAGAGGTGTAAGCAGTCAGAAGCGGACATCTGTTAGGATATATCTTGTCTGCTAACAAATTTAATTCTGTAAAGGGAGATAATTTGAAACATATCGTCTTTGTCAAAGGACGATTGTACACAAACTGCTTAATTCTCCAAAATTCCAGTTTTTTGTCACTGACTACTTTTCAACATTATTGCTAACTTTCATGAGAAAAACATGATTCTATCTCGTTTATGACTTGCTAAGCAGTTACAATAAAAGGGGAGTTACTTCCCTTAATGCAAATGGATAAACACGGTCGACATCTCTTTCTGTTTTCGAACGTTTTATTGTTGATGTCAGTATGCAATTTGAGTGATAAAATGTACTAAGCAAGCGTAGTTTGCATCTTTAATGTATGACTAAACTTATTTTGTTCAGTAACTTAAACTGCATGAAAATATTCAATCTTTTTAGATGGATGAGCTGGGTTTTACCGCACTGCCACACTGAATAGGTCACATAGCGCCGACTTTGGTATCCAAAGCCTGTTTCATGGCATATCATAACTGTTCTTTTGGTCATGTTTTCATTAATTAAGTTACAACAAAACAATATCAAATGAATCCCTTCTTTAAAGGCACATTATCCGCTTTGTTATACAGGTGCAAATTTAATACCTTATCATACGTTTTGAGAAGACCCCCATATTTAGTCCGCCACTCGCTTCTCGAGACCCGTGTTCAGCAGCAGCGAAAAATGTCTAATAGCCACCGGCCACATAGTGACTCGAGCAGTACCCTGCACGAGTAAATCGTGACCCGTGTTTCAAACATACATGTAT
Organism: Azorinus chamasolen; assembly: GCA_963576725.1. Classification (NCBI taxonomy): domain Eukaryota; kingdom Metazoa; phylum Mollusca; class Bivalvia; order Cardiida; family Solecurtidae; genus Azorinus; species Azorinus chamasolen. The sequence continues at coordinate 75,066,059 of OY755238.1, read as the reverse complement.
CACATGTGTACTAGTATAGCTGGTGTGCAACATGGCTCTAAGCAGTTAGATAGTTCATGTTTAGTCTGCATTTATACAAGTGGAGGCGTTAAAAGCTGCAGACGACATGCTTAGCAGACCCGTTTACACTCGTGATCGGGATTAGTGGAGCGACAATCGTGTTACGTTGTTACTACACAGCATGGAGCACGTGACATTGGGCGATACTTCCAAATGCACGTGCTCGATCCTAGGTAGATAGGTTTTAACCACAAAAATCACGTGCGTACAAAAGTGTCCACTTACAACCGTTATCAGGACACTTTTTCAATAGCTTTGCGGGGGGTCTGTCGTACAAACTGTATTGCAATATAGGTTTGACATATTGTATTTAAATGCAGATTTGACATATATCTATGTATTGTATTGTAATATAGGTTTGAAATAGATCTAAATTGTATTGCAATACGGGTTTGACATAGATATAGTGCATTGCAATACGGGTTTGGCATAGATCTATTGTATTGCAATACGGGTTTGACATAGATCTATTATATTGCAATACGGGTTTGACATAGATATATTGTATTGCAATACGGGTTTGACATATATCTTTTATATTGCAATACGGGTTTGACATAGATATATTGTACTGCAATACGGGTTTGACATAGATCTATTGTATTGCAATACGGGTTTGACACAGATCTCTTGTATTACAAAACGGGCTTGACATAGATATATTGTATTGCAACACGGGTTTGGCATATATCTATTGTATTGCAATACGGGTTTGGCAAACATCTATTATATTGCGATACGGGCTTAACATAGATCTATTGTATTGCAGTACGGGTTTGGCATAAATATATTGTATTGCAATACTGGAATGGCATATATCTATTGTATAGATCTATTGTATTGCAATACTGGATTGGCATAGATCTATTGTATTGCAATACGGGTTTGGCATAGATCTATTATATTGCGATACGGGCTAGACATAGATCTATTGTATTACAATACTGGAATGGCATAGATCTATTGTATTGCAATACGGGTTTGACACAGATCTATTGTATTACAATACGGGCTTGACAAAGATCATTTATATTGCGATACGGGCTTGACATAGATATATTGTATTGCAATACGCGCTTGCCATAGATCTATTGTATTGCAATGCGGGTTTGGCATAGACCTATTATATTGCGACACGGGCTTGATATAGATCTATTATATTGCAATACGGGTTTGACATGGATATATTATATTGCAATACGAATTTGGCATAAATCTATCATATTGCGATATGGGTTTGGCATTGATCTATTGTATTGCAATACGGGTTTGACATAGATCTATTATATTGCGATACGGGCTTGACATAGATCTATTATATTGTGATACGGGCTTGACATAGATCTATTATATTGCAATACGGGTTTGGCATAGATATATTGTATTGCAATATGGGTTTGGCATAGCTCTTTATATTGCAATACGGGTTTGGCAAATATCTATTGTATTGCAATACGGGTTTGGCATATATCTATTGTATTGCAATACTGGATTGGCATAGATCTATTGTATTGCAATACGGGTTTGACATATTTTAATATGGTTTTTGGTGTATTTAATATGGGATTTGGTTTACGTCAATATGGCCCATTTACCTCAGAACTTATTCGTCTATACACAATTATAGTGATATCTACACACACACACACACACACACACACACACACACACACACACACACACACACACACACACACACACACACACATACACACACACACACACACACACACACACACACACACACACACACACACACACACACACACACACACACACACACACACACACATATATATCTAAGAGATTTTTTCCCTTTAAAATCACTGCGCGCAGTCATTATGAGACACTTTTTGTCTGTTAGGATACAAGTCAGATTTGACAAAAGTGTTCTTTTAGAATGTTTACATTGTTAAGTTGAACTTCTGCTGTGTTTCATAACCTTTGTGCTAAAAGTGAATAACAAAATGTTGTTGATTTTTTAAAAATGCATATAGGTTTCTATAACCCGACAATACATTGGAGTATTATTACAATACGGATTTTATCACATTGGTGCAGTCCTAGTCAAAACAGTTTTAATTCTGACCTATCCTGAACAAAACTGTTTGCAATTGTTATTATTGATTCGCATACAGCAAGCTATATCATATGAGACGAGAACTAAGACAACAACAACACATGTGTTTTCTCAATGCATTAAATATGGGGTAAATTAACAACCAACACGTTTTTTATTTTACTTTTTTATTTTCTCACTGCATTGACACCAATATCCATCGATATCTTGAGACAACAACTAAAGAAAACAACAAAGCACTAATTGACACAATATACACCGATATCTTGAGACAACAACTAAAGAAAACTATAAAAAATATATGTATATGTTTATTAAAACATGGTCATTTTAAAGGGGCTCTATCAGAGCTACAGATATCGGTATGTACGCAAGTACTAAAATCGTTAGTTCTCCACTAAGCTCTATACCGTGACCACTCTTTAGAATCGCGTTATTCTTGAAAATGTTTAAATTTACGCATCTTATCTAGACCTCTGAATTATAATTGTACTTTCAAACGATTGACTAGAACGGAGTGAAATACAACCTCACATATCAGATCACTCAATGAGTAAAATAATCGGTTTTTAAACACAAATGACAGCTTGATATAGGCCGACCGTTCGTTAGAAGCTTTCTGTATGAATTTTGTCCTGTGTTAGTTACTCATCTACATAAAAAACGTCTAAAATCTTCTTTACTTAAAGGTAGGATCAGTGAGGTTTTACAGTACCTGTATAATATTTCGATGAACGATAATGCAAGATGATGATGATGATGATGATGATGATGATGATGATGATGATGACGATGACGATTATGATGATGATGATGACGACGACGATGATGATCAAGAAAACGGCGTTAAACATGTCCATATGCAGTTGTGGGGGTGGCTGGATGTCAACTGACTTACTGTTGACGTTTCTTTCGCTGATTGACTGATGACACAATTCACTAACATGTAAGGTAATCGCTATGGGAAACAATAAACTTGATCTGGTTGACGCGTTTCCACGCCGATTTGATGACATCCAAAAGTACATTTCATTCCCATTCCCCTTTTCTCTTTGGGATAATCAAGCGCAATCCCAGAATCTGTAGCCTTCAAGAGATTTGCATTACCCAATAATATCTTCCGCTTGAGGAGGAAGCATGAAGTTTTCCATGGTACCACAATAACAGAGTAGCTGGTTTCCGAACACTGCATCATGTATTAGCTGTAGCCGGTAGAACTAGATATATTGTTTTATTCAATGAGCACACAGTTCCGATGTTGATCAGAGGATTCCTACGGGTGTCGTCTTATCTGGATCTTCTGTGTTTGCATAAGGCGTCAAACGTTGTGTTTCCGATATAATACGCCTTTGTGATTCTTATATTAATTTTGTTGTCTCAGCCACGGCGTAATAATGAATGCACAAGATAAAGCACGGGTTGGCAATTTCGTGGATCTATATGGCCTAAAAGGTCTCCCCCCAACAACAGCCCAACAAAAAAAATGACTGGGTCGATTTATAGCTATATTATATATATATATATTCATAAATTATATAACTGTACTGATGAAGTTTTTGGAAAACAAATTATACGCAAAAGAAATAAAAGTTCAAGTAAATCAAATTCTCCTTGGTTCGATAAAGACTGTTATGAAGCCAGAAATAAATTTTAAAAAAAGTAGAAATAAATTTGTAAAAAGTAAAACAAATGCAGATCTGAAAAATGAATATATAACTACAAAATCTTCATATAATAAGATAAAAGCAAAAGCAAAACACGCATACAACACAAAGGAAAAACACAATTTAACTGAACTAAGTAAACATCAAGCAAAATAATTTTGGAAAATAATTAAAAACCAGCATAATAAACAAACCATACAGACACGCAATTTAAATACAGTAAAACCTCTCTATAACGGTCACTAAATTAAATCAAGTATTTTGTGTTAAAGGCAGTTGGCTGCTTAAAGCACGGTGAAAGTAGAACAGAACGCTCCTATTGGAGCGTTCTGTTTTATTTTCACCTTGCTTTAAGCAGCCACCTGCCCTAAATACCAACTAATCAACACAATTTAGTGGCCGTTATAGAGAGGTGTTACTGTAGAAGACCTACATTATCATTTTTCAATCATTTTATAATACACAGGGTACTCAAACAAATAATAATAATAATAATAATAATAATAATCATGATCATCACTGTAACAATGAACAACAACAACAACAACAACAACAACAACAACAACAACAACACACAAGACAACACGCACAACAACAACAGTATGATCACATCTTAGATGGTGAAACTACAATTGAAGAATTAAAACAAGTAGTGTTTTCACAAAAGAATAATAAAAGCAGCGTTATAGATCGTATTACATCAGAAATATTATAAACATGCATTTGAAGACCTTTCACCATTGCTTTTACTTTTATTTAATAGAATATTTTTAAACCAAGACTATCCAACATCACAGGGTTCTGGAATTATTGTACCAATTTATAAAAGTGGTGATATAAATGATACAGAAAACTACAGAGGTATACCATTAATAAATATAATTGCAAAATATTACTCACATATTCTACTCAATAGATTAACAAAATGGACAACCTGCCATGATAAAATTATAGATAACAAGTTTGGATTTCAAAAAGGCAAATCAAGTGTTGATTGCATATTTCTTCTGCATTCAATTATTTTAAAACTTTAAGTAGACGACAAAAACTATATTGCGCGTTTATCGATTTTGAAAAATGTTTTGATTAACTGAACATATCTTACATATTTCAAAGAAATGAAAACATAAGTGAACGCTTTGTAAATGAAAAATAAAAGACTTGTACAATTTCGGTAAGGCTGCTATACGGTTTAACTCAGAAGTAGCACCCTTTTTTTATTCCGATATCGGGGCAAAACAGGGGGATCCCAGCTCCAGCCTACTACTTTTATATTTTGTTAATGATATCATTGGGCGCTTTTGCAGATGATGCAATTCTGTTCTCACATTAGCCCATCGGATTACAACTACTTTTGAATAATTTGAATACATATTGTCAAAATTGGGGAATGAAAATAAATACAACCCCCGACAAAATCATGATTTTTGAGTTAGGTAAACATACTTCGCACGTTTTTCTAGACGATACAGCTTTAGATGTTGTACAATCATTTAAATATCTAGGCATGCATTTATACAAAAACGTACGCATTAATCGTACACAGAAAAGACTAGCACATCATACCGCTTATGCATAACATATTTTATACATTGTTTTCAACCAAATTGAATTGAATGTTAAAGATAAATGCAAATTACTTGATAGTCTTGTTGCATCAGTTCTAAACTATGGAGCAGAATTATTAGGAGGCCATAAATGTCAAAATATTGAGCTAATCCATTGTAACTTTATACGGAAAATATTAGGTGTAAAAATGTACTAATTTGAGTGGTCTATACGGAGAACTTGGCAGATATCCGATGCATATTAGTCGAAAAATAATTATGTTTAAATATTGGCTATAATTATTACAACTAAACGAAAACTCAATTTTAAAATCAATGTATAACCTGTTAAAAGAATATGCTGACAAAAATATCACATACAAAGGATTCAACTGGGCATGTAAATTTTAGACTTACCTATGTGAAATGGGACTACAATATATATGGACACAGCAATGTAATATAGAAATAAACTACAACACAATAAAAATAGGATACTAGAAATTTTTAAACAAAATTGGTATACAAATATAAAATAATTCAAACAGATTATCAATCTATAATATTTATAAACATGAATTTGAATATGAACATTGTCTCGACCAAATAAGTGATAACAACCTTAGAATTTCACTAACTATATTTAGACTGTCATCACACAATCTTAAAATTGAAACAGGCAGATATGATAACACCCCTATGCGAAAATTGTAGTATGAATACAATGGAATCAGAATATCATTTCCTTCTTGTGTGTCCCAAGAAAACAATGCTTAAAACCATACTTTTGTCGATGGCCAACCATCCAGAAATTTTAAATAATAATGAGCAGCAGACATAAGAACCAACATATTAAATTAGCCAAATATTTATACTATGCCTTTCAAATAAGAGAAACAGATTCAGAATAGCTTATTATTACATGTATCTGTTTTTGCCTGCTGGTTGGTGCAGAACTGAACTAGCACCATCTACCCAAATATGGGTTTAGTATAGTTTTGCACTGGACCATATGACCCATATATTTGTTCTTTTCCTCGTTGTTTGGTATAGAACTAAACTAATTCCAAATACAGGGTTGGTTTAGTTTCGTACGGAAACATACAATGCGGATATAGTGAACTCAATAAACATCATAAACACACACTTTTACTTTAGAGAAGATCCTTATATATTCATGAACATTTTCATATGACCGTTAACATGATATGAAAATTCGAATTTTATATTTATATAAATATGACCACATTGCCTATGCAATGCAAATTTATGCCAAATAAAAGATAGGTTATATTAGGTATGTTATATACAAGGGTTCCAACTCCCGATTCGCCGATTTTCCGACCGATTCGAAATAACGCCCAGTTTCGGACAGCCAAGATGGAATAACCACTAATGTTTGGTACGACTGTGAAGTTGGGACATTGTAGCCTTTCGTCATATGTATTGATTGCACAATCGTATTTGTCCCGAGGCATCGCGATTATTGCTGTTTTACACGGGGGTCAAGCGGCAAATCGTTGTTGCGGCTTATCGTTTGAGTAAGTAAAATCAGCGAATTTTGTAGGAATTTCGCGTCGGCACTGGCTACGGCTAAGTCGGAATGTATCAAAAGTTGTATTATTTGAAAAGTACAATGCCACTGCTCCACGGTCGTGCCAACCATTTGAAGTTGTTCCATCTTGGCTGTCCGAAATCGGGCATTATCTCGAATCCGTCGGGAAATCGGCGAATTGGGAGTTGGAACACTTGTATATAATATAACACTAAATCGATCCATTAATTGTTTTGGGCTTTTTAGACCATCTAGACCCACGAAATGGCCCCCTGTGAGATTAAGCGTGAACACTTTAGGTAATGTTGTATCCTGTATGTTGTGTTCTGACAGGACAAAACAACCTGAAGACAGAATGGAAGGGGGATGTGAGATATACTGATGCATTTACATAGCATAAATACAAGTTCGCATAAACTAAAGACAAGTTCACAGAGAATAACGATCCAAACATAGTATGAAACGACAAAAGCACAAAGCAAAATGTTGAAATGCCACGACGTAATGATGAACGCACAGGACATAATAATGTTGTCACATAACATAAGGTTACATATGTACACTCTGCATTGACATAAGGATATAACGGAATGACAAACTACATGTAATAGAATATAAAGAACATCCTTATAACGAGGCAGTTATGGCGTTCCATAGTTAGACATCGCAATATTTATTCTGAGTGGATTGCTGGTATATAAATTTTACTACATGACGGCACAAACAGCTAAAACTGTCTGTCATCAAAGTACAGGTAACTGGGCCTTAGAAGAAACAGTTTTGAAGTATATTACAATTCGAGCCTCTCAGTTTCCCGACGCCTCGTCTGGGCCAAAACCGTCTGTGAATTATATAAACATATACCCACCACGCACGCACGTGCATACATACACATGTCAAGAAAAACACAAAAAACGACGCGCACACACACATTCACGAACTCGTACATTAATTAGTAAATATGGAAGATAATCCACTTCTATTAGAAGCTGCAATAGATAATAATTATTCCCCTTTGCCTAGGAAGCGACAGTACATTTCGTAAGACTAGTATAGGAAAACAAAGAGCAGTGAACTATGAATGTAATTTACATTATGGTACCTTCAAAGCCTTAATAAGATGTGTCGACATTGCTAGAGTCCATCTAATCAAAGGGAAATTCGTGATTTTCTCTAATGCAGGTTTTAATACATTAAACAGTCGGAATGCTGATTCCTCCGAAATGTGGACTGCGCTGATTTTTATGGCTCACTGCTCGTTGTTTACTTATACAACTACATTTGTATTATCATCTATTAACCAAAAATAAGAAAAACAACAGCAAAACACACGCTCACGCACCCCCACACGCACGCACGCACGCACGCGCGCGCGCACCCCCACACAATTTTTCATGGCACAACCTGACAGAGCGGTGCAAATATGTGTAGACATGTGGCTCTACATTGGTAGATGATAGTTGATTTGTTAAATACTGGAAGTCCAGATCAGTTATTATAAATATATATAGAACTTTTAACAGCAGACCGGATCTACATTATGGGCAATGCACCAATACAGTTAAAATCACCTAACATGTCGGCCTTGGAGATACATGGCAGTTTAATGCAATGCAGAAAGCTCCTTTAGCAGCTTTCTGCATGACGTTCACTCTGCATTAAGCACCCATCGCCTAAAAGTTTTTAAATTCTTCACTACTAAAATTCAGGTTTAGAGGGGTTTTACTCCACACGGAAACCCTTTTGCATTTCTTTACTGAGCACCAGGTAGTCTAAATTATGGTGAAACATAAGCAGTCTCGCCTGGACCACATTTACAGTGACACCCCTCCAAACCGGACTTTCGATTTAGGATGAATATCGGTTTTGGTTACAAGTGGCAACATAATACATGGTGAAAGTCACACAGAAAGCTTCTCTAATTGTTTTCTGCATAACTTTCATCCTACATTAAACGGTCACTGCCTAAACATGTTTTGTCACCGAATCGTCTTGCATTTCGGTACAGAGTACCAGATTGTCTAGTCATGGAAAAACGTAACCTGGGGTATCGCCTGGACCCCATTTCCAGTAACTCACTCTAAATAGGACATTCAATTTCGGATACAAAGTGGTATTGGAGTTTAACGCAGGGCGAAAGTCATGCAAAAAGCTCCGCTAGGAGCTTTCTGCGTGATTTCCACCCAGCATTTAAACAGCCATCTGCCTTAAGGTATCTAAATTCTTCTCTGCTTATGATTCTGATTCAGAGAAGTTTTACTTATATTTCCACAGCTTATCTACGATTCGCCCATAGCGTGCTGTACTCTAATACTGTCGCTGCCAAATAAATTTAATTTATCGCCTGCTGCAGATTTCAAAGTGGATATGTCTTGAACCACTTTACACAATACATTCAAAGTGCCAAGCAGTTTGAGTACAGATAAGGCAATGAGTATTCTATGTATTATCTGGATCCAAACTGTTAGCAGAGTTGAAAACGGATTTGCATAAGCATAAGAAGCCAACAGAGTTAAACAGTAAATTTATTAATATTAATGTAAGAAATAATGATATCATGAATATCAATAATTATATAAATTCTTCTAATAGTGCATTTTTTGACATGGCAGAAACTTTAAAATCAGTTTTCGACGTCTCTTTGCAAATGCCAGTCAGGTCGCGCTTAGAGAAGGATTCTAAACAATCTACCGTTTGTGAAAGCGACATACATATACCAACTATGTATAATTAAACTGTAAAGTTATCCAAAAATCAGCAGACGAGTCTGAATATATGATAAATTATCTACTCGGGCACTTTAACACAGTATCCCCTAGTGACGCATTATGAAACCAGTATGATAAATAGAGCATTTGCTCCTATAGGAGCAAATGATCTATTTATCACAATGGTTTCAAACTACAAAATTCATATTTACCTTTCCTCTAGTTAATGCTCCTTTTCGGTAGATACATTCAAAAAGGTTGGGTCTAAAAATAGCCTAGGAGAGAATGAGTTAAAGCAGTGTACATTCTAGTACATGCCTCGTCCAATAATATAGTCGTTAATATAACGCATCATAAATTTTAGTTTTCCGCCCATATGAATGGCAATGATAACTATATAGATATAAATATTGAAAAGCAAAACGAACATTACTGAATACAGATGCAGTCAGCCGAACCACAAGCACTTATCATCAACAAGAGTACCGCATACGGTACATAATACGCCCTTTTGCAAACTTTCTCTGATTCAATATGCCTTATAAGTGTTGACATTTTCTAATCTGTGCTTACGATCTTGATTTCCATATTAAGGTGATACTATTTTTTAAAAATATGAAATGAATATCTTATTAAATAAAAAAGTTACTGCTAATCCTCATTTTTGCAGACTTTTGTAAAGTGCAACGGCCATATCTCTGTAAAGACAAACTGAATAAACCTCAAAATAAACTCAGCTTCAAATGTTTTGTTGCTTAAATTTATATCATTTTATTAGTTTTCCCAGAAAACAACAGACAAACTAAAAGTTGCCCGACTAACAAAGCAACGAACACACGAAGTTCAAGGACCATAACTTTAGAATAAAATGACATATCAAAACCTCTGCAATATATGTGAAAAAATCGCATTCAGATTTTACCATATAAAAATTGAAGTAAATATCATTTCAAATGAAAAAGTTATGGCCATCCTCATATTTGCATAGATTTGCATTATTTTCTTTTAAGTGCAAGTGCCATAACGCCGAAACAACAAATCAAATGATCCTAAGAATCGACTTAGCTTCAGGTCTTGATGCATTAAATATGTGTATGAAGTTTCATTAATATCTGTCAAACAGTTTTGCCAGAAAACAGCGGATAAACTATTTAAGGGCAATAACTCCGAAACGAAAAATCAAATAAACCTCAAAATCGACACAACATCAGATCTTGATGCATTAAATATTGTTGTGAAGTTTAGTTAATATCTCTTGAATAGTTTTCCCAGAAAAAAGCGGACAAACTATTTGCATTATTTTTATGGACACGGGCCATAACACTGAAACGAAAAATCAAATGCTCCTCAGAATCAATTCATTTTCAGATCTTGATGCATTAAATATTTGTGTGAAATTTCATTAATATCTCTCAAATAGTTTTCCCAGAAAACAACGGACAAACTATTTGTATATTTTTAAGGACAAGGGTCACAACTCTGACATGAAAAATCAAATGAACCTCAGAATCAATTCAGCTTTCGATCTTGATGGCAATTAACATTTATGTGAAGTTTCATTAATATCTGTTAAATAGTTTTCCCCGAAAACAGCGGACAAACTATTTGCATGTATTTGCATTATTTTTTAAGTAAAAGGGTCACAACTCCGAAACGACAAATCAAATGAACCATAGAATCGACTCAGCTTCAGATCTTGATGCATTGAATATTTGTGTGAAGTTTCATTAATATCTCTCAAATAGTTTTCCCAGAAAACAGCGGACAAACAGCGGACAAACTATTTGTATATTTTTAAGGACAAGGGTCATAACTCTGAAATGAAAAATCAAATGAACCTCAGAATCAACTCAGCTTCAGATCTTGATGCATTTAACATTTATGTGAAGTTTCATCAATATCTGACAAATAGTTTTCCCAGAAAACAGCGGACAAGCAAAATGTTGACGGACGAACGAACGAACGAATAAGCGAACGAACGAACGGACGGACGGACAGGGCCACGACAATATACGACCACGTTTATTAGGTGGGCGTATAAAAAGCTATTATATATATATACTTGACACTTGGCACAACATCACTTATCCATATTGATGTACAGTAGAATAGCTCTACTTACAGAGTCCCAGATAAGATGTGTAAATTAGAACATTTTCAAGAATAACATCTTTTTTTTCCCACCAAACCATATCTTGTGACCGTGACCACTATTTCAAAGCCTCTAGGATCTGGGATGAAAATAAAGGTGTTCACTTAAATAACTTAAGGTAAATACCTCAGTCAATTCCAATTGTTTCTGAAAACCGTCGAAAAAGGTAGAGTTTCGTCTGATGGCGTAAATCTCAGTCACTTGAAACAGTTACCCCAGGTAATCTCCATTGTTTCAAAACCTCAACGGTACACGAGTAAATTCTTAACAGTGCCCCTTTCTAAAAAACGAAAATTATTGTTCATTTAAAACGCGAAACTCCAATTCCAGTCAGAATTCAGACTTTTGTAAAAGTATGCAGCATATATGTACATTAGATCAGTCAAAAACAAGGCTCTTTCTTTTTGCGACTATATCGTTTCAAATGACTTTGATGTGGTAGCCATTACAGAAACATTGCTCGGTAGTTCTGTTGACAATTCGCACTTAAACGAACTGGTTCCTACTCATTACAAAATCGAACATATCCCTCGCTGCAATGGCAACCGTGGCGGCGGGGCAGCAGTCATACATAAGGCTTCAATAGGTCTTAGTCTCCATCAATCAACAAGAGATAATTATTTCTCAAACTTTGAGTACATGGACTGCACATTAAGTATCCGAGATGTCACTCCGCACCTAGTAGTTGTTTATTTTCTTATCTTAATTTGCGACCACCGACAGATCGGTCGTCATTGTAGGGGATTTAAATCACCTTGACATTCCAAATGACAAAAACACTGCTCACTTTGTTAGTAAACTCGAATCGTTTGGACGCGACAGCATGTGAATGAAGCCACTCATATAGGGGGACATGCCCTTAATGTTGGTATTGCACGGGATGGTGACGACTGTTTGTCAAACATTGAAGTCACAGATACTGGACTGTTTGACAGTAGTGTTAAAACTTCGCGAGATAATTTTCTGTTACTTTCGAAGCAAAGGCCGTAAAAACTCCAACATAGAGGAAAGCTGTTTTATTTCGGAAACTTAGGCAATTATTAATGTCGAGTCATTCAAAAGAGATATCCTCAAATCAGAACACATCGAAGCAAGCATGCAAACGACAGATGTTGATGAGCTGGTTAAATCATACATGTATACACAAACATTGGTGGCACTTGTCAATAATCATGCTACCCTGTGTGCTAAAACCATAACGCTCAGACCACCATGTCCTTGGTATACCCAGGAACTGCACGATGCTAAACATGTAAGGCGCTAATTTGAACGAGGCTCCAGGCTCACAATAGACCATTTACTATACAGAGAACAGTTTGCCAAAGTCAACAAGCTGCTGATAAAGTAAAAAAAATGATTTCTACTCAGAGAAAGTTACATCATGCCAGACAGACTCAAAAAGTCTTGTCAAAGTCACTAAGCATCTGCTAGGTTCAATTAGTGACATCTCGTTGCCTAAGACTTCGTCCTGACAGATAGTGCATCAGGCACTGTATCCAGTGCACCGATTACCACTGAGATGCAGCATTCAACAAACGTTTTAGAAAAGTTTGCTACAGCTACAGTAGAAGAAGTAGAACAGATCAGTAAGGCATCCCCATGTAAGTTTTGCGAACTGGATCCAATACCTACACATGTATGGCTGTTAAAGTCATGCATTGATGAAGTCCTGCCGATTCCTGTCAAGAAAAGCTTTATGACTAGTTGAGAACTGTCTCAAAGAAACAGTCTCTTGGATGTACCAGAACATGGTGAAGCTCAATACTGACCAAACTGAGGTCATCCTGTTTCATACAAAAACCAGAAGTGCCTGAAGAGATTCATGTGCAAGTAGGACCCTCTAAAATCAAGTCATGCACTTGGTAGCTACACTAATGTAATTGACGTGTTGATGAACACAATACAGGTGCCCCTCTATCACTTTCCAATATGAATAAAGTTAAAATACCTCGAATAGAACTAAAAGCTTTAAATATGCAATCTGTGTCGTCTGTACAAGTACCCAGAAATATTTCTAATTTCTCTTCCCTTCAACCTTTTGTTCGTTTAAAACAACTTAATCTTCAGTCGGCATCATCTTTTCACATACCATCTCTTTCTATTAATAAATGTTTTTTCAATGGACCAAGAGTTGTACTTTCACCTTTAAAATCTGTTATCCAAAATGTTTCTTCTATTCGTAAACGGTCCTTATGCAGGCGACACAGAGTGTATCCAATTATCCAAAAGTGCTTTGCTAAGAGGTGCATATGTTGTAGTAACATTTCTTGTAATTCCACTATAAAATCTACAGTTAATGGTAGAACATTTAATGTCAAGATAAACTCAGACGTTGATTGTACTACTACTAACGTTATTTATGTTTTAACTTGAAACGCGCCTAGTTGCGGTATACAGTACGTAGGACAAACAGGACGTGCTTTGAAAACTCGATTTCGTGAGCATGCATATCAGTGTCGAAATCGTAAACTAAACAATTTTTTATACCAACACTTTCGGAAATCTGGCCATTCTTTTAAAGATGTTTCAGTACAAATTGTTGAGCATATAACATATGATAAGGAGGCGACTAGTAGCTTTAAATCGAAAGCTAGATTTATATCTGAATTAAATTGGATCAAAAAATTGCAAACACCTTTTCCTTTAGGACTGAATGATAATATTTACCAGACTGGAAATATTTCAAAAGAACCAGATATAGATATTTTTTCAATTTTTTCTATTAGAAAACGCAAATCTCGATCGCATGGCATTCGCAAAAATGGTAATATTAAACGAAAATCTCGTTTGAAAATGACTCTTCTTGATCTACATACTTTACGCCTAACTTCGGGTAAACATGCCATGCTTTCTAGACTTTCCTCCTTATCTATATGTTCATTAAAAGAAATTGACGAGCAAGCCGATAAAATTATTTTTCGATCAGATCCTCTCATAGGAACGGCTAGTTTGATACAAAGCTTTACTCTACATGTTCTCAGACCACACATCGACAAATTATCTGAACACCAAAGATTCTTCTTGAAAATTCCTTTTATTAATAAAGGTATTGATTTTATTGACCTCCAAAGTATTTTTAGAGACAAAAATGTAATTGACACTATTCCTAAATACTTTAAAAATACAGAACCACCTATCATCTGCTACAAATATAACAAACCCATCAGAAATACAATTTTCAACTACAATAAAATTGTGGCCGACCTTAATATTAATGATAATATTCCTGATAATTGAGATTGCGCCACCTCAAAATTTTGCTATTCTCCGGCTGGTCATGTGATTACTGGTAATTTTGAGATAATTAAAGATAAACGTCTACGATCTCTTTTGAATAAAGGTCCCAAATATAGAATACCATCCTTGATAGATTTTAACTCTTGTCGAGTTCAGATTGCGGAGGCTTTACAAAATTTTAGTATTAAATGGTGTCGAAGAGAACATGTTGAGTCTAATGCCCTTTCTTGTTGGAAAAAACTAATTTTTGATATAATTGATAAACGCATTTCCTTTTACAGCTCTAATAAACACCTTCTTCCACCTAAACCTAGAACTTCATTTAGACATCTTAAGGAGGGTTTACAGGATTTCCATTCAAAATACGTTTTTGTTCCTGCTGATAAGGCATCAAATAATGTGATTATTATTTGACGACTACATTATATCGATGTCTTGAAGCAGGAAATTATTAATACCAAGTCATACATTTCAGTTACCACTGACGAAAAGACCATCATTTCAGACCATGTCAAAAAGTGTGAACAATTTGGAACCGATATTAAAATTACACAACATAAACTTCCTACTATGTATTGGTTACCTAAACTACATAAAAAACCATATAAAGCGCGTTTCATTGCAAATTCTAGTTCATGTACTACTACTAAATTGTCTATACTTTTGACTTCTTGTTTAACGAAGGTAAAGGAACATGTAAAATTTTACTGTGATAAGACTTATGAAAATTCTGGAATAAATCTCTTCTGGTCTATTAAGAACTCTTCAGAAGTCTTAAACAAACTTAAGAACAAAAGGTATCTTGCATCCACTGTAAGCACGTACGATTTTTCTACTCTGTACACAACTCTTCCTCATATTTTAATTAAGGATAAGCTTACTAACTTGATCCAGAAAGTATTTGCCCGAGAAAAAACATCATTCTTGGCATGTAATGCTGAAAAAGCTTTCTTTACTGACGAGCAAATGAAATTTTACACCAATTGGACTTGCTCAGAAGTTTGCGAAGCACTAACCTTTCTTTTGGATAACATATTTGTACGTTATGGGAATGCTATATACCGTCAGGTAATTGGTATTCCCATGGGTACGAATTGTGCACCACTTGTCGCAGATTTGTTTTTGTACTGCTATGAGAGAGATTTCATGTTGAGTTTGAATCCTCAATCACAAGAAGATGTTATAAAAGCCTTCAATGAAACTTGTCGATATTTGGATGATATTTTTAACTTAGATAACCCTTTCTTTGATGCTCTGATTCCTACAATTTATCCTAAAGAACTCAAATTGAATAAAGCTAACCCGTCCGACAATTATGCAGCGTTTCTTGACCTAGACCTTAAAATTAATAATGGAACGATTTCTTCTAAAATATATGACAAAAGAGATGATTTTGATTTTAATATTGTAAATTTTCCTCATCTTGACGGGGATGTTCCCCGTGCTCCATCTTACGGGGTTTATATATCTCAACTTATTCGTTTTGCTAGAGCTTGTTCATCTATTGACGATTTTAACAGTCGAAATCTCATTTTAACTGAAAAACTGCTTAAACAAGGATATAGATACCATAAACTAAGAAAAACTTTCTCTAAATTTTACTATCGAAATCTCTCGCTTATTGGCAAGTACAAATGTAATCTCAAGGTACTTTTGCGACACGGTATCTCACATCCTGAATTTTATGGTGATGTGATTTACAAACTTCGTAAAATTATTGGACATACCCATTTTCTCACTTTGTTCATCAAATATATAAAACAATTCATTAAAAAGGGATATGATCCTGTATTACTACAACATACTGCATGTTTGGTTGTGAACCCTTTTACAGTTGGCAATCACGCTGGCCTCTTTGCATGTACGCCGACAATAAAGGTTTAGTACTCTATGAAGGCGACCTCTTAAATCCAGAAATGGAAGGAGAACGTCGGATATCTGTACTATTTCATTTTTGTCGTACCCTTTATTACTTTTCTACAGTTACTCTGTTTGCAGCTCAATCATTGAGTACACTAGCGATAGGTGGATACAGTATGTTCAATTAAATGTTTTCTTTGTTATACATGCACTTTACCACTGTATTTGCTGTCGCGGTTGTTGTAGATTAGTCGGAGAGGGGATACGTTTATTTACACTGTTTGTCTTTTAGGATGGGGATGGAATAAGGGTGAGGTTGGGCGCCCATAAACCGGTTTAAACCCCCCGGTGACTTTTGTCACTGACCGTTCCAAGGCGGTACTTCCATCTTCCTCCTATTGTATGTTTGTTTTGTCTTTGTGCGTCTCTTGTTGTTTTTTCTACCTATGTACATTTGCTGTTTCCTTGTGTTGCTGTTCGGGAGAGTGTTTGTTTTGTATGTGGTGTTTCCTGCATGACTTATTTTTGTACTTTGCGTATGAAGAATCTCGGTGCATGGCTCGATTCACAAATGGATAGACATCTCATACATCTATTCCGTGTGTAGGTCCTGTTATGCACAGCTCCGACGAATATGTGATATTAGAAAGTACCTCTCACCTGCTGCTACTAAGACTTTGGTGAACTATCTGGTTACATCAGCCATGCACTATGATTCTCCCAAGTACATTGTCGACATGCTTGACGTGTATGGGCCACGCAGAGAGCTAAGGTCAACAAGTTGATCCTTGTTGTTGGTTGTGCCAAAAGGTCGTACGGTAAAAAATGTTGATAGAAGTTTCATGCATGCAGCTCCGAAGCTTTGGAATGCTTTACTGTCAGACATTAGATGCGCAAGGTCACTGAAATGATTCAAAAGATGTTTAAAAAACGCATTTTTTCAACATTTATTTCTAGGACAGATTAGGAAACGATATGTTACATATCTTTCACTTACCAGATAGGCACCCATGCGGTTTCTCTCGTTTGAGTTCATATCTACTATATATCAAGGCAACGTAATATACGGTCACTCTGTATTGATGATTATTTTTGTGATACATGTAAATGCATTTATAACTGATTCAATCCAATCCAGGGTTGGGGCTTGCAATTCGTGAGAGTAACATATCTCATGTTGGTAAGGGGGGGGGGGGGCTTTGATTCCCTATTCTCGACTATTGAGAGCAACATGTTTTCACGTTAGAGTGGGACCCTTATTCTGTTTGTGAGCGGTCTTGCCGACCAATTTTGGAGTGTGACTTCGGGTGGCTTTATCGTTTTCAGATATTGTCATTGTTTGCACCGAACTCCTATGGTCACTGTAGGTGTTTATTCCCTTTTGTTACTGTATGCACCATTCCGTAATTATTACTTTCTTTGTTTTATTTATATAAGGGCTCGAGTGGTATTTGAGTTGGTTTAATTGGCCGCCCATTCCAAATTATGAGTGGGGAGGGGGTCCCCAATATTGGTATTTCTTGTTCGCATTGCGACCTAGCCATAACTAGCGTCAAGGATTCCTTTAAAAGTTAACCTGAGATCAATAATTTGCTTATCGGGGAAATGGATCATTTCACTTACCCATTTCCTCCTTCTTATTAAAGAGGGGGAGGGAGTTTTACTGCGGCTAGCCTCGTTCCGTCTGGAGGCAAATGTCTATCGCTCATGCACATGCGTCATCCGGAGGCTCATGGGAATAAACACAGATTTACCGATCTAATTTCACTGTACAATCATGCGATTCCTCCCGGTTAGTGAGTTCGTATTTATTGTATCATATCTATTGCATATCTTTCATTGACCGGATAGACAATCATGCGGTTCCTTTCCGGTTAGTGATTTCATGTCTATTGTATTTCCTTTGCATATCTTTCATTGACTGGATGGACAACCATGTGGTTTCTTCCGGCTAGTGATTTCATATATATATTGAATATTTATTGTTTATCTTTCATTGCCTGGATAGATAATCATGCGGTTCGTTTCGGTTATTGAATTCATCCATGTGAAGCGCTTTTGAACGCACATATTCGGTGTGAAAAGAACGCTATATAAATGTGGTATAATAATAATAATAATAATAATAGTAATAATAATTGAAAAGAAGTTATTGCGGGCCCCCGGTCCCGGTATTTAGCAGTCCTGATGGGTATGTCCAATATTTAGCTCACCTGAGCCGAAGGGTCAGGATGAGCTATTGTGACTCGCGTATTGTGACATGCGTACGAAGTACCTATCCAAAAGCGCATCATGCCGTTTTTAAATATAGATATATTTATGTGTAGTTTAATTTCGAACAACTATCAGTATTATCACAAGTTATGTATATAAAAATTTGACCATTTTCCTCAAAATTCCGCATTTTCTCGTAATAGGAAACAGAAAAGACACAGAACAGACAACTCCTATAGATCTGATGTAGCTGTCGGTCTGGGTCTGTTTTGTTATCTCATCAAATTTCGTAGATCGTTACATGTATGCAGTTCCTTTTTTCTGTCCAGAAAGTTACTTTAACATACCAAAATAAAGGTTCTGACAAAAAATAGTATGTTGGGAGGTGCCTAAATAGAGTAGCGTTAAATAGCATATACATGTAAGTAAATATGCTATATCTTTTGATCTAGAGCATGACTTCTGTAAATATTTCGTGGAATTCCTTCTGTTGTACTGTTATACATAGTGGCAAATTAATTTGAATCTGATTGCTTATCTTTTATTGTTTTGTTGTTTTTTGTTGGATTGGCGGCCCTCGGTCGACCAAAGCCCCATGCCCAAAAGTAAAGATGCTGTATTGTTAGCGGCTCCATGCCGGAGTAAACAGGCTTAAGTCAAAGTAAGCCATTGTTTGTTCTAGTTCTTTAGTTATGTTAATTGGATATGAATCAATTCTATAAACATTGTTTTAGAGCTCCACACAAGATCCAAAAATGATCTTGATACATGTACATGTATTTGAATGTTACTGTTGATAATGGTTCGACCGTGTAAATATCGGCGTGTGGACGATGGCGGAAACGCATCGAAAAAGTAAAGATGCTCTATTTGTTGCTTCTGTTCTTTATCTACATTAATTTATTTGTAAATTGATTCCAGAAGTATTGCTTTACATATATATGGAGAGAAAAATATTTTCTAACCTCTATTTTTTAATTATTAGCATTGATGAAGGGTACCCTGTGCAAAATTCGGCGGTGCGGATCATCGAGGCAACTATTAATATTGTTATCAGTTTCATCAGTATGGGCGGAAAACTTAGATTTATGGTGCGTTACTTTAACTACATGTATTTTGCCCATAAAGATTCAGTAGATATTGAAAAATGGACTAAATGTAAGGGACAGGTTAACCATGTACTCCATAAATACGCCTTTCTACCCCTATGTTGTCAAAAATGTTATTATAAAAAGGAGGTGAATCACTATGTAGGCCATATATCGACGCTAAAGTAAAGCTAACATCTTGTACACTCAAATCAAGTAAAACAAGATTTCCATAAGGGTCAAATATTTCATTATGTATCTTTAATCACATTTTATGAAAAGCACTGCCACACCACGGCTATTTGAAGAAAAGTAGCTTAGATAAACTTCAGATCCCCATTCTGTATAAACTGGTTTATATAAATCTTGGGTAAAATGGGTATCTTGAGATAGGATTATATCATATTTTAGGGGTTTGAAATGATTAAAAACATTCATCCTTCTCTGTTTACCGTGTAGCCTTCTACAATTAAGCGACAGAATCTTTAGACTTTCCATTTTGATTTTGTTGAAAGGGGAACCATACTTTGTTACATTGACCTGGGCAGCACTATAAACGAAACATGCAAAAACATAAAAATACAAGTACAAGAAATTAAATGGCAGAACTCACTCATCAAAGAAGACATTTGGAAAATTATTCAAAGTAATTCCCCATCCAATATTTTGTCTGCCCATGTTTTTAATGCTGCTGTTTTGCTTGTAAACCATTATGTCTGAAACATATTAGTCTATGAACAAATCAGCATGCTTATCGTGCCCATGAAATAGGTGCACTCTGTAACTTTGCGAGGATATGTACATATATATGCACATATAATTTCAATTATTCAGAGCGTTGTTCCGAAATAGAATCGGAGTCATTCGGAACTTAGCAAAATCCGTTGATTTCTGTACAGCTTCTGGTGTTGATTGATTGATACGAAAAATGCGCATAATACATCTAGTAAAAACTGCGTGTAATGTTTTAGGCATATAAATCTACATATTTTGAAAATGTAATAAATACAAAAAAATGTATATCTTTCACCATTTCCCTGTTCAGTATTCATGTAAGAAATAATGCCAGCATCGATATTTATCAGCTCAATTTTGATACTCCGTAGAGTAAATATAACCCTTTATAAACTGTTACGTGTACAGAGATAAATATTCTACTGGTAAAGGGTTAATAGAACTACAGTAAAACCTCTCAATAACGGCCACTAAATTGTGCTAATTAATTCGTATTTAGGGAATGTGGCTACTTAAAGCAAGGTAAAAGTAAAACAGAACGCTCCTATAGGAGCGTACTATTTTACTTTCACCTTGCTTTAAGCAACCACCTGCATTTAACACAAAATACTTGATTTAATTTAGTGACCGCTATAGAGAGGTTTTACTATATGACAACCTGGCATTTTAGAGGAGATCAGCAAAGCTACTAGATCTGTTACATGTACTTGCTTCAATCGAATTCTGGATCAGACTCCGATTTGAATTCACAGCCATATGCGTTCATGTTTATAGGCTACATACGAGCACTCTGTTGAAAGGTTCTATTGTGAATCAATATTGTATATCCGGTTACATTTTTGTTATCTATTACATATATCTATCATCCACATGGATTTAAAAAGTACATGTACATCCATGTTATACGCCTCGCTGCGTCTCTATTGAATGTTTCATTTCAATATATATATACGCCTAACTATTTAGATTGTTAACAGTGTCATAAGTGTGGGCGGAAAACTTAGATTTATGGTACGTCAAAAAAAACTAGAATATACACTGCTTTACAATGGCCTTAAAGGTCCTTAATTCATATTGTAATACTATTAGTAAATAAGAAAGAGGGATAGATAGATAGATAGATAGATAGATAGATAGATAGATAGATAGATAGATAGATAGATAGAGAGAGAGAGGGAGAGAGAGAGACAGACAGACAGACAGACAGACAGACAGAGACAGACAGACAGACAGAGACAGAGAAAGAGACAACGACAGACAGACAGACAAACAGAGACAGATAGAGACAGAGACAGAGAGAGAGAGAGAGAGACAGAGAGAGAGACAGAGACAGAGACAGAGAGACAGACAGACAGAGACACAAAGAGAGAGACAGAGACACATACAGAGAGAGAGACACATAGACAGACAGACAGGGAGACAGACATACATACAGAGAGAAAGACAGAGACAAACAGAGACAGACTGAGACAAAAACAGACAGAGGTAGAGACAGAGATACAAACGGACAGACATACAGAGAGAAAGACAGAGACAGACACAGAGAGAGACTGAGACAAAGCAGAGAGAGATAGAGACACAGAGATACAGACAGAGAGGCAGAGAGACAGAGAGATACAGAGAGAGAGATACAGACAGAGAGAGAGATAGAGATATACAGACAGACAGATTTAGAAACTTTGAGAGACAGACAGACAGAGAGAAAGACAGAGACAGACACAGACAGCGACTGAGACCAAGCAGAGAGAGATAAAGAGACAGAGAGAGAGAGAGAGAGAGAGAGAGAGGGAGAGAAGAGAGAGAGACACACACACAGACAGACAGAGAGAGAGACAGAGAGAGAGACAGAGAGAGAGACAGAGAGAGATACAGAGACAGAAATACAGGGAGAGGAACTGAGAGAGAGAAAAATACTGAGAGAGATAGACCGAGAGAGAAAGAGACAGAGAGACAGAGAGACAGAAACAGAGAGAGAGATAGAGAGAGAGAGCGGCAGAGGCAGAGAGAGAAACAGAGAGACAGAGAGACAGAGAGACAGAGACAGAGAGACAGACATACAGAGATAGACAGAGAGAATCAGACAGAGAGAGACAGAGAGAGACAGAAACAGAAGGACAGAGAGAGATAGGGACAGAGGAACGGATAAAAGAGACAGAGAGAGAGAGAGAGATACAGAGACAGAGAAACAGAGAGATGGACAGATAGACAACGAGAGACGGGGATAAAGAGAGAGACACACAGACAGAGAGAGAGAGAGAGAGAGAGGCAGAGACAGAGAGAGAAAGACAGAGATAGAGAAAGAGAGATAAAGACAGAGACAGGGACAGAGAGACAGAGACAGACAGACAGACATAAGAGAGAGCCATACAGACGGACAAACGACAGACAGCCAGTCATAAGATCAAGAGGGACAACCAGACAGACAGACAGAAAGAAACACAAAGGCAGACAGAGGGACAGTTCATGACACACACACACGCACGCACGCATGCACACACAAAAATAGTGATCCCCTCCACGATATCTATAAAATATTGACCCGGCCCAAATTATTACTAACAAATTATCAAACATAACAAATACTTGAATACCTAATATTGTTGTGGCTGCAACCATGTGTTTGTTGTTGTTGAATGATCGTGGGGAAGAAGGAGAATTAGTAGTATTAGTTGGATTAGTAGACGTAGTGGTAGTGGTAATATAACTGATTTTAAGGGGATATGTAAAATGTACTTTAGTGCTGTAAGTAGATAGAGTAACATCCTTTTCTGTGCGGTATCTCAGGATCGGCGATGAAAAGAAACATTCGCCAAATACCAGAACAATCTTCTCTTTTTAAAGTCCTGCAAATGATACCGGAATAATTGTTCTGAATAAAAGCTTTTTTTCAGAGGAATATGTCATTGGGGAGTCACTGTTTTTTCTCTGAAAATATGGCAGTGTGTTGTATGTGAGCTTGCTCACCGACTTTCTTTAATTTGATTTATTACTGTTGAATTTCGATATCTCAAACTCGGGAAACTCGAACTTTGGTCGGATTATAAGTCGGATGACTCGAACTTCTGTTATCTCGATCTTATTTGTTTGGTCCCTTGAAGTTCGAGATATCGAAGTTCAACTGTATATAAAAATGTAAAAAAGTACCTAGTTATAGTCTACTTTCTGTCAGAAGGGCCGCTTAGCCGACTCTACCTTAACCCCACTCGTCATTTAGTCATTCGTCTACATATCGAGCATTGCTAACATATGGCGCAATCATGCAGTCGCAGTACCGGCTAGTGACCCTCACGGGTACCCGTTTTAACCGCTGTGTGGAGAGGATGAGTGAAACTGAAGAGCGTCTCTGAAATTTTCGGGAGGGATCGGGATTTGAACCCCGGACCTCCGGATTGGTAGTCAAGCACGATACCAACAGACCACCGCACACCACAAAATATATGCTTTAAATGGAAAAGTAGTAAAGTCAAGCAGGCAAAGCCACATGCAAGATGCAACCACCACCAAAACACCGATAGACAGCATGACACACACACACACAACCACACACCCAAACGCACACACACACACACACACACACACACGAAATGAACTCAGAAAACACCAAAAGAGACACAAGAACCAGGGACAAACGTTCCACAACATGAACAAACCACAAGCACAAAGACGCAAGACAAACAAAAGGAAGGGTGACAAAGAGAGTACCGCCTTGGCACGGTCAGCAGCAAAAACATCACTGGGGGTTTAAACCGGTTTACGGACGTCCTAACCTCGCACTTCTCTCAAAGTCACCCTAGCTTTACAAATATTGTAAATAAAGGTATCCCCGCTGGACTTACCCACAACATAGACGACGGTGACCACAGGACAACATGTAAAACATAGCATAATAACTGTGACAATCCGTCAAATATGTACTCAATGACTTTGCTGAAGTCAGAGCACCTGCAGGTAAGCCGTTAAGGGCACGACAGGGAAAAATAATACATGAGTCTGGTAAGCTCCTCCTGTATCCAAGTTTAAGAGTATACCATCATGGAGTACTACCCTCGGCCTGTCATCGCGCAAGCAAAGAGGGAAGCGTAGCTACCGACTGTAAAAGGGTCGATAACCAAACATGCAGTGTGTTGCAATACAATAGGATCATAACCTTCCTTTTAAAATGTTTTAATGCGTTTTATAAACAAATCATGAAAATAGATATGACACCAAATTTTCCTGAGTTTGTAGATAACATCCCCATAAAATTCTGGTTGAGAAATGCCTTGTCGCAGTAACGTCCGTAGATTGCAATTATATTTACTAATGAGAGGTAAATTTCGATAATAAAATTTAGAAAAGGTTTTCCGAAGTCTGTGAAATCTGTAACCTTGCTTAAGAAGTTTATCAGTTATAACTAAATTACGTCTGTTAAAATCTTCAAGCAAAGAACAGGCTCGGGCAAACCTAATACGTTGAGAAATATAAACACAAAGTTTGTTTTTCTCTCTGTGAAAGTAACATTTTGATACTAAATGGTCAATATTGAATGTTAACTTATAATGTAAAACGTCGCCCCGTACTTCATTCTCAGTGTTGTTATACCTTCTGATCCTTCGAGATCATGAATTTCAGTACTTCTTGTTTTGAAAATTGAATACCGCTTAAGCCGGTGCTAGGGGGCGTGAGCAGTGTTGCACTTTCAATTACTGTTCATGAACAGACTCAATAAAACCGAGTCTGCAATTTTCTCTTTTTGTGTTGCAATTTTTGCTCTCGGGGATCACCTCCCTTCAGAATTTATCCATAGACAAGTGAATTTATAAAAAAAGAGATTCCCCTGGTGACCCTTGATTAAAATTGGCAACAACCATGCTGTAATCTGAAAACACTTGGAAACCATGGGTGGGATTAAATTTCCTTTTGTCTATTGGGAAGAAATTATTTTTTTCTTCCAAACTGTGTGTAAAATGTATTTGGTATTTGGTAGGAATAGTTCTCTGGTGACCATGACTACAGCGCATTTAAACAAAATGAGTAATCTTTAGTTTCTGGAGTGCATTATCTATCTAGTGCTATAATCTGCAGGTGATCGATATAAGGTATTAATGTAACTTGAAGAACTGATATTTTAGTAAAGTGTTGGGTACTGTTATTAACATAAATGATGATACTTGTTACTTAGTATTCGGATAACCTGTGGGGTACCTGTGTACCATGACACATTTCTTAACCCTTTTCCTAATTAATATTTATTCAGGATTCCAATATCTATTGAATACTGAC
This sequence comes from Azorinus chamasolen, assembly GCA_963576725.1. Classification (NCBI taxonomy): domain Eukaryota; kingdom Metazoa; phylum Mollusca; class Bivalvia; order Cardiida; family Solecurtidae; genus Azorinus; species Azorinus chamasolen. The sequence goes on along the minus strand of OY755238.1, from coordinate 75,039,897 downwards.
GGACAAAAGTGTTATGATACAAAATAGTTGAAATGTTTTACCATTTCAGAAACTAAAGAAACATAAGCAAACAGAGCACATCTAGATGTGACAGCTCCTGCAGGATATATATCATGGGTCTTCTCTGTTTGCCAATGCATGAAAAAAATACATATCTATGATAGAAATCGCTAACTTGTCCATATTAATACATGTCTATGCTGCTTTTACAGCAGAGCTACAGATAAAGGTTCGTACCTTATTATTTAAATCATCATTTCTCCCAAGACCTTATACTGTGAGCACTCTGATTCAAAAGTGTGGTCATAGTATAGGGTTCGGTGGAGGAATAAAGGAGCTATTGTTCGAAACGTTTAAATATGCACAACTTATCTAGACCTATTTACAGTATTTAGATGATGGTATATACAACTCTTGGAAAACGGCACCAGGCCTGTCTGTACTTTATTTCCAGCGCAGTTGTACACCTAGATAGAACCCCACATGCAAGTGTTATATACCCATCAGAAGGCTTCCATAAATGACTGAAAGATATGCTTCTGTCGAGTTTAGAATCATGGGGAGGGAAAAGTGGTCGCAAGGCAGAGACCATGTAATTCTTAGCCATGGCGTCCCATCGAGGCTTTAGTCATCATATGTAAAGTAATGACGGGCATTAATTTGGCATGCAGATTGAGACGATATTTCGTTTTTTATTTACCGGTAATACACGACTTTGACACGGCTATGTGGACATTCGTTTTGGTATAGATACAATTGCAGTCAATGTGCCAACGAATATATCTGAACCGTCTAGGTGAAATGAGTCATCTTTGGAAATAAAAAAAACAACAATACAGCAGAAGCCAGGTTCTTGTCCAGACAATATTCTTTTCTTTACTCACAAATAAGAGACATTCAGAATATACCAGCTTTTTAGTTTCCTCAGTAGTCATCAAAAGCACAGAAGCTGTAGTCTTCTGTTATGACTGCGAGAATGACATATTGCCCATTAAAGTTGTTTGGGTCTCCGAAGAAGTAAATTGGTCAGCTGTGTTTGCATTGTGGCTTACAATACATTTCAAGTACTTCTTTGCCCTGGAATACCAAAGAAAGTCACGAAATTAGAAATAAAGATTATGATTCTACAGTTTCTGCTATGGCACAAGCTTCATGTTTCCTTGTACTATTATGATAAATTAATCCAATGATATTAATAACATCATTATTTCTGTCATGAATACATGTACATGTAAATGGAAGTACTGGTTAAACTGCATCTCTTCTAAAAGATCTGAACCATTTCTGACCAAAGTTCAGATAAATGGTTCTTGTTAGGTATGCGTTCATTTTAGGTTCATCGGTTGAAATTCATGAAGCACAGTAGTTGCCATGATAACTTAAAGGATACATTTTGGCCAATCTTAGTAACTGTCAATGTTGGGCTGATTTGAATGGAGTTAGACAGAAATGATCCTTAGCTCACCCTCTACCATTTTAAGGTATTTCGGAATCATAAAAATCATGGCTGCTAAGGATGGTTCTAAACGTTTCCCTGTGTAACTTTTTGTACTTTTCCCGTGACCTCCATTAAGTGTAGTTGTGTACATCCCCAGGCAGATCTGTTTGAATTAATGTTCACATATCAAGGTCCCCTAGAGTAATGAAACAAAGAACAATTTCTCATAAATATATTTTTAGAAACAAAAATGTAATTGATACTATTCCTAAATACTTTAGTAATACAGAACCACCTATTATCTGCTATAAATATAACAAACCAACCAGAAATACAATTTTCAACTATAATAACATTTTTGCCGACATTAATATTGATAATAATATTCCTGATAATTGAGATTGCGCCACCTCAAAATTTTGCTATTCTTCTGATGTTCATGTGATAACTGGTAATTTCGAGACAATAATTTATTAAAGATAAACGTCTTTTGAAAACAGGTCCGAAATATAGAATATCTTCCTTAATAGATTTTAACTCTTGTCGAGTCAGATTGCTGAGGCTTTACAAAACTTTAGTATTAAATGGTGTGGAAGGGAAAATGTTAAGCCTTAATACTCTTTTCAAATTGGACAAAAATGGACATAATGTTTTATATAATTGACAAACGAATTAAAATTTTAGCCCTAAACTGAATCAAAAGACATATAAGCACGTTTCAGTGCAAATTCTAGCTCTTGTACAACTACTAAATTATCTATACGTTTGACTTCTTGTTAAACGAAAATAAAAGAACATGTAAAATTCTATTATGATAAGACATGCAAATTCTGGAATAATCTCTTCTGATCTTTTTAGAACTCTTCAGTAGTCTTAAACAAACTTAAAGAAAGGTTATGATCCTATTATATTGCAACACACTGCATGTTTGGTTATCGACCCTTTTACAGTCGGTAGCTACGCTTCCCTCTTTGCTTGCGCGATGACAGGCCGAGGGTAGTACTCTATGATGGTATACTCTTAAACTTGGATACAGGAGGAGCTTACCAGACTCATGTATTATTTTTCCCTGTCGTGCCCTTAACGGCTTACCTGCAGGTGCTCTGACTTCAGCAAAGTCATTGAGTACATATTTGACGGATTGTCACAGTTATTATGCTATGTTTTACATGTTGTCCTGTGTTCACCGTCGTCTATGTTGTGGGTAAGTCCAGCGGGGATACCTTTATTTACAATATTTGTAAAGCTAGGGTGACTTTGAGAGAAGTGTGAGGTTAGGACGTCCGTAAACCGGTTTAAACCCCCAGTGGTGTTTTTGCTGCTGACCGTGCCAAGGCGGTACTCTCTTTGTCACTCTTCCTTTTGTTTGCCTTGCGTCTTTGTGCTTGTGGTTTGTTCATGTTGTGGAACGTTTGTCCCTGTTTCTTGTGTGTCTTTTGGTGTTTTGTGTTCATTTCGTGTGTGTGTGTGTGTGCGTGTGCGTTTGGGTGTGTGGTTGTGTGTGTGTGTGTGTCATGCTGTCTATCGGTGTTTTGGTGGTGGTTGCGTCTTGCATGTGGCTTTGCCTGCTTGACTTTACTACTTTTCCATTAAGAACAAAAGGTGTCTTTCATCCACTATAAACACGTACGAATGTTCGACTTTTCTACAGTTACTCTGTTTGCAGCTCAATCATTGAGTACACTAGCGATAGGTAGATACAGTATGTTCAATTAAATTATTTTTTTTTGTTATACATGCACTTTACCACTGTATTTGCTGTCGCGGTTGTTGTAGATTAGTCGGAGAGGGGATACGTTTATTTACACTGTTTGTCTTTTAGGATGGGGATGGAATAAGGGTGAGGTTGGGCGCCCATAAACCGGTTTAAACCCCCGGTGACTTTTGTCACTGACCGTTCCAAGGCGGTACTTCCATCTTCCTCCTATTGTATGTTTGTTTTGTCTTTGTGCGTCTCTTGTTGTTTTTTCTACCCATGTACATTTACTGTTTCCTTGTGTTGCTGTTCGGGCGAGTGTTTGTTCTGTATGTGGTATTTCCTGCATGACTCATTTTTGTACTTTTGTACACAACCCGTCCGCATGATTTGATTAAAGATAAACTTACTAACTTAAGAAAGTATTTGCCCGAGAAAAAACTTAATTTCTGGCATGTAATGCTAATAAAGCTTTCTTTACTGACGAGCAAATGAAATATTACACCAATTGGACTTGCTGAGAAGTTTACGAATCACTAACCTTTTTGACTGGATAACATATTTGTACGTTAAGGGGCCGTCACACCATAACGTTCTGGTCAACGTTCTCTGAACGCTTCAATCGTTCAATTTTTGAGCGTTCTAGAGTGAGGATGACACATCTGGCGTGTGATAAACGTGTACCTAACGCACGACTAGCGTGTGTCTTACGCGCGAGAAGCGTGTAGCAGCGACCAACTAAGATACCCCTGAAAACCATTAGCGTGTGCTGACGTGCCACTGGCGCACAACGAACGATTTGTGAACGTTAGACGAGCGTGTTGAGCGTGTGACTAACGTGTGAATAACGACAGAATAGCGTTTTGACGTTCGTTTGACTTTAGCCACACGCTGCGTGCGCTAGGGGACCGTTCAGCAGTCGTTGACAGGTCGCCATGGAGTCGTTCACTGCAAAGCAAACGATTAGTAACCACCAAGTAACGCTAGTGTAACGACTGACTAACGATATCCGAACGCGTGCAACGCTCATCGAACGTTAGTAAACGTTCCATTAACGTTCTTAAACGTTCTTCAGCGTTTAAAATTAAACGTTGAAGAACGCTGGTCTCAGTGAGAATTTTTGTGCATGTTCAAAAAATATTTTCCGGGCCAGCGTTCTCCGCCGATTCCCGGCGATTACCGACGTTCACTAGCGTTCACAAGCGTTCTTACAACGCTCTTCTGGCGCTATCCCAGCGACCATTGGCGACTACTAACGTTTCCTCAAACGCCAGAGAACGCTGACCAGAGCGTCATGGTGTGACGGGCCCATTATGGGAATGCTATATACCGTCAGGTGATTGGTATTCCTATGGGTACGAATTATGCACCATTCATCGCTGATTTGTATTTGTACTGCTATGAGAGAGATTTTATGTTACGTTTGAATCCATGGTGATGTTATAATACAAGCCTTCAATGAAATTTCTAGATAGTTTGATGATATTTTTTTAATTTAGATAACCCTTTCTTTGATGCCATGCTTCCTTCAATTTACCTAAAAGAACTCAAATTGAATGAAGCTAAACCTTCCGACACTTATGTAGCTTTTCTTGATCTAGACCTTAAAATTGACAATGGAATAATTTCTTCTAAAATATGACATAAGAGATGATTTTGATTTTAATATTGTTAATGTCTCTCATCTTGACGGAGATGTTCCCCGTTCCCCATCTTACGAGGTTTGTATATCTCAAATTATTCGATATGCTAGAGCCTGTTAATCTTTTTACGATTTGAACAGTCGATATATCATTTTAACTGAAAAGCTGCCTCAATAAGGATATAGATACCATAAACTAAGAAAAACTTTCTCTAAATTGTATTATCGAAATCTCTCAATTATTGACAAGTACAAACTTAATGTAATCTCAAAGCGCTCCTGTGAAACGGCATTTCACATCCTGAGTTTAATGGTGATGTGATTTACAAACTTCGTAAGAATATTAGGCATTCTCATTTTCTCACTTTGTTTATAAAATATGTTGAAAAAAAGCATTAAAAAGGGATATGATCCTAAAGTACTACACATACTGCATGTCTGGCTGTCAACCCTTTTACAGTTGGCATTCACGCTTGCCTCTTTGCATGTACGCCGACAAGAAAAGATTTAGTACTCTATGAAGGCGACCTCTTAATTTCGGAAACGGAAGGAGGACATCGGATATTTGTACTATTTTGTGTTTGTCGTACCCGTTATTACTTTTCTACGTTTACTCTGTTTGCAGCTCAATCATTGAGTACACTAGCAATAGGTGGGAAAAGTTTGTTTCACTTAAACGTTTTCGTTTTACATACACTTTAACACTGTAATTGCCATCGCGGTTGTTGTAGATTGGTCACAGAGAGGATACGTGTATTTACACTGTTTATATTTAATGACGGGAATAGAATAAGTGTGAGGTCGGGCGCCCCTATACCGATTTAACCCCCAGTGCCTTTTGTCACTGACCTTTCCAATGCGGTATTTCCATATTCCTCTATTGAATGTTTGTTTTGTCTTTGTGCTTCTCTGTTTGTTTTGATAGTTATGTACATTTGCTGTGTTTTCTTGTGTTGCTGTTCGGGTGGTTGTTTGTTCTGTATGTGGTTTTTGTTACATGGCTCATATTTGTGCTTTAAAAGCTGTGACCACTATGACGTTAACATTGCGAGGGAGATATCTATTTAGTTTGCGGAGGGTAGGGCTTTTTTGACTGTCCATTGTCGATCTGTCTGTTTATTAATCGGTCTGTCTGTCAACAATTTGTTTTTAACGTCATTCTCCGAAACTACTAGGAAGAATATATCAAAATTTTGTGCCATACACTGTCAAAATTGCTCTAGCAATCTATATCCATGGAGAACTCTGGTTTCTTACCATAACATCTGTATACATCTTCTCCAAAGGCAGTAGCCAGAATTGAATATTTGAGAGGACTAGTCTTGTTGCCTTCTATTAAAATTACTAAAATCATATATTTAAAAATACAGCCGCCGCCAGGGACGTGGCTAGATTTCCATAATAGCACTATATAGAAAACCCTTAAAACTCTTCTTCTCCTAAATGATTATTCAATTGGATTGTATTGTTCTTCGGTACCATCAATAGCGAACCCTAATGCATGTGCACACTAAGTAACTTGTAATCTCCACATATGAATCAATATCACCGTAAAATCCATCTGCACCATGAATATCAGGCCGATATTTACAGTTTAAAGTATCGGCGTTTAGCTTCACTTTTTCAAAAAAAGAGCGGATCTATTGCCATGACCTTCTCGTCGGCGTCGGGGCAGGTTAACCTTTGTGTTAAGGTCAATTTCTCAGACAATTTCTTTATTTTGTTAAAATTTGGTATGCATGTTAACTATTACAGGGGGCAACCATTTCACAAGGGCAGGTAACCATAACATTAATTTTTGCCATATTTTTGTCCCCTTTTTTATGGTGGCGTTTTGTGTGTGACTTTTCCTGCTTGACTTTACTACTTTTTCATTTTAGACTTTTCATTGTTGGTTTATATATAAGTTTTATGTTAAGGTCCATTTCTCAGAAACTGTCAAAGATATTTGGTTCAAATTTTATATGCATGTATACAGGGAAGCAGTTTGACAAGAGTAGGTAATCCTGAAAAGTATGCGCCTTTTTCCAAATTAGATCTTTCATTATTGGTTAAGTTTTATGTTAAGGTTCATTTCTCAGAAACTGTCCACGATAATGCATGGTTACTATAACAAGGGAAACCCATTTCACATGGGCAAGTAACCCTAAAAGTAACTTGGTCATAGTTATCTCTCCTTGTCGACCTAGAAAATAGTATTAATGAGACAAATAGTTATGGCTTCCACCACACTATCCAACACTAAGAAATGGAGCTTGCTTCCGCGGGCATGTTTTATTTATGTTATTACCACAGATTGTGTTACACGTTTTTCTTTATTTTATTAAACCTTTTCCTTCAACGTAATGTTTTCACACATCCGAGCAGACCCTGATCAGACGGATCACAATGGAACCGTCTGATACGGGTCCTGCTCCTTCTGCCATTACTTTCCAAAACGGCCAAATTGCCCTATTCTCCTATTCCTATAACAAAAAGTCTTTGCAAGTGCGTGAGGAAGTGTTCATGTTTAATATGTCGTTGTTTGTAGTCTGTGGTGCGTCGTCAATCATCAACAATTTGAATCTTTTTTAATCATCCCATCTGTGGAAAAAACAATCAAACTGGGAGAGCGACATACGAAAGGACACGGCACCAAACACCATCAAACAGGAAACGACTAAGCCACAAGACGAAACCTAACGGGACGCATATCAAGCCATAGAAATTAAACATTAACCATATACGATAACATAGTTCACCATAGGGTGAAAGTAGGAGTACCGCTTTGAACAGTTGGTAGCGAAACATGGCTACTGGTGGTTTAAACCAGGTTTGCGAGTATCCAACCTCACACTTATTCCACTAGTCAAAATGTAAAATAAAATGCCCCCTGTTTAGTCTCCTACCGGCACCGTCGAAGAGGGCTATAGGTTTACACTCCGTGCGTCCGACTTTTTTCTGAAGCCTTAGAGATATTGAAGTGATATTAAGTATTACCTTAGTTTGAAATGTGCACTACATTGATTTTTCACGGAATTACAACTGGTTTAATCCGGAAATTTAAGGTTTTCCAAATTTCTGTTCTAAACCATGCAGATATTGAAGTGATATGTGGTACGTGGCTTTATTATGATGAGTTACAGATCAAGTTTGAAATTTGTTACACTACACTCCTTTTTCACGGAATTACATCAGTTGGCCATTTTTTTCCCGTATTTTTTTAACCAATGCAGGTCAAGTTTGACTTTTTTACGCTTAATTTATTTGTCGTGAAATTACAGCAGTTGAAATGGAAATTCAGCCGGTAGGGGACTATGGCATTGCTTTCAATGCTCCCATTACATGTTTTTTTAATGTACTAAGTGATCATGTTTTAACCATGACTTCGTTTTTATCAGTTACTAACAGCCTTGTTGCAATCAAACAAATCCCCATAAACGTGACATGTAATAGTCTCAATTAATCAGGAATACAATACATGTTGTTTATATGGAAACGAAGGTCTGGAAAGTAATATATGCATAAATGTACATACTGTATAAAGATAGTATTATTTGAATTATTTTCCAAAAATATATATCTAAACACATATTTAGTGACCCTTTAATTTTTTACTAGTAATAGTGCAGTCAATTGATATATTTGTCTGTGTGTGATGCGGCCAACACAGACGACTATAATATAGTGTTATCCCCGGTGTGGTTGTGCCTACAATGGTTTTTATCAGTCCCCCGCCTGCACTCTGCCCGACCATCCTTGATATCTCCTGATGTTTGGTTTCCAAATGTCTTGCATTTTCTGGCGATGTCATGGCCTAGTGGTTGGGCATTGATCTGATAACACGGGTATCTAGGGTTCAAATCTCGGCTGGACAAGTTGGAAATTTCAGAGACGCTTTTCAGCGTCTCCTTCCCACACGTATTACGACCGGGGGTCATAACATTTGGAAACCCCGGTCATAATATTTAGAATATTACAACTGGGGGATCAAAATATTACGACCCCTTAGATATTACAAACCGACCCCACACAAAACAAAATTGCTCCCATAAAACATTGCCGATTATAGCAATTGTTTGCAATATTTCGATTTATAGTTGATGTTGCAATGAAATAGAGATAGCGGACACTAATTTCCTGAGCTTTTGTATCGAGACAGTGCTTCATTTGGATCACGGTCAGGGTGTTTTGCACTGGGTATTCGTTTCATTAATTCATTCAGCAGTTGTTATAAAGTTCGGAGCTTATTAATCCGAACTTTGCAGATACTTCTCTGTCTGTTTAGACTGTTTCAATAATAGACAATAGATAATAGACAATATAAATTGCGTTGAGATGGTACATTTATCTAATTATGAGTTAATGTGAAAGTCTCTTGATTTTAATTTTAATATAACTGACCAGCGTCACGCAAAGAGTGACAATTGAACGGAACACGGAACAGACGACACCGGCCGCGATCAGACACAGCGAAATATAACGGAGTCTGCCTTCACCTTGCTTTCAGCAGCCACCTGCCTTTAACACAAAATACTTGATGTAATTTAGTTTGTATAAGACAACTTGATTCAGTGTTCATATAAGCTTGTATAAGACAGCTTGATCCAGTGCTTATGCAGGTTTGTATAAGACCACTCGATCCAGTGCCCATACAGGCTTGTATACGACAGCTTGATCCAGTGCTAATACAAACTTGTATAAGACAGCTCGATCCAGTGTTCATACAGGCTTGTATAAGAAAACTCGATCCAGTGTCCATAGCAAGTTGTGTAAGACATCTTGATCAAGTGCTCATACAGGCTGGTATAAGACAGCTCGATTCAGTGCTCATACTCGCTAATTATACTGGCTGTATAGGAGAGAGTTCGATCAATTACTCATAATGGCCGATGCTTTTAAAAGATGTGAATCCAGTACTAATATAGAACAGTTCGATCCAGCGCTCATGATAGTTTGTATAAGATAACTTGATCTATTGTTCCTTCTGGTTTGAACAAATCAATTAATGATTCCCTGCAGATGTCTTACTCAGGGAGCCAGTGGGGTCTACCATGAACCCCAATTCCTCTCCTAGACTTTAATCACGGGTACCAAAATGTTCTGAAAAGTCTACTGAATCAGAATCACGAATGCACTAATGTTTAAATTATATTAGGCTATGTGCATTTTAACTATTTCCATGACAACTCCAGTTTTCTTAATGTAGACGCATGCCTGCAAAATCGTCCATATCACAGGCAGTGTTTGTCCTAAACCTATAAAACTGGTACAAAATTACAGATTATTATTATTATACACATTTATATAGCGCTCTTTTCACACAGGATAAGTGCTTTCAAAAGATAAATTATATGTACGAAAAAGGGTACAGTAAACCACCTAAAAGAGGTATACTTATGGGTGCTAGATGCAGGTGGTAGCTTAATGCAGGACAACAGTAATGCAGAAAGCTCCTAGAGGAGCTGTCTGCATTACCTTTGTCCTGCATAAAGCAACCACCTGCTTATAAAGAAACCCATGTTTATTCATTAAGTTGTCGCATTAGAGGGGTTCTACTGTATATTCAAAGCATATAAATTATTTAAAATAAAATATATTTAATACTCATATATAGATAAGAACTAGAACTGTAAGCGAAAGGCTAACGAATACCCCCACCTGTCTGCTTGTCTGAACACCTATCATCAATCTGAACATATATACATACAGAAACATGGAGAGATTTAAAAACAATAAATGCCCCAACCTAATTTGTGTAATAAAAATGAAGAATAGTTCAGAGAAACAAGACCCTTTCATGAGTTTTTTGTCAAATCCAAAGTTGTAAAGCTAGGCATCTTTTCAGAAAAACATTAAGTTCAAGGACAATAACTCTGACAAAAATTATTCAACCAGACCCATATTTGAACTTAAGCTGTACCTCATCTAGATTTAGCTCTGTGTCAAATATGAAGTTAATATCTCTAACCACTTCCAAAGAAAGACCGGAAAATTGAAAATTTGACAAAAAAAATAAAGTTTAAGGGCCATAACTCAAAAATTATTCAACCAGACTGAGATTGGGAATTAAGAGCTGTAATTCATCTAGAGTTAGCTTTATGCAAAATATAAAGTTAATATCTGCAACCACTTCCAGTATACCCCATGATTTCGTTTTGGGGGTATAATAATAAAACTAAACTAAGCAATACAAATACTGCAACCCCCTCCAGTCAAACACTATTCGAGAGATAAGACACTGTGCTTTTATTTCCAGATCGTTTTTTTTTTAAATTACCTTATTTGCATACTCATGCATATTAATGCGAAATTTAAAATTGGTAATAAAGCATAGAAATAATATAAACCTTTCACTTTTTTTTATCCTACCAATATCAGAAAACAACTTCAAATGTAGTTTAAACTAATTTGCATATGTATGAATATTAATGAGAAAAGTAAAAGAGTTGAAACCTTTGAAATACACCAGTCTTTCTCTTAAGTTTAAAATGATCACTGAATATCACCAAGAGTGTTAGATACATATACTTGGAACGAATTATATAGCACTGATGATGATATGTTTGTTTTCTAGGTAACCGTTCGAACCTCAATGTTCATATTAAAGAGTGTTCCGATACCTGCAACATACAAAGGCATCGTGGTCTACTTGGGTGATACTTATAAATGATATAATCATACTGTTGATGTATGAATCTTCATGTTTGGTTTACTTTATGCAAAATACGTCATTTGCATCCTCGTGAATATAAATTAGTGATAAGAAAAAAGAGAAACAATATTGAAAATAACATGTCTTGCAGTATGCCGAACACAACATTACACCATTCTCCAAATTTAAGTTGCAATGATAAATGTGTATCCACCCATTCGAGGGCCACTAGCCGGTACTGTGGTTGTGTAATCGCACCATATGTTAGCAGTGCTTAATATTGTAGGCGAACGACTCCATTGCCAGGAGAGTATATGTACAGTCGGCTGAGCGGTCATTCGAACTGAACGTAGATTATATAATAACTAGGTACTTTACATTTTTACATGTATTTATGTTCGCGGACGACCTTTACTCCTGATTTAAGAGATAAACGAAATCAAACAGACCAACTTTATTAATAGATTTATATTCAAGCATAAATTGTGATAACAGAATCATTAAAATAAGCTAAAAAACGAAGTATGCCTACAAAAAGGCGTCTCTGTAGAGTACATGGCTAAACCAAATGTGTGTATATATCTTAGCATAACCCTTTTCTTACTGTTCACGCAAATATAAAGTAAAACCTCTCTATAACGGTCACTAAATTGTGTTAATTGATTGGTAATTAAAGCATGTGGCTGCTTAAAGCAAGGTGAAAGTAAAACAGAACGCTCCTATAGGAGCGTTTTGTTTTACTTTCACCTTGCTTGAAGCAAAAACTTGTCTTCACCTCCCCTCAGATTTTACATACGATAATTAATGTAATTTAGTGGCCGTTATAGAGATGTTTTATTGTACCTACCTGTGAATAGTGAACACCCTAATTAGACTCAACAGCAGTAATTGCACAAATAAATATTTGTAGACATTGAAGATATACGAATTTATTCAACAGGACATAGGTAAAGAAGAGAACATGTATTTTAAAATTCAGAAAGAGATAGGTAAGATACAACATGTCCTTCAAACATTAAATCCTGACATGACGCCGGGTCATTTGGTGTCTCATCTTGATCTAATGTTTGTGCATAAGTGAATATCGTATTGAATTATTTGTAGCGAATTTAAAGTCAGACAACATCACTTGGCTTGAAACATGTTCCATTACGAACTATACCCACAAAGTCATTGTAGGTTCGTCTGTTTTTCTCTAAGTTATTGAGCTTCTCGCATATCTTACAGAAGCTTTCCGTCCTGATGTTTTGATCAAATGATTTAAATCTGTCTTTGTTCATAAGATAGTTGGTGTACCTTTCCTCATTGTATCCAACGAAAAGTAAATGTTTGGCTAGATCTTTGACAGAATCAAAATCTGCAGTGTTTACATAAGAATTGTTAGTCAAAAGACGACTGTAGTTTCCACCGCCCCTAACAACAAGTATCACGTCAAATCTGAAATACTTGAAGAATTTCTCTGAAATATAATCTTTACAAAGACTATTCTCAAAGGATAGATAGAATTTGTACTTTGAATTAATTTCCCCACTCATCAAATCACTATCCACTCTTTTTCCAGCGCAGGCTCCGAACACATCAACATTGATGCCATATTGCTGCAACTGTTTCACATATTTCTCTCTTTGACTTTGTGTATAACAGTTACTAACAATCCATGCAACCATCTTGGTTTTTCTGTGGAATATTGCACTGTAGTTTTTAGCAGGCGGTGGCTGTTGTCTTATAGCTCCATAAGGATAGAGCACATCGGCGTCATGGGTGTATGTCATGGTCCAGTTTAAAGTGTTCCTCCAGGGTTCAGTTTGGTAAATTGTCCTAATTCCGGTATGGTAAACCGGAGACTCCAACCATGCAAAAATCCACACTTGATCTGTATTCCTGTCAGATTGTTTTATTGGAGGTTTCTGTGGCAATGCTGGTGCTGCTGTTAGATAATAAATTATCGCCGAGTTATTATGCAAATTAGCTCGATCAGTCGTTAGTCTACAGTTACTGTAATCGCACACGTGAGTCAATGTCTCATTAAAACTTTTCACAATCAGCCAAAGTGGAGGATTGAAGATTAAAATTGAGTAGATTTTACCAATCCCTCTCGAAATCTCCGAACTATTCGAGATATTAGCGTGAAAGTGAGTAGACAATGGAATGTTGAAAGTGTTAATGATGAAACCTGATGGTAATCTGACCATATCTGACAAAACAAGACAGGTCAATGTTACCGCTATTGCCAGTGTAACAAATACCACTTTCAGTGTTGTTCCGTTTATCATTTTGCAGCTCAGCTGTCACAATCTGACAGATAGGTTTGTAAACTCTTCATATATTATCTGAAATTAGAATATTTGAGAACATAGTGATGAGTATAACAATAGATTTAACCCTTTCCTCAATAAAAACGCCACTGTAAAAGTCACTTTTTGAAGCCTTTGTAATAAAAAAAGGCATCCAGATCCTAAGGAGCAAATTCTCTATTTATCACAATGTTTTCAGAACTACAGAATTCTAACAGTTAATGATCCTTTTTGGTAGATCCATTCAAAGAGGTTGGATCTAAAAACAGCCAATGAGGGAAAGGGTTAAACACATTATATAAATTTAGCAGCAGTTGTCAGATATGCATCTTTCTGAGGCAAATCCATACTTGCTTCAACGCTTCAGAATCGCCTCTATGAGAGGAGATGTAAATGTAATGCCTGAAGCAAGGCAGTGTTTGACTGAGAAATATACAAATTACAGTTCAACTTCGATATCTCAAACTCATATAACCCGAACTTCGGAATAACCCGAAGTACAGGTTCGGACTTTCCAAAATGTATAATATAGAATTTGTCTAAAATATAGCACTATGTATATCTAGAAACACATGTGACAGCTTAATGAAGATCGAAAGTAATGCTGAAACCTTTCACAAAAGTCAGCATTACTTCAGGCCTGCATTAATATGTGAAGTTGAGAGACACTTTCCAGATTAGAAGAAATCGGGAAGCCCGAATTTCTGTTATCTTGAAATAATCTGTATGGTCGAATTTGTATGAAATTCGAAATATTGAAGTCCCAACTGTAGTTTCACTACATTTTCGAAATACGTTTCTTACGACCGCCCTTTTCTTTCTCACAAAACAAGGATAAGTGATGAATTTTTTCGACACTGTAGCTGATATAATGATAATAATGATACTAATGATACTAATGATAATGTAGTCACTGATGATAATTGTGTTACTGATGAACAATATCAATTTGAACATTCAGTTCCTTGCCAAGTCGTTTGGAACTATCCCCCTAGACAGAACAGATAACACTTGTGCTTACAAGCCGATTCAGAAATATACTAGCATGGTCTTAAACAAGCGTTAAATGGCTGCGTAACATATATTTAAGCAGGATAGAAGATAAAGAGGGAGCAATATTGTTTAGTGCTTCTTATTAACAGATACATTTGGAAAACATGACTGTTATGTATAAATTAATAGCAGAAACGGGGGAATGTTTAATGAGCCATGATGCATAATACCTATGTATGACCCCAATAATACACATTACGTCACATATCAATGTTATTCATTTGCTGAAACACACTGACGTAGAAACCATTATCACATTATGTGATGTTCACGAGGCATACAAACTCCCATAATTAGTCTGCATGAAATTATTCCAATAGGTCGAATCAATGCCCATTAGTTTTTTCACTTATATTGTCCCCAAATTAAGAGCAGGTTAGTATAAAATATACATTTAAATTGAAGCATATTCATGTTAATTATGTAAGCCAGTAGTATTTTGAAAAAGTCTTAATTCTGCATGATTTTGAAGGTTTGAAGGGTCAATCTTATGAAATGACCATTTTGTTGATCAGCGATAACCACCAGGGCAGGGCCGTACCCAGAAATTTCTTGATTTGGGGGGGGGGGGGGTCAAGTTTTGGACGGTACGGGAGGGGTATACGAAATGGTAGTCAAAATGATTTGGTATGCCGCATCGAATGGTGCAACAACTCTATCATGATATAATCTTATGTTACACCAAGGTTTCAGTGCATGTACTTAAAGAATGATGAATGATTACCAAGGTTTAAAGTATGGACTTTATACGAATTATCATAACGCAAAAGTTATGATCAAGGCTAAATTGTTTTGCCATTGACAGACAGACAAACATTTGATCATGATTACCTTAATTGAAGGAATGGCATGTTGATCTACCACGATTGGCAAGAACACATTAAAAGTAATAGAGAAAATAGTTGTTTAAAAATCATCATTTATTTATTAAAATAAGAAACATAAGTAAAACAGTTATCTTATTAAACATATTCACTTTTTAAAGAAACTGATCATTCTTTCATTCATCATCACAAATCGAAATCCTTTCGATTTTTCAAGATTAATTGATTTTATGCAATATTGTTAATAGCCGTTTTTTTCAAGATTGGCTAAAGGTAGATGTAAGAATAAATAACTGAAAATGCAAATTATTTGATATAAATTATTTTGTTTTCCTGAATACAATGTATTACCAACCTATATAAAAAGCAAAATACCCAATATACACTCATCTAACCATAGCATCACTAACAAAACTATAAACATGAACCGTTACAGTTTAACAAGAGTGACATAATGTCCCATTGATCGCTCACCTGGTTATAACAGATTTATGTAATTCTATACAATAAAACATATCCCATTTGATCTTATTTTATAATAACAGTTTTGAGCTTTTTTTGGCTGATTTTATAGACCTTATTCAGCTATATTTCCAATGGCATTCGAGTTATTCGTTCAATACATGTTATTGATCAATGCCAGTAAAGCGCTTATCAGTCGAAGTGCAGCTATGCTATAGCGTCTTGATACGTCATTCTCCTCGCCTTGAGTAATATACATGCCGCATATGGTATTTGAGGACAACGTAGCCGTTTGCATTTTGACACGACTGGTTCCCGAACAATTTATTTGCTAAATTCCAATATAGCGCAAACCGTGACCAACTCTTGATTACGTAATTCGGGTGTTCTCCGTGGGGGATTCCCTTGATTGGTCCATACCAAAACAGGCAAAGCGTGGATCACGGCATGACAGTGTGCTAAATGTGTGTGTGTGTGCGTGTGTGCGTGCGTGCGTGCGAGCGAGTGAGTGAGCGTGCGAGCGTGCGTGCGTGTGTGCCTGCGTGCGAGCGAGCAAGCGAGCGTGCGTGCGTACGTGTGTGTGTGTGTAGAGAACTAACAGATAATATCCCTAGGGAGGAAAATATAGGTAAATTGCCTTGGTAAAATTTCTCAGTACACTAAGCACATATTAAACCCAGAAAACCCGCATAGCTTCAATTTGGGAATGATTGTTCAATGCAGATTGAACGAATTCACGAAATTAGTCCCTGTCGCGCAAAATAGCGTTTTTGTATTTGTTTGCTAATTTTTAGAACAGTTTAAACCAAACGTATATGCACCAGCATGTTTCTGTTTCGGTATGTTTCCCATTTCTGATGAGGGACTATAATACTACTTATTTAGGTTTACAGTTTTAAAATGTTTAGAGTAAATGCAACAGTGCTTCTCTCTCTCTCTCTGTCTCTGTCTCTGTCTCTCTCTGTCTTTCTATCCTTCTCTGTCTCCTATTTCTGTCGCTCCCTTTATCTCCCTCTATCCCCGACCCACTTACCACCGTTAGTCTCCTTAAATGTGTACCCTCTCACCCTCTCTTCCCCTATTTCCTCTTTCTCAAACCCCGGCCTATGTACCATCTCTCTCTCTCTCTCTCTCTCTCTCTCTCTCTCTCTCAACACAGGCCAACAGGTAAAACAGCATACAAACAACTGTGAAAAGTCGCTCAAAGACTTTGCTGCAGTCAAGTCAACTGCAGGAAGCCGTTTAATCAATTCATGTGAGATAGTTTCTAGTTACATCCTATTTAAAATGAACTTGAATATAGAAACTACGATGTAGTCTACAAAAAAAAGAAATGTCCATGCAATGATGTGGTTGAGTGAGTGAGTGAGTTGTGTTTTACGTCCGACCAACAGTTTTTCAGTTATTTGCAGACGGCACCCTCTTGAGACAAGTTAAAGTGCTGCCTCACTGGAATGCACTTGCCGCAGGCACATATTACAAGGGAACCCACCCAGTAACAGTATCCTGACACCAGGTCGACCAGTCCTGGAACTAGCCTTTTAAATAAATGTCGAGCGTAGACAAGGGAGCTACTAGAACCAATTTTTAACGAGCGTTGGTCTGTCGCGGCTGGGGATCGGACCCACGACCTTCCGTGATCATGTGAGAAAAATATTGTAAACTTAAAAATAAAGTATCAGTCATGAAACAGACAATAAGAACTGGAAACTTAACAGACAACAGATCACGTGCCACATATTATATGAATTATTGAATGTTTTACTCGGGTTCTGTAAAGCAGTGTATATTCTGGTCCTTGTTTGATTATTGAAAGCATGTGGTTGAGTATTTAATCGAAATCTGATACGGATGACAGTAACATATATAGTAAATTGTTTCATCAATTGTAAAATGGCAGATGTCACATAGTTCTATTAACCCTTCGCTTGCTATTCGCGTCAATATACCTACCTGTAAATAGTGAAGACCCAGATGACAGTTCCTGCAGGAGCTGTCTCATCAGGGTCTGCACTATTTACAAGTTGATTGTGCAACCAGTGCACTCCACAGCAGTGATTGCACAGCGAAATACTTGTACACAGTGAAGATATATGTAATTATACAACAGGGCATGAGTAAAGAAGGAGAACTGTATTTTAAAATTCAGCAAGCGAAGGGTTAAACCATTCATTACAAATAAAGACAGTTCTACTCAGAATGATATTATACTCAAAGAATATAACAACTAAGTATCTGGTCAAACAAGTGTCTGCAATATGTTTAACTGATTAAAAACCGTGAAAGCATAACAAAGATAGAAACTATGAACATCAGTAGTTCTGAACAACAATTTCAGCCAATTGCTATTTGTTCTGTTGATAAACATTCTCATCCTTTGTATTCCTTGATAAATAATACATAGAGTCGTCAACATTGCAAGATAATATGAAACGTTCACAGGTTGCCCCCATCCATAAATGGAAAAGTAGTAAAGTCAAGCAGGCAAAGCCACATGCAATACGCAACCACCATCAAAACACCGATAGACAGCATGACACACACACACAACCACACACCCAAACGCACACGCACACACACACACACACACACACACACACACACACACACACACACACACACACACACACACACACACACACACACACACACACACACACACACGAAATGAACACAGAAAACACCAAAAGACACACTAGAAACAGGGACAAACGTTCCACAACATGAACAAACCACAAGCACAAAAAGAAAATCGCACTTGACAAGGGTAATAATAGACCTGTAACATCTAAGATCTTTGAGAGAGCAATCTATGTACAGCTCATAGATTATTTTGAAAACATATTTCATCCAATGATTGAAACCTTTCGACCCAAATATGGATGTAGTACTACCCTTCTTAAACTGACAGAGGATTGGAAAATGACAATTGATTCGAACAAATACATTGAGGCGGTACGTGTAGATCTCTCCAAGGCCTTCGATTGCTTACCTCACAACCTCTTACTATTGAAATTAAAACATTATAATGTTTCAGACAAATCTGTTTCAATGATCATGAGTTATCTATCAAATAGAAAACAGTGTGTGAGAGTGGGGACATAGTTTGGCTGTTTCAGAGATGTAGTCAAATGAGTCCGTCCGGTATACATATTAGGGCCAATTCTTTTTAATATATTCGTTAACGACATTTTTGAATTTATATCCTAATCAGATTTATATTATTATAAACGACAAAACTTTAACTCTTCTGCAGTTCCTCGTCAGGTGATCTAGTCCATGATCTTGAATCAGAAAGCCTGGAACTAATTAACTGGTTTGCAGACAGTCTGATACAAGGTAACCCTGAAAAAGTCCAGGCTATATCTGTGGGAGCAAACCAAATGGCTTAGATCTAACCCTCAGGTTGAATGATGTTAGGGTCAAATGTGTAGATGAAGATGTTTTACTAGGGGTCATTTATGACTTTTGTTAAAATTTAAATCACATGTTAATAAAACATGCAAAAGGGCATCTAAGCAATTAAATGACATGACAATGATTGGATGTAAATTGACATAACTTGGTAACATTCTTTTATATTGTCAAATTTTAATTACTGCCCTGTGGCTTGGCATTATTTCAGTAGTAAAAATGTATCAAAAATTGAAAAAATACAATACAGAACCCTTAGATATATTGAGGATCTTACATGAGTGTTCGTTACACATTGTTTTTATGAAACGAGTTTACTATAATAATATGACACGAGCTTTAGCATGTCATATTCATTACAGTAAACGAGTTTCATAAAAACAATGTATAATGAACAAGAATGTAAGATCCTTTTTATCACATAATCCTTAAAATGCCATAGAAAATAAAACAGACTAGCTGGCGGCTGTTTCTGCCATTTCTTTACAAACATCGTAGTAATACAAAGGACGACGCGCATGGAGTGCTATGATTGGCTAACGCTTTTTAAATGAGCGCTACGATTGGCTAACTTGCTAATTTGCATACAAAATTTACTAATGCAATTCTGCGAAATGCGGCACTCTGTTACGGCACTCCATTATAGTAGATTATGTCAAACGAATGAGAACTACAGATATTGAAGTTCTTAAACTTTTTCAGAAAGATAGTCCCATAAAGCTTCATGAACTTATTAATAACAAGAGCTGTCACTGTCATGTGACAAATGCCCCCCAAAATTGTACCCTGTGACCTTGACCTTAGACCCATGGACCAGGGAGTTGACACATCGTCTTTGTGTGGTGAACATTTGTGCCAGGTTACTTTGAAATCCATTCACATATAAAGAAGGTAATTGTACCCTGTGACCTTGACCTTTGACATATGGACCAGGGAGCTAAACACGAAACATTGTCTTTGTCTGGTGAACACCTGTGCAAAGTTATATTGAAATATATTGATAAAGAAGTTACAGACCGGACACGAACTTTGTGTCAAAGTAATTGTACCCTGTGACCTTGACCTTTAACCCATGGACCAGGGAGTTGACAGCAACACACCATCCTTCTCTGGTGAACATTTGTGCCAAATCATATTGAAATCCATTGATATATAAAGAAGTTACAGACTGGACAAGAAATTTGTGACAAAGTAACTGTACTCTGTGACCTTGACCTTTGACCCATGGACCTGAGAGTTAAACGCGACACATCATCTTTGTCTATTGAACATTTGTGCCAAATCATATTGAAATCCATTGATATATAAAGAAGTTACAGACTGGACACGAAATTTGTGACAAAGTAATTGTACCCTGTTACCTTGACCTTTGACCCATGGACCTATGAATTAAATGCGACACATCGTCTTTTTGTGGTGAACATTTGTGCCAAATTATATTGAAATCCATTGATAGATAAAGAAGTTACAGACCGGACACGGAATTAGTGACAAAGTTGTTTTACCTTGTGACCCTGACGTTTGACCCATGGACCTGGGAGTTGAACGCGACACATCGTCTTTGTGTGGAGAACATTTGTGCAAAGTTATAACGAAATCCATTGATAGATAAAGAAGTTACAGGCCGGACACGAAATTTGTTACAAAGTAATTGTACCCTGTGACCTTGACCTTTGACCCATGGACCTGGGAGTTGAACGCGACACATCGTCTTTGTGTGGGGAACATTTGTGCCAGGTTATTTTGAAATCCATTCCCAGATAAAGAAGTTATAGAATGGACACGAAATTGGGACGGACGGATGGAAGGACAGACGGACGGACGGACAGATGGACGAACAGACGGACGGACGGAAGGACGGACAATGCCCGCCTATATGTCCGCCTTTGGGGGCATAAAAAGGAATCAAATAACAACTTCAGGTATACTAATACAGTTTAGCTTCTGAAGCTTAGAACAAGCTGGTATGGGTTGAGTTCATTTAGGTATTCGGCAGCAAAGCTATGGAACCCTCTCCCAAATCAATTTTAAAGAGAAACGTCTTCTCTCAATCAATTTAAATCCTTGATCTCTTCAGGGATGATGACAATTTCTCTTGTTCATCTTGTTCAAAACATAACTGACGGCCTGGACCTAATTGCTTGAACAAGTTTATATGCGTATTCATCTCTGTTACGCGTTTGCTTTATTTCATGCTGCTTGCATGTTTTAGTTAAATATTCTTTTGCAAAGTGCTTGGTGCTAGCTGTCTATCTAGTAATGTGATGATCCATGTGGTGTAATGTGCTGTTTTATCCAGAACAGTATTCATCTATACTGCTGGCTTAGATTGTTTTAGTAAATATATGCTTTAACATATTAGTTCAATATGTTTTCATACTTACTATAATGTAATAGCCTGTTTTATTTAGTAGTCAAATACCTTTATCCACGGAATTTTAATTTCTATTTACCCAGATAAATATTTATGCTAGAATGTAAGGTTTTTATTGAGACTTTTACCACAATTCACAATTAATTACACGTCTTACATGTTATATTGTGTTAGTTTTACTTGTATATTTGTCATATATTTGTTTGTCAGTTGGTTTAAAATCTTTGCAGAGCTTGTGTTATTACTGTAAACATCCGACTTTAAACAAATATGACTTGACTTGACTTGACTTGACTTGACTTGACTTGACTTGACTTGACTTGACCCTTGACTTGACTTGACTTGACCTGACTTGACCCTTTACATGATGAATATTCATATTTTCACTTAACCCTTTCCTTCATATAAACATGTGTTCACGCATATGCGAACAGAGTAGACCCAGATCAGACGACTCACAGAGGAGCCGTCTGATCAGGGTCTGCTCGGTTTGCTAATAGAATTTGATAAATATGTGTCTTTGCTTTCTAAATTGTCTGCAACGTTCGAAGTTCCATACTTCTTTATAACTGTTTTGTTAATAAATATTCAGTTTTTGTTACATGGAGTTTCTTCAGTATCCAAATGCATGTCCTTGAAGAACCGAAGCAGACAGCGTGTTCTTTATGATTATTTTATAGATTACTTAGCATGTACACATTGAATTCTACATGGTTGATGCATTGCCTTGATCAGTTTGAGGTATATATATATATATATATATACACCAATGTGTCACCGCTTGTACTCTATATGAAATCCTTTTGGTCCGTGCATTGTGGACATCAGTTAATTTACGCGTTGTATTGCAATATGAAATAGGATATTTAACGCGATAGAATCAGAAAAAAAACACAAGCCAAACAGCTGACATGACCAGACAGCTCCTACAAGAGATGTTTGATATTGATTTGCAAACGCTACAGAGAGAGACCGAGAGAGAGAGAGGGAGAGAGAGAGAGAGGGGGGAAAAAGAGAAAAAAAGAGAGAGAGAGAGAGAGAGAGAGAGAGAGAGCAAATCAAATCATCTGAATTACATAAAATGATATCTGCGCTTGTAGTAAGGCATTGCTGCATTGCATTTATAATTTCGTTCTCTTAACCATTCTGGCATTAAATATCTAATTGTATTCTGCGACTCAATTGTGTTAATACATTTCAGTAAAGCAAGGAAATAAGATCAATAAATGCAAATTTCAAAGGAGTAAACTTAGATTTATAATCTAGAGATTAAGACAACAAGTGTAGTCTCTGATCTTACGCAGCCTTGAAAAAGAGAGAGAAAATATGGTGAATGGTAAGTAAGCTGGTCAGGGATAGAGAGACATACAGAGCGAAAGGGAAGAGGGGATAGAGAGTGTGTTCGAAAGACGATAGAGAGAGGATGACAGAGAAGACAGAGTGAGAAAAGAGCGAGAGACAGAGAGAGGGTCAGAGAGAGAGAGACAGAGAGAGATAGATAGGGAGAGAGAGAGAGAGAGAGAGAGAGAGAGAGGAAGGGGAGGCAGAGACACACAACGATATGGAGTACAGAGGGGAGGGAGAAAGCGAGAGAGAATGTCGGCATAGACACAGAAATGCGAGGAAGGAGAGAGAGGAAAGAGTGAGAGAAAGATAGAAAGAAAGATAGAGGAAAGACAGAAACACGGCTTGCTGTGTAGGTGTGTGAGGAACAGGCAGAGAGAGATTATGAAGGCATTACTGTTGAAAATGGTTTAATTTACGCATCTTATCTGGACATCTGAACATGATCAGCCATGTCCTATATGCGCTGTGTGATCTTTGTCTACGCTGTTAACCAAAACCCATTAAAATGCATATATAAATGTTCACCGTTTATCGTGTTCGACTTAACCGATTAACGTAGGAAAAATATAGTATTAGCAAACCTGAAAAATATCCCATCCGTGTCTACTGTTTCTGTTGCTTTGAATTCTCTCTTTGAACATGTAAATGAAACATGTCTTATAAAAGTGCTCATATCTGCTCCAGTAACACTGAAAGATGTCACAAATTTCACAAATGTATTACTTTTGTCACACATTTCACGTTGTGTAAAATAGTATTTAATTGTAAAACATGGTGGTTTAACATAGCACACATTAAAAATTCTACTAGCACTGATCAAAGTTAAGATACTATTCCGCCGATATGCACTAATCGATATATCATAAGTTGAGGACAATAAGCGCCCAACGATCAATACACAAAACTACCTCATTACATAGTCAAACCACCACAACTGTTTGATGATTGGCATTTTCGGAACAGTGAGCATTGTATAGGTGACCCTGGATGTACTATTTGCGACGGCACAGAAAGGTATACAGTAAAACCTCTCTATAACGACCACTTAATTAAATCAAGTATTTTGTGTTAACCCATTCCCTCATAGGCTGTATTTACATCCAACCTCTTTAAATAAATCTATCAAATGGAGCATTAACTAGAGAAAAGGATTTGTTTTAAAGTATTTTGTTGTTTGAAACCATTGTGGTAAATATAGCAAATGCTCTATTTATCACAATGGTTTCACAAAGTGCCTTTTACAGAGGCGCCAAAAGTCAACAATATGAGGAAATGGGTAAAAGGCAGGCGGATGCTTAAAGCAAGGTGAAAGTAAAACATAACGCTCCTATAGGAGCGTTATGTTTTACTTTCATCTTACTTTAAGCAGCCACCTGCACAAAATACCAACTAATTAACACAATTTAGTGGTACTTATAGATAGGTTTTACTGTATTTACAAAGTAAAGGGTTAAAAACGCAAGTCAACTCGTAAATAGCACAGGCAGATCTAACCCTTTCGCTGCCATATGTATATGTTGTCGGCTTGGATACAAATATGTGTGTATTATCTGGATCCATAGAATTTGATACTGTGCTAATGCGTTTCGGAAAAAAGGAGGAACATTCAAAAAGAGATTTGAAGCAGACATCGAATTTTACCGGCGACTATACATGGTAGACTGTAACTTAATCAGATATCAATTGGACGCCTATTTTATTTCAAGTATAAAGCATTCAATAAAGGTTTTTTTTTTATACAATACAATGATTGACCCATATCCCGCTATTCGTGACCTGACTAGAGCAATTAGATAACGATCTGGATTCAGATGAGACGCCGAGTAAATCGGATTCTGATCAGGATCTAAGTAATTTCGGTTGTAGTTAAAATTGAACAGATCGAAATTTGAGCAGATATCAATTTTGAACAGCAGCTTAGGGTTAACCGTTTCCTCCATAAATAAACCTTTCTATGCCTCTGTAAAAGTCACTTTTTGAAACCATTGTTATAAATAGAGCATTTATATGTAAATGTCTTTTAATAGATCTTAGACTCAGTAAACATTGTAAAATTTAAGGTGTGATTTAGGCCACCAATTATGATAATGGCACACATTTTGAAAAGTTTAGGATGGATCAATCTAACAAAAGTAAAGCCTATGACTACCAAAGGTGATCGACGCATGCTTGGACTCACCCATGGAAACCCCCCCCCCCCAAAAAAAAAAAAAAAAAAAAAAGAAAATTTGTGATCGAAGTATGTTAAACTAGCCTAAAACTATCTATTTGAACCTTAAACCACTCCGAAAAACAAGAAAAGCACGACCCGGAAAAAAAAATCCTATCGGGTCTATATATGTATTGAAAGGTATCCAACTACGACAGATCAGCGGCGGAAAATACAACAGTCATGTTTTTCAAAGTCTTACAGCAAAGCCAATTCAACACCGATTTTAATCAGTTTGGTCTTGATCCGTTCCAAATTCCATATGCTAAGCGGCACTGTTAGTGATTTCCTTAAATATTGCCCCGTCTTGTCGCTGCAAGACCAAGAATTTGAAAATACGCTAGAGCGAAACGATGTGACTCCCGCCAGGATGTATAGAAGTATATAGGGGGATCTGTATTCGTTCAACTTTTCAGCAGAAACGCGAATTATGCTGAAACACATTCGAAAAACATTCAACTTACCGCAGTTAAAACGGTGCTGGCTATTTGTAGTCTGCTATGAGACTCCAGTTTTCTTTCTCCTACTTTCGTTTTGAACAGAGGTGGCCAAATCGCTGTGGCCCGGATATTTGCATATCGAATAAAGTATGAGCCGGGTCACAGCAAAATGGTCGCATCCGTTCAAAAGGAAAGTTGGAGAAAGAAAGCTGGCGCCTCGTAGCTGACTGGAAATAGTAAGCACCGTTTTAATTGCGGTGAGTTTAATGTTTTTAGATAGTGTTTAACCATAATTCACGTTTTTGTTGAAAAGATTAACGAATACAGATCCCCCTATATACGTCTATGCATCCTGGCGGGAGTCACATCGTTTCGCTCTAGCGTTTTTTCAAATTCGCGGTCTTGCAGCGACAAGACGGAGCAATATTTAAGGAAAGCACTAATTGTGCCGCTTAGCATATGGAATTTGGAACGAATCAAGACCAAACTGATTGAAATCGGTGTTGAATTGGCTTTGCTGTAAGACTTTGAAAAACATGACTGTTGTATTTTCCGCCGCTGATCTGTCGTAGTTAGATACCTTTCAATACATATATAGACCCGATAGGAATTTTTTTCCGGGTCGTGTTTTTCTCGTTTTTTCGGAGTGGTTTTATGTTCAAATAGATAGTTTTAGGCCAGTTGAACATGCTTCAATCACAATTTTTTTTTTTTTTTTTTTTTTTTTTTGGGGGGGGGGGGGGGGGGTTCCATGGATGAGTCCAAGCATGCGTCGGGCACCTTTGATGACTACTAATATTGAGACGTCAGTCGTGTTCATTCTATTACTCTAAAAAGCAAGACAAAAATTAAACTGAAAGTAGCTTTGGCAAATACAAATGTAAACCGTTTGATTACTTACTAATTCCAGATTATAGGCTGATGCAACCGATTTCATGATGAAATTCTGGATACACTGATCTCGTCCGGTGTTTGTTTGATAAATGACACACGTATTAGAACTGGCTTGTTCAGGAGAATTAATAAACGCTGGATAGGGAAGTGCTTGGAATAAGTTGCCTGGCCTTTAGGCGGAGTTTCAAATCGTCTGCTATTGTCTGATTGGATGTAAATTGGAGAGATTATTGACATGTCAGGGACTGCATTAGATTTATCTAATCCTAGACATGTTATATCAATTTCGGCTTTTATTTTGAGGACATGTTAAAGGCTGCTGAGCAATATATGACAGATCATTTTTTCCCCATACCTTTCGTTTGTTTTACTTCATTCGTATAATTGATCGGTCTCGATAATAACAAATGTATGCCGAATGAAACGCACTTACATACGCAAAATCCGCTTACAAACGCGTGTGTATGCACAAACGCGTATATCGTTTATCATTTAGTTTGCGCATCGTTTGCGTATCGTTTGCGAACGCGTAAGCATAAACGGGAAAGTATAACAGTTTCTCCACTGTATGATATATATTTTAGTGTACATTTTCTGACAATGTAAAATCTGCCCTTTCCATAATGCCAGAAACAGCTACAGCAAACCACCTCTAATGCGACCACTTAATGAACAAAAATAGATGTTTTCATAAGCAGGTGGTTGCTGAATGCAGGACGAATGTTATGCAGAAAGCGTTAGAGGGGTATTACTGTATATGTAATAGATATGCAAAGGCCTTTACTAAGATTCGCTTAGATAATGTTTCATACGGTTAAAAGTTACATTTGAATGTTAACCATTTCCCTGATCTATGTATATTCAATACCTACTGAATATTCATGAAAAAATAGTTATAACGAAATATGGAAGGTGGAAAATTGTAGCCATTCTAGAAAGTAAATAAACATATATTTCACATTTCATTAGCAAACAGAGCAGACCCTGATCAGACGGCTTCTATAGGAGCTGTCTGATCTTGGCCTACTCTGTTTGCGAATGCGTGAAAACAGGTTTATACGAAGGAAAGTACGAAAGACCGGCGGTGACATTTAAATTTCAAGATTTCACACAATGCAATTAACTTCAAAATTTCACGATTTCACGATTTCACTTCAAAATTTCATTATTTCACGATTTCACGATTTCACAATTTCACGATTTCACTAAAAAAAATCACAATTTCACGATTACACAATTTCACAATTTCTCTTCAAAATTTCACGATTTCACAATTTCCCGATTTCACTTCAAAATTTCACGATTTCGCAATTTCACAATTTCACGATTCATGATTTAAATTTGTCCATTCTAACTGTTATGACGTCATCAAAACGCGGGGAACCACGATGAAAGAAACAGCGGAAAACTATGACAATCTTCCTCTCCAGAACTCTAGGCCCGAGTACCTTCATACTTGGCATGTAGCATGTGCTCCTGGTCCACTATCAATATTATTTAACCCTTTCCTCGATGAATATTCATGTATGAGAATTGCCAATCATTTGTTTATTATGTTAAATCGTTGTCTTATGTTTGTATGACACTGTTTTGGAGGATACTTTAACTAATAATAAACTGTAAGAAATAATGACATCGTGGATTTTAATTAAGATTAAATCCTATAGGAGTCGTCTGAGCTGGGTCTACTCTGTTTGCAAAGACGTAGAAGGTGTATTTATGGATCTCAAATCGCCATCCTGATTTCAAGGGTGAGAGCCACTCTGTTGTCTTAATGACGTCAAGCGTGTCACGTGACTACAATATTTTACACTAGGTTTAAATTGCGAAATCGAGAAATTGTGAAGTCGTGAAATCGAGAAATTGTGAAATCGTGAAATTTTGAAGTGAAATCGTGAAAACGTGAAATCATGCAATTGTGAAATCGTGAATTTGTGAAATCGTGAAATCATGAATTCTATTGTGGGAAATATTCAAGTAGAAATGTCACCACCGGTCTTTCGTAGGAAAGGGTAAACGCCATACTGTGCATTAAACATTTTACTTCATAACCATGCATGTAAAAAATAATGCCTTATTGACATGTATTAGCAGAATATCTATACTAATGTTGTAAATATTGAAAGGTTTTAATCATGGCAGAAACTTTAGACACAACTATGTAGATTTATCATCAAATAGAGCTGATGCAGTGGTTTTCAAATGGTTTGATCGAAACATATAATTACCGTCGTCACTCAAAACTTACTATTCACGAACAAAAAAAAATCCTTTCACACGAATTAACAAGATCCATTCTAAATGTAATGGGTTTATGACTATAACTGCTGAATTCTCACACTATTGTATGAATGCAAAATGTTTTGGACATGACAGAAACAGAATATTTATTAAGAAATAATGGATAGATGAATATTAATGAACTATATTTTTATAATGACATTATCAACAAAGGCATTCTTACCATGACAGAAAGTGTAGAATTATATCTAAGTTATTTCACAAGCAAACAAGAGTAGACTCTGATCAGACGGCTCCTATAGGAGCCGTTTGTTCTGGTTCTACCCTGTTTGCAAAGGTGTTGAAAAGCGTATTTGTGAAGTGTATGGTTAACTGACATCTACAAACAGTGTAGACCAAGGTAATAAAACCATGCTTATAAAACCTTTAGTTGAGTCTGAGTACGTTCTCAAGCTTTTGATTGGTCAGATTTGAGCCTCTGGCTCAAATCTGACCAATCAAAATCTTGAGAACTCAAATCTGACCAATCAAAAGCTTGAGAACGAAACTCAGACTCAACTGAAAGCTTTATAAGCATGGACCCAGATGATTAATGTACTACTTAATGAACGTTCGGTATTCAGTGGGTACAACGGTACTACTATTGTACCCTTAAGAACCTTTACCGATGTCGATACCCGTATCCTCTCAAAACCCTTTGAGTGCTGTATTTGCAAAGTTCAGTGGCCGATCAACCGATCAGTTGCCAATCAGTGGCCGATCAGTGGCCAATCAGTGCCGATCAGTGGCCAATCAGTGGCCGATCAGCGTTATACCAGAATCCTATTACCCCTTACATTGATTCATTTTCAAATAGACTACAGTCAATCCCCTGTAATACGAATAAACATAAACAGGTATAATACCGTGTTATAGATGCAGGTGGAAGCTTAATGCAGGATGGAAGTAGATATAGGAGCTTTCTGCATTACCTTCGTCCTGCATTAAAAAACACCTGCTTATAAAGACAGCCATGTTTGTGAAATAATTAAGTAGCCGAATTAGAGGGGATCTACTGTATTCTAAATTCAAAAAGGATTTTTTTTAAAAAACAAAAGAACAACAAAAAATGGTAACATAGGAGTCAGCCATCTCATCTGGGTTTACACAGTTTACAAAGGATATTAGTGACTCGTGTCCCGTAATGTGAATGCAAAGTGTGAAATGCTTAAACCTACTACATAATCGTGAATGACAAACAATGCAGACCCCGATCAGAGGGCTCCTGTAGTAACCCTCTAATCTGGTCTACACTGTTAGCCAATGGCTATTGAATCGTTTATTTTTTATTCAATATATAGATGACATAAGATTACTGCATATCAAAGACCAGTTCCCGGATAGAATATACAGTAAAACCTCCCTATAACGACCACTAAATTACATCAATTATTTTGTGTTAAAGGCGTGTGACTGTTTAAAGCAAGGTGAAAGTAAAACAGAACGCTCCTATAGGAGCATTTTGTTTTACTTTCACCTTGCTTTAAGATTCCACCTGCAAAAATACCAAATAATTAACACAATGCAGTGGCCGTTATAGAGAGGTTATACTGTATTACTAATTTAAAAGTCAGCAGAACCAGCGTTTAGCCGTCATTCTCTTTTTAAACATAGACGTCTTAAAAGCAAGTGGTTGCTACGCGCATGGCAAACCCAATCTGTAATAAGTCTACCTGCATTAAGCTTCCATCTGCCATATAGACCTATAAACATGTTTATTTTTTTCCCAAATCATTTTTTTTTACGAAACGGACATATTGGAGTGCTTCACGAGAGGTTAGCCCACAATAAGGTAGATTTACTATTTGTAAAAGGCAGAACATAATTATGGCAATGAATCAGACATATAATGTATAGTCTCTTATAATTCTTTGAAGAATGAAGATGTAAACAGTCAGGTTGTTAACAATGTGTTTCTCCCAAAATAAACAGTTTTGAAAAATGCATATCATTGTTGTATATTATGGATTTCTTTGCCAGTTTGTAAGAGATTCTAAAACTATGTCTGTTTTTAGATCAAATGTTAAAAAAACCTGCTATCCAGGGAATGAATATTAGTATGTATGATATCCTTATAATTATTCTTTAACAGCTAACACTGTGAGTAATTCTATTATTTGATATTACTCAATTGTCTTTCATTCTTCTGTTCGTTGACAAATTTAACTGTGATATTTTTTCTTCAAAATATGCACGAATTGAAAAGTATTATAGTATAAGGAAGACAATGGAAATAAGGATTATGCAAATCCTGTTTTTGAGTTATCCATGTATCTAATGTAACCGACATGTTAATAATTCTTTATAAGTTATATAGTTATGTTTTAATAATAATTCTAACACACCCCGCGCACACATCTACATAAACAAAGAAGGGACGTATCTATGTTTGAAGTCTCAATAAAACACCGCACGCGCTGTGACGGCGTAACGTGACGTAATATGGCTTCGAAAATTCGTACGACAAGAAACGTAGTGCCGATGTGGCGGTGCTAATTATAGTTAAATTAAGTGTAAGAATCGAAATAATAAATTTATACCAGTGTTTTATCGTGCAATCGAACACGGGTGGTCGTTGAGATGCTTATAATTAAATCACTCGGCCTATCGGCCTCGTAATTTAATAACTACGCATCTCAACTCCTACCAGTGTTCGATTGCACGATAAAACACTGGTATGTATTTATTATTTCTTAATTATATTATAGTGACGCTATGTGCACTATACTTGTGACATGATATTTTATATTTTATAAATATTAGATGCCAAGTACATTTCAATACGAATACAATATATTTACCTAACAGTTATCACGGATGATTGATAATTAAATACATACATTAAAAAATAATAAGGAATATATAAATAAGTGAATAAATGAACGAATGAATGAGTGAATAATTGAACGAACGAAGGGACGGACGAATGAATGAATGAATGAATGAATAAAAGAACGACCGAACGAACGCACGTACGAATGTACGTACGTACGAACGAATGAATAGATGAATAAATAAATAAATAAATAAATAAATTAATAAATAAACATTAAATAAATAAATAATGAGTAAATAACTGAACGAACGAACGTGCACACGAATGAATGATTAACGACCGACCGAACGAAGGAACGAACATACGAACGTTTGTACGAATGAATGAATTGGACGAATATATGCCACATGTAACAGATGAGACGAGTGCGCACATGTACATCCCCACATGTTTCTTGCCTGTTTAACACCGACATCATAAAACAATAAAAAAACCAACAAAACAAACAAAACCACGAAACAAACAAATATTTATACAAGAATTTACACAAGAGTAAGACGGATATAATGTCATAAAACCCCGTACTTTAAAGTATTGTATCGGTTGGACCAGATCTTGGGCACTGTGACACTAATTTGGATAGTTGAATATTAGGACACTGAAGAGGTCACGCTTTGTCATCAAAATCACGTTGCAAGTTCACTGAGTGGAGTGTAGAGAATTTAATGCTGATTGGCCATTCTATTGCACTGTGACGGTTCAGTGTTAATGCAGAACGAGTGTTGTACAAAAATACCTTATAGCAAATGCCCTCTAAACTGGAATTCTAGAAGGGAATAATTTAGATATTTTGTAGGCAGACGGCTGCTTAATGCTGGGTGAAAGTCGTACAGGAAGCTCCTACAGGAACGTTCTGTATGACTTTCACCCTGCATTAAAATGCTACCTGTAGCCAACACCGATATGTATACTTAACTTGAACGTCCGATTTAGAAGGTTGTACTACATACATGACTGCTTGTAATCGATGTAACGATAAGCTACTGTACATAGCCTACGTGTCACCATTGCTGAGCAAATATCGTCTCCCTAAAATATTGCTTGTCTAAACCATGGGTCAAGATGAGAAGCATAAATTTAAACATTTTCATGAATAGTTCCTTTATTTCTCCACCAAGACCTATACTGTGACCACTCTTTAGACCCCCCTCCTTCCAAAGAGACGATTCAAAAGAGTAGTCACAGTATAAAGTTTGGTGGCGAAATGGCAATTTTAGTACTTGGGTATGCGCCTTTCCCTGTAGCTTTATAGAAAGGAATAAAAAAAAAACAATGTTTCCTCCCGCCTTCGAAGAGACAAAGCGTCAAATGTGTCTATCTTTTTAGGCTCAAAGTTACTTCATCCGTTTGCAAATGTAATGAATGAATTAGACCCTATTTGTCTAATCTGGGTGTAAACTGTTTGTCTAGGCCTTTTTGTAACTCCGAATATGCGGGAAACGTGTGTACAATACGTTCGCAAACAATGTAGATCCAGGATCCATGCTTATAATGCTTTTAGTTGAGTCGGAGTTTCGTTCTCAAGCTTTTGATTGGTCAGATTTGAGCCAAAGGCTCAAATTTGACCAATCAAAATCTTGAAAACGAACTCAGACTCAATTAAACATTTCATAAGCATGGACCCATGTCAAAGAGCTTCTGAAGTAACACTTTGGTTAGAATTTGTATTGTTTATCACAAAAAGTTATTTTCGGTAGTGATAAATATTGATACAATTGTTTGTTTAATTAGCATTCAGAAAGAATACCTACTCTTTTTTATATTCAGTAGAGATTAGCCTTTTACTCCATGAAATTCCATGCAAAACATAATGACATATTAACTAGATTTATTAATTCAATAATACATGGACACAGGAATGTTTGACTATGGCAGAAACTGCAGACTCATATCTATATTAATATAAGCACACAGAGCAGACACTGATCAGACAACCTCTATAAGAGCCGTCTGCTTTGGGTCTTATCTGTTTGCAAAGACATTGAAAGGCGTATTAATGGAGTAAAGGGTTAAGAGTTAAGGATAATATAGTTGACCTTTAGCCTAAGGATAATATAGTTGACCTTTAGCCTACTAAGCAAAATATTTTTGCAGAATTTGACACCTACTACATTTTAAAAATTCAAGCTATAATCAACGTGTCTACCGAGGTGCAATCAGGATGTCAAACAGTTTGGATCCTGATGAGACGCCTGGTAACTCGTTGTCTCATCTGGATCCAAACTGGTTGCAAAGGTATTCAACCATCCGCCCATAGCTAAAAGTTCAATACGTTAAACAAACATTAAGGTCTGAAGTTGCTGTGCACATTTCGAGGGCTTGGTGCAAAACTATTCTAACTCCTTCACTAAAGTGAAGGAGTTAGAATAGTTTTCCACCAAGCCCTCGATTTGCTATTGAAACAGTAGTTTTTAATTAATATTTATGTTGTCATTACTTCTTACATGATTATCCAAGGTGTAAAGGGTTAACAGTGTGCCTACAATGTTACACATATTTTAATGCGATATATTAATATGGCTGACTTGATCTCAAATGTGATACACAGACGAATGCTGTATAAATATCAATACAGTAAAACTTCTCTTTAACGGACACTAGATTGTGTTAATTAGCCGGTACTTGTATAGGATCGTTCTGTTTTACTTTCACCTTGCTTTAAGCAGTCACCTGTCTTTAACACAAACTACTTGATGTAATTTACTGGCCGTTATAGAGAGGTTTTACTATACATGTGTATTTGCTTCAATCATTTACTGCATGATTGTGTTTCTTCATCTTCCAGACGAAGAAGGCCAACCAAAGGGGGCCCCTGTAGGGGTCGTCCGATCGGGATCTCTCCATGTGCTTATTGCATACTGAGCAGACCCGGATCGGACGTCATCTATAGGAGCCGTCTTGTCAGGGTTTGCTCTGTTTGTTTATGCTATAATATAGACATAACTCTACATTTTCTGATTTGGTCAAAAGTTAATGTGTCCATTGTTACCAGTATCCATTGTTATCAAGTTATTTTTTATTAATATTCATGTTGTTATTATTTTTTACATGTATATTCGTGGTGTACAGGGTCCACCGTGACACGCATTTTTTAATGAAAGGTATTAATAGGACTGTCTTGATATCAAATGTGTTACAGGATGAATTCTGTACGGAAAGCAATACGTGTTGTTTTGCGTCAACCTTTTACCCCATATTTAAACCCTTCTGTCCGTAAGGCAGAGAAGACCCTTAACAGGTGACTCCTGTAGGAGTCGTCTGATCAGGATCTGCTCTGTTTGTTTATGAAATGTTATAGATGTGACTATGTGGTTTCTTTAATGACCAAACTTTGTTATGACAATCGCCATTATAAACAAGATGTGTTTGTGAAACACTATGCCCCCTCGATATGATATTTGACCCTGGAGGATGACCATGATCTTGACATGTCACCCCTCAACTGTGCAGCTTCATGGGGTACACATGCATACCAAATATCAAGTCTGTATCTCTAATAATTTAAAAGTTATGGCCAATGTTAAAAGTTGGTAACCTTTGACCATGAAGGATGACCTTGACCTTGACATGTCACCCCTCAAACTGTGCGGCTTCATGAGATAAACATGCATACCAGTATCAAGGCTGTATATCTACTGGTTCAAACATTATGGCCAATGTTAATGACCTTTGACCTTCAAAGATGACCTTGACATGTCACCCCCTCAACTGTGCAGCCAAATCAACTATCAAGTCTGTATCTCTACTGGTTCAAAAGTTATGACCAATGTTAAAGTCGGTTACCTTTGACCCTGAAAGATGACCTTGACCTTGACATGTCACCCCAAACTGTGCAGCTTCATGAGATACACATGTATACCAAATGTCAAGTATGTATCTCTACTGGTTCAAAAGTTATGGCCAATTTGAAGTTGGTGACCTTTGACCTTGAAGGATGACCTTGACATGTCACCCCTCAAAACTGTGCAGCTTCATGAGATACATATGCATGCCAAATATCAAGTCTCTATCTGTACTGGCTCAAAGTTATGACCAATGTTAAAGTTACAGACAAACAAACAGACAATTTGACCTTTCAACCTGAAGACTGACCTTGACATGTCACCCCATGTGCAGCTTCATGAGATGCACAAGATGCCAAATATCAAGTCTCTATCTCTACTGGTCCAAAAGTCATGGCTAATGTAAAAGTCAGTGATTTGACCCATATATTTTACCTCTGACCTTGAAGGATGACATTGACCTTGACATGTCACCTCTCAAAATGTGCGGCTTTATGAGATACATATGCATGCCAAATATCAAGTCACTAGCTGTACTAGCTTAAAAGTTATGACCAATGTTAAAGTTACAGACAAAGAAACAAACAATTTGACCTTTGACCCTGAAGGATGACCTTGACCTAGACATGTCACCCCTTAAAATGTACAGCCTCATGAGATACATAAGCATGTCATATATCAAGTCTATATCTGTATAGGTCCAAAATATATGGTCAATGTTAAAGTCGGTGATTTGACCCATATATTTGACCTCTGACCTTGAATGATGACCTTGACCTTGACATATCACCCCTCAAATTGTGTGGCTTTATGAGATACATATGCATGCCAAATATCAAGTCTCTATCTATACTGGCTCAAAAGTTAAGACCACTGTTAAGGTTGCGTTAAAGTTACAGCCAAAAAAACACAATTTGACATTTGACCCTAAAGGATGACCTTGACCTTGACATGTCACCCCTCAAAATGTGCAGCTTTATGAGATACACAAGCATGCCAAATATCAAGTCTCTATCTCTACTGGTCCGAAAGTTATGGCCAATGTTAAAGTCGGTGATTTGACCCATATATTTGACGTCTGACCTTGAAGGATGACCTTGACATAGACATGTCACCCCTCAAAATGTGCGGCTTCATGAGATACATATGCATGTCAAAAAATCAAGTTGCTATCTGTACTGGCTCAAAAGTTATGACCAATGTTAAAGTTGCTGACAAACAGACACAGACAAACAGACAGGGCAAAAACAATATGCCCCCCCCCCCGATCAAATATGGGGGGGGGGCATAATTAAAACCCCGGTTTTATAATATAGGTATACAAGATGTAACCGTTTCGTACACGAATGTTAATGGAGAAAGGGGTTAAGAAACTTGTCGTATTTGGATAGTTATGATATATTTCCCATCCAATTGATAAGACTGGTGTTTCGCTTCGACAAGCTTATCACAATGTTGAGGCAGCTTCTTAACCCATTCAACCCTACCGACGCCTGTTGGCGCCTCTGAAAAGTCAGTGTTTGAAACCATTATGATAAAACTAGTATTTGCTCCATTGGAGCAAATCTTCTGTTTACCACAATGATTTCAAAACTACACACTTTTAACATGTTCCCTTTCTCTAGTAAATGCTCCTTTTCGGTAGATTTATTCAAATACATGTAGTTTGGGTTTGAAAATAGTATAGGATGAAATGAGTTAAGCTGTTCTCGTTAGTTGTATTACAAATCATTGTACTATTGGTCAAACTAATATAAATACTGCATTGTCTCCAGTCAGTGAAGCTTATTTCATACAGCATGAGGTTAGTACATGTTCACTAACTCTTTACATAGTAAATACGCTTTTCGTAGCCTTTGCATACTGAGTAGACCCGGATCGGACGTCATATTGAGGAACAGTCTGGTCAGGATCTGCTATGTTTGCTTGTAACTACACGTACATAAACCCTTTACTCAATAAATACGCCTTTAAAAGTCTTTGCACATATCTAACACATATGTCATTATTGGTTACATTTATATTTATGGTGTAAAGGGTTTCCCGTGTGTTTACCGTGTTACACATATTTTAATGATATAATCTAATATGGCTGTCTTGATCTCAATGTGTTACACAGACGAATTCTGTATAAATAGCAACGCGTGTTTGTTTGCTTCAACTATTTACCCCATATTTACACCCTTCTGTCCGTCAAACGGAGAAGACCCAAAACAGGTGTCTCCTGTAGGAGTCGTCTAATCAGGATCTGCTGGTTTCATATGAAATAATATATATATAATTCTACAGTTTCTTGTACCATTAAGCATTCTTATATCCAAGCGCTATTGTAAAAACGTTATACAGTTAAACCCCGATAATGCGACCGCCTAAAAGAGGTATAATTCTAGGTGCTATATGCAGGTGGTAGCTAATACTGGACAGAAGTAATACAAAAGAGCTTTTTGTATTACTTTTGCCCTGCATTAAGCAACCACCTGCTTATAACGACTACCATGTTTATCTATTAAGTGGTCGCATTAGAAGGGTTCTACTGTAATATGCATGATGCAATTAACTCGAACGTGAATATTCATGGAGTAAAGGGTTAAGAAGCTTGTCATATATGGATAATTATGATATCTTTCCTATCCAAAGTATTGGACCTGTGTCTTGTTTCGATAAGCTTATCACAATTTGGATGAAGTTTTACATGCTGTTCACATTAGCATTAGTCATATCACAAAACTTTAAAATATGTTTTCTCATCCAAAGTTAAGTCGTGTGTTTCGTTCCGGTACGCTTGTCATTTTATTGGAGGAGAACATTTCATTTAATTACAAATGTTACATCTAAAACTATTTCGACATATCGACTATCCTAATATGGGTATTCTTGACAATAGTATTATATGGCGCAACCTTGTTCCTTCTGTCACCGATCGGACACTCGCACTCAAAAGGTTTGGATTCTGATTATACACGGAGTAACTCGACGTCACATCGGGATCCTAACTGGTTGACATTCGGCCAATAGCCTTTAAAACCTTCCTCATTTTGACACATGTATCAGATATCACTGCGTCCAGATGTCGGGCCGTTATTTCTTTGATATAGAAAAATAAAGGATAACCTTTTTTATTCTGTCACCAACCGCTAAAACGACCGTGAAACAGGTGGCTGGATATTTCTTTTTGATATCCTACCACTACCTTAAATAGAGTGCAGCTTCCCTTTTCCTGGATGCTACAGACAATGAAGCTCGGTACCAAAATTTGATACCCATTTTATTTTGACATCAAATGATAAATGACGTCATAATTTTGTCTCGCCGTTGTTTACACATTACAGAAAAAAGATAGAGAGAAAATATGACACAATATCAAATAGCTTTAATGAACAATTCAATTTATTCTCATATTTGTTGTTAAAATGTTTCAAAAATCGACCAGAATCAAGAGTCGACCAGAATCGTTGGTGTACCCTGTTTGTAACGAAATAAGACACTTTATGACAACTTATTTATTCTACCAATTCTACAAGCGACTCACAGCAGTCTTATATACAAGCTGGGCTAAATTACAGTCAAATGTCTGAGGGTGAGCTAATTATCTGTTCAAATCTGCTGTCCAGTTTAATTCTTCTGTAGCTGCACCAATCGATCATCAACTAATGTCATTGACACCAATGGTTCTTCCTTCTAGTGAATGTGTTCATTTCCCTGATGTTGATACAACCATTCCATATCAATTCAACGGTTAACCCTTTACATGATAGAAGCGGCTTTTAGCGTGTTTGATTTATTCCTCCGCTGAAGAAAATAGTTCAAATTCATACAGTCATGAACATATTGCATAATAAATATTTTCTATATCCTAGTAGGTGGTAGCTTAAAGCAGGCTGAAAGTAAAGCAGAATGCGCCTTAAGGCGCATTCTGCTTTACTTTCAACCTGCTTTAAGTGGTCATATGTCTTCAAAACTAGAAACAGGCTATTGGGTAAAGGGTTAACAGAGAGTCCTGCTACAGGATCTGAAATTGTATTTTTTATATTCAAGTAATGTAAACTTCAAAAGCAATGATTAAGGTCAATATTTGCAGATGTCACAGTAAATATCAACAACTTAAACCTTAGCATTAAGTAGGTTATGAATAACGTGTAACTGGATTTCATGTTAAATCTACTATTTTCTGCAAATGACCATCAACTAGTTTACTTTTAAATTAAAAGTTACTGTATTGCTTAACCCTTTCCTCCATAACCAAAAGTGTAAATCACATGTATGTATATTCAAAGTGGAAATAACCCATCCATCTTATAATAAAGCAGGATAATTAATGTTTAAAACACAATCTTGAGGAAGGTAAAACAGTAAGTTGTTTGAGGATCTATCTGCTTTACTTTCAGCTTTCTTCGTGCTGTCATTAATATTCAACTGTCCAACAGCATTGATAAGCAAATATTCATTTGTGGTGCTTATAGATGCAGAATTGTTAAAGACGCCTTTATGTAGATGGCACTTATCCGGAGGAAAATGTAAAAAGGTATTTTAATATGGATGTTTGATCAATATTGATTGATTAGAATACAATCTGACATGAAAATAATAATTTTCAGTAGAGTATTGGTATATGCTTTCAAATTCTGACGGGTCCGTGGGCGTCTATTTTTGAGGATGAAATAGTTCCATGATTTTAAATTGGTATGCAGACAGATGGGTACTGAAAGCTGAGCAGATGGGTTCTGAAAGCTAGGTTAAAGGAATTCTCCCGTTATTCTCATTGAGAGAGAGAGAGAGAGAGACAGACAGACATACAGACGGACATACACAGAGAGACAGATAGGGAGAGGGAGAGAGATAGATAGATAGAGAAAGAGAGAGAGACAGAGAGAGACAGAGAGAGACAGAGAGAGAGACAGAGACTTATTACCTGCCACTTATCAGCAAAAAATATCTTAATCCGACGTCCTTGGCACTTTTGAACTGCTTTTCCAATCTCAAGCACCAACCGATGTTTTCCGTGTCGACATCAATTCCAATTACAACAGTTACAAATCCAAATGCTAGGTTTAATACAGTTATTTGCACCACAAGACAAAGCCGCTGTTAAGAAAGCAGATCAAACACGAGGTCAACGACTGCTGTGTAACTCCAAAATGCGCTTGTTTGATAAATGTTGCTTTCGCCAGTAACGATGACTTCTGATCGTCTCACTTATGTTCAGTTAACATGTGCGGATTATTGTAGTTTGACATGTTATCGTTTAGGTGCAATTATATTAAGAATTTTACTCATGTGTGATTAAAATAAATAATAAATGGGAAGACTATTTTTCTATAAAGCAGTAGTTCGGTCACAGTTCTATTCGGTCACAGTTCTATTTATAGCAACAAACTAAAAAGTGTTAAGAAGTCGAAAGGATGCTAAGAAAAATTAATAATTTATTAGTTTTATTTATTTAATTTTTAAAACCATATTACTGTAAAAATATGTTAGTTATTTGGTGACAGGATGAATAGAGTAACCTGTCACTTGGCGAGATATGTTAAAAGTTTATCCTCTGTTAAAATCAAATACATTACTAGTGTTAAAAATTATACTTTTATAGCACTTTCCAAGTAAAATGTGATATTTAATTGTGCTTTACTATCTGCACGAGCTTCTTCGGACTGTATAGTGTACACGTATGACGTATTAAATACGTTCGTCATTTAGCAAGCGACTTGTCTTTGCGGTGTATTTTGTTATATATATGTATTATTTGTAATGCTTCTATGTGATATAGCATGGTAAACATTCCCTGAGCTTTACTCCAAACTTGGTTCTTGTACTATTTTTCGGCAAGAACAGAGTATTGGTTATTATATACCCAGATGACATGCATAGTAGAATTATTAAAATGTGGCACCATTTGTTTTTAGTGTCGACAAGTGATGCTTTAAATATGTTTAAGTGAACTTAAGTGCTTGTGTGGCGGCCATAAAACGTCGCCCCGTACTTCATTCTCAGTGTTGTTATACCTTCTGATCCTTCGAGATCATGAATTTCAGTACTTCTTGTTCTGAAAATTGAATACCGCTTAAGCCGGTGCTAGGGGGCGTGAGCAGTGTTGCACTTTCAATTACTGCTCATGAACAGACTCAATAAAACCGAGTCTGCAATTTTCTCTTTTTGTGTTGCAATTTTTTCTTTCGGGGGATCACAACCCTTCAGAATTTTAAGCAACAATGGCATCTATATATATGTTTATATATGTATGTATATCCATCCTGTTGACCACCGTTGTATCATTGTTCGTATTTGTTCCTTCCCTCTTTATAAGAGTTTAGTTTTGCAGACGATAATTATATTGTCTATCGAGAACTTGTCTTTCTTCTCTTTCATGTACTCTTGTAATAAGTACCTTGTGTAGTTTAGTTTGAATTGTACACACCATACATTATGTTAAAAAAATGTCCACCATTGCAGATAGAATGCATCAAGGAGAGGATCCTAATAAGCATATTGCTTTCGATCCAATCCTGTTTTCCAAATACAGTGATAAGTGGATTTATGTACCTTTCAGAAATAAATTATATTTAAACTAAACATCAACGTGTAGCTTACATAGCCTCAGAATCCTTATTATAAGCCCATTAAAACTCGGTCCTCCTTTTCTGAATACAAATTGGTGTATCGAAATATATCGCTGAAGAAAATGATTATTATGACAAACAGGTCAGACCCTTATCAAAGGGTTCCCATCAAGAGCCCTTTGAACTGGATATACACTGTTTACAAATGTATTACGTACTCTGTCCCTCACACAAATGGTTAAACCAGTTGAATGCTGAACTTTGAAAAAGGAATGGCCCATCAGCGTTTGAACAATATTCAGTAAAACCCCGCTAATGCGACCACTTAATAAAGAGCGTCGTTTAAAGCAGGTGGAGCTTTCTGCATTACTTTCTTCCTGCATTAAGCTACCACCTGCCTCTGCCACCAAGAATTATGCTCATTTTTGATGGTCGCATTAGAGGGGTTTTACTGTAGTCTATTCAGTATGAACTTATACAATACAGATTGGGCTCCGATGACATGTTGAATTACGCTGCTTCTCATCTAAATCCAAGCTGTTTTGCAAAAACAATTAAGGTTGTTTGCGGGATAAAGATTAACGTTAGACTGTCTACATTGAACCGAGTTATTGCACCGGAAGAACGTTCGAAATCATTAGTGGAAGCTCAATTAATCCTTTCAAAGCTGAATTTTCAGAGTCCACTCAGTTTGAAATCCTTAAACATGGTAGAGGATTCTGAATGACAAACAGTGCAGACCCTGGTCATAGGACACTTCTTAAAGACCTCTGGCCAGGGTCTAAAACAATTACATATGGAAGTACATCGTTGTCCCGCATTGCAATGGATCGATGTAGTACATAATGATTGTTAGAATCAATATAAAACTATTTAACCCTTTCGTTGCCAAACCCTGTCGTCTGCTATCTTTGTCGTCTGCTACACATTTTCATTCTTTTGATTTTCTTCATGTTTGTTTCAAAAACATAGTACTTAACTGTAACAAAAATGTTGGATCCTGATGATACGCCGAGTTACTCGGCGTCTCATCCGGATCCAAACTGTTTGCATATTGCTGCATATGTAATCACAGATGCGACATTGGCAGCGAAAGGGTTAAACAAACTTGTAAATACTTTCCATATAAAAAACAAACTATCGACCTAAACAATGAAAGAGAATTGTTTGCGTTCCGAAACCTGAGCTAACATCTGAAATGAATCAAGCATTTTGACATGCAATCGGATTCATTTTAGGTCCTGTAAGAGATCGTCAATAGATTAAAACAAACCGAATATCCAATTTCTTTACAGTCATCGTTTGATCCACAGAGTTTAGTGTTTAACTACAAATTATCCCGCTGTAGTTCGTTTTATCATCGTAAATGTTGAGATGTATGTAATGTTTTGTACACTGTCATCGAATCCGTGAATACATTTGCAAACAGTTTGGATCGAGATGAGTCACCGAATATCTCAGACAAACATTCAAATGATTGAATTAGTGGCGACGCCTCTAAATAGACATAGACAAAACACCTATCGTGTATAAATTTACCGCATTCCCGCACATTGACGCATTTTGACGCTTCTGTAAAGGTCACCTTGTGAAACCATTGTGATAAATAGAGCATTTGCTCATGTGGAACAAATGCTCTATTTATCACAATGGTTTCAAAACTACACAATTCTGAAAAACAAAATCTCTAGTAAATGCTTCTTTTTGGTAGATTGAATTAAAGATGATGATCTAAAAAGTAGCCTTTGCGGGAATGGGTTAAGATTTACGGTGTTCGCCACATATGGATCACCTCCG
Source organism: Azorinus chamasolen (assembly GCA_963576725.1). Classification (NCBI taxonomy): domain Eukaryota; kingdom Metazoa; phylum Mollusca; class Bivalvia; order Cardiida; family Solecurtidae; genus Azorinus; species Azorinus chamasolen. The sequence goes on along the minus strand of OY755238.1, from coordinate 74,995,927 downwards.
AAATAGAACAAAAATCCAGGTTCCGATTTTGTAAAACCTGCTTGCGTCCGAGTCATTTCTTAAGTACAGTAAACCACACTTATTCGGGCGTTCAAATTAGCACGGATGTTGACAGGTGTCTGCTTAACCTTTCTCTGTTCCGTGTTTATTCCAAAGTTCAGTACCTACTGAATATTCATGGACAAAATAGTTATATGGAAGGTGGAAGATTGTAGCCATTGCAGAAGATAAAGAAACAGATATATCAAATCCCATTAGCAAACAAAGCAGACGCTGATAGAAGCCGTCTAATCTGGGTCTACTCAGTTTACATATGCGTGAAAACACGTTACTATGAGAGAAATATTCAATACAGGGTGAACACATGTAATGATCCCAAATGAGATTTCTGCATAACTTTCAACCTGGATTAAGCATTCGCTGGCCTAAAGATTGCCTGCCAAAAACTTCTTTTCTACTAAATTTCCGATTTAGAGGGATTTAACTGTATCAAATTGGTCAGAGTTTGTTGAGTAAAACCTCTCCATAACGGACACTAGATTGTGTCATTTAGCTGGTATTTAGGGCATGGGGCTGCTTAAAGCGAGGTGAAAGTAAAACAGAACGCTCCTATAGGAGCTTTCTGTTTTCTTTCACCTTACTTTAACACAAAATACTTGATGTAATTTAGTGGTCGTTATAGAGAGGTTTTACTGTACATGCAATGATCGTTAACTCAGACTCAGTCCCCGAGGTTAGAAAATAATTTGCTTGAGTCTGAAATTAATCTCAAGTATCTGATTACATGTAGTCGTATGTTTAGATTGCGCAGAAACTGATTAATCAGATACTTTGGAATGAGGTCCGACTAAGGCTCAGACTCAGAAAATTTATATTAACAGAGAAATATTTCACTATAAGATTATCTTAATCCAGAATGCATTTGTCCGTGAACTATAGGAACGACATCTCATAAAAGTAAAGCAAGCTTAAAACCTAACAATCAGGTGCTTAAGAATGATCTTAGCCTTAAGCTAAACGTTTTTAACCCCCGGGGCTTGGATAAAACAGCACCGTTTTTAGATCAAATAGAAGTAAAGCGTTATATTAGAATTGTACCAGACGATTGTGTTTGCAGACGGACCGCACTTATCAATAAATACTGTATAACCCGTTCTGAGCGGCCAGTCATTTATTGAACATAGGAGTCTTAAAATCAGGTGATTGCTTAATACAGGGCGGAAGTAACACAAAAAAACTCCAAATAGGAGCTTTTGGTATTACTGCCGACCTGTATTAAGCTACCACCTGCCTTAAGAACCTTAATTAGACCTCTTTTTGATGGCCGCTTAAGACATATTCTACTGTACACTAATGGAAGGCTCACAAACGAATTCTTGCATTAACATACTTAAACCTTTCGCTGCCAATGTCAGATCTGTGATTACCTATGCAAACAGTTTGGATCCAGATGAGACGCCGAGTAACTCGGCGTCTCATCAGGATCCAAACTGTTTGTAATTGTAACTATTTTTTTTAAACAAAAATGAAGAAAAAAAGAATGAAAAATTGTAGCAGATGACAAAGTCAGCAGACGACAGAGTTTGGCAGCGAAAGGGTAAACATTATCACTGACCTTTTAAGGCTAGGTATACAGACACAGATCTAATTTTAGAGCTTTTATTAGATCTATATTTCAATATTCTTACCAAGAACTATGTGTCCGGCGTATGAATATGGGGTGCTGCAGGCACGTTCAAAACTCTGTACGATGACATTGGAAATCATTATATTTAAACCTGATCCTCCATAAATACGCATTTCTACGCCTCTGTAATACTTGCTTTTTGAAACCATTGTGATGAATATAGATTTTGCTTCCAATAGAGGCTTTTATCACAATGGTTTCAAACTACATCTTTTTTAAATTTTCCTTTTCTCTAGTTAATGCTCTTTTCCGGTTGATTTATTCAAATATGTTGGATCTAGAATAGCCTGTGAGGGAATGGGTTAAATGTATCCTCTGAAAATTATATAACAGACCATGAAAAACATATTCTTCCTCATTTCTTTATTACAGTAAAAGCTCGATTATTGAAACACCAAACATACGTATCATTATCGATCTTTAAGACAAGTAGCAGCTTAATGCAGGATGAAAGTCATACAGAAAACTCCTCCAGTAATCCGGCATTCAGCAGCCGTCTGCTTAAAATGTTCTCAAAATTGAAGCATTACTAAATGTTCGAAGTATCGAGTTTTTACTGTACTGTAAAGCATAAGAGTGTCGGTCAAAATATTGGAAGTATATGTAGCGTGTCGAACTGACTCAAACCAATATTGATGTATATGCAAGTGGAATATCATATTGCAACATGTTGAGCCGATAAAAGCCATATATAGCCATTTTGATCAATCCGTTCGATTTACAATAAATGTTTGTTTGAGAGGCAATTAGATAACGGAAAGGCAGAAGGCGAACTCGAATACTCATTTAACGTCTATTCGGTGGGGTAGATTTTTCACCGTTCCCTGCCGACTGTGTTAGAAGGAGCAGGTAGTTCCTTCGCACCCCTGGCTTTAATTAATAAACAACACGGTTATTGCGGTTTCATAACAATGGCGGACAAGGGCGTGAATCCGTATATCATGACAAATATTAATTAAGCACTTCAAAAACAGATGTATGTAGATTAACCATTTCCCTTATGTAAGCGCATTTTCGCGCATCTGCAAACAGAGGAGACCAAGATCAGACGGCTCCCATAGGAGCCGTCTGATCAGGGACTGGTCTGTTTTCTTATGGAGTAATATAGATCTGATTCTAGAGAGCCTGTCGGAACCAAAATGTCCTGCTTCCATATGCAAAAAAAAAATCTTATAAACACGCATGACGTCATTATTTCGACCGTAATGCGTAGCTCACAACGAGGCACTCGGTTACTTTGAGTCTCATCGAATTTGCTGTTTCACAGTCAGACGTATTTTTAACCAATTTTATGTTGTTCTTCTTTAGCGCGTTTCTCGTTATGTGAAAATAAACATTTGCACAGTCTATGTTAAACAGTTTTGATCCTGGTGAGATACCGAATAACTCGGCATAACATCCGAACTATTTGCAAAGGGAACCACAATCGTCTCATGTTGTACTTAGCCTCTTGAGGATTAACCCATTCCCTCATAGGCTAATTTTAGACCTATCCACTTTGCAGCATTAACTGGAGAAAAAGATTTTTTTTAGAATTTTGTAGGTTGAAACCATCGTTATGAATAGAGCATTTTCTCCTATAGGAGGCGTAGAAAGGCGTATTTATGGAGGAAACGGTTAATAAAACTGGAATACGCTGGGGTTTTTTATACCTTTATACACGTTGTGCAAATGCCATACATTGAAATAGTTAGTTACAAAATCAAAAGTGTAAGCAAAATAAAAACGAAAAAAAAAAGTGGAGGTAGTGACATACAATTTTACCACACGTACAACAATAAAATGGAGTATTTCTCTAGACAAAAAAGTAAATAAAACTTTTAAATATGGGGTACATTATTTAACGGCAAGCGAGTCACTGTTTCGTAGTACTGTATTATGACAGTGGTTTAAATATAATGACTCCCGGTCGTAATATTATGACCGGGGAGTCATATTACGGGGTTACTATATTTCAGTACACCGGCTGCGTCTGTAGATAGGCGCAAAACTCCCCACAGTGAGCTCCCTTGTCAAAACGTGTGATCATCACTGCCACCACAATTTTTCAGCGGTTAGCTGTCTATTTTCACTTTTGTTCTAGTTTTCCACCAATCAGAAACTATGTTACATTGTAATTTGCATATGAACTAATAGTATTTTCTAGTAAACCGTATTTTCATTAGTTAATCCCTTGACTGGCATACAGCCCTACACATGGCCAAACTGAATGTAGGACGTTTCGGCATAGGAAGTTTCGCCCCGGATGTTTCGACCCAGGACGTTTTGGCCATCTATTTATTTGGCCTAGGACGTTTCGGCAAAAATTGAAAATTTGTATTAAAAAGCAAAAATTGAATAATCAAAATCATTAAATAACTATCTATATGTTAAATATTAATACGTGGTCCATTTTTGTTTTGGTTTATACAGATCAGGATATTACCTAAGCAGGTGACATATTCACACTTACTCAACCTTGGGTACAATGAGTGATAAAGAGGTGCTTTCAAATACTATAGTCACATTGTTTAGTCATTAAAACAGCCCCAGACCAAATAACACATTACTAATGATTTACTATCCCATTCAGTTTTGATTTTAGTCTTGGTCCAAACTATTTGCCACTCACTTTATGCTTTTTGCTTTCAGTCAAAATGTTGTTTAGTTCAACTTTAGGTGGATTCAAATACATGTACAATACTGTAGTCACATAGTTGTTTATTACCATGACAGGTAAAACAATATGAATTATTTATTACTTCGGTCATTATCAAAACTAGAGTATATAATACATAAACAATATTACTGAATAAAACTATATAGATCTATTATCCTCAAAAGGTGTGGATCAATTTGACTATTCAATTTTTGGTGTGTCATACTTTATATAAGTTCCTAACCCATTATCGTACTTATCACCTCATGGTAGTGATTGCTGAGCATTATTGCCACTTTGCCAAAACCACTATTAAACTTTTAAACATTTATTATCATTTTGCTATCAATTTAATACCACATTTGATCACATCCACTTCGACGAATAGGTAGTTTGCCGAAACCACTATAATTCACTGGCAATGCTATAGGAAATAAAAAAGAAATGTTGTTTAGTATATTAGAGTAGTGGCATTAATAGTATTAATTACTATCCCCGACCACAGCACCAATTAAGGCTCTGGTTATTCGCTCTCTGTGATATAAAGCTACTTACTGAAAGCTATTGTTACGGCTCTATCACCTGGCGCTTTGGATCGAGTAGTAGCTTGAGATAGCTAACTTTATATTGTTTTAAAAATACATGTATATTCAGTTAATGGTGTCACTAATGATAATGCACACACGTCATGTAATTGCGTTGATCCAGGCTATAGATAAATACCTTTCTTTAAGTAATTACAGCCTCTGCACACAAAAAAAATTCTGTATGCTTTATTTAAAGTGTATTCAATTAGTTATCTTCATATCAATATAAATATACATGTACATGCTTTCAAGTAAATTTTTATAATAGGTAAAATGAAGAACTAACTTCAGATAGTTTTAAAAAATACTTTGACATTGTACATTTTAATAGTGGCTTATTCTACTCCAAGTCATTTCCATTGCATGCTTCTCTGCTATAATAATTACAAGCAACACTTCATAGATCTAGTTCTCTGTACTAACAGAATCTCGAAACATTGAAATTAAGTTGGCAGATTTAATATCATTATTGTTTTGTACATTATGTCAATATTTGAATGCCGCTAAATATCGTTTTAAAAGATATTTCTTGTTTTAGCTGTATTTTAGTTAAAAGTTGTTTTTGTATTTACTTTTTTTTGAATGTCGATTTCAGCAGTTTTCGATTTTGTTTCATATTTCAGCACCGGTAACGCTAATACAGTAGAAAAATAATCAGCTTTCCTAAAAAAAGAATTTGTGTAACTTTTTACACGATTATTTATAATAGACCGCGGGTGGAGATTTTTATCAGGTCACCGGTTGTTAATTTTGTCCAACTTAATTCGGGACACTGTACATGAACATAATTCTTAAATTTACCAAAATCCCAAACAGATTAAATGTTTTGAATATTTTCTTGCGGGACGGGATGTAATAGATCTAGTAAATTTATCGGTTGGCTGCGGTTATAGCCGACAAAGTTCGATCACATGAGGTACACCATGGTCACGTGAATGTTGTGGTGGCAGAGATCTCTTCAGCGTAACGACTAGAGCAGATGACTGCGTTGGAGGTTGAATAAGACGCAACATGTCGAGGTTATCAGCGTCTCATCTCGATCCAAGTTGTTTGCAAAAACGATTAATGTCGGGATAAGTTTAAATTTAGACTGTCTATATTGTATTGAGTTGTTGTACATGTACCAATAGAACGTTCGAAAGAATGTGTGGAAGCTCGATTAACCCTTCGCTTGCTGAATTTTAAAATACATATCGCCTTCTTTACCCATGCCCTGTTGTATAATTACATATATCTTCACGGTGTACAAGTATTTCGCTGTGCAATCACTGCTGTGGTGTGCACTGGTTACACAATCAACTTGTAATTAGTGCAGACCCTGATGAGACAGCTCCTGCAGGAGCTGTTTCATCTGGGTCTTCACTATTTACAAGTACGTATATTGACGTGAATCGCAAGCGAAGGATTAACCCTTTCAACGCTGAATGTTTCAGAGTGGAATAGCTCACCAGTGTTTTAATTGTGGAGTCCACTCAGTATGGAAGGCTTAAGCATAGTAGAGGGTTTTAAATGACAAACAGTGCAAACGAAGCACTCATAGAAACCCTCTTTTCATGATCTATACAATTTAAAATGACTTTAACTGTGGCATGTCCCGCATTTCAAAGGACCAATGTAGTGCATTATATTAATAAAATAGATATAAAAGTATTTAAACATTTAAACACAATTACCTTTCCATATAAAATATAAAATTTTATGCTCGAGCTAAAACTGAAAGGAAAGTGTTTGCGTTTCGAAACCTGGGTATTGTTTCCTGCAATCACATACATTTGAGATAATGTAAGAGATTCATCGATTGATTAAACAAACCGAATATCAAATTTCTTCACAAACGTCATTTGTTCCACAGGTATCGGTGTTAATTAGCAACCAATCAAGTTTCTTCACAGTCGTTATTCGTTCCACAGGTTCTAGCGTTTAATTCTTTTTATCCCGTTTTAGTCCGTTTAGGCTACAGTCCCACTAGCGCTTGCGATCGTTAAAGACCACCGGCGACCTCCGAAACCTCTGAAACCGGCGATCGTCTGCGATTGTCTGCGATTAAATTCAAAAAAATGATTCGCACATTGGCGACGCATCTGCGACCACCGTAAGACAGGTTTTTGACGATTGCGCGCTAAGTCACTGGTATTCGTACGAAGGCTCAACAATCACTTCCGACCTGTTGTGTGGTCACGTGGTCTATGCCTAGTCGCGGATAATCTCTCGGCAGTCGCAAGTAATCGTAGGTAATTGTAGAAAGGTCGCTGATAAAGACGATTACCAACGATTACTGAATATACTCGAGATTATCAGTGACTTCTCGTGCGACCTTCGTACGAATATCGGCGACAACAGGTCGATTGATCTCGTAAACGGGTCATAAGTGGTTGTGGGCCTTGTGGGACTGGGCCCTCAGGTTGTTGTACATGATCAACAACCTCTCTACGACTGAAATTGGTCGCACGACTGAAAACGATTATCAACGATTAATGAAGACCACCGGCGATTATAAGTGACTTCTCGGGCGACCTTCGGACGAATATCAGAGTACGGCTAGCAATCGTAAACTGGTCTTAAGTGTTCGTAAGGCCTAGTGGGACCTGTCCTAAAGTCCCATCTCCCCTAGGGACTTACAGCCACTTAAGGCCTGTTTAATATTCCAAATAGGTCGCAGATATTTATACGAAGGTCGCGCGACAAGTCACACGTCTGTGATAATCGACGGTAGTCTTCAGTTGGTAATCCTTTCCAGTCATGCGACAAATTTCATTCGTAGAGAGGTTGTGCATGCACAACAACCCCCTTAGGTCCGAGGCCCACTAGGCATTACGACCACTACAGACTGTTTGCGATTGCTAGCGACCTCTGATCGCCGATATTCGTACGAAGATCACACGACAAGTCACAAGTCATGACTGGTCTTCAGTAATTGTTGGTAATCGTTTCTCGTCGTGCGAACAATTTCAGTCGTAGAGAGGTTGTTGACCATGTACGGCTACAGTCCCACTAGCGCTTGCGATTGTTAAAGACCATCGGCGACCTCTGATATCCTTGAAACCTGCGATTGTCGGTGACCAAATTCAAAACAATGATTCGCAGTCACATTGGAGATGCATCTGCAACCACCTTAAGACCGATTGTTGACGATTGTACGCCAATTCACTAGTATTAGTACGAAGGTTCCACAATCACTTCCGACCTGTTGTATGTTTACGTGGTCTATGCCTAGTCCCGGGTAATCTTTAGGCAGTCGCTGGTGATCACGCGACAGTCGTAGGTAATCGTTCAAAGGTCACTGACAGTAGTAAGAGTGTAGGGAAGATCACCAGCGACCAGTTAAAGATTGTTGGAGACCTTCGATCGGTCAACGGTCGCACGATTACCTAACCCATCTATAAGGTTACATCTTAAAAACCACAGGCGACCAGCTTGATCGTAAGGAGGATGTTGTGCATGATGAACAACCTCACTACGACTGAAATTGGTCGCACGACTTGAAACAATTACGAACCATTACTGATGTACCTGCGATTATCAGTGAGTTGTCGTGCGACCTTCGTACGAATATCGGCGACAACAGGACGCTTGAAATCGTAAACAGGTCACAAGTGGTCGTTGGTCTAGTTTGACTTGGCCCTGATGTTGTTGTACATGATGTGACTGAAATACTACTGAAATTGGTCGCACGACTCGAAACGATTACCAACGATTATTGAAGACCACCGGCGATTATCAGTGACTTGTCGTGCGATCTTTGTACCTTCAGATGACGCTAGCAATCTTAAACTGGTCTTAAGTGGTCGTAAGGCCTAGTGGGACTGGGCACGTAATCCATCTCCTTACGATCGAATTGGTCCCCTGTTGTTTTAAGAGGTAACCTTAGGGCCTTACGACCTTGCTACATTTACCTACGACTGTCGTGCGATCACCATTGCCTGGCTAAAGATTACCTGCGACTAGACATAGACAACGTGGCAATATAGCTATACAATCCGTCATATAACTGTTGGATCCTACTGGATGCAATTGAAATGCCACCAGAAATTAATAAAATGCAAAACTAAGGTTAAAAATCGGAATAAGATGACAACATTAAGAGAAAAATTGAAACCAAGAAACTCATTCGAAATTAAAGTTCGTATTTATACCCTATGAACCTTATCGGTCTCCACTAGTCGCTGGTAATCTTAAGTAGTGGGAAGTGACCGGGCAGTGGTCAGACGAATACCTGTCATACGATGGTCGCAGATGCATCTCCAATGAGATATTTAATTTCCAGTTGTAAACAATATGGTGGCTTTTTGTGACCTTACAGAGAAAATGTTGTAAGTTTGGAATATTAACCTGAATCAGTGAAGATATGAAGGGCATATGACGTAATTGTGCTAATGATTTAACAAACCAACCGATGATAAATGTTTGATGGTGGTCTATTACTACATGCAAACAAAATTGTAAGTTGAAACTCCGAGTCGTGATTTATGATTCAAGTCCATGCCACGCAAATACAATACAGTGCTCCCTCTCTACAACGACACCCTTTGGGATACGAAGATTGTATGTGTTGTTCAGAGGGAGTTGTTATGGGGAGGGAAAATCAAACATAATTAGCTTGTTTGCAGATCCCCAGATAAGGTGCATTTCGAGAACTAAAATCGTTATGCCTCAATCAAACCCTATGTTGTGACCACTCTTTAGAATCGTCACAAAGTGACGATTCTAAAGAATGGTCACAACATAGGGTTTGATGGAGGCATAAAGAAAATACGATGGAAAAAGTTGTGTCTGGAGCCTTGTTGTTTCGGAAACAGTGACATGCGTTGTTGTAAGGAGGGAAACGTTATTGAGAGGGCCGTTGTAGGGAGGGAGCACTATACCAAATGTAGACGCAACAAATCCTTACCCGGTTTTGTAAAATTCACTAGCAGACAAAGTAAATTGCGGAAGTGTTTGTGGGTGGTGAGGACTCAGAGTATATTGAATCTTTAGACTTTCGAGATACTGATATCGAAACATCCGTGTCATCTACACCAACATTCAACATAGATGACATACCCAAAACTATCTTGAGCTCCTAGAAGACAGATTAGCAACAGTGATAGTACTCAAACTTAGGAACGAACTCATGAATGATGTTCAAACACTTATCAAAGCCAAAACTTCAAAGATGAACGAGGAAATAATGCGTTTAAAACAATCAAATATTTCACTCTTTACCGAGCTCGATGGAACCAAACGAGAGTTTGATGAACTTTAACAGTATGGGAGGAGAATGAGCCTCGACCTTGCGGGTATCCCAGTAGATACAGGTGAACCCAAAGAAAACGCGAGACAGAAGATCTAGGAACAAACATAAACGTGCAACATACCTCTAACCAGTAACGATATTGACAAATGTCACAGGAAAGATGCTCCAAAAGACAAATTAAATAGAATCATTAGAAACATTATCCAAATCTGTGACACGTGATCATATATGTACGGAGAGAAATTCATTTGGGGCCAGCATATTTATAGAATAAACTTGACCCATTTGCGTGAAAAAACTTGCATACGAGGCACGATAGCTTATGCGATCCAAAATACTTCCCAAAATGTGAGGATAGCTGACTGTAAAAAAAAGCCCAACTTCCAAATGAAAAGACAAGTTGCATGACATGACATCCAGTGAATTCTGAGGAGAAAGACAATATCGGAGTAGTAACCTTTACTAGGCTGCATATGTTTACCCCAACTCTGAAATGTTAACTGGATTGCTGCCCCCCCCCCCCTCCCCCTTCGGTCAAGATTAGAACATTACTGACTGTTCTTTTAACTCTTCGCTTGTTATTCATGTCAATATACCTACCTGTAAATAGTGAAGACCCAGATGAGACAGCTCCTGCAGGAGCTGTCTCATCAGGGTCTGCTCTATTTACAAGTTGATTTTGCAAACAGTGCACTCCACTATTGAAAAAGTGTCCTGATAACGGTTGTAAGTGGACACCTTTGTACGCACGTGATTCTTGTGGTTAAAATCTATCTACCTAGGATTTGAATTGGGTGAACCAAGGGGAAAACATTTTGTACTCATTTGTGAAATATTCATATTTATTAATTTTTAATTAAAATTAAAAGTCTACAACGTACTGTCGTACAAGTACAGTGGAGATATATGCTATTATACAACATGGCATGGGTAAAGAAGGAGAAATGTTTTTTTAAAATTCAGCAAGAGAAGGGTTAAAACAGCTGATGAGATGTCGGTGTCTCACCTGCATGCAGACCATTTGCAGTTGCTTGATATATTGACGTGAATAGCAAGCGATAATAGTTAACAGTAAACATATAGCAGCATTCTGTTTTTGAACTGTGTAGACATATATCTTTTTATATTTTCGGTTACACTTATTTCTATTATTTGCGTGATGCATTAATTATACCTGAACAATACAGGACAAACCAGTCTAAACATGTCCCTTTCTAGTACACATATATTGTTAGTTCGTCTAAAATATTTATCCCGCCTTTTTGTACTAATATAATCCCTTGTTATACTGCACGCGGTTTGTTTCGATAATGTGCATCCTTGCTCAGATATAATTTCAATACATCTCATTAAGTCCAAATTCATCCAAGAAAAGAAAAAAGCCGAACAAATATATAAAATGTACAAAAACACTTAAGGGTCAGTGGTACTTTTCCCATAGGGTTTATACAATCACCCTGTAACTTTGGCATCTTGTATTTTACATGTATATAAATTATTTCTGACATAATTGACAAGAAGTATTGTCAAAATGTGAAACTAGAGATTTCAGTGAGATTGAGTTATGCCAAGGTCGTATAGACATCCATGGAATGAAAAAAACGAAAATTGAGAATTTCTGAAACTCTCCAAAAATCAATTTCATTTTACTCTTATCTGGAATACCAATAAACATGTCCTTGGTATGTCAAACAGTTTGGTAAACATTTCGAATATGATATGATTTTTGATTTCCAAAGCAAGGAAAACTCCTGTTGAAAAGTATGCTTTTGTTATGTGAAAAACATCGTTTTACAGTTTTTTCTCCACGGAGGTGCATAAGACTCCCGCAGGTATAAATGTCATCTGCGCCCGTTAATGGGAATTTGAACAATAATACCTGCACATTTCGGTGGGATTAAGTGACATTAGTGAAAGATACAAAGTACCAAAGTTGTGTAGTGAATGCATTGAGTCCTATAGGTAACTGACCAGTGACCCTTGAATTATTTTGGTGAGTATATATCAAAGATGTTTATCAATGTTTTCAGATTATATTTATACACCTTTACACAAGTTACATACTTGTACGGAAAACTTCATCACTCTGCTCGATACTACACTCTAAACGTGATTAGTCCGTTTCGTTCTGCATGTATGCTTACTGATCGCTATGGTATAAGACTGTTAAAATGCTGTACTTCAGTATTAACAAAAACAATTGCCATGCAACTCGTTTACAATTGTAATCCCTTGGATATTAATTCTAGATTCTTAATACATTATGATGTACTTCATATTGAACATATTATGTTGTAGTACCAACTGTGCGGTCCCTGACCTAATAGCTCTTCGAGGAGTATCTCAGACAGGTCTGCCCTATTGTAATTTGTACTCATGTGCTCGTGTATAGTACATAACCATGAAAAATACTCTGCTATATTCAGCAAAGAAATGTGCCTCAAACGTTATGTCTCACACATACTGTCTTTTAACCCCTTCACTGCCAATGCCGGATCTGTGATTACCAATGCAAACAGTTTGGATCCAGATGAGACGCCGAATTACAATCAGGATCTAAACTGTTTGTTACTGTTACTATGTTTTTTAAACAAAAATGAAGAAAATAAAAAAAATGAAAATTTATAGCAGACGACAAAGTTAGCAGACGACAGAGCTTGGCAGCGAAAGGGTTAAATGTCATGCTGATTTTGTATTCTTTGTATAACAAAAGTCTAGAGGTACATCCCCAGACCAGAAGGTTCAACTTTTATACTCCATATCTAGGTATATCCTATTTTAACCCTTCGCTTGCTATTCATGTCAATATACGTACCTGTAAATAGTGAAGACCGAGATGAGACAGCTCCTGCAGGCGCTGTCTCATCAGGGTCTGCACTATTTACAAGTTGATTGCGCAACCAGTGCACTCCATAGCAGTGATTGCACAGTGAAATACTTGTACATAGCGAAGATATATGTAATTATACAACAGGGCATGGGTAAAGAAGGAGAAATGTATTTTTAAATTCAGCAAGCGAAGGGTTAACATCGAATATTATATGAAAGTCTGCACAGTACCCTCTGAATGAATAGATCACTTCGTGAATATTCATTAAATTATGTTTATAAAGAAAACAAAAAAGGGAAGTTTTTGCTTAGACGAACAATGTAGGATAAGATCTATATAAGTGCATGCGCAAAGAATGAAGTCCCTGGTCAAAAACTCCTGTACGGGCAATCTGATCTGGGTCTATTCTGTTCACATGTGTGTGAAATTGCGTTATATGACGTAAAGGGTTAAGCATTCCTTAGCTTATGTTTTTCAAATTGCGAGGTCATAATTGTCGACCAGACACCTATATACATGTTTATACAATTTATAAATTTATTCGCAAATATAAATTTATTCAATTATTTAACATGGGATCTAGGAGTAAGTTTGATGTGAAAAGTAAGCCTAAAGAGTATATGACAAACACAGGGTGTGCAATGTTTACAAGAGTGTGTTGACACCTAAAAAAGGAAGTAGGAAGAAAAAGTAGGCAACTCTTACAAGACCTAAGGTATTAATGTCCATTGATTCATCAGGACGTGGCGAATAAAATCCCCTGCATACCAGTTTTAACGCTAAACGCCAAAGGGTAAAATCGTGAGGAAATGACAAGCTTAAGGAAATAAGACATGTATGTATCAGAAAGCACGAACTTCGTGTATAAAAATGACAGAGAAGGGCAAACTGAGGGTTGAGTATGCTAGTAACCAAATAGTTGATTGAGCCTAAAGAATTGCAATTCGCATTCACTAGTTTGATACACAATGTGAATTAGAACTGCCAGTCAAAGGCTAGCAACTATCCCAAAAGACTCATTTATAGAGGTTATTTAATAATGATCCAATCCTCTTGGCTATCACGGGTGTACAGTTTCCTATCCTAGGTAGGCTACCAATAACATCTGAAATATCTATTCAATTAGTTTTCGTATTGTTTATTGTTTACAACAAGACATGATTCAAGTACACCATGAAACCATTTTTAGAATACATACTACGAGGTGACAATTGACACGGGTTAGGCCTGACGTTTTAACAACATTAGACATGTGTATTGCTTTCTATATGCATTGATCAATCACGTGCTTCTAAATACCCCGATGTTTGTTTGATTCACTGGTCGCTATAGAGAGGGGGTTCTAATGTATATTGCAGTGACATTATCCATGTCATAGTACATTACGATGCAACTATGAATACAATAAACCCCTCTTAACCCTTCTCTTTCTGAATTTTAAAATACAATTCTCCTTCTTTACCCATGCCCTGTTGTATAATTACATATATCTCCACTGCTGTGGAGTGCACTGGTTGCACAATCAACTTGTAAATAGTGCAGACCCTGATGAGACAGCTCCTGCAGGAGCTATTTTATCTGGGTCTTCACTATTTACAGGTAGGTATATTGATGTGAAAAGCAAGCGAAGAGTTAATGCATGGTGGACGTCATACAAAACGCTACTCTATGACCTCTAAGCGCGACTTTTTACCATGCATTAAGCAGCCACCTGCCTAAAAGTATGTAATTTCTACTTTACTAGGATTCCAGGTTTTGAGGGATGTTACTGTTTATTCCAGTGCTACAGATAAAGGTGAGTACTCAAAAATTAAATTCGCTATTTCTCCAGCAAACTGTATATTGTTACCACTTTTTAGGATTTTCTCCTCCAGGCGATTCTAAAGAGTCGTTACAATATATAGGGTTTGGTGGAGAAATAAAGAAGTTACTCTTGTAAATGTTTTAATTTTCGGATTTATCTCGAGCTCTGCTGTACAGTAAACACCCTTATAATTGGTACATCAGAATATAATTACTTTTAGGCAAGTGGCTGTTTATATGCAGGGGGAAAGTCACAAAAAAACTCCTAAACTTTCTCCCTTCATTCAGCTGTCACATGTCTCCATCTGTCTCCAAGACGGACATGTATACTATACAAAAAACACAAGTTAAAAGTCTTACCTGGTCTACGTGCGATCAATTACACTGGGTTATATAACTGCAGCACATAAAGAGATCACAAGAACTCTCATTATCCACAAGAAGCCTATGCATATTAACCTGTTTACCAATTAACTCACTAAAATTTAATGATCGCAACTAATTTATATGAGATGAGGAAATCTCAAAGAGCATTGTTCTCGTTGCTGTAGAAATACGTAAACCTATGTATTATGCTGAAAAAATCAAAATCTCGTTTTATTAGTCCTCTACCGGCAATGCCGAGGGGGACTATAGGTTTGTAAATAGAGAATCAATTTTTTACTCTCCCCGTGATTATAGGTCGTTAAAGTGGTGCATTGACCTTTTCTACTAAAAAACGCTTTTTCACGCCTTTGAATACAGAGAAGATCCTATAACCCTTCGCTTGCTGAATTTTAAAATACATTTCTCCTTCTTTACCCATGCCCTGTTGGATAATTACATATATTTCCACTGTGTACAAGTATTTCGCTGTGCAGTCACTGCTGTGGAGTGCACTGTTGCACAATCAACTTGTAAATAGTGCAGACCCTGATGAGACAGCTCATTGACGCGATTAGCAAGCGAAGGGTTAAGAGTCGTCTGCTCAGAATCTTCTATGTTTGCTTATGAATTAAAAATCTAGATCTAACTCCAGAGTGTCTACCAATACCAAAAACCTTGTGCATATGTCATTATAAGAAACGGCTTATGAATATTCATAGTGCCATTATTTCCTACATGAATATTTAGCAGGGATAGGTTTCAGAAATTAAATTACCATAATCAGATTTCGCTGCTTTCTGTCACAAAATGAGAACACGTACGTAATTGGAAAGATGATCTCATTGCTGTGACAGGTGCATAATGAGACATATGTCAATGTTGTATATACATGTATTAAATAGTGCCGAACTATTGGGAACTGTAATTTATATCTATACCGGTCCGCATCGCCTATTGTTTTCTACTTGCTACAAATCTCCTATTGCTTAATCTAACATCTAGTTAGTCTATATATAGTACGGAACAAGAAGTATAACTACAGAAAAACTTACTAATGATCTCCCCTGTCCTACTGTACACTTTTTCTAATAGCTATTGTCTATGCTAATATTATGAAGAGAAAAAAGCTGTCAGTCAGTATTGCACCCCTCTACCCATTCCCTCTCTCGCTTTCTCCCTCTCCCCTTTCTTTCTCTCTCTTAGTACTTGCGATTCCGCTTTATAGTGCCTTTTGACGGAGCGTGGTATACAAATGCATGTAAATAAATTCTCATTAGCTATCAACCCAGCCGTATGTATGTTGAACGTATTATATATATTTGGTAACTAACAAATGCCTATTGCTTTCAATCCAAATTTTGAAACCTTCAACGGAAACCTTCACAGATAACAAATGTCCATACTTAACACTGTAAATTAATTACAATGTCTAAACATACCGTTTTAGCTGGAGACATATCTGGTTATTAGCAAGTCAAATACAAGACCTGAATCCAACCGGACTCCCCTTGTTGATGGTACAAATAATAGATACATAGTTTGACATTCCCCATGTATTTACTCGATTTATTTATTTGCTAATATATTTATTCATGCATTTGTCTTTCTATAACAGTATTAACGTGTTTAATTAACGGTACGAACACTTATTATTCAGAAACAGTTTAGATCAAAATTGAGTCTGATAAACTTTGCATCTACCTAGGACATAAGCTGTTTGACACCCATATACTTTCTAAGTGAAATGGTGTAGTTTTTTATTAAAACATTCAAATTCTCACACTGCCTTGCATTAACAAATGCATGCATACCGTATATTGGAAGGAGTTAATATCAACTCATATTTCATATTTGATTAGCCGTTTCTCCTTTTATCATTGTTAATTGTTTATTCTATTATATTCATGCTGATGCGCCTGCTCACTGCAGAACTTGTGCTTATTTGAAATAAACTAAAACTGAATCGTTTGAGATAAGGATGGAATAGTTGTAGATAAATACACATTATGTGTATTTTGGGATATGAAATGACGTTTATTTGAGCAGTTACTTACATGCTAAAGACTAATTGGATTGTTAGGGAGTCTTTATACATGCACAGGAGTTCATATTGTACGCGTATTTATCGATAAGTACCAAGTTATGTTGGGCAAATTTGAATACATTAGCTCGCTATGGGCCTAGCATGACTCGCCTGTTAACATATAGAAGTCTGAAAGTAATTAAGTGCCATATGGATCACAGTTGATTGTTAGGGCATTGACGAATTTGTTATAGCGACTAAACTATTACACCGTAAGTAATCAATTAAATAAAAAACATGAATATTAAACTGCACACGCCTGTAAGCACCACAACATACCATACCACGACACACTACAAAAAGCAACATAACACCATCTATCATAATGTTGTATTATGATAGATTGTGTTATGTTGTGTTTTTTAGCATACTACAATAGTGTAATACGTGACTATACAAGAAAAAAAAACCAAATACAGCAAATCAATACACACGACAAAAACACAAAACAACAAACCACGACACATGAAAAAGACAGACAATACAAACAGCTCACGTCTCAAAACAAAACAATACAACAAAGCACGCAAGACACATACAAAACAGAAACTAATAAATCAAACCTTGACACACAACGTATCACCAAATAATACAACAAGCCGTGACACAGTACAAATGGAAAAGTAGTAAATGGAAAGTAGTAACGTCAAGCAGGCAAAGCCACATGCAAGACGCAACCACCACAAAAACACCGACAGACAGCATGACACACACACACACAACCACACACCCAAACGCACACACACACACACACACACGAAGTCAAGCAGGCAAAGCCACATGCAAGACGCAACCACCACCAACACACCAATAGACGGCATGACACACACACACACACACAAGCACACACCCAAACGCACACACACACACACACACACACACACACACACACACACACACACACACACACACACACACACACACACACACACACACACACACACACACACACACACACACACACACACACACACACACACACACACACACACACACACACACACACACACACACACACACACACACACACACACACACACACACACACACACACACACACACACACACACACACACACACACACACACACACACACACACACACACACACACACACACACACACACACACACACACACACACACATACGAAATGAACACAGAAAACACAAAAAGACACACAAGAAACAGGGACAAAGGTTACACAACATGAACAAACCACAAGCACAAAGACGCAAGGCAAACAAAAGGAAAACATAAAACAATAGAGCAAACAGGACACACAACATATCAAAGCCCGATACAACAATCTACGACAAACAACAAAATATAAAATAATACAACAGATTTTGACACACAACAATACAACAATCCACGGTACATAACAAAACATAAAACAATACAACTGACGACGACGAACAACATTTCCGAAAACGATACTTTGACAAAACAAACTTTGACACACAACATATTACAAAACAATTAAAAAAAATTACGACACACAACAAAGCATACAATACAACAAACCATGACACACATCATAACATACAACAAGCCACGAAAAACAACACTTCACAAAGCATTACAAAAAACCTTTTTATAGGACGACATACGACAAAACATCAAACAATACAACAAACCACAACACACAACACAAAACAATACAGTTTATCATAATACAAGACAGCGCAAAATAATAAAACACAATACAACACACAATACAACGCTGAACAACATAGTGTAACACACTCCACTACACTATAATTCATCACAACACAATTATTCTTTTTACATGTTTAAACATTTTCAGGAAATACTTACTTTAATTTTTCACCAAACTCTATGTTGTTACCATTCCTTAAATTGTCTCTTCAAGACGATTCTAATTAATGGTTACAACAGAGGGTTTCGTGGAGAAAATACGTATTCAATATTTGAGCATCTTTATCTGTTGCTCTGAAACAAGGTTGGATTTATAATCTTTTCTCAGTTGTGAATTCAAGTAAAACTAATGACATCATGGATATTAATTAGATTACTTTTTATAATGGCATATTGACACCGGACAGTTTGGCTCAGGCAGAAATCGTAGAATCAGATTTATATTACGCCACAAACAAACAAAACAGATCCTGATCATACGGCTCCTATAGGTATACTTTGCAGATGCGCGAAAGGGCGTTTGTATGACGGAAAGGTTAACTATTTGTGTCACTACAGTGCCACGTATTATCACGTGGCGGAAACACTATCCCGTTATAAATATTATCCAAAAGGTGCGTCTATTCTGCTTCAAATTGTTCAGTTTCTCGCATTCTTTACAGTTTATGTAAGTTTATGTAAGAATCGTTAGGCAAATGACTGCTGTAGTTTCCACTGCCTCTAACAACAAGTACCACGTCATAACTGAAATACTTAAATAACTTTTCTGAAATGTGATCTTTACAAAAGGTGTTCTCAAAAGTAAGAAATAATGTGTAGCTTGAGTCAATCTCATCCAATCACTGTTTACTGTTTTGTTACCACAATGTCCAATTATATCAACATTTATTCCAAGTTTTTGTAAGTCTTACATAGGCCCCTCTCTTACTTTGTGTCGGACATTTACTGACAATCCATGCAGCCAGTTTCGTTTTTTTCTCTCTGCAATGATCTCGTTTAGCATTGCTACCTTTGCCTTCGAAGGCTATCCAATATGTTCGTTGTTTTTAACAGGTGATGCCAGGTGATGTCTGATGTCTCAGGGTACCGTAAGGCAACACCACATCGGAATTATATGTTCAGAGCATTTCTCCAGTGTTCGTTATGAAAAATCGTGTTAGGCCCATATTGGTTATCATCATGGTGAACAGGGGGTTCTACCTACAAATATTTCCACACCTGTTCGACGTTCCTCTCAGATGGCATTTTGGTGGCTTCTCTGGTAATGCTGGTGCAGTCATTAAGCAATGTATTATGGATGATGCGTTGTACAAATAAGATTGATCAGTTATTAGTATACAGTTATCAAACTTACACTTTTGTTTATAAATAGTTATTATTTTTCTTTATAGGCAAGTAATAGGTTGGATTGGAGAATAAACTCGTTTGGCTTGTTTCTGTTCTTGGCACACTGTCCGCACTATTTTCCGCTTTACCATGATATAGATAGTCGTTGCAACTGTTGACACTGTACACTTCTGATAGGATAGGACTGGCGAGGAATACAGCAGTTGCGAGTACAACGATGATCATTTTCAATGTTATGTATCTCATCTTTTGTCGGTTGTGCTGGCAAATCTGACAGATGTGTCCAGAAATCTGTGAAATAATGTATGAAAATATAGAACAGTGAAAGTGTCAAGCTGTCCACGTAGCCTGTTGTTGTTTGCTTGTATTATATTTATGCAAACAAATGAGATGACCTTTGAAATAGGAAACAGGATTGTCATGACGTCGAACTTTGTAAAACTTAACCTGCTTGACTTTACTACTTTTCCATTTAGAAAACGAAATAGAATGCTTTACTCTAAACTGATTAAACGAAATCTTAGTTCGTAGTTATGGTGTCTAAAGTTTACAAAGGCGTGCTTTCAAAGTGATCTTAGATCAAACATGTCACTACAATCTGTGAAGCAAAACGGTGGTGTTTTGCTGACAGTCTTAGACTCGTTGTCTTATCAGTATCTAAATGTTTGACACTGGTCGTGAAATTGTAAGGCAATGGATTGTTTTCATAATGAATCATTCCGATGCTACGAGCAAACATATCTGCATTTGCAAATAACGTACAACCACCATATCAGACAGCTCCTGGACAGACTGTCACATATGGGTCTGAACACTATTCACCATTTAGCGACTACTAGTGGCGCAGCTGCAGCAGATTCCACTGATTAATATTCACAGTGGATGGTTTCATATTTGCGAAATTATTCAGCTTGAGAAGAGTTAATGAAGGGGGCACTTATGTAGGTGTTAAAATCTGCTTACAAATACCTTAGAAATCTCGAATTTCTGTCCAATTCCCTAGCTCGTGCCAAAACAAATGTGTTTAAATCTGTTCATATGATTGTGAATGTTAGGATGTTTGTGTGATCGAGTGTTCCCTATCTAGCTCTTCCGCCATAGAACATCCATTTCATAACGTCGTAAGCAGACAGGTAGACCCTGATCCGACGGCTCCGATAGAAGTCGTCTGAGTTGAAGTATGGCATTATATAAATCTGTTACATTTACCGTGTCTGCCAAATTCAAACAATTGTGTGTTCAAATACCAGTATGAAAAATCAGCTAATGAATATCCTTGATGACACTATATCTTACACGAAACCATGTACACATTTTCACAAAGTTGAATTGGGCTTGACCTCTTTTGCTTTGATGGAATCTCAGCGCTTTGATTCTTTTTAACTGTGTGTATTGGGTGGATTGATAAAGCCATTCACCTGTAGCACAGGTAATCCATGCATGTACAGGTGTACTCTGGGCAGTTTATACACAGTAGTGGGAGCGGTCAGACGTGCTTTTGAGAAGTGGATATTAGAGCAAATATTGTGCTCTTTGGTAGACTGACATTGTATAACGGGGAAAGGCGTCTGGTCCATGTTTTGTGTTGAGCAAGGCATTTTATTGACTAGCCAATGCAGAATTCTATCGTGAATATGTAACTGTCCATGCTTAAAGCAATGCCTATTCTGGACTCTGCTGAATAGAGAACGTGTAATAAATGCGACACTGTGAATACTGAGACCCTTTTCATATTACTCCTAAGATGTTTCTGTACAGCTGATATTGTATGTTTGTTTTGTCTTTGTGCGTCTCTTGTTGTTTTTTCTACTCATGTACATTTGCTGTTTCCTTGTGTTGCTGTTCGGGCGAGTGTTTGTTCTGTATGTGGTATTTCCTGCATGACTCATTTTTGTACTTTTATTATTATTATTATTATTATTGGAAAAGTAGTAAAGTCAAGCAGGCAAAGCCACATGCAAGACGCAACCACCACCAAAACACCGATAGACAGCATGACACAAACACACACACACAACCACACACCCAAACGCACACACACATACGAAATGAACACAGAAAACACCAAAAGACACACAAGAAACAGGGACAAACGTTCCACAACATGAACAAACCACAAGCAAAAAGACGCAAGGCAAACAAAAGGAAGGGTGACAAAGAGAGTACCGCCTTGGCACGGTCAGCAGCAAAAACACCACTGGGGGTTTAAACCGGTTTACGGACGTCCTAACCTCACACTTCTCTCAAAGTCACCCTAGCTTTACAAATATTGTAAATAAAGGTATCCCCGCTGGACTTACCCACAACATAGACGACGGTGAACACAGGACAACATGTAAAACATAGCATAATAACTGTGACAATCCGTCAAATATGTACTCAATGGCTTTGCTGAAGTCAGAGCACCTGCAGGTAAGCCGTTAAGGGCACGACAGGGAAAAAATAATACATGAGTCTGGTAAGCTCCTCCTGTATCCAAGTTTAAGAGTATACCATCATAGAGTACTACCCTCGGCCTGTCATCGCGCAAGCAAAGAGGGAAGCGTAGCTACCGACTGTAAAAGGGTCGATAACCAAACATGCAGTGTGTTGCAATATAATAGGATCATAACCTTTCTTTTTAAATTTTTAATGCGTTTTATAAACAAATCATGAAAATGGATATGACCCCGAATTTTCCTAAGTTTGTAGATAACATCCCCATAAAATTCTGGTTGAGAAATGCCTTGTCGCAGTAACGTCCGTAGATTGCAATTATATTTACTAATGAGAGGTAAATTTCGATAATAAAATTTAGAAAAGGTTTTCCGAAGTTTGTGATATCTGTAACCTTGCTTAAGAAGTTTATCAGTTATAACTAAATTACGTCTGTTAAAATCTTCAAGCAAAGAACAGGCTCGGGCAAACCTAATAAGTTGAGAAATATAAATCCCATAAGATGTAGAACGTGGCACATCCCCATCTAGAAAAGGATAATTAACAATTTTAAAATTAAAATCTTCTCTTTTATCGTATACTTTGGACGAAACTTTATCATTTGTAATTGAAAGATTCAAATCTAAAAATGAAGCATTAATGTCAGATTGATTAGCTTTGTTTACAGACAGTTCTTTTGGGTAGATTGAAGAAACCATAGTATCAAAATAAGGATTATCTAAATTCAAAATATCGTCTAAATACCTTGAAGTATTATTAAAAGCATTAACAATATCGGTCTGTGTATCAGGTTTTAAGCTAAGCATAAAATCCCTCTCGTAGCAATACAAAAACAAATCTGCAACAAGAGGGGCACAATTTGTACCCATGGGTATACCAACAACTTGACGATATACGGTATCTCCATAACGCACAAATATATTATCTAAAAGAAAGGTAAGAGATCTACAAACATCAAGGCAAGTCCACATTGTGTAATGTTCAACTTCTGAATTCGAAAAGAATGAACGTTGAACATTACAAGCAATGAACATTTTGTTTTCTCTGGCAA
Source organism: Azorinus chamasolen (assembly GCA_963576725.1). Taxonomy (NCBI): domain Eukaryota; kingdom Metazoa; phylum Mollusca; class Bivalvia; order Cardiida; family Solecurtidae; genus Azorinus; species Azorinus chamasolen. The sequence goes on along the minus strand of OY755238.1, from coordinate 74,972,206 downwards.
AGGTTTTTTCTACTAATTTAATAAGTCTATCCTTTATAAGATGGTGAGGTAGAGTAGTATAGAGTGTAGAGAAATCATAAGAGCTCAGTAAAGAAATGTTATACTGTTCATTTTCAAGTTTTGTTAAAACATCATTTGAATTTTTTATGGACCAAAAAACATTAATACCAGAATTTTCATATATTTTATCACAGTAGCGTTTAACATGTTCTTTAATCGTAGTAAGACAGGACGTCAAAAGTATAGATAATTTAGTAGTGGTACAACAGCTAGAGTTGGCAATAAAACGCGACTTATAAGGGTTTTTATGTAGTTTCGGAATCCAGTACAAAGTAGAAAGTTTATGTTGTTTTATGTTAGGACCAGACTTAAAATCATTGCACATTTTTACATGTTCCGAGACTATATCTTTTTCAGGTGTTTGAACTGTAATATAAGTTTTTGAATCAGTTAGTTCCTTCTTTAAAACATCAACATAATACAATCTTCAAATAATGATTACATTGTTTGATGCCTTGTCAGCAGGAACAAGAACATAATCTGAATGAAAATTAGAAATGTTTTTCTTCAAGTAGCGAAATGTAACTCTAGGTCGAGGTGGTAAAAGATGGTTATTTGATTTGTAAAAAGTTATTCGTGTATCAATAATATCGAAAATACATTTCTTCCAATCCGAAAGGGCATTAACATCAGCATGTTCTCGTCGACACCATTTGATGCAGAATTCTTGAATAGCTTCCGCATTTATACCACATTTATATAGCGCTCTTTTCACACTGGATATGTGCGTTCAAAAGCGCTTCACATAGATGAAATCACTAGCCGGAACGATCCGCATGATTATCTATCCAGAAAATGATAGATGTACAATATATATGAAATCGCTAGCCGGAAGGAACTACATGATTTTCCATGCAAAAGATACACCATAGATATAAAATCACTATCCGCAAGCAATAGCATAAACTGTATTAACAAACTTGATACAGACAAGTTGACTGAAAGCCATGCTCATCAATATCACAAATTAGAATAATCTATAATATATTAACAGACTTGATACAGACAAGTTGACTGAAAGCCATGCTCATCAATATCATAAATTAGAATAAATGGGTTGACTGAAAATCATTCAATTTATATGACTATTGGGTCAACTGTTAGCTTGATAGGTTGGCTGAAAGCCATTCCTATCCTGAACTCAGTTGCCACTGTACATGACTACTGGGTCAACAGTTAGCTTAATATTTTAAAGCGAAGATATTTTATATTGATATTGCCTTTTATAACAGTATTACGTATGTGTTAATTTGCGTGCAACATGTGATACGATGCAGACTGTACGGTGGTTATAGTTATCCTACGTGGATGTTAGTAAAACCTGAGTGGTAATGTGCATACCTGTGTGGTCGAGACAGTGACTCATAATAATGTGTGGGGAATATATTTGTAGTGTCCAGTTAACCTGGGTGGTTAGAGACAGTGACTCATTTTCCTGTGTGGAGTGTATATTAGCAGAGAATAGTTAAGCTGTGTGGTTAGAGATAGTGACTCATTTTCCTGTGTGGAGTGTAAATTAGTAGAGAATAGTTAACCTGTGTGGTTAGAGACAGAGGCTCATTTTCCTGTGTGGAGTGTAATTTAATTAGCCTGTGTGGTTATAGAGAAACATTACATTAACCTGTGTGGTTAGACAAATAGTTAATGTTGGACCTGTGTGGTCATTACTTATGACACTTGAAAATGAAACTTGTTACAAATGTAGTTATTTGGGAAAAGTTTAAATCCAAAACTGACTTTCATATCAATAATTGTATTATAGTCTTCCAAGTGTCACCAGTTCGCCAGATTTTACTTTATAAAGTAAATATAATTGTGTTGGCTTTCAGTATCCACATATCTTTGCATTCTCACGAGTACAGTGCCGGACAAGAGTCACAATGAATTTGAATTAAAACGTGCACTTAAAGTATATCGATGGCAAGCATAAAACGCATCACTAATTTACATAACTCATGCAGACAATATGCTACGTAGGTAGTTTACGCATAATTATGAGAAAAGTATTCGTGAACCTAATTTTGAGACTCGTATTCACCTTTTGTCTGTGCTCCTGTACGATGGATATTTTGAATTTATTTAAAATTGTATTGGACAGAAGGGTCGAAAACACGAAACGACATTTCAGCAAAGAGACACAATGTAAATAAGGTGATCGTTTAAACCTTAAGTAATTAATCGAAATATCGAATTTTAGATTCATAAGATACGTAAATGACAGTTGCTAATCAGGACTCTTTTTGTTTTTTGTTCAATGGGGCTATTCGATACTACTCGCATAAGCGTCCGTTTTGTTTTGTCAACTTTTACTCCATGTTTTATTATTATATCTTTTTATGCTGAACTGTATAGATTAGCAGCTGTCATCTAGTAATTTTACCGTGTAATTTTATTGTCGGCTGTGGTAATGGTTTGCCCACTCTATCAATGGGTGATATATTTTATATTTCTGCTTAGAAAGACTGTGTACATTGTTTTAATGCTTGATTATTTGTATTGACTATGTATGTATACATAATGAGATAAACAAACACATACAAATATATTTATCTCACTTATTGGCAAGTGCAAATATAATCTTAAGGCGCTCCTGTGACACGGTATTTCACATCCTGAATCTTTTGGTGATGTGATTTACAAACTACGTAAAATATTTGACATACATATTTTCTCACTTTGTTCACTAAATACATTAACAAAATCATTATAAATGTTATAAATGGTCTTATGGTACTACAACATACTGCACGTCTTCCACCTAAACCTGGAATTTCTTTTAGGATTCTAAAGGCTTCCATTCAAAATGCGTTTTTGTTCATTCTTGCAACGCGCAATGTGATTATTATTTGACGATAACATTATATCGGTCTTGAAGTAGGAAATTATTAATAGCAATTCATGCATTTCAGTTACTACTGAGTAAAAGACCATTGTTTAAGACCATGTCAAAAAGTTGAAACAACTTGGAACATATATTAAAATTACACAATATAAACTTCCTCACGCTGGCCTCTTTGCAAGCCGACATGACCGACCTTAATATTAATGATAATATTCCTGATAAAAGAGATTGTGCCACCTCAAAATTTTGCTATTCTCTGGCTGGTCATGTGCTTACTGGTAATTTTGAGATAATTAAAGATAAACGTCTACGATCTCTTTTGAATAAAGGTCCCAAATTTAGAATACCATCCTTGATAGATTTTAACTCTTTTCGAGTTCAGATTGAGGAGGCTTTACAAAGTTTAGTATTAAATGGTGTCGAAGAGAACATGTTGAGTCTAATGCTCTTTCTAGTTGGAAAAAGCTAATGTTTGATATAATTGACAAACGCATTTCCTTTTATAGCTCTAATAAACACCTTCTTCCAACTAAACCAAGAATTTCTCTAAGACATCTTGAAAATAGTTTACAGGATTTCCATTCAAAATACGTTTTATTCCTGCTGATAAGGCATCGAATAATGTGATTATTATTTGACGATTACATTATATCGATGTCTTGAAGTAGGAAATAATTTATACCAAGTCATACATTTCAGTTACTACTGACGCAAAGACCATCGTTTAAGATCATGTCAAAAAGTGTGAACAACTTGGAACCGATATTAAAATTACACAACATAAAATTCCTACAATGTATTGGTTACCAAAGCTACATAAAACCCATATAAAGCGCGTTTCATTGCAAAATCTAGTTCATGTACAACTACTAAATTGTCTATACTTTTGACTTCTTGTTTAACGAAGATAAAGGAACATTCTGGAATAAATCTCTTCTGGTCTATTAAGAACTCTTCAGAAGTCTTAAACAAACTTAAGAACAAAATGTATCTTGCATCCACTGTAAGCACGTACGATTTTTCTACTCTGTACACAACTCTTCCTCATATTTTAATTAAGGATAAGCTTACTAACTTAATCCAGAAAGTATTTGCCCGGAAAAAACACCATTCCTGGCATGTAATGCTGAAAAAGCTTTCTTTACTGGCGAGCAAATGAAATATTACACTAATTGGACATGCTCAGAAGTTTGCGAATCACTAACCTTTCTTTTGGATAACATATTTGTACGTTATGGGAATGCCATATACCGTCAGGTAATTGGTATTCCTATGGGTACGAATTGTGCACCACTTGTCGCAAATTTGTTTTTGTACTGCTATGAGAGAGATTTCATGTTGCGTTTGAATCCTCAATCACAAGAAGATGAATTAAAAGCCTTCAATGAAACTTGTCGATATTTGGATGGTATTTTTTAACTTAGATAACCCTTTCTTTGATGCTCTGAATCATACAATTTATCCTAAAGAACTCAAATCGAATAAAGCTAACCCGTCCGACAATTATGCAGCGTTTCTTGACTTAGACCTTAAAATTGATAATGGAATGATTTCTTCTAAAATGTATAACAAAAGAGATGATTTTGATTTTAATATTGTAAATTTTCCTAATCTTGACGGGGATATTCCCCATGCTCCATCTTATGGGATTTATATATCTCAACTTATCCGTTTTGCTAGAGCTTGTTCATCTATTGACGATTTTAACAGTCGAAATCTCATTTTAACTGAAAAACTGCTTAAACAAGGATATAGATATAATAAACTAAGAAAACATTTCTCTAGAATTTACTATCGAAAGCTCTAGATTTGTGGCAAGTACCAATGTAATCTCAAGGCGCTTCTGCGACACGGTGTTTCACATCCTGAAGTTTATGGTGGTGTGATTTACAAAGTTCGATAACTTATTGGACATACCCATTTTCTCACTTTGTTTATCAAATATGTTAAAATAATCATTAAAAAGTGATATGATCCTGTAGTACTACAACATATTGCATGTTTGGTTGTCAACCCTTTTACAGTTGTCAATCACACTGGCCTCTTTGCATGTACGCCGACAAGAAAGGTTTAGTACTCTATGACGGCGACCTCTTTAATCCAGACACAGAAAGAGAACGTCGGATATCTGTACTATTTCGTTTTTGTCGTACCCTTTATTACTTTTCTACAGTTACTCTGTTTGCAGCTCACTCATTGAGTACACTAGCGATAGGTGGATACAGTTTGTTCACTTAAATGTTTTCGTTATACATGCACTTTACCACCGTATTTGCCATCACAGTTGGTGTAGATTAGTCGGAGAGGGGATACGTTCACAGGGGGCCATTTCGTGGGTCTACGTGGTCTAAAAGGTCAAAATAATGGATTGGGTCGATTCAGTGTTATATTATATACAATGGGTCTAACTACCCATTCGCAGATTTCACGACCGAATAACGCCCGGCTATCAAGATAAAAGACCCACAAATGTTTGGTACGAACGTGAAGCTGGGACCTTCTTGGTGTTTTTATAGTTATGTACATTTGCTGTTTCCGTGTGTTGCTGTTCGGGCGGCTGTTTGTTCTGTATGTGATTGTTCCTGCATGACACATTTTTGTATATTTAGTACTCTATGAAAGCGACATCTTAAATCCGGAATCGGAAGGAGGACGTTGGATATCTGTACTATTTCATTGTTGTCGTACCATTTATTACTTTACACAGTTACTCTGTTTGCAGGTCAATCATTGAGAACACCAGCGATAGGTGGCTGCAGTTTGTTTCACTTACATGTTTTCGTTTTACATGCACTTTACCACCGTATTTGCCATCGCTGTCGTTGTAGATTAGTCGATGAGGGAATACGTTTATTAACATTGTTGTGTTTTTGGGTTTGGATGGAATAAAAGTACAAACATGAGTCATGAATGAAACTCCACTTACAGAACAAACAGTCGCCCAAACAGCAACACAAGCAAAACAGCAAATTTACATAACTATAAAATATCAAGAGACGCACAAAGAGAAAACAAACATACAATAGGGTGAAGATGGAAGTACCGCCTTGGAACGGTCAGTGACAAAAGTCACTTGGGGGTTAAACCGGTTTACGGTTTGAGGTTGGGCGCCCTTTAACCAGTGTAAACCCACAGTGACTTTGTCACTGACAGTTTCAAGGCGATACGTCCATCTTCCCCCTAATGTTTGTTTGTTTATTTGTTTTGTCTTTTGCGTCTCTTTATGTTTTGCTGTGTTTTCTTGTGTTGCTGTTCGAGCTGCTGTTTGTTCTGTATGTGGTGTTTCATGCATTACTCATAATTGTAATTCTATGTCTTCTAATTCTATAATATATTGTTCATCGCTTTTCTTTTTTCTTGTCTTAGGGCCATAGACGAAGAGGCTGATATATCCGGTAATTAATACTGCCTCACTCATAAAAAATTACACACAGCATGTTCTTCGTCCTCATATTGTTAAAGAATCTGAACATAAAAGGTACTTTCTGAAACTTCAATACCTAAATAAAGATATCGATTTTTTTGATGTTCAAAGTACATTTTATGATAAGAATGTAATCAATCATTCCCAAATATTTTATTAACTCTGAATCATCGATCATCAATTATAAATATAATAAATTCTGAAGGGAGGTGATCCACCGAGAGCAAAAATTGCAACACAAAAAGAGAAAATTGCAGACTCGGTTTTATTGAGTCTGTTCATGAACAGTAATTGAAAGTGCAACACTGCTCACGCCCCCTAGCACCGGTTAAGCGGTATTTAATTTTCAGAACAAGAAGTACTGAAATTCATGATCTCGAAGGACCAGAAGGTATAACAACACAGAAAATGAAGTACGGGGCGACGTTTTACGGCCGCCACACAAGCACTTAACACCTGATTTTGTGAAGATTATAAATTCAACCAATAAGGGAATGTTATTTTAGCCACAATCAAATTGTCTATGACTTATGTATTGATGTCATTACCCCTACTTTTTGAAATTGTAGCATTTCAACATATTGCTATAAACCAGTTGGTCATGTCATTACTGGTAATTTTGATATCGTCTCAGGACGTCTCAGGACCCTCCTAGCTAAAGGACCTAAATATAAATTACCTTCCCGTATGGTTTGGACGTTTGTCGAACTCAGATTAATGAAGCTATTGAATAGTTCTGCATCAAATAGTGTCGCGGAGAATATGCCTATTTTAATGCCCTTTCGAACTGGTCGAAATGTATTTTTTATATCATTGATCAATACGCGTATTGCTTTCTAAAAATCAAATAACCAGTTTTTACCACCTCGACATTACGTTACATTGCGTTATTTGAAGAAAAACATTTCAAATGTTCATTCAAATTATTATATTATCTTTCTTCTGCTGACAAGGCATCAAATAGTGTTATCATTATTTTAAGATTGTATTAATTAATGTTTTAAACGGGAAGCTAACTGGTTCACAAACGTATATTACAGTTCAAACACCTGAAAAATGTATAATCTCGGAACATGTTAACATATGCGTAACTTTTAAGACTGGCCCTAAAATAAACACATAAACTTTCTACTTTGTACTGGATTTCGAAACTACATACAAACCCTTATAAGACGCATTGTATTGCCAACTCTAGTACTACTACTTAGATATCTACACTTTTGACGTCCTGTCTTACTACGATCAAAGAACATGTAAAACGTTACTGTTATCAAATATATGCAAATTCTAGTATTGATGCTATTTGATCCATAAACATTTCAATGATGTTTTAAGTAAACTTGAAAATGAACAGTATAACATTTCTTCACTGAGTTCTTAATATTTATTTACACTCTATACTACTCTACCTCAACATTCTATAAAGGATAAACGGATTAAGTTAATAGCAAAAAACATTTGCCGGAGAAAATAAAATTTTCCTTGCTTGTAATGTTCAGCGTTATTCTTTTCGAATTCAGAAGATGAACGGTGAGTAGTGTTGCACTTTTAATTACTACTCATGAACAGACTCAATAAAACCGAGTCTGCAATTTTCTCTTTTTGCATTTCTACTTTTGCTTTCGAAAGATCACCCCTTTTCAGAATATATTATACAATGTGGACTTACCGGGATGTTTGTAGATGTCTTACCTGTCGTTTAGATAATATATTTGTGCGTTATGGGGATACCATATATCGTCAAAATGTTTGCATACCCTAGGGTACAAATTGTGTCCCTCCTGTTGTAGGTTTGTTTTTGTATTGACATGAGAGGGATTTTATGCTAAGCTTAATACCTGATACACAGGCCTATATTGTTAATGCCTTTAATGATACTTAAAGGCAACGGTTCAATTTGGATAATCTTTATTTTGAAACTGATTTCTTCAATCTACTCAAATGAATTGTATTTAAACAAAACGAACCAGTCTGGCACTATGGCGTTCATATTAGACCTGAATCTTTCCATCACAAACGATAACGTTTTGTCCAAAAATTTACGATAAAATGAAATATTTAGAACTGTTAATTACCGTTTTTAGATGGATATTTGCCCCGTTTAACATCCAATGAGGTTTATATTCGGTTCGCCCAAACCTGTTCTTTTTCATTAAAGATTTATTCTAACAGTCGTAATTTAGTTACAACTGATACACGTCTTAGACAAGGCTACAGATATCAATTCCATACTTCGGAAAACGTTTTCTTAACATTTTTATCGAAATTCACCTCTCATTAGTAAGTATAATTGCAATCTACGGACGTTAATGTAACAAAGCATTCCGCACCCAGAATGTTATGGCGATGTTATCTTCAAACTTAGGAATTTCGGGGTCATATCCATTGTCATGATTTGGTTAAAAACACATTAAAACATTTAAGAAGAAGGGTTATGACCCCAGTATATTGCAACGCACTGTATATTTGGTGATCTGCCTTTACAGTCGGTTGCTACGCTTCCCTCTTTGCTTGCACGATGACAGGCCGTAGGTAGTACTCCATGATGGTATACTCTGAAACACAGAAACGGGATGAGCGTACCAGACTCGCCTCATGTATTACCTTTTCCCTGTCGTGCCCATAACAGCAGTTGCTCTGACTTAGCAAAGTCATTGAGAACATGTTTCACAGTTGTTATGCCACGTTTACATATAGTCATTTGTTTACCTCTTCTATGTTGTGTGAACGTCCAGTGGGGTTATCCTGTTTTGTTAAGATATGGTGACTTTGAGAATATTGTGGGGTTAGGACTACAATAAACCGGTTTAAACCTCCAGTGGTAATGTTGCCACTGACCGTTCCAATGCGATACTCTCATTGTCACCCCTTTTTTTGCTTGTCTTGTGTCTTTGCACTTGTGCTTATGTTCATGTTTGGAATCTTTCTCTCTAGTACCTGCGTATATGTTAAGGTTTTCCGTGTTTATCTCGTGTATGTGCGTGTGGTTGTGTGTGTAGTTGTATGTGTGACATGCTATCTGTCGATGTTTTGGCGGTGGTTGCGTCTTGTATGTGGCTTTGCCTGCTTGACCTTACTATCTGTTCATTGCTTTACCTCAAATGTTCAGGGTTTCTTCTTGGAGGTTTCGCGGCACAGGGACTGACGTTCGCATTTTTATATCGTTAAGCCCTTTTGAGTCATTGTTAAACACAAACTAATGCAGTGCAAACAGTCTATAGCACATTTCTGTTCAATGGTTCCTGTTGACTTTGTTCTGTGTTTTTCTAATTGTCCCCGAGGACAATTTGACATCTGACCTACTCGTTTGAAAAGTAACGATCTATACGTAGATAATACGCTTTCACAACCATTGATTTCTTCCATTAACCTACCAAGATAAATGTCATTTGGAAGTGAACTTTATGCCTGCTTAACTTTACTACTTTTCCATTTATTATGTTGTCTAAGTTAGCAGAAATACCTTCCTTATTTGGTATTGAATGAGATGAGTTCTTGTCATTATAGAGTTTCTGAGAGGTGTCAATGATACATTTGGAATTTATCCAACCATCAGCATTATCATTCCAGTCTTCACAATTGCTCAGCTATCGGTGTTTGTATACATACTTAATGGCCCATTGCTATCGGTTTATTCTGGATGAAACTGCTCACATTTCACGCTATTAGCAACATGGCTTGTTGATTTCAAAATGGAAGCAAAGGGTTATAGCGAAGATGTCTTTTTATCTTTGATATGGGTTAAAGTATAACAATTATACGCTTGCTTATGATACAGTCAACCTAGCTAATTTTTTCTGATATTTTTTTAAAACGCACCCATTACTCGTTTAACACAGAGCTGATGTATCAGCTGCCACTTTTGATCGAAATCGGTCTTCAGTAATCTTTTAAATATATGTATCTATCTCGTATGTGTGTGTCAGTTTGTTAATTGATGTGTCAGTTTGTACAAAACCGTACATACGGTACACATTTATAAATAAGAGTGAGCTGATGTAAATGATGTAAATAATTCAGAAATGTAGGATTCTTCTTTATGCTAAGTATTTACCAGTGTAATTTCTATTTTACTGTATAGTATAATCTGTCTTAAGCGGCTATTCAGTTATTGGGCATAGGAGACTTAAAATCATCATGTGGCCCCTTAATCTATGCCAACGGTAATGCTAAAACCTTAAATGAACTGCATTAAAGACGATTTCGGTAGTAAGTTCTGCGCATCTGTTTGCGCTGAATACTCTCTACAAAGGAAACAACCGGTACCGGTATTCTGGATGATGACTGATTTCGACCAACATTTACAACCTTAAATGTATCAACAATTTCGATTACACGAGAAAATTGCTATAAGATAATTAGCTGAACGTATAAAAACTTACAATCAAACAGGAAAATCCGGTACGGGAGTATGATAAACAAATTGGTACGACGTCATAGCAGTGTGACGTCATTGAGTCAAAAGACGTCGCCCATTTTGGCGTCCATTTCATGCGAAAGCACCATCACTAGCTGATAAATTGAGTAATTACTTAAAAACGAAGCTTGAATCACACATAATTCTTTTTGATTTCATGTTAAGGACACTATAAAGCACAAAATGTGAAAATTTGAAAAACATTCTTGGAAAGTTTCTTAGACATTTACGAAAATATCACCGAAGTCATGTATTTTGTACTGTCCCTTATGTAAAAGGCAGGCAGCACGCTTATGTTTATGTTTATTTCATGGTAATTACTCAAAATTACTTCGGACGAGACTATAAACCGAGGTTCGATGTATCAGTGCTTTTACACTGGGCATCTAAAAGAACCAGAGAAATTCAGTCGATAATAAGACTAGGGTATCGCGCACTGGTTTCTCTGTATCATCTCCCCTCTCTCTAGGGAGATCCCATAGTGAACAGAAATGGACGTAAATCAACACACACACAAATAAAGTCTGTAACCCCCTCTTTTTCTTTTTTATCTGAAACCAGCACACTTTAAACAACAAAATATAAAAAAAAATAAAAAAAAATCTTGGAAGGAAAATTTTTAGAAATCGTCTTTAAGCTACCATATGCCTTACATACCCATACTTAGATCTCTTCTTGATGGCCTTTAAGACATAGTTTACCGCATTGACGAATAATTATGTTCGTATTTAATCCTTTCAATGTGGATAATGCAAACGTTCGCGGTGCAGGATTCGTTTGTGTTTCAATGGAAAAAAAATCAAAATATAATGTAACATTATATGTACAGTGTTGGTACGTCATACAGTTTCAACCAAATACGACATGACTTAGGGTTATGTATGGCATGCAACGCTATACATAATATATTGCCTTACATATGTTAGACATTGGGTAACAGATTAGATCAATTTGTAGCTAATGCATATAAACTACACAAAATAATACAACAATTACAAACCACCAATATATACACTCAATATGCAAAGGTGGCAAAGGAGAACCCTAATATCAGATCAATTGACACTGAATGAGCTACACAATGTCGTCCCGGACCTCAATCTGAATGTTTTCTAATATATACGGGGCCATAAAGTACCCATTAACCCAGCACAATGCGATAAAAACATCAAGTGTCTGCAAACTGAGAGGATATACCTCAGCCAATACTTTGCAAGCAGCTCTGTAGGATAAACTTCGATTGATATTTTCTGTGTGTATTAAGTATACTTGAAAACAATTTTTGTTTTTAGGGTGGGGGACTATTTTGGATTTGGACTGAGTTATACTACACACTATAGAACATAGTGTATATTTCAAAGACATTTCTTATATTAGAAAGGGGAGGGATTCGAAAACGTCGCGACAGATACAAGAGAGTGGCAGGATCGAAACACTCTGGCTAATATGCAATATACTATCGTCAATATAATACATAACATTTTCTATCATATCACTTGAATATGGCCCATATTTCGTCAGCTCATAGAACATTTCTACTTAGTAATTTCCGCATCTAGCTTAACAGCTACTGACACATGGCAAACTAAAAACGTCCTGATATAGATACTTTTGATATTTGTTCTATAGGGAAATCTCGATCACATGGCATTCGTAGAAATGGTAATATAAAACGAAAATCTCGTATGAAGATGACTATTTTTGATCTACATAATTTATCCCTAACTTCTGGTAAACATGTCGTGCTTTCTAGACTTTCCTCCTTATCAATATCTTCATTAAAAGAAATTGACGAGCAAGCCGATAAAATCATTTTTAGATAAGATCCTCTCATAGGAATGACTAGTTTGATACAAAGCTTTTCTCTAATTGTTCCCAGACCGCAAATTGACTACTTATATGAACACCAAAGATTAATTTTGAAAATTCCTTTTTTAAATAAAGATATTGATTTCATTGACCTCCAAAGTATATTTTGAGACAGAAATGCAATTGACGATATTCCTGAATATTTTAGAAATACTGAACCACCTATTATTTGCTACAAATATAACAAACCCATAAGAAATACAATTTTCTACCATAATAAAAGTGTTGCCGAGCTTAATATTAATGATAATATTCCTGATAAGTGAGATTGCGCCACCTCAAAATTTTGCTTTTATCCGGCCGGTCATGTGATCACTGGTCATTTCGAAATAATTAAAGACAAACGTCTACGATCTCTTCTGAATAAGGTCCCAAATATGGAATACCATCCTTGATAGATTTTAACTCTCGTCGAGGTAAGATTGCCGAGGCTTATAAAAGCCTTCAACGAAACTTCTCGATATGTAAAAGTGATATTTTTAACTTAGATAACTCTATCTGTGATGCTCTGATTCCTACCATTTACCCAAAGAACTCAAATTCAATAAAGCTAACCCTTCCGATACTTATGTAGCTTTTCTTGATCTAGATCTTAAAATTAACAAAATATATGACAAAAGAGATGATTTCGATTTTAATATTGTAAAATTTCCTCATCTTGATCAAGATGTTCCCCGTACCCCATCTTACAGGGTTCATATTTCTCAACTTATTTGTTAATATTTTGACGATTTTAACAGTCGAAATCTGATTTTAAGTGAAAAGCTGCTTAAGCATGGATATAGATACCATATTAAACTTAAAAAAAAACTTTCTGTAAATGTTATTATCATAATCTCTCACTTATTGGCAAGTACAAATGTAATCTCAAGGCGCTCCTGCGACACGGTGTTTCATATCCTGTATTTTATGGTTATGTGCTTTACTTCGTAAGATTATACGACATTTTTCCACTTTGTTCATCACATATGTTAAAAAAACATTAAAACGGAATATGATTCCATAGTACTACTACATACTGCATGTCTTGTTGTCAACCCTTTTACAGTTTTTGTCGTACCCTTTATAACTTTTCTACAGTTACTCTCTTTGCAGCTCAATCATTGAGTACACTAGCGATAGGTGGATAGTTTTTTACTAAATGTTTTGGTTTTACATGTCCTTTACCACTGTATTTGCCATCGCGGTTGTTTTAGATAAGTCTGACAAGGGATACGTTTTTTACACTGTTTTTCTTTTAGGGTAGGGATGGAATAAGTGTGATATCGGGTGCCGTTAAACTGGTTTAACCCCCCAGTGACTTTTTCGCTGACCGTTCCCCTATCTGCCCCTATTGTTGTTTTTTTGTTTTGTCATTGTGGGTTTCTTTATGCTTTGTCTTGTTATGTACGTTGGTTGTGTTTTCTTGTGTTGGTGTAAGGGCGTTTGTTCTGTATGTGGTGTTTCCTGCATGACTCATATTTGTACTTTTACACCACAAACATCCACATAAACGATCTGTAGCACCGCAAATTACCTTTAAGGTAGTTTTTATAGGTGTGCATTTTGGGCGCTTTACACATTACACATACCATAGGCGATATATAAAATGATATACATTTAGGGTCTCCACGATGGATAATAATTTTAGTACCACCAAAATGCCCATGCTTTCCACCATTGATAATGTTTATGTGTTTTCACTAAGGATGTGCAATTATCGGCTGCACAAATAATTTGTGTCGTTTATGGTTCCATAAAGGATAAATACTCAGGTTTCCCTAATCACAAACACCAATGGTTCCACTAAGGACACTATAACTAGATATATAGACATGTTTGTCCCATGACTTCTAGACAGACAACCTAGTGCAAATTTAGTACAACGTAAATTGAACCAACAATTCGTGCATATCAATTAAAACCGGTCATTGGTTAAAACTCATAAAATGCACAAATGCATTTTGTAAATGCAACATGATATACGGAGACTTTCGCACATGCCGAAATTTCTCTAGGTACTTTTCCTGTGACCAGTGACCAGAATGTGAATGCTCACACAGCGTCACATACACAAAATTGATTGTACAATAGATGGTGTAAAATAGTTAAACCTACAAGGGTGTAATGTGTTTCTAAAACTACATAACATTACGGTAACCACGAAACCACAAATGCACTGAAGTAACTATAAGTACCGATTTTTGACAGTGGGAAATGAGCCGTCAATGCCCATTGCAAACAGTATAGACTCAATTTGAGTGCCTTCACATCAGGATAATCACTGTTTGTCAGGTAACAATATTTTTTGTCATGTAACAATATTTTTTTCTAAAAATACCTATATATTATCAGTAAACTCAACGTATTTTGGAATACAGCTGTATACGTGTTACCTCTTCTTTCAACCTCTATCATCTTTACTTATTCTCTCATGTTTGCAAATTTGACAGGTTAACCCAATTCTCGAATTGTGTTGTAAGCTCTTGCTGCTGATGCACTTTATTTTTCAAAACAGTAACACTATGGATTTAAGTTTGATTTGCCAGATGTATAGAGTCATCTTGTCCACTGAGTACAGAACTGACGAAAGTGACGAGGTTTGAAGACATAGTAAAGAACAGAGCTCCGGATAATATGGGTAAATTAAAAACAAAATCAAGAATGATGTCGTTATTTTCCCCCCGAACCCTTTGTTGTGATTACTCTTTAGAATCGTCTCGAAAAGATGATTCTAAAGAGTAGTCACAACAAAGGATTTGGTGAAGAAAATATGTATACAATTGTTAAACACGCATACTTGATATATGTTGTTTTGAAACAAAATTGGATTTGTGATCCTTTGTCGGTTGCGTATTCATGTGAGAATATTGACATCATGCATATCATTTAGATTATTTTATATAATGGCATACAAATACAAGCTTAGTCAGTATATGTAGACATAGATCTATATTACACCATAACAGACCCTGATCAGACGTCTCCTATAAGTATAGATTATTCGTAGAAGAGTGAAATGCATTTCTATGAGGGAAATGATAAACTAATTATGCATCTTCAATTTCATGTGATATCACGTGGCGGAAAAACTGTCCCGTTATAAATATTATCCAAAAGGTCTGTGTAGGTTCGTCTATTTTGCTTCAAATTATTTAGTTTCTCGCATACTTTACAGAAACTTTCCGTTCTGATGTCCTGAGTAATTGACTGATATTTGTCTTTGTTCCTTAGATAGTTGATATACTTTGACTGACTGGATCCAACAGAAACTAAATATTTTGCAAGATCTTTGACAGAGTCAAAGTCTGCGGTGTTTATGTAAGAATCGTTAGGCAAAAGACTGCTGTAGTTTCCACCGCCCCTAACAACAAGTACCACGTCATAACTGAAATACTTAAAGAACTTTTCTGAAATGTAATCTTTACATAAGCTGTTCTCAAAAGCAAGATAGAATTTGTAGTTTGAATCAATCTCCTTTCTCATCGAATCACTGTCCACTGTTTTCTTACCACAGCGTCCAAGTATATCAATTTTTATTCCATGATTTTGAAGTTGCCTTACATAGACCTCTCTCTTACTTTGTGTATAACAGTTACTGACAATCCATGCAGCTAGTTTCGTTTTTCTCTCGAACGTGGCTTCATAGTTTTTAGCAGGTGGCTTCTGATGTCTCAGGGAACCGTAAGGAAACAACACATCAGAATCATATGCATATGTCATAGTCCAGTTCAAAGCATTTCTCCAGTGTTCATTATGAAAAATCGCTCCATGTCCAATGTGATTAACAGGGGGTTCTGCCCACAAATATATCCACACCTGGTCGGCGTTCCTCTCAGATGGCAGTATTGGTGGCTTCTTTGGTAATACGGGTGCCATCATTAA
Organism: Azorinus chamasolen; assembly: GCA_963576725.1. Lineage (NCBI taxonomy): Eukaryota > Metazoa > Mollusca > Bivalvia > Cardiida > Solecurtidae > Azorinus > Azorinus chamasolen. Next base: position 74,955,730 of record OY755238.1, on the reverse strand, counting down.
GCAATATACTATGGCTGATGCGTTGTACAAATTCGTTCGATTAGTTGTTAGTATACAGTTATCAAACTCACATTTTGTTGATAAAAAGTCATTATAATTCTTTATAGGCAGCCAGAAAGTTGGATTGAAGAATACAATTGTTTTGTTTTTATCAGTTATTGGGACAATAGCCGCACTATTTGCGCCTTTATCATGAAATGAATGATTGTTAAAAATGTTGACTCGGTACACTTCTGATAGGCTGAGACTGGTTATTACAGCAGTTGTGAGTACAATGCAGATCTTTATCAGTGTTCTACGTCTCATCTTTAGGCAGTTATGCTGGCAAATTCTGACAGATCTGTCGTGAAATAAAGTCTGAAAAGAATAGATAAAAATATATGAACTTTTGCGTCGCTGCAATGGCCGGAAAGCCAATCGTAGAGCATACTTCAGTTTTGCTTCCAGATAAGACACCGATGCACTCGCTGTTTCATCGGGATGCAAACTGCTTGGCACTCAATGTTCGTTTTTAAGCAGTTAAAAGGAAAATCCCCTCTGAAACTTTAAGCAGGAAATCGTGTGTACAGACTAAAGATATTTGGCGCCAAACAATTAATATAGGCAGCGACAAAGTTAGAGTTCGTTTTCTTTCTGGTTATTTAAGATATCAACCATTGTAGACAATATATATATATATGTTGTGTCGAATATGCATATTATCTTACGATTATCAAAACTCTAAACAAACAAACAAAGCAGACAATTACAACAAGCACCATATACACTGGTGTAACACATTAAACTATCATTATACATATACAGCTGATTGTCAACGAATATAGGTTAAAACGATGTGTGCATTTATTCTGTGTCACACGCCATACACCATGACATTAATTTGTGTAAACAGATGTACCAAGAGGACCATCTATCGTTCGGGGAGCCATAACAGTATGTAGACGTATGCATAATTATTCATACACTATATCGAATTTGCTATGTCTACATTTAGTAACGCTGACATCTGTTCGTTAAACAAAGCATCATATGAGAATAAACTAACCGTTCTCTCGTTATAGGGTATACAGGATATAGTTTCACAGTGTGCCAGCTTTGTTATCTAAAATGCTTAATGTTTGATGTTTTTCGTCTTGATATGCGTCCCGTTGGGATTTGTCTTGTGGCTGTGCCGTTTCTTGTTTGGTTGTGTTTGATGGGGTGTCTGTCGTATGTGGCTCTCTCAGTTTGACTATATTTTCCACATTTAAATGTATATTGTTTCTCATGGTTTGTGATTTAAATCACTCCAACAAAAGATGATTTGGCATTTTCGTTATGCCATGGCTACACATGTAGAAGCCTACTTATATTTTTATAACTAACAGAACACACACCGATCAGACTGTTCCGTCTGATTTTGGTGTTCTCTGTTTAAAAAGGCGTAATGATGGAGTACACAAATAATACCTAAAATCTAATTTTCAAGAAAAGCTAGGAATTTTTGTTGTGGAAACACAGTTTTTGTGTTGGTCATTGCTGCGGTTGCTCAAATTTTGATGCGGTACAAGTTCGACTACTATTTACTTTACTTACTGTCTCGATACTATGTGTGTCACTCTTACCTTTCCATTCATGTGTTCCTAATCATTAAGGTAAAAACAAACACAAAAACCATAATATGCTTTTTGGTATAAGTCACTGAGTGCGGCAACCGACTGTATTTCGTACTGTACTATATACTATGTAACACAATTCTTCTAAACATTAACAACTTTCATCACTACCAATCGACAAGCAACAAATATTAAAAACAAATTTACACAAAGATCCATACAGATGTGCATATCCGTGTATATATACATGTACTATGGCTATATCATATAAACTTGCGGACAAGTGTATAAAAAATAGAAAAAAATATATGATGAAAATTATATCTTAACAACTGCTGATTTATAGTCCTAATGATACGGGCACAAAACGTTCCTGTTCTGGCAATCCGTACCAAGGCACCGTCTCTATATTTATCAGTTTTACTTGATTCAATGAAAACACTCATATATTCTATGTGAAACAAAGTATCACTTCTTCGTAACTTTAAAAGTTTTTGACTCCGTATCAATCTGGAATATGCTAACAAACAAGCCTAAATCGTCTTCTGCGATTTAACATTTCTTTCCTCATATATGGAATGAAGCATTTTCGACAAGATATCTATTGTAATAGGTTCTTTCTTTTCAACGTCTTAGCACGCTTTCTCTTTCCGGCTTCTAATATATTTCAACCCAATTTGAATATGCTGGAGATTCAAAATCAAATAATTCATGATACCATTTTAAGCTATAAAATGCATTGATAATCGAAATTTGCCGTTTGAACCAAAGAAGTTAAGTAAAGCGCAACCTGCAAAGCCTTCGCAGGCAAGACATCCCTGTTTAAAAACATTGTTCAAAGCCCATTTAGCCCACCTTTTGAAACCACACTTGTAACTTAAAGCTGTGTTACTGGATCGGGACTCTTAAATCAACCAAGGCAACAGAGAGATATTGCCAGTCAGGACTTCCGGAAGAGCTTCAATGTCATCTGCATACCTCTGAAGAAGTTAACGTAAAAACGCATCTTAAATATATATCATGACCATTGACCTATAAAAACAACCCTTTAACTGTGATTGATCGGAATAATAAGAATACTCGTGAATTCGCCACTCATGAAAATATACCGTCTGATGTTCACTCGATGAAACAAATTTCGATCTTCCACCGAAAATAACAAATACAGTATAACCTCTCTTAACCGGAATTCTAGTAGATAATAATTTAGATACTTTTAGGCAGGTGGCTGCTTAATGCAGGGTGAAAGTCATGCAGAAAGCTCCTCTAGGAGCTTTCTGCATGACGTTCACCCTGCATTAAGCTGCCACCTGTCTCAAAGACCGATATTCATACTAAATTTAACTACCGGTTAAGAGAGGGTTTACTATATTCTATTTATTTCATGCTTTTATTCAACTTTAAATTACTTTTATCATCAAATTAACGCCCGAATGAAATCGAAAGTACGATTTATTCCCCGTGCGGAGCCCAAACCACAGACCGTAGTGTACATGTCGCTTCACGACAGAATATATAGTTACACTAAATCGTCCAGAAATCGTAAAATGGCCATAGCATATTTATTACAGGATAAAAAGCATTGATATAATTTGGGGTATTGCCCTTTCCGACTTTATTTAGTGTATATGTGATGTCAAACTATAATAGAATGTGACTGGTATTCCTGCGCATCATTTTGACAAAGAAAAAGGAGTCCGCCATTTTGTCAATAGTGAGAAAGCAGCTGAGCAATAAAACTGGGATTTTACAACAGAACAAGAGAATCGTCACGGGTGACAAATACCGCCAAAGTGTTTGACACCGAAATGCATTTTGGCGGAAAAACAATACAATGTAATGCAGGTGTAACATGAAATGTTGATGCTGTTAAAAATGACACAGGAGTCAGTTCTTAACATTAGAAACAGAACCCTAGACGATTATGATAGCTAAGAAAAGAGCCAAGGGTCAAAACTTAGTTAAAAAGGACCCTAAGTCATTCTCAACGTTAGAAAGGACCCTGGGTTGAGTGTCAACGTTTAAGGTATAGGAGATATGCTCTGGACAAGCTTTTTGTATCTGGTAAGGTATAGGAGATATGCTCCGGACTGTAAAATTGAGATTCAAGGTCAAGGTCAGTGACCTGAAAATGGTACACGACTCTCCGCCATCCCAAAATGAACTCATAAACCAAATTTGGAATCCGTAGCTGGTAAGGTATAGGAGATATTCTCTGGACAACCTTTTTTGTAAAATCGAGGTCGAAGGTCAAAGTCAAGGTGACCTGAAAATGGTATGCGACATTCCTCCATCCCAAGATGAACTCATATACCAAATTTTGGATCCGGAGCTGGTAAGGTAAAGGAGATATGCTCCGGACAAGCTTTTTGAAAAATCGAGGTCAAAGGTCAAGGTCAAGGTCACAGTGACCTGGAAATGGTACGCGACACTCCGCCATCCCAAGATGATCTCACAAACCAGATTTGGAATCCGTATCTGGTAAGGTATAGGAGATATGCTCTGGACAAGCTTTTTGTAAAATCGGTCAAAGGTCAAGGTCAAGGTCACAGTAATCTGAAAATGGTACACGACATTCCTCCATCCCAAGATGAACTCACACACCAAATTTGGAATCCTTAGCTGATAAGGTATAGGAGATATTCTCTGGACAACCTTTTTTGTAAAATCGAGGTCGAAGGTCAAAGTCAAGGTGACCTGAAAATGGTATGCGACATTCCTCCATCCCAAGATGAACTCATATACCAAATTTTGGATCCGTAGCTGGTTAGGTATAGGAGATATGCTCCGGACAAGCTTTTTGAAAAATCGAGGTCAAAGGTCAAGGTCAAGGTCACAGTGACCTGGAAATGGTACGCGACACTCCGCCATCCCAAGATGATCTCACACACCAGATTTGGAATCCGTATCTGGTAAGGTATAGGAGATATGCTCTGGACAAGCTTTTTGTAAAATCGGTCAACGGTCAAGGTCAAGGTCACAGTGATCTGAAACTGGTACGCGACAGTCCTCCATCCCAAGATGAACTCAAACACCAAATTTGGAATCCTTAGCTGGTAAGGTATATTTGATACACTCCGGACAAGATTTTAAAGCTGGTAAGGTATAAGCTTTTTTTAAAATCGAGGTCAAAGGTCAAGGTGAAGGTCACAGTGACCTGGAAATGGTACACGACACTCCGCCATCCCAAGATGAAATCACACACCAAATTTGGAATCTGTAGCTGGTAAGGTAAAGGAGATATGCTCCGGACAAGCTTTTTATAAAATCGGTCAAAGGTCATGGTCAAGGTCACAGTAATCTGAAAATGGTACACGACATTCCTCCATCCCAAAATGAACTCACACACCAAATTTGGAATCCTTAGCTGATAAGGTATAGGAGATATACTCCGGACAAGCTTTTTGTAGTTGGTAAGGTATAAGCTTTTTTTTAAAATCGAGGTCAAAGGTCAAGGTCAAGGTCACAGTGACCTGGAAATGGTACGCGACACTCCGCCATCCCAAGATGAACTCACACACTAAATTTGGAATCTGTAGCTGGTAAGGTAAAGGAAATATGCTCTGGACAAGCTTTTTGTAAAATCGGTCAAAGGTCATGGTCAAGGTCACAGTGATCTGAAAATGGTACGCGACATTCTTCCATCCCAAGATGAACTCACACACCAAATTTGAAATCCTTAGCTGGTAAGGTATAGGAGATATACTCCGGACAAGCTGTTTGAAGTTGGTAAGGTATAAGCTTTTTTTAAAATCGAGGTCAAAGGTCAAGGTCACAGTGACCTGGAAATGGTACGCGACACTCCGCCATCCCAAGATGAACTCACACACTAAATTTGGAATCTGTAGCTGGTAAGGTAAAGGAGATATGCTCCGGACAAGCTTTTTGCAAAATCGGTCAAATGTCATGGTCAAGGTCACAGTGATCTGAAAATGGTACGCGACACTCCTCACACACCAAATTTGGAATCCTTGGCTGGTAAGGTATAGGAGATATACTCCGGACAAGCTTTTTGTAGCTGGAAAGGTATAAGCTTTTTTTAAAATCGAGGTCAAAGGTCAAGGTCAAGGTCACAGTGACCTGGAAATGGTATGCGACACTCCGCCATCCCGAGATGAACTCATACACCAAATTTGGAATCTGTAGCTGGGAAGGTAAAGGAGATATGCTCCGGACAAGCTTTTTGTAAAATCAAGGTCAAAGGTCAAGGTCAAAGTCACAGTGACATGAAAATGGTATGCGACACTCTGCCATCCCAAGATGAACTCACACAACAAATTTGGTATCCGTAGCTGATGTGACAAAGGAAATATACTCCGGACAAAAGGTACACACACCCACACACCCACCCACCCACACACACACGCACGGTGCGATCACTATATGCCGTCAAAGCCTAGCTTTGGGGGCATAAAAATGTAACTTGTGGACTTTAAAACGAGTCAAAATTATCATGAAATACGACTGGAGAAACGTCGTTTCTTCATTATTCACTGTCACTCTCTTGAAATAATCGAATTCTTTTGTAGAGTCTGTGAACCGGTGAATTTGTGATTGACTGAGACAGGGTTTGAATTTCCGAAACTGAGTTGTTGAAGTTGAAAGTGACATTGCCATGGAAATGGCAGCTAGGGAATACACTGTGTGGGAATCCGGACAATTCTCGTGGTTGTTGAGCCTGGCTCACGGTCGATGCAGGCGTGGAGTGAGCTTGTACTTGCTGACCTTCTTGAAGGTTGGTAAATGTATATATTTGGTTAGACAAAATTGAAGATATGTTATTTGCCTGCTGATCACTGATCTTACTGTAGTTGTTTATTGAGTTAATATTTTTATGCCCAGAGATCTGGACAATTTGATTTGCCGGTACTCCTTCATCATGCAGCTTTTGAATAAGCCTTTTCCTTGAACTGAAATGAAACAAATTAACACAGCTGCAGAAACGAAACCTATAGTGGTCTACGGGGTATGACAGAATCGAAATTATTCAATTTCGTACCATGACTACTGGTTTAGACCCATAATGGGTTTCTTTAACCGGCACTAAAGCTTAATCTTCATTTAACCCTTTCCCTGTTCTATATTCATTTCCAATACCTACTGAATATTCATGTACAAAATGTTATAATTAAATATGGAAGGTTAGGCATTGTAGCCTGATCTTTCAATTTCTATTAGCAAACAGAGTAGACCCTGACAGGAGTCGTCTAATCTAGGTCTACTCTGTTTGCAAATGCGTGAAAACACGTTTACATGAGGGAAAGGGTTAAGTGAGAGTCTCGAAATAATTTATTGAAAAATAATACATCTAAAGTTTGACAGTTTAAGAATTGTTTGAAGTTTCAATTAACAATGATGAAAATATGGATTATTTAAAGTAATTGTCTCTACTTACAACCAAAGGTGCCCGACGCATGCTTGGACTCATTTATGGACCCCCCCCCCAAAAAAAAAAATAAATAAAATAAATAAATAAATAAATAAAAAAAAAATAATAAAAAATTGTGATCGAAGCATGTTCAACTGGCCTAAAACTATCTATTTGAACCTAAAACTACTCCGAAAAACGAGAAAAACATGACCCGGAAAAAATTTCCTATCGGGTCTATATATGTATTGAAAGGTATCTAACTACGACAGATCAGCGGCGGAAAATACAACAGTCATGTTTTTCAAAGTCTTACAGCAAAGCCAATTAAACACCGATTTCAATCAGTTTAGTCTTGATCCGTTCCAAATTTCATATGCTAAGCGGCACAATTAGTGCTTTCCTTAAATATTGCTCCGTCTTGTCGCTGCAAGACCGCGAATTTGAGAAAGCGCTAGAGCGAAACGATGTGACTCCCGCCAGGATGCATAGACGTATATAGGGGGATCTGTATTCGTTAATCTTTTCAACAAAAACGCGACTTATGGTTAAACACTATCTAAAAACATTCAACTTACCGCAATTAAAACGGTGCTTACCATTTCCAGTCAGCTACGAGGCGCCAGCTTTCTTTCTCCAACTTTCCTTTTGAACGGATGCGACCATTTTGCTGTGACCCGGCTCATAAACTATTCGATATGCAAATATCCGGGCCACAGCGATTTGGCGACCTCCGTTCAAAACGAAAGTAGGAGAAAGAAAACTGGCGTCTCATAGCAGACTACAAATAGCCAGCACCGTTTTAACTGCGGTAAGTTGAATGTTTTTCGAATGTGTTTCAGCATAATTCGCGTTTTTGCTGAAAAGTTTAACGAATACAGATCCCCCTATATACTTCTATGCATCCTGGTGGGAGTCACATCGTTTCGCTCTAGCGTATTTTCAAATTCGCGGTCTTGCAGCGACAAGACGGGGCAATATTTAAGGAAAACACTAACCGTGTCGCTTAGCATATGGAATTTGGAACGGATCAAGACTAAACTGATTAAAATCGGTGTTGAATTGACTTTGCTGTAAGACTTTGAAAAACATGACTGTTGTATTTTCCGCCGCTGATCTGTCGTAGTTAGATACCTTTCAATACATATATAGACCCGATAGGAAAAAAAATCCGGGTCGTGCTTTTCTCGTTTTTCGGAGTGGTTTAAGGTTCAAATAGATAGTTTTATGCTAGTTTAACATACTTCCATCACAATTTTTTTTTTTTTTTTTTTTTTGGGGGGGGGGGGGGGGTTGTTTCCATGGGTGAGTCCAAGCATGCGTCGAGCACCTTCGCTTACAACATTTTATTAACCCATTCTCTCATATCGACACATGTAAATTTCACTCACAGAAACGTATGTGATAAAATAGAGCAAATGCTCTATTTATTACAATGAACTACGTTTTTTCTAGTAAATATCCCTTTTCGATACTTTAACTAAAACAGGTTAGATACAAGATACAAGAAAATTTTATTTTACGTGGGTTAACATTACCTCATGAGTTTTTTTCCGACAAAATACCATACGAAAAGAGAATGGGTTATTAAATAATAATATTTACACAGATCTGTTGTTTAAATGCTGAAAAGAAGTGTGAATGAATCGCATTAAAAATTATCAAATAAAAGGTAAAGGCAAAATATTCAAATCTTTTTAGAATGAATACGCCAGTGTTATTCACTGCATTTAGTGTCGTAACTACATGAAATTGGCCAGTAATAATTTGTTGTACAACAAAACATTATAAGTGCAGTGATTTTTTTACCTGCGAGTCCCGAGTCCTGTACTCGCAAAAACCCCTGGGGATGTAAAGTTTCAAATTATACGAGTCCCAATAATGCATTAAAATTTCCAACAAAATGTAAATTTTAAGTTTTATTAATACATTTTGTATATTAATTATATAATAAATACCCAGTTTTTCATCAACAATTAGTATGAAAAAGCCAGTTTTACAAATACGTTTGACTGGATGCTTTAATAAAGTATTTTCATAGAATACTTGGACTCGCTCTGTCATTGGGGGACTCGCAGATTTGCAGTTTATCGAGTCCCAGGACTCGTGCAAGAGAATTTGTTAAAACATCACTATAAGTGTCAACAAAAACATTTCTTTTTATATCACAGTCAATTTTTTTTAAAAGGAGTTCAACTTCAAATTAACAATCCTCATAATAATTGAACATAACCAATACCATGTTTTATTATTTTGATGAAAACATAGATTTATTGTAGAGATTTTAATTGAAATACCATTCGCCTTTGATGTCTTTAATAAAAGCATACCTGTAGGGGACAATTCTGGCATTTTCAATGCCTGCATCTTCCTTCATTTCTTTCATTAAACTATATAGTTTATTATTGCCTATTGGAGATCTTCGGTACCAGCATTTATGGCTCTGGTTGCCTGGTGTTAGAAAAAAGGACTGTCATCTGTGCACATGTCCTGGTATTTTGCTGCCGTACACTTTGTACAGGTGCACAGGGTCTCATCTGCCTGTTTTCAGTGTTTGCATATGCTTTTAGTTTGACCATTCTAGAAACAACAGGATAAGTATTTAAGGGTGGATTTTTTTTATAAATAAATTTCACTGTATTTTAGGCTTGGGCAAACTGAACTTTTAATGTAAAATAAGTTTTTGGGGATAATTTCATCATTTGTTTAATAAAATAGGATTTTAAATAGCAGTACATTTCATCCAAATGGTTTAAAGTAAGGACGTCTTGTCATTTATTGACAGAAGGTTTGGGTTCGAGTCCCAGTTTGCATTTCATTTTGTACTGCTGTGATTTAATCTATTTATTGGCTATTAAACTTAACTATAAAGAGGAATATTATGTGGAATTTTGTAAAATAATGCGATTGCTTAGTGCATTTTGCATCGTCTTTAACCCTTTTCTCCATCATTACGCCTTTCAATACCCCTGAAAATGTCCCCTTTTGTAACCATTGTGATAAATAGCGCGTTTGCTCCTTAGGAGCAAATGCTCTGTTTATGACAATGGTTTATAAACCAAAAAAATTCTAAAAGTTTCATTTTTCTAGTTAATTCTCCTTTTCGGTAGATTTATTCAAAGACGTTGATTCTAAGAATAGCCTTTGAGGGAATGGGTTAAACTGCACTGAACAGTCCCATGCTTTACTGGGATCCATTCAATCAAATAGTTGGTTGCAATATCGATGTGTATAATGTATGTTTTGGAACATACCTGGTGTTTCGTGGATTTGAGCCTGACCGTGTTTTGGTTTGGCGCTCTGTGTCGTATATAATGTACTCTGTACCGACTCCTCATCATTTCCAAGCTGGATATCTCCCCAGCAAAGGTCATGACATTCTTTGCCAGTCCTCATACCAAAGTATGTGGTACAAATGAGCCACATAGCGTGGATTAGGGATCTTGGGGTGGCATCTCCTAGGGTTCCAGCAGCAAGCATTGTATATATGTGTTACTCTGATAGTGGTTCAGCCGCCCGTGGCTTGTTTCCCAAACCTATACTTTTTAGTTGTTGTTGTTTTTTGGTTAAAATAGCTCTAGTTTTTGCAAATTCAATGTCTTTGAATATTGAAATTTTGCTGTCTTGGGCTTTTAGATACCTATCAATGGATGACACCCCCTGCTGTGCTTGGCTCATACTCTCTCCCATCTTTCTTTGTTACGCTTAGAATATACTGGGATATGAGAAAGTTGAGCTGGTCGGCAGGAATGTACTCAGGTTTACGTGTTTCGTTCTTTGACATCAAAAATGACAAGAACAGTTTCATATCACTATCAGTTTTTTTCTTTGTATTCATGTTAATGTGCTCTTCTAGGAATAGGTCTGGGTCTACTGACCTAAAGCATCTGACTGCCACTTGAAAGTCTCCATATTCCTCTTGGTGAATTTTTTTGAAAATATCTCGTCTAAAATTTCAGGATTAACTTCTTCATTCTCCAACGTTAAATTTATTTGTGCAGCAGACGCCCACTATTTTGGTTGTTGATGTTAATGTTATGACAGTTACTTCCCTTGTATTATTTTAATGGTAAGAGGGGGGACTCAATAGGCAAGTTTGAGGGGCACCACACGGGGGAAATGTAGTCCGGCAACAATGAAATTATCAAATTGATAATTTCACTGTTCAAAACAGTGAGTTTATCAAGTGATAAACCACTGTTATATCCTGGTAAACCACCGGAAAGCATAAAATAAATAGTACATAGCATGTTAATGCCGACTAATGTTTTATTGGCCTTATTTCTCAGAAAGTTTAATCTAAATCAAGCTCTACCTGCCTTATCAATATCTCAACATTCTTATGTACATAACGCATGTCAATTATGCGCCACCAGGTCGATACTGAAACCGGTTTCTTAATAAGGACGATCCAGCCTGATCAGTAAACAATAAAACCGCATATCATGTATGCGCCATGAAGTCGATGCCGACTCGTATATCTTAATCAGGCCAATATTAGCGTGATCAGCATCACACAAATAATCTTATGTACAGCCACATATCAATATAGATTTACGCACCAACGAATCAATGCCGACTTATATAACTGAAACAGATAGCAGCCAGTCCTATGCATACCTCAAACAGTTGAATATTATCAGAATTAAATCGGTTCAATTTCGATTTTCCACTCAATTGAACAACATAATAAACCACCAATGCATGTGTCATGGGAGGTAATCCATGCAAAACTATTACGGAGTTTCAACCTAAGTTACCACCCTCGACGCAAAAGTCAATATACAAAGCCAGCATACGAAATCTGAGATTTTCATTTTCGAATATGCCTTTCCCGTTACGATAAGATATATATGAATCCCTTTCATTTGGTAGTACTAAACTGTCTAGTACAAAATCCCTGAACGCTCCGTTCTCGCAAACTGACAGTGACCAGAAATTTGCAGATTTCCACTCGGGTACAACTAAAATACCTCCAGCTCCGCAAAAATCCATTTTCCTAAAATCCCTGGACACCAACATTATCGGAGGAACGAATGACCCAAATGTATTTCCCAAGTCGTACGTGAATGAATCTATGGCAGAATAATCGGGGCACCAATATCTTGAATAAAACACCGGCAATGTTTTGTTGTGCTCGGAAGTAAATAAATCCACTTGCAATGGACCCCATCGGCAATGAATCATATCTAAAATAACTTGGCCAATAGACCAGTCGTGTACTTCTAAGACTTTGGATAAAACACCCGCTCTGTTATTTTGATTTCGAGGGATCCATTCAACTTCTAAGTGAATGCAGTTTGCAGCTGTACATCGTAATATTTGCATCTTTTATTCTGAGCTCATAGACCACGTTCGAACTATTTTGCACACTCCTGTGTTGTAAGTGAACCATTTAATCTTTTGACTTCCTAGAATATGTACTAAAGACCTAGGTACCCTATATACAGCACACAGCTCCCTCTTTGTTGAGGAACTGAAGCCCCTGTAGCTGACCATATCCCAGACTGACCACCTTCACAGTGCCGATCTCGTATCTGGCATAACCTGTGCTAGACGCATCGCTGTAAATATCCCTCGAACACGCAGCGGATGCATTCAAACTCTTGCACTTTAGTTATGACAATGTGTTCTGCGCAAACTTCCTTTGCTCCAGACTCTCTGCTGACATTTTAATGTATGAATTCCATGTACTAGCCTGTAATATGTCTATACTTATGTAACGAGTCATAATCTGGAAAACTTGACCCATCACTATAGCCATAAACATGATTTGCCCAACAAAACTGGCCACCTGTCGAACCGGGATCCGACTACTACTCTGAAGGTCTCTCAGGGTAGAAAAGCCTTACCTTATCTGCGTTGAGGAATACTATTACTAAATTCAATAGTATTTAAATAGCCCCAAGCCATTCTAAAATTTGAAGCGGTACCGACATTGATTTGCGAGCCTTTGGAATTAATGAAAATGTAGTAAAGTCAAGTAGGAAAAGCCACACACAAAATGCCACCATCACCAAAACACCTACAAAAAGCAATTAATTAGCAATTTATACTCAAAATATAAATCGGTTCTAATTGCCCCTTCAGAGCTATCTGCAATGCGAATATGTTTGTTTCTCACATGTATCTTATCACAAAGTTCCGTTAGCAATTCCTCCAAAGCCTTCAGGCTTTGTTTCAGATTGTCCTCTAATTCAGAGTTAAATTCACATTGTCTTTTATTACCTTCAAATTTCCATTTAATATCTTTATCCGCTTTAAACCGTTTTGATGATCATCAAGCGTTTCTGCGAACATCTTGTTTAAGCTCTGTGCGTTCGCTCAACTGAACACGAATTTCTTCAAGTATTTTACTCAAATTTGGATTTATGTCCGTATTCAATGTTCCGTATAATGTCCCATCTGCTCCATTACACGTGGCAATTTCCATAGCTCTAACAAAAATTAAAACCGTGTGCTCGTCGTCAGATCCTAAGGCTGAATGGCTGTAATGCAGAGAACGCGCACAAACCCGTGCACCATCTAACGCCACCTATGTGTATAACATAAACAAAGGCAAATAAATTTTCGTCTGATTCATTTCTTTCAAACGCCGAAAATAAAATTTTATGTTTATTGTATGCCTTTTTCTAGTATTTGTGCGTTTGTTGGTGCTGGGATTGATATATAATATGTGTTTTTCTAGTTCCAATTTGTCTACAAATGCGAGTCAGTCGAATAGCAGTATAAATGACTAAATACCGTAAGGACATAGTTCAAGAGTAAAACTTACTTATTCAATTGTATAAATTCTGAAGGGAGGTGACCCCCCCCCCGACAGCAAAAATTGCAACACAAAAAGAGAAAATTGCTGACTCGATTTTATTGAGATTGTTCACGAACAGTAATTGAAAGTGCAACACTGCTCACGCCCCCTAGCACCGGCTTAAGCGGTATTCAATTTTCAGAACAAGAAGTAATGAAATTCAAGATCTCGAAGGACCAGAAGGTATAACAACACTGAGAATGAAGTACGGGGCAGCGTTATACGGCCGCCACACAAGCACTTAACACCTACTGTATTTCATGCAATGGGGGCTGTAGCATGTATTGATACATAGAGTTGAAGTTTATTACGTCCAATTTTGGTAATATTGATATGCATTTGCTACCAAAGCATACTTCTATAACCACCCAAACATTTATCAAACAAGTAGTTGTGATTCACAAAGCAGAACTATTGATTGAGATTTTTCACCATTATTAATTATAGCAATTTGTTATAAGATACTGATGTATTTTACATAAAACATTGATATATAACATCTTTACATTTTGAAAAGACACATTCCTATGATATTATGAGCGTTGCTACAAGCAAAATAATAATTTTAGTTTTCTAGAATTACTCACCAAAGTGAAACAAAAAAAACGTCCATTTCTTTTTCATTGGATTTCACATATAACATATATGTTGCATTTGTAAATCAAATTACACAGTTTAACATTTGAATATGTTACAATCGTACTTTGGGATAAAATATGAATACCATTAAAACAAAAGTGGTAGTGTTCCAGAAACGTGTATGTTTGTATACAGCCGAGCGCTGGGCATATGGTAACAGTAATATATACCGGAGGCTAGATAGGGTTACCTGCACCCCCTCATGGGTACCGGGTAGTTTGTAAAGATTTGCTGAATGGAAATTAAAATTGTACAAATGAAAAAACTCATTCCTGCAATTGGTATTTCTACTGTTTCCATGGCAACTATTGATCTGGACAACGGCGGTTGGTAAAACTATAATGTATTATATCTATGCTATACGGGAATTTAAGAGTTTGAAACTGGTGCCTAAGTGAAGTTAAGACACTGGTCCTTAATTAAGAGTATGATTGTGTTAATCACCTCATTTGCATAATCATGAGAAACCCGAAAAATGAAGGAAAAAGACTAGAAGATGGTAAAAGCTAGATCTGAAAACAAATGTTATGCTCAAAATACACCCAAATATATGTTTATACATAAAACACCATCAAGGAAAGTATTATATAAAACAAAATTGTGTCGCTTTGGTTTTTTGATTTCTTATTGAGTTGATGAGTATCCATAGCAGACGTTCGTCCGAAAAGCGTCAGCGAAATAGAGAAGATAACATTATTATTATTATTATAATACCACATTTATATAGCGCTCTTTCCACACTGGATATGTGAGTTCATAAGCGCTTCACATAGATGAAATCACTAACCGGAACGATTCGCATGATTATCTATCCAGACAATGAAAGATGTACAATATATATGAAATCGCTAGCCGGAAGGAACTACATGATTTTCCACCCGGTCAGTGAAAGATATGCAAAAGATATACAATGGATATGAAAACACTATCCGCAAGGAATAGCATAAACTGTCTTAACAAACTTGACACAGACAAGTTGACTGAAAGCCATGCTCATCAATATCACAAATTAGAATAATCTGTATTAACAAACTTGATGCAGACAAGTTTACTGAAAGCCATGCTCATCAATATCATAAATTAGAATAAATGGGCTGACTGAAAATCATTCCATTTATATGACTATTGGGTCAACTGTTAGCTGTTAGCTTGATAAGTTGGTTGAAAGCCATTCCTATCCTGAACTCAGTTGCCACTGAACATGACTACTGGGTTAACCGTTAGCTTAAAAGGTTGGCTGAAAGCTATTCCTATCCTTAGCTTAGTTGCCACTGTACGTGACTATTGGGTAACCTGTTATTATATCTCGATACCTTCGATTTCTGGTAGCTAACAGATTCAACTTGTTACCAAACATATAATAAGTACACCGGTCTTTGATTTAGAATATCATTTGAAAAGTAGTACAGTCAAGCAGGCAAAGCCACATAAAAGACGCAAACACCACCAAAACACCGATAGACAGTATGACACACACATACACACAACAACATACCAAAACGCACACTCACACACGAATTGAACACAGAAAACACCAACAGACACACAAGAACCAGAGACAAACACTCCACATATGAACAAAATCACAAGCACAAAGACGCAAGGCAAACAAAAGAAAGGATGACAAAGACAGTACCGAACGGTCATTAGCAAAACCACCACTGGGGGTTTAAACCGGTTTACGGACGTCCTAACCTCACACTTCTCTCAAAGTCACCCTGGCTTTACAAATAGTGTAAATAAATATATTCCCACCGGACTTATCCATAACATAGACGACGGTGAACAAAGGAAAATATAGCATAATGACTGTGACAATCCGTCAAATATGTACTCAATGACTTTGCTGAAGTCAGAGCACCTGCAGGTAAGCCGTCAAGGGCACGACAGGGAAAAAGTAATACATGAGTCTCATCTCGTATCTGACTTTCCCAATTATTAAGTAAACTAAACGCAGTATGTGTTGGTAGATATATGGGCTCATTTGAATAGCTGTATACATTCGAATATTTGCGTTGTCGTTATCCGTATCAGTACACCATTGCAAAGATGTTTAAACATAGCAAGTGTTGAGGAGACGCCAATGCAATGACGTGTAAATTACTATATACCGGGATGGATGAGGAGACCCAAAAGCAATATAACATGGGTTGTAAAGTAGGAGTGAAACAAGGCTTTTTAATTTGTGTGCTTCGTGATATAGACTTATCGACGCTAATGGATTTGACGTATACATGACTTTACAGTAAGTCCAGCGGTGATACCTTTATTTACAATATTTGTAAAGCTAGGGTGACTTTGAGAGAAGTGTGAGGTTAGGACGTCCGTAAACCGGTTTAAACCCCCAGTGGTGTTTTTGCTACTGACCGTGCCAAGGTGGTACTCTCTTTGTCACTCTTCCTTTTGTTTGCCTTGCGTCTTTGTGCCTTTGATTTTGTTCATGAATGTGTTGGGCGTTTGTCTCTGGTTCCTGTGTGTCTTTTGGTGTTTTCTGTGTTCATTTCGTGTGTGTGTGTGCGTTTGGGTGTGTGGTTGTGTGTGTGTGTGAGTGTCATGCTGTCTATCGGTGTTTTGGTGGTGGTTGCGTCTTGTATGTGGCTTTGCCTGCTTGACTTTACTACTTTTCCATTTACAAACAAAAACATACATGCATTTACAAACCAATATATCATTGGCGTTTTCAGAGCATGTACAAACATTGTCATTGCATGCTGTAGATGGATAGCTAGAATTTTAGTAAACAATAAATTTCACATTACAAACTAAAATAAGATACATGGCAAAACATGCATGAAACATCAACATGTCAAATTCCATAAATACCAATGATACTAGAAGAAACGAAAAACCCGTCCCGCATTACGATTCTGGTCCTCAATGTAAAGAATGTTTCTACCGGGTTAAGCGGTAGGCCTTTCTGTGTGATATATTCAACCATTATCACATCTGTATTAATCGTAATGCAGGTCTAGACCGAAAAATAATCTTCAACGAACCCTAACCCTTCTTTATATTCTTAAACTGCCTCAAGAGTCTAATCCAGAATGTCCATTATGCAATGTTGAAGCAACTCTCCCTCAATCCATTATGGAACAAGAGAACTCTATCGATAATAATAGTAGGGCAACGCACATGGCTTTCCTCTGTATCAGTAATGGGCGTTAATAAACAAAACCAACCAACCAACTTTCTACAAGGTGGCAAAGATCGATGTCCATCTTACGCTCATTGTTGTTTGTATTGTGTGTCCGAGAATCAAAATAAAGATGATTTTCTCAGGGCAGATGTAAAAGATAAAGACGCTAAAGAAGATTTTGAAACGAGCTTGATACTCATGTAAAGTTCGTTGAGTTTTCAGTGTTGTTATACCTTCTGATCCTTCGAGATCATGGATTTCAGTACTTCTTGTTCTGGAAATTGAATACCGCTTAAGCCGCAGCTAGGGGGCGTAAGCAGTGTTGCACTTTCAATTACTGTTCTTAAACAGACTCAATAAAACCGAGTCTGCAAATTTCTCTTTTTGTGTTGTAAGTTTTGCTCTCGCGGATCACCCCTTTCAGAATTGTTAAATGGAAAAGTAGTAAAAGTCAAGCAGGCAAAGCCACATGCAAGACGCAACCACCACCAAAACACCGATAGACAGCATGACACACACACACACACACACACACACACAAAACCACATACCCAAACGCACACACACACACACGAAATGAACACAGAAAAGACCAAAAGAGACACAAGAACCAGGGACAAACGTTCCACAACATGAACAAACCACAAGCACAAAGACGCAAGGCAAACAAAAGGAAGGGTGACAAAGAGAGTATCGCCTTGGCACGGTCAGCAGCAAAAACACCACTGGGGGTTTAAACCGGTTTACGGACGTCATTGAAGACAATGGAAGTTTCGGCCTTAGAATACTGGCATTCAGCATTGCAAAATCATGTGTGTCAAAGGAGCTGAATACCTAATAGAAGAGGTAGACATGACAAACGTACCAACACAAGATGACAAACACACTGCAAAAGGGTCGATAACCAAACGCAGTGTGTTGCAATATAATAGGATCATAACCTTTCTTTTTAAATGTTTTAATGCGTTTTATAAACAAATCATGAAAATGGATATGACCCCGAATTTTCCTAAGTTTGTAGATAACATCCTCATAAAATTCTGGTTGAGAAATGCCTTGTCGCAGTAACGTCCGTAGATTGCAATTTTATTTACTAATGAGAGGTAAATTTCGATAATAAAATTTAGAAAAGGTTTTCCGAAGTTTGTGATATCTGTAACCTTGCTTAAGAAGTTCACCAGTTATAACTAAATTACGTCTGTTAAAATCTTCAAGCAAAGAACAGGCTCGGACAAACCTAATAAGTTGAGAAATATAAACACCATAAGATGTAGAACGTGGCACATCCCCATCTAAAAAAGGATAATTAAAAATTTTAAAATTAAAATCTTCTCTTTTATCGTATACTTTGGACAAAACTTTATCATTTGTAATTGAAAGATTAAAATCTAAAAATGAAGCATTAATGTCAGATTGATTAG
The DNA here is from genome assembly GCA_963576725.1 of Azorinus chamasolen. NCBI lineage: Eukaryota > Metazoa > Mollusca > Bivalvia > Cardiida > Solecurtidae > Azorinus > Azorinus chamasolen. The sequence continues at coordinate 74,936,763 of OY755238.1, read as the reverse complement.
CTTCATTTAAAGACAGTTCTTTTGGGTAGATTGAAGAAACCATAGTATCAAAATAAGGATTATCTAAATTCAAAATATCGTCTAAATACCTTGAAGTTTTATTAAAAGCATTAACAATATCGGTCTGTGTATCAGGTTTTAAGCTAAGCATAAAATCCCTCTCGTAGCAATACAAAAACAAATCTGCAACAAGTGGGGCACAATTTGTACCCATGGGTATACCAACAACTTGACGATATATGGTATCCCCATAACGCACAAAAATATTATCTAAAAGAAAGGTAAGAGATCTACAAACATCAAGGCAAGTCCACATTGTGTAATGTTCAACTTCTGAATGCGAAAAGAATGAACGTTGAACATAACAAGCAATGAACATTTTGTTTTCTCTGGCAAAGATTTTTTTATTAATTTAATAAGTTTATCCTTTATAAGATGGTGAGGTAGAGTAGTATAGAGAAATCATAATCAGTAAAGAAATGTTATACTGTACATTTTCAAGTTGTGTTAAAACATCATTTGAATTTTTTATGGACCAAAAAACATTAATACCAGAATTTTCATATATTTTATCACAGTAGCGTTTAACATGTTCTTTGATCGTAGTAAGACAGGACGTCAAAAGTATAGATAATTTAGTAGTGGTACAACAGCTAGAGTTGGCAATAAAACGCGACTTATAAAGGTTTTTATGTAGTTTCGGAATCCAGTACAAAGTAGAAAGTTTATGTTGTTTTATGTTAGGACCAGACTTAAAATCATTGCACATTTTTACATGTTCCGAGACTATATCTTTTTCAGGTGTTTTAACTGTTATATAAGTTTTTGAATCAGTTAGCTCCTTCTTTAAAACATCAACATAATACAATCTTCAAATAATGATTACATTGTTTGATGCCTTGTAAGCAGGAACAAGAACATAATGTGAATGAAAATTAGAAATGTTTTTCTTCAAGTAGCGAAATGTCACTCTAGGTCGAGGTGGTAAAAGATGGTAATTTGATTTGTAAAAAGTTATTCGCGTATCAATAATATCGAAAATACATTTCTTCCAATTCGAAAGGGCATTAACATCAGCATGTTCTTGTCGACACCATTTGATGCAGAATTCTTGAATAGCTTCCGCAATATGAGTTCGACAAGCGTCAAAATCAATAAGGGAATGTAATCTATTTTTAGGTCCTTTAGTTAGGAGGGTCCTGAGACGTTTATCCTTAATGATATCAAAATTACCAGTAATGACATGACCAACTGGTTTATAACAAAAGCTAGAAATGCTACAATCTCAAGAAATAGGGGTATTAACATCAATATTTAAGTCAGAGACAATTTTATTGTAGTTAAAAATAACATTTCTAATAGGTTTATTATATTTATAACAGATGATAGGTGATTCAGAGTTGATGAAATATTTGGGAATAGCATCGATTACATTCTTATCACGAAATATACTTTGAATATCAATAAAATCGATACCTTTATTTAGGAACTGAAGTTTCAGAAAATGTCTTCTATGTTCAGATTCTTTATCAATACGTGGACGAAGAACATGCTGTGTGTAACTTTGTATAAGTGAGGCAGTATTAATTAACGGATCTGTACGCATATAGATTTTATCAGCCTCTTCGTCTATTGACTTAAGACAGGAAAAGGGTAAAGACGATAAACAAGATAACATAGAATGTTTACCAGTTTGTTTTAGAATAGTATGTAAATCATGAATAGACATATTACGACGTAATTTACGCTTAATATTACCATTTCTACGCCTGCCATGTGATCTACTTTTACGTTTTCGAATAGAAAATATAGAGAAAATATCGATACTTGGATCTTTAGAAATGTTGCCGCTTTGGAAAATGTTATCATTAAGGCCTAAAGGAAAAGGTGTTTGTAATTTCTTTATCCAGTCTAGCTCTGTGATAAAACGAGCTTTAGATTTTAAACTACGAGTAGTAGTAGAATCATAATAAATTTGTTCTACTGGTTGAACCGAAACATATTTGAAAGAATGTCCTGTATGACGAAAATGCTGGTAAAGAAAATTGCGTACTTTTTTGATCCGGCAATGGTAACTGTGTTCACGAAACCTAGTTTTTAAAGAACGTCCTGTCTGACCTACATATTGAATGCCACAACGTGACGCATTTCATGTAAGAACATATATAATATTAGATGAGTTTCAGTCTAAATCAGAATTAATCTTCACAATAAACAGTCTACCATTAACAAGAGATTTAATTGTTGATCTAGTAGAAATGAAATTGCAACACATACACCTCTTACTATTGCACTTAGTAATTATTGGATACACCCTATGTCTTTTGTTCAAATAATGTGAATTTAGATAGACTTTACTATAACGAATGATATATTGCTTTTAAGGAAAAAAAACGATTTTAGGTCCATTATGAAAAATGTTACTAATAGCCGAAGAGGGAACATGAAAAGATGAGGCAGAAGACAATTTTAGAGGTTTAATACAAACTGACGGCTGTAGTGATTGGAAATTAGCCAGGTTATGAGGAATCTGAACGGAAGACACAGAGCGTAAGTTTAAGTTATTAATTTTGAGTTTAGGGAGACTATTCATAATTTGTGTAGTAATTGTAGCACCCTTCTGTAAAAAGCGACATACGTATGAAACGAAAAGTGGTGTAAAATAATAAAAGGTTATGACAAAAATTAAGAAGACTAGGAATATGAATGAAACATTGAATAGTGAAACAGTGAATGGGTAAAAAGTAAGAAGAAACATAAATAAGGTAAAGTCACACTAGAGAAAACGCAAAGGGCACAAATCTTAAAAGGGAAATTAAAATAGTCACACAATATGTCGGTGAGTACTGAAGCCACCATGAAGTGCAAAGTACGGTGTAAAGGTATGAGGAAACACATTGAATGTAGAGCAATTCCTGCAAGAGGAAGAAAACAATATTGATTCAAACAAACATCTGAAAGACTTTTTCAGCATGACGCCTGAATGTATTCATGTAAGATATGTATCAGGAAAACTCCGTCAAAAATACGGAGAGAATGGGGGGGGGGATGGAGTTCGTAAAAGCTACTAGTGTAAGGGCGAATACAAGAAATCTGCTGACTGGAACGAACACGTATTGGTGAACGATGACAACCTGAGACACCTTGTCCAAGTATTTTGTAAAGCAAAAAGTAATGAATGGTAAGTAGAAAAAATGTTTTAAGTCAGAACAATAAGAAACTAATATCAGGGTTTAGCCAGCGAACAAGAATGCATGCCTGTTCAAGTTAGAAAGCTAGCAAGTGATATATTATTTATAATGTTTGATTACAGTGGCAGTTTCGTATATCGGAATGGCCTTTTGGGCTTTTGGGTCTTCATGCTTACTGTCACTCTACCAGCAAATTTAAGGAAAATGTGTCACCAAATAAGGACTCCTGGAAAGAGACCGAGGCTCGTAATTCGACAAATATGTCTTGGAAACTTTGGATGTTTCAGTTGACCTAATTAGTGAATAAATGGAAAAGTAGTAAAGTAAAGAATCATTCACATACACAATGTACGCTGATTTGAAGCTGCTGCAATCTTAGGAGAACTGCACAGATAAGCCAATTAATGGTTGGCATAACATTTGTATGTGTGTGTGTGTGTGTGAAATAATTCGGTGGCGTAGCTCGTTCGTTTCAAACAGCAGTTGAGATAGTGTGATACTTCGCCCTGTGTACCGTCGATAACGTCGGCGTCTGTCGTCGTCGTGAAAAAATAACCTTAGCGATAACATTTTAAATATTCAATCTAATGATTCTTAACACACTTGTTCGCCGTAGTAAGGGCTACAAAATAACAAATGGCCATTTAAAATGATTTGACAAAATTATTCCCCTTTACGGATAATGAAGTAACAGGAAACCAAGAACCTCTTTACATTTCGAGATTTTGAGAAACTAAAATGACCAAGAAACATAACTCCTTTGACCAAATTATTTCCGTTTTCGGACTTCGGAAATAACAGTCAAGGGCTTGATTTCGCATGCAGTGCTTTTGTTTATAATTTCAATGTGTTTGTAAGCTTTTTTTCCTCTTGTTAATTTGTGCTGTTTGACGGTTGTATGCAATGTGCATGTTGTCTCTCTTGCATAGTCTATATATTTACTCTTAAATACACCCCTTTAGTAGTTGTATACTTTGTACTGTGTTTCTGTAATTCCGATTAAACCAAAGTTTTCAATGATGGCCTTGTTTGATTCGGATCTTCCTTTTTTGTCATCACCCTTCAGAATTTATAATCTTCACAACAGCAGGTGTTAAGTGCTTGTGTGGCGGCCGTAAAACGTCGCCCCGTACTTCATTCTCAGTGTTGTTATACCTTCTGATCCTTCGAGATCATGAATTTCAGTACTTCCTGTTCTGAAAATTGAATACCGCTTAAGCCGGTGCTAGGGGGCGTGAGCAGTGTTGCATATTCAATTACTGCTCATGAACACTCAATTAAACCGAGTCTGCAATTTTCTCTTTTTGTGTTGCAATTTTTGTATTCGGGGGATCACCACCCTTCAGAATTTATAATCTTCACAACAGCAGGTGTTAAGTGCTTGTGTGGCGGCCGTAAAACGTCGCCCCGTACTTCATTCTCAGTGTTGTTATACCTTCTGATCCTTCGAGATCATGAATTTCAGTACTTCCTGTTCTGAAAATCGAATACCGCTTAAGCCGGTGCTAGGGGGCGTGAGCAGTGTTGCACATTCATTTACTGCTCACGAACAGACTCAATAAAACCGAGTCTGCAATTTTCTCTTTTTGTGTTGCAATTTTGGCTTTCGGGGGATCACCACCCTTCAGAATTTTTAATGATACTTAAGCAAAGAAATATCTGATTCTCAGATACAGTTGAAATATTGATTTTTTTACCGCTTTAGCGAAATGAAACTTCAAGTAGTGATATTTTCAAACAGTTTGTATCAGATGAGACGTCAAGTAACTGGATGTTTGACGACACTCTGATGATTGCAAAGAAATATCTCATTCTCAGATACAGTTGAAATATTGATTTTTTACCGCTTTAGCGAAATGAAACTTCAAGTAGTGATATTTTCAAACAGTTTGTATCAGATGTTGTAAAGCTTTAAACATGAAGCAGATGGGAGTATGTACATGCGCAGATGATGAAATGCTAGAGCGATCTCACATTGACATACATAAAAGTACAATCATGGGTAATGCAGGAAACACCACATACTGAACAAACAGTCTACCGAATAGCAACACAAGGAAACAGCAAATGCACACAACTATAAAAACATCAAGAGACACATATAGACAAAACAGATATACAAAGGGGGAAGATGGAAGTACCGCCTTGGAACGGCCAGCGACAAAAGCCACTGGGGGGGGTTTAAACCAGTTTAACACTTATTCAATTCCCACCATAGAAGAGCATTTTTACATTAAGAACATATTTACATTAATTTTGAAGCTTTATTCAAATGATTCCATGAAGCGTTAAATCCCATGAGGACAAAATGTGTATGTCAGCATGACTGAAACGTTCATGAAAAACAATGTATGAAAACATCGCGGAGAAAGTTTTACACCTACGGTTACACGAAAGAACATGATACTAAACCTTGTATTTATTCTGTATAAGATATTAAGGATAAAAGATAGAAGCACAAGTTCTGATCAGTTATCCCTCTGCATTGTTGTTATGAAATTAAAATTCTTAATCAGTACCTCAAGTTTCTAAATCAAATGTGACGTAAAACAGTATTACAAATGATGACAAACAGTTTGGATTCTGATCACACTCCACGTTACTTGGATTCCAATCCTGATCTTATCTGTTTGCTTATGTTGAAGTTATCGAAATTGGCACCGAAGTAGTTAACTTGATGGTTAATAGATCTATTGTTTTAGAGGAGAAACAGCTATCATTGCTACATAAACTTTAAAAACCTTATCTAAACATTTAAAATACTAATTTTTTGTCAGCAACAATGTATATCGGATCAAAGGGCCATAATTCTGATTCCGATCCATTAAAAATGTGTACAACTAGCACAGGTACATTTGATAGTGACTATGTGATAATAATTTGAATAAGGTTTCATTAAACTACTTTAAAGTTGAAGGGGTCAGTTCAAGATTGTACCTAAGTCCATTTGTTGAAAAGTTAAGAAAATCGCATTTTTGTGAATTTTTGGATTAAGTGTGACACAATCTTAAAAAATCAACGATTGACGATTTGCCATTTATACGTGAAACTACTAAAATTGTGGGAAAGTTGAGTGTTAATAAACTATTTATTGTAAAACTACTGATTTTTATTACTCATGTTTAGGCAAAATGGGACCTAAGTCCAATTATTTTGAGGCAAAAGTTGTATTTTCTTTTCATACATTTGTTGAGGTTAATTCTTTAATTTTGCAACATAATATTAATTGCTGTAACTGAAATCCATAAATTTAGTAATAGATACTAACCCGAATATTCTAAAACACTTAAAATTCAGGCAGTTAGTTTTAGTTTGTCCAATCTACTATGTGTTTCATGTATTTACATGCATATGCAACAAAGGTCCTAACTCAATTTCGGAGATAGCACTTTTGTAATATTCTTGTGAACACCATTTTTTTCTGTTTAAACGTTAATATCACAAATTTTCGGAACGTAATCATGAAGAGAAAGTTGAATCCATGCTACAGTGGTCCTAACTCAATTTTAAAAAAAAATAGAGTTAGGTACCATCTTGCACTGACCTCTTCAATTGTATTAGTAGTTCATGCAACAATATTGTGCGGACATACTAACTAATCCACCTACCAACCGACTAACCTACCTACTGACCAATCGACTGATAAGTTGAATCCAGTGTACCCGCAAAACAATGTGTTTTAGTGAAAATTTTGAAGGGCAGTAATTTTTCTACGGGAGTTCATATTCTACTTGAGGGGAGTCTTTGAGGGGAGAATACTAGGGATCCTTTGCCAGGAGAAAACTTATTCGTTCGACGAATAAGTACCCCATTAACGGTAGAAAATTGACTGGGGAGTACAAATTTGAACCGGCACCTGGAACAGGTCATCTATCAGGTGCGAATTTTGACCAGCTCACATAGCCTATCAAGTAATACACAAAGCCTCAGAACCACATGACTGGAGCCATGTTAATGTGATTCTTGGACCATTCCATTATGAATCGGCGGTTACTTGCCTCCACAAGTCATGGTAGACATTATGTAGGATACTCTTGATGAAAATTGAAAAAGATGAAGAATGGGGATCTTTGAAGACACTGGTTATCACTGGGACTAGACTTGCATCATAATGAATACAAATATGGTGATGGATGAATGTATCATACATAAATTTCCTTTTCTGTAAAGTTGTTGAGACATTCTTTACAATCTATTTATTTGTACATATACTGAGCCGACAATGATATAATGATTTGTAAAAGATGCTGAATAATACATCCTTCAATCAGTTCAATGTCACTTGTATGGTACTAGATGTACGCGTTGAACACTATTCAACCTACTTTCTCTCTGCTGCTGTCTATTCTAATTCTACTTTACATACCTCGACGTTTCATTGACTTTTCTATTGGTAGATTGTAGTGTACAAGTCATTAGACTGGCATCTCCTCAAAATTTGATACTTTTAATAAAAATATATGTTTCAAACATCATTGCTGTAATTACTGATGCGGATAACGCAAACCATATGAATGCAGTTTATATGGACCGAGACACCAGCCTACGCATGACCAGTTTAGTTTATTAAATACGTTCTTAATTCAGTATTTTGTTCTTTGGTCAAGTCATACTACAGGCTAAATCATTCCAAATCATTTCATGGTCATTTATGATATCCAAAGCATATGTCATGAATAACCAAGAGAGCAAGATGATTTAGATACATCTTAATCCTTCTAATTTTATATTTGAACGTGGTTTTAATATTCATATATCATACTTGGAAATTGAAATAGCCGGTTACTTGTATCTTAATGAACACTCGCGCCCGAAAAAGCAAATACCGGATAAAGTCTAAAGACATCATCGTTTGATATAACACTAGCTTAATCATCACTTGAAAGCTGTTAAAATATATATCGAACTTGTTTCCGTGTACTTGGAGCATAACGGATGATAAAGAAATTAATTTCTATAATCTTTCTGTTTGATTTAAGCAATTATATTCATGAATATGATAATAAACTGATTAACAACATGATATTCTAAATTAAAGATAATTGTATTTCTTACACATTTGGTAAGAAATTGATAATGTTAACTCCAACCTGACAGAGGCCCCTTGATATAACGTTATTACCCTCTCTATGCGTTGACGCTGTCCGGACGTAAATTTACTATGGAAACTCTAAATGTCAATAAGATATAACCTATACAGACACTTTTTACATAGTATCAGCTAGATTGCACTCAATGAGGTGCGTTTATGTATAAGAACATAACTCTATGTACTTGGAACATCACAGATGCTTTCAGATCTAGTGTTCACCATTTGCCTGTCTTTTTCTCTCATTGATCGGGGCTTCTCATTTATAGTCATGAATATTCTAATTAAATTATTAACAACATGATATTCTAAATCAAAACCATTTTATTTATTTTATGTTTGGTATACAAATATTCTGAAAAGAGGTGATCCTTCGATAGCAAAAGCAGAAAATCAGAAAGAGAAAATTGCAGACACGGTTTTATTGAGTATGTTCATGAGTGGTAATTAACAGTGCAACACTATCCACGCTCTCTGGCACCGGCTGAAGCAATATTCAATTTCCAAAACTAATAACGTCAAAACCGATGATACAGAAGGACCAGAAAATATAACAACCTTGATAATGAAGTATGAGGCGACTTTTTACGGCCCCAACACAAGCACTTAACACCTGCTGTTGTGAAGTACATATATTCGTTGATACTGTTAGCAACCAGCGCTCGAAGTTCTTGACATATAATATTCTCTCCCCTATGCCCTGGTGCTGCCCGGACTTACGTCTGTAATGGATACTCGAAAACTCTATAAAAATGCAAAAAGGCCATAAAGACACGATTTTGTTTTATATAATACTTTCCTTGAGGATGTTTTTTGTATAAGAACATATTTGGGTGCATTTTGGCATCACAGGTGATTTCAGATCTAGGTTTTCTCATTAATATTCATGATTATGCAAAAGAGGTATTAACAAAAGCATATTCTTAATCAAGGACCAGTGTCTTACCACCAGTTTTGAACCAGTTTCAAATTCTTAGTGACCCAAACAGCATATACAAATATACTGCCTTATAGCCGTTACTCACCGCTGTTGTCGAGCCTTAATGGTTGCCATGGAAGCGGTAGAAATGCTCCTAGCAGAAATGAGTTTTTTCATGGGTACATTTTTTGTTCCCGTTCAGCAGACTCTACCAAACACGTTGGTACTCGTAAAAAGTCAGACGGGGTGCATGGTAACCCTATCTGGCCACGGGGTAATTTAGATATAGTTAATTATTGCAATTAAATGAGTACTGCTTTGAGTTACTCTATTGACTTTAATTATAACGGAAAGTGGAAATCATTGAAAGTTTTAAATACTTAATTTACAACAGCAAGAAATCTGACTTGAATACAATTGTCAAAACTGTTTTTTAAATTTTTCGATGAGTTTGTCAGCTCATATTTAGGATACACCGTAGAAGTACAGAGGTATACATAATAAATATCCATGTTCGTTTCTGTAAATCCGTTAAGAATTAAGACGGGAAGATTTGCGCCGGAAAATATCCCACGAAATCAAATACTCTGTCAATGTTGTTACAGTTGAGATATTGAAGATGGATATCATTTGTTTTATTTATATGTCCTGACTATGGTACTTTACGCATTTACAAATAGTTTAGACCCAGATCAGACGGCTCCTGTAGGAGTTGTCTTATAAGAATCTGTTCTGTTTGCTTATGGAATGTGATGGTTATTTTTCTTTAGTTTCTAAAATTGCTACAACATACCAACTTCCACATTAATTTAAGTTTTGTCCATTAATATTCAGTAGGTTACGAACATATTGTTGTTTGCAGGTATTTTAGTTATGGACACAAAAGAGATATTGGAGTGCCTTTGAAATAAGAAACAGGATTGTCATGATATCAAACAACGTAAAAGTAAAAGACGATACAGAAAGCTTCAAACTTAATTGATTAGACAAAATCTGAGCTCGTGGTTGTGGTGTCTACACTGTCTGTGGCGTGCCTTCAAAGTAGAACGTGTGCTTAGCTCAAACACTTTGCCATTAGAATCTATGAAGAAAACAGTAATGTGTTGTATACAGTCTGGATCTTGAAACCCGTTGTTTTATCAGGGTGTAAACTGGTTGACACTGTCGTCGTTTGGAAAGCAATGGAAAACAGTTTGCTTTTCAAAACTGATCCTTCCCATGCTAATAGCGTATTTAACTGCATTTGCAAAAACCGTAAAGCAACCATACGAGACAGTTCCTAGACAAGCTGTCACATATGCGTTTGAACATCATTCGCCATTATAAGTCAGCTGCTACAAATATTCAAGCTGCATATTGATTCCGCTAATTAATATTCACAGTGGATGCTTTTATATTTGCATAATTATTCAGCATGAGAATTGTTAACATAGGACGAAAATATCTTCGTAAAGAGATGGTCTACTTTCAGTCCGAATGACCGTTCAGCCGAGTGCACATTCACTCATATATCAAATTTGATTAAGATCTCGAGTGTCTGTCCAATTCTCTAGCTGGTGCAAAAACAAATATACTTAAGTATGTACACTTGCTTCTGAATGGTAGAATGTTTGTGTGGTCGAGTGTTCCATATCTCGCCCTTTTCCTCTTTGAAACGCAATTTTGCAACGTCGCAAACAGACAGTTTGACACAGACCCGACTGTGCCGATAGAGATAGTCAGAGTTTGGATGTCTCTGATTGCCCATGACATTATAGATATCTGATAATTGTACCGTTTCGGCTAAAGTCAAACAATATTGTGTTAAAATACCATTAGGACAAATCGAGAGCTTGACGCAAAACTGTTCTAACACCTTCACTTTGTGAAGGTTTTGAAGGAGTTAGAATAGTTTTGCGCCAAGTCCTCGAACGGGACTGATGGATATCAATGATGCCATTATATCTTACATGAATAGTTATTAAGCAAATGTTTGAATAAAAAACCTGACTTTTATAATAAGAAGATTATACTGAGGTATTCCATGTGTCATCATCTTATCAGAATATGTTTAATAAAGTAGATCACATTAATTTGGTTTGAAGTATCCATATATCTTTGTATTCTCAAAAGTCCACTGACGGACAAGGGTTACAATGAATTTGAAATAATACCTTCAGTCACAGTATATCGTCATTGGCAACTTTAAAACGCATCACTCGTTTACATCACATAAATGTGCTTGTGTCGTGTTTTGTTATATCTCACGTGACTCTCTTATTTTAAACGTATTCATATACTTGCAATGAAACAATTTGTAATGTTCCATGCAACAGTATCTCATAAGGACAACCTTAAAACGCATGGGTTGTAACTGCATGCTACTACACGTTTAGATAAGTGTGCGTGACATCAACCGACGTTTTGATCAACAAAGGACATTTTGACAGTTTGTTTGGTTTATATTAATATATGTTTATTTCTGATGTGATTGGCGATGATGTTAGAGAAAATGAAGTAAACAGCACATCTCTTGGAGGGCGAAACCACGCTATGGTTATATCCACCTTGGCTACCGCATCGCTAGGTATTGCCATTCCAGGGATTGACAATAAGCACTGTTGCCCTCCATGGGGTGTGATATTAATACAACATTACGTCATGCGAACGTCCATCATTGCATCAGAGTCAATAACAGGGTCAGTTATTCCATACAGCATGTCATCACGCGATTTGCTATTTAATATTTAATGCTTCGTGCTTATGTCTGTTGCTGATACGTCGAATAGAAGAGAATCATATTTGATTATTTAGTTAGATACTTTTTAGTACTGTGATGCATATCCTGCGAGTTTTGGAGATATTACCACCTAGAGGCAATTCATATCACAGTCATGACTTCATGCGCATTACAATTTATTGTTAGGTATTTTTTTGATGTTTATAATACTATCAGCAAAGTAGCATACATGTATACACCATAAGCGAATAGTAAGTAGTGCTTATTTCGAACGATATTCAAACACGTATCGTTTAATGTGTTAATTGAAATATCTTCCTGTTAAACTTACATACACTTATACAAACTTAAACACGCACGGAAATACATGCTAATTGATATATTAATTATATTGATGGTAATTGACTAATATTTACACATCTACATAACACTTTATACTGATAATAATGTACTCGTGGTATAATTAATCCTTCGCTTGCTATTCACATTAATATACCTACCTGTAAATACTAAAGACCCAGATGAGACAGCTCCTGCATGAGCTGTCTCATCAGGGTCTGCACTATTTACAAGTTGAATGTGCAACCAGTGCACTCAACAGCAGTGATTGCACTTCGAAATACTTGTACACAATGAAGATATATGTAATTATTCAACAGGGCACGAGTAAAGAAAGAGAAATGTATTATAAAATTCAGCAAGTGAAAGGTTAATCAGTTTCAATTTTATTTCAAGCAAATCGGCAATGCATCTGCAATTGCCTTGGCCATATTGACTTTACTACTTTTCCATTTACATATAGAATATTAATGATATGCATGTTATATAGTAAACATTATACTAGGTAATTGTATTAACTATATAATAACTTTACTATTGATATTGTTAGTAATATATTTATAACAGTGTTACCAAAGTTATTGTTTAGTTAAAATTAGATTACGCTTTGCAAAGACGTGAATTGCATGACTGCATGTCACAGTAAGCCGTCATCTATTGAGACGTCATCTTTGCTCCATATAATAGACTTTAACGTCTTTTCACATAGATCAGACAGCTGATACAAGCGAATGATTAGGGTCTGTCCTGTTTACTTATGGAAATATACCTATTTGTTGATATTATAAACATTAACCCCATTAATATTGATTCCTACATATATGTCCCGTGGATGTTATATAAATACCACATCCTAGGGAAAGCGACAGCACGTATCGTCAGCCATTGGTCGGAAATATTCACCGAGGCGTTAGCCGGGGTGTATATTACCATACTGAGGATTGACAATACACGCTGCCGCTCTCGATAGGATGTAATATGTATTGTATTATACCGAAGTGCACTATCAATTTCCTCAGAAAAACTATTTATTCAGTAACAATAAACTGTCTGAAACAAAAGTTATACTCTGTGCTTAGAATTCACGGAACAGCTTCGCACTTTTATTCAGTACACGTTTTAAGTACTGGTGGATTCCTTATCACTGCCCAAATCTTGACATATCCTCCTCCCAAATAGTCGCATAATGCGACAGTTCTCAAATAATTAAACAAAAACAACCGTCAAAATGACGATTGATCAAATTACAAGCGTCAGATAAAATCAGACGATGACGTCATTCGGCTGACGTGACGCACACAAATTAATAAGCGGTCACTGATCTAGACGCACTGTTGCCTGCAAGTGATAATGTTACAGTACACATTGTTTCATGGAAGGTATATGAAAAATGTGTATAGGAAAGCCACGTGAGATATAATAAAACATAACTGTATCTTATGAAAATTATCGAACGGCAAATCTTAAGACAGGTATAGTTATACAATTGCTCAGAATGTTACCTGTTTCGATTTTTTGTACACATCACATAATAAATTATTATATTATGTAATTGCGTATATTGTAATTTTCGTCAAACATATATATCGAGTATCATATAAATCAGGTTTTTAGAATGTATTATGCGCATTGTTTTCGTATTAATCAGTCAAGACCATAAGTTGTGCACATATACATACAATAAAACTAATGCTTACAATCCATTTTTCCGACAGGATATATTTGTTAAGCTAAATACTATCGCTATCCAAATACTGCTAAATTCTTTAACAGGAGCCTCCGTTAAGTATCGGGGATTTTGCACGGAAAACAGAAGACATCTTCGGCAAAGTTCTGAATGACTCAAATTCTATTTCGGAACGCTTTGAATATTAATAAGGTTGTTATTACATGTACAATGGCTGACACTGGTTGTTGGCCTACATATACAATCAATGATTAATTCCGGTATGTTATAAATCTTACGACAAATTACGGCCAATGGCCAACGCTGTTCCGTTGGTTGAACTAATTGTTTTTGACACTAACAACCATTTACTAACCGTGCTGTTTAGTGCTAAATAAGTGTTAAGGTTCATATGTTCCGATTCTGAAGTCAGTTTGAATCGCAAAATTTGGGGAAATCTGCGCCGTATGCATCTTTAACCATATCCCTCATATAAATGTGTTTTCGCGCATCTGCAAAAATTAGCAAAACCCAAATCTGACATTTCCTAGAGGAGCCGTCGGATCAGAATCCGATCTGTTTGCTAATGGAATTTGATATTCTTTCTAAAATAGCAACACTGTTTCACCTTCCATATTTCAATATGGTTTTTTTGTCAATGACTATTCAGGAAGTATTGAAATATGTAATAGAAATATAACAGGGAAAGTGTTAATGAGTTGCCGTTATGTGCAGTCTCTCATCTGGATCATAATATTTAAGCAAAACTTGACAATTAATGTGAATGAAAAGCATATTCATGTTAACCCTTCTCTTGCTTAATTTTGAAATGCATTTCGTCTTCTTTATTTCCCTGTGCAATCACTGCTGTGGAGTGCACTGGTTGCACAATCAATTTGTAAATAGTGCAAACCTTGATGAGACAGCTCCTGCAGGAGCTGTCTAATCTGGGTCTTCACTGTTTACAGGTAGGAATATTGACGTGAATAGCAAGCGAATGGTTAGGTAAGGTGATAATCAATACCGTCATGGTCTATTGGTTGTTATGACCTTCGACTAATAACCACTTAGCCCCTTACCGCTGTGGTTTGAATGCTGATCTGTGCATTTTGAACGTAATTTGTTCCATACACATGCAAACCTCGGGTGTCCCCAATGTAAAAATTAAATGGGATTCGCTATATACTGTAAAACCCCGATACGAACCAATGTAATATTAATTGGAATTAACCCATCGCTTGCTATTCACATAAAATACCTACCTGCAAATAGTGAAGACCCAGATGAGGCAGCTCCTGCAGGAGCTGTCTCATCAGCATCTGCACTATTTACAAATTGATTGTGCAACCAGTGCTCTACAGTGATTGCACAGCGAAATACCTGTAAACAGTGACGATATATGTAATTATACAACAGGGCATGGGTAAAGAAGGATAAATATATTTTAAAATTCAGCAAGAGAAGGGTTAATAACCCTTTTAACATCTAAAAAGAGCACTAACAAATTGAGAAATGTCAAATAAAGATTTATTACCGCCGTTTTGTATGATTATCGCTGAAATTAATATTCATCAAAAGCGTGTATCCATACAATTTTACAAAATATTGCACTTCACCATAGCATAAAGTAAATAAATTCTATGCCAAACTGTGTAAACTTATTATAAAATGATTAAACATACCCCTGGAGAACATTAACCAATATGTCCAAGCTTAGAACAATAAACCCTAAGGAACAAGGTCTGTGTGAATAATGCCAGCTCTTATCACAGGTAGCTCTATTGTTGAATTGATTATGAAATCATTTCAGCTGAATAATAATTATAGTGAAAATGTATACAGTAAACGTCTCTAATGCGACCACAAAAATAGTTGAGCATGGAAGCTAGAGGAAAATGGTAGCTTAATGCAGAACACAAGTGATACAGAAAGCTCCAATAGGAGCACTATGTATCGCTGTCGTTCTGTATTAAGCAGCCACCTACTTCAAAAGTGTTAAGTGGTGGTATTAGAGGGCCTCTACTGTAGTTGTGTGATTTATTCCAGCATGTGCAAGTGGTGAGCATTAGTTTACGTAACCCTGAACCCGTTGTGAAAATTATACTATCTGCTCAAATTTGGATCTGGTTAATTGTGACTGCTTCCAATTCGATCAATGTTTTTAGAAAATATCGAGTGCCAAATAGCTGGGATCCTGGTGAAATCTTTCTGGACACATTCTGTTGGCAAGGCGAGTCAGGTCGAGAAAAGCGGGATGATAACTAGGTGTGTAACCAGTCAAGCTAATAATTACTGAGTGTAACATATCCTTGTGAAAAGTATTCAGTTTGAACTTTGGAATCTGTTCTGCAAATATTGTCGCAACATTAACGTAAGACATGACAAAAAGTAAGAAAAATAGAAAACTGTAGCAGACGACAACATTTGCAGACGACAAATGTTGACAGCGAAAGCGTTAAATAACTATAAAAACCGATAGTGATGGAACGTGGACAATTCGTCGCTAATTTCCCTTGCAAACAGTCTATACCCAATGGCTTCTAGAGCTAGAGGAATCCTCTTATCAGGATATTAACTGTAAGTCATGTTACAATTTTCTTTTATAATATCTAAATATTTACAGTTAACTTGACCTGCCTGAAATAGTCCTTTTGAAAATTAAACTATGAACCCCTTCCTTCATACTGACGACCTCCAGCACGATTACTTATTCTCAATTGACTCTTTAACACATTATATCATTCGTTTGTAATCAATTATGCTGCAAGTTCGTTCTTACTTCTGATTTTGTTTTAACCCTTCGCTTGCTATTCACGTCAATTATCCTGCCTGTAAATAGTGAAGATCCAGATGAGACAGCTCCTGCAGGAGCTGTCTCATCAGGGTATGCACTATTTACAAATTGATTGTGCAACCAGTGCACTCCGCAGTTATTACTTCTGATTTTGTTTTAACCCTTCGCTTGCTATTCACTTCAATATACGTGCCTGTAAATAGTGAAGATCCAGATGAGACAGCTCCTGCAGGAGCTGTCTCCTCAGGGTCTGCATTATTTACAAATTGATTGTGCAACCAGTGCAATCCGCAGCAGTCATTGCACAGCGAAATACTTGTACACAGTGACGATATATGCTGTTATACAACAGGACATTGGAAAAGAAGGAGAAATGTATTTGAAATTCAGCAAGCGACGGGTTAAAAATGATTGAGTTTCAAGGCACAGTTAAACCTCGACAGCTCGAATTTCAAGGGACTATACGAATTCAGTCGAGATAACAGATGTTCGTGTAACTAGGTGTAAACATCAATAGTAACTTTATGCAAGTAGTTCCTTTACGGTAGTTTTATTTTCTATCAATAAAATTCAGTGGGAGATTTTACTTACATGCCATATTACGACACGTTTTGCATGTTATAAGAAGTTAAATGCAATATTTATAGGATCCAGATACTGCATTGGGTTATCTTGAACTAGTTTTTTATTTTATTCGCGAGCTGAACTTTATGTAATACATATTCGTGTTTACGAGATGGCAGCTCGGCTTTCTGTTCTAACCGCAGAATTATGATATTCTTCACACCATACTTTGAATGTCACCTCTTAACTTTGTCGAATCCAACCGTTCAAAGCAACGAGTGTGAGACGGTGGGAGAGGAGATTTATACATTTAATTCTACAAACTGGTAAGAGTTGTTTGTTTGTGTACTGTACTGCATATGTTATTTAGCAGATCATTTTTTTTCTAAAATGTTCATTTGTATAGTCTGTCTGCTTAGTGATAGGCACGTGATATTTAATGACTATGATAATTATTCCTATATTGATAAGCGACTTTATTATGCTAGTGTCAATGTTATGTGCCATGCTTCTTATATTTACAGAGTATATGTCCAATATAACATTTACATCCACACTCAACATTAATTAGTATCTTTACTTAGTGTGCTTTAATAAAATGTATTTGCAGGGTGTTCTTCTTCGTTTCAGTTTGCATGGTGTTCATGATGACTGCATAGTATTTGTTTGAGATACTTGTACAATTATGATATGTTGTGGAAATGGTACGCGCAAGTATGGTATAAAACAGAAGCTTGTCTTGTTTTGGTATACGCCTCACAACGGTCGAGACCGATCTTCGAATGTATACTAATTATAGAATGAATTATAAAGTGACTACAATCCAAGAGGTTAACAATGGCACCTAACTGTGAGATTGTATTGACTTTGTTCTTTGCTAGAATATTCGAATAGTCGTAATTCAATTATAACTGATAAACTTCTTAAGCAAGATTACAGATATCATAAACTTAGGAAAGCTGTTTCTAAATTTTATTATCGAAATTTACCACTTATTAGTAAATACATTTGCAATCTACGGACGTTACTGCAACACGATATTTCTCATACAGAAATTTATGGTGATGTTATCTATAAACTTAGGGAAAATCGGGGTCATATCCATGTTCAGGATTTGTTTATTAACGCATTAAAACTTTTATGAAGAAAGGTTATGACCCCATTATATTGCAACGCACTGCATGTTTGCTTATTGATCCCTTTACAGTCGGTAGCTACGCTTCCCCTAGTGCTTGCACGATGTCAGGCCGAGGGTAGTACTCTATGATAACATACCCTTAAACCAAGAAACGGGATGAGCTTACCTGACTCATGTATTGATCTTCTCTGTCGTACCCTTAACGGCTTCCCTGCAGTAGCTCTGACTCCAGCAACATCATTGAGTTCATATTGAGTACATTGACGTTCACATTGATGTGATACGTATTGTTCCGTCTTTACCGTCTCCTATGTTGTTAGGAAGTCTGGCGGGGATACCTTTATTTACACTTTTTGTTAAGCTAGAGTGACTTTGAGATAAGTGTGAAGCTAGACGTCCTTGAAACGGTTTAACCCCCCACCAGTGCTTACTGTTACTAACAGGATATTTCAGGAAAAAGGGTATGTGACTCCTTGAAAGAGACCGAGGTTCTTAACATGGCTAGTAAGTGAGTGAGTGAGTGAGTTGGGTTTAACGTCCGACCAACAGTATTTCAGTTATATGCAGACGGCACCCGCATGAGACAAGTTATAGTACTGCCTCACTGAAATACCCCTGCCGCGGGCACATGGCAAGGGCATCCCACCCAGTCACATTATCCTGACACCGGGCCGACCAGTCCTAGAACTACACCTTTAATGCCAAGCACAGACAAGGGAGCTATTAGTACCAACTTTTAACGACTTTTGGTCTGTCGCGGCCGGGGATCGAACCCACGACCTTCCGTACCGCAGGCGGACGCTCTACCGCTGAGCCATGCGGCTAGTAAGTCTTGGAAACATAGGATGTTTAAGCTGATCTGATTGGTGAATAGGAATCGGTCACATACACAATGTACGATGCAAGCTAAGAAGGAAAAGCGCATAGATAAGCCAATTCATGATTTACATAACATTGACATTGGACTTCTGTCACCATGTAGAACATGTTAAGTCCGACACATTTAACGGGTCATCTGTCAGGGGCGAATTTAACCATTCGCTTGCTTTTCACGTCAATATACCTACCTGTAATAGTGAAAACCCAGATGAGACAGCTCCTGCAGTCTCATCAGGGTCTGCACTATTTACAAGTTAATTGTGCAACCAGTGCACTCCTAAGCAGTGATTCCACAGCAAAATACAAGTACACAGTGAAGATATATGTAAACGGAAAAACGCATTTTAAAATTCAGCAGGAGAAGGGTTAAACGAGCTCACATATAGC
Organism: Azorinus chamasolen; assembly: GCA_963576725.1. NCBI lineage: Eukaryota > Metazoa > Mollusca > Bivalvia > Cardiida > Solecurtidae > Azorinus > Azorinus chamasolen. The sequence goes on along the minus strand of OY755238.1, from coordinate 74,917,078 downwards.
CTATCAAGTAATAACACCAGTATCAGAAGCACATGACTGGATCCATGTCAATGAATCTGCGGCTACGTGCCTTCACTAATCATGTTGGACACTCTGTAATTGGAGGCAAATGAAGAAAGTGAAGTATAGAGATCTGGTTATCATTGAGACTAAACTTGCATTACCCGTTAAACCGTTGCCGATTACGAAATGGCGATTAACCGATTACAAAATCCGTACTGTATTGTACAGTATTCCCGGTGGATAATTGTAAACAATGGCAGAAATGCATGTGATTGAAGTTTGAACGTATGTGACATTTATTTAGCATAACAACATATCAATACAAGCACCTATGTAATTATTATTAGCATATATAATAATCACAATATATATAGTAACAATGGTGTTTCTCATTTCTCTTTCATGATATGTTGATATATACAGTCGCATTATTAGCACATATCAATAATAACAATGGTCCTTCATTGCTCGTTCGTTATATGTTGATATGTATTCGTGTAGAGATTGTGGTGAATCAGTTGATATGCTTAAACTGTGTGAATGTCGGTGTTAGGGGTGTGAGTAGTGTTGCGCTGTCAATTACATGAACAGATTCAATAAAACCGAGTCTATAACTTTCTGTTTTTGCTTTTGCATTTCTACCTTTGCTTCCAGAATATATGTACGTCACAGCAGAGATTCTCGAAACCCGGGGGTGACAGTTGCAGCTGAGGGCATTTTAGCAATCCACAGAATTCCAACTAGGAAAGGACGGGTAAGACCAATCCTAATGAAGCTCAGGAATAACGATGCAAAATCATCGGAAATGAAGAAGCGCTCTGGTATGAAGGCTGCTGGGTATCACCTAGTTGATGGTGTAACAAAACAGAACCAGGGTCTTATAAGCAGACTTCTTTTGCATCCAGAAATTAAAACTGCCTTTTATTTCAATGGCCCAGTGTATGGTTGTACCACTGATGAAAATAGACTCAGATTTGACACTCATGACAGCATAAGCCAGGTTATCAGTGACTATCAGGGAAAAAGACGAATACGAAGTGATAACCCTTTCCCCATACTTTTTTTTTATAATTAAGCCTGTGCAAACATAGTAGACCCGGACCAGACTGCTCCTGAATGATCCTTTTGATCAGGATCTGCTCTGTTTTTGAATGTCTCATAGACCTGTTTCTAAAACTTTGGGTAGAATAAAGTTTTTCCCTTCAAAATATCGCATGGGAATAAAAGTATCCGCTAGTAAATATCTGTGGTGTTTACATGAATATTGATCAGGTAAAAGGTTTAAGGCCAATACTTTTTGCAGAAATAAAAAGCATTCAGGCCACAACATGTTACAGAAAAATACCAAGGGAAGAACAGAAACATTCAATCTGGTAAAAACATAATACAAGCTCATTACAAGGAGTGTGTGCATTATACTGCCACATGTACCAGTAGTTTGAATCGTGAGCGTATGAAGACATGTGTAACTCCATGGGATACATCATATACGGTATAGTGAGGTATTACTATATTTATATTGATAAGATTTAAAACATTTTTTGGTCTTGTTTTCCCTCTGATTTTTGTAACGTTTGTTGTCAGGTGAAATGCCCTTACATGTAGCATCTCATCTGGTTCCAGACACTAAGGCACCCACTGTTAATCTATGTCCAATTTTGGTAATGGTTTTAACTTTTCTTCAAAAAAGCGTATAGCTTTTTGCAGAAAATAATGTATAGCGCCTAATATACATTGAATATAGGTAAAGTTGTTTGAAAATACATACTGGTATAAAGTAAAAACAGAATACTTTTATTTTTATCTACATGTATACCTTTATCAGATGGCTCTCACCCCAACCTTTCTGTTGCAAGGCTTTTATGGGTAGTTTTATTTCACAGGCAGTAAACAGGATAGGCCCTGAACAGATGGCTTATACACAACCTATCTGATCTGGATCTACTCTGTCTGCAAAAAGGGCACTAATATGTATCCTGGGCTATTTTTAAAGGTTAGGGAACAGGGAATAAAGGCCTTTTTCTTATATTAAATCATTTTAGACCCAGTGTGAACTTCCTCCTTTATAAGGTATGGCTTAAAACTTTGACGAGAGATGCCTTTTTGTGTAGAATGACATTGGTATGAAAATTGCTAGACTTATGTTACTGTTAATAAACCATGAACTGATGTATAACCTTTTATATTGCTCTAAACATTTCTGTTCTATCTGTTGATGAAGATCCTGGTCAGACGGATCCCATGGGTTTTGTCCCATCAGTGTCTGCAGAGAAACATAAATGCATGCAACTGTGGAGGGGTGATAATCCAATTATAATAAGTAACATATAAGTAACATATATATGCCAGATCAATGGGTTGCCTTTTGCGTTTGATATACCATATTTTTTATTGCTATAACTGTTAAGCATCTAAATGCTTTGCATATTTTTGAGAACAGATTAGACCTAGTTCAGGCATTTCTGCCCCTTTTTTGCCTTTGACATGGTATAAATCTGATTCTATAGCTATGATATTTTGCCACTTCCTTTATCTCCCATCTTTCCTTTCTGGTCTGTCAAACGAGATTTGGTTTTTACAAAGTAGATATGGGAGATCCTTGTCAGATGTCCTTTGCAGGACCTGTCTGGCCTGCGTCTACTCTGTCTGCAAAAAAGGTCTACAATTGTTAAGTATCAAAAGAGGAATGATACCCCGGGATTTTCTCACATTGAATTTTATAAGGTCCAATGTACTTCCTTATTTATAAGGTCAATCCTTTAACCCTTTCCCTCATATAAACGTGTTTTCACGCATTTGCAAACAGAGTAGAACCAGATCAGACGGCTCCTATAGGAGCCGTTTGATCAGGGTCTGCTCTGTTTGCTAACATAATTTGATATACTTTACACTGTTTCTTTAAACCCACAGTGGTGTTTTTGCTACTGACCGTGCCAAGGCGGTACTCTCTTTGTCACCCTTCCTTTTGTTTGCCTTGCGTCTTTGTGCTTGTGATTTTATTCATGTATGGAACGTTTGTCTCTGGCTCTTGTGTGTCTTTTGGTGTTTTCTGTGTTCATTTCGTGTGTGTTTGTGCGTTTGGGTGTGTGGTTGTGTGTGTGTGTGCGTGTGGCATGCTGTCTATCGGTGTTTTGGTGGTGGTTGCGTCTTGTATGTGGCTATGCCTGCTTGACTTTACTACTTTTCCATTTATTAAATGTCTACAATGCTCCACCCTCCAGATTTCTTTATAACTTTTTTGTTAATGAACATTCAGTAGGTATTGAAATGTGGCCTAAATACAGAACAGGGAAAGGGTTAATAGGGGATACCTTTGAATGCACATTGTCCATGTGTGTAGAACACATTATAAGTATGAAACATATAGTAGAGTTTTTTTGTAATCGTTAACCCATCACACCATAAACTACCCACCTTTCTGTGTTATTGAAAACAGGGTACACCCAGATTAGAAAACACTCCTTTTGGAGCCTTTTGAAGTAGTGTGTGGGATGATTTGGTTGCAGTTTCTGCCATGGCCAGAAATTGTACTGTGGCTATGGGCGATTATAACAAAATGGTTTGGGTAATATTCATGATGCCATTTTTCTTGCATGGTGTTTCATGCATTTAGATTAACCCTTTCCCTCATAAAAAATGTTTTAACGTATTTGCAAACAGAGTAGACCCAGATCGGATTGCTCCTAGAGGCGCTGTGTGAGCAGGGTCTGCTGTGTTTTTTGCAAATGAAATTTGAAAGATCTGCTTCTTTGGTTTCTGAAAAGGCTGCAATGTCTCACTGGCACCCCCATGCTCCATTCTAGCTGTTTTGTATATGGATATTCACTGGGTGTTAATATTGTAGAATACATAGTACTGAGTTGGACTTCGATTTCTTGAACTTCAAGGGACCTTACAGGTAAGTTCCAGTCGTTAGAGGTTCGAGTCAACCGACTTATAATCTGACTGATAACTCAGGTTCACAGATTAATGAGGGTCTACAAGTAATGCTGAAAACACCTGTAGGAGCATTCAGCATTATTTTCGACCATCTTTAAGCTGCCACATGTGTTTTCTATAGATGTGTGTAGTGATACAGTCAAGAACAATTCGGAATTGTAAATGTTAGAAGACCTTACTTTTATTTCGAGTTATCCGGAAGTTTGAGTTTCAGAGTTTAATTGTAGACATAGAACAGGGAAAGGGTTAAAATAACCCATTAGTTGGTATGTAGCCTGTATATTTTTCCTGTATGTTCTGCTTTATCTGGACCTTCATGTCACTACATTGCTTTTGGTTAAAACAATTACATGTATGTTTTAATACTGTAATAATGTATTTAGTATGAAGTATGAAATTTACTAACTTGACACATACACAAATATTGTGAATGTTTTAGTAACAGACAGTAACTTTTTTTGCACACTAGCAGCAAAGAAATGGGTACCAATGAAAACAGTTGGAACAAGATAAAAGCAAACTATTAACATCATGTCACTGTAGGATCCAATCAGACTGTCTTTGAAAATGAGAGTGGTCCATAAAAAATCACCGGAAAATATTTTTGAGAAGCATAACAGACAACAGTTTTATTAGAGTGTGTAAAAAAATTGGGAGAAATGAAAAAAGAATGGACGATAATTATAAAGCAGGAAAGGTTTATTTACTTTTTCTTTTATTCCTTGACTCTTATTCTTAACATCTCGTTTGTCGGTCATCGGTAAATTTTCGGGATAGTAAACATGTGAGATCCTGACCAGATGTCTTCTGCAGGGACTATCTGATCTGGATCACCTCTGTTTGCACCCCTGTTATAGATATTTTGTCTATGAATGCTGAAATTTTAGGGTAAATATTGAACAGGGAAAGAATTAAGCAGGAGATGCATTTGAATGCAGCTCATAAATGTCCATGTGGGTAGAACACAATGTTAGTATGAACGCAAGATTAGTATGAAAATACATAGGTTTTAAAAACTCAAATGTTGTATAACCATGTATATTGCTTTACTCCATTAATACGCCTTTCAAACAAAATACACCCGGATTAGGGAACTCTTGTAGGAGCTGTATGGTAGAGGTATGCTTTGTTTCCTTATGATATGTTAATAATCTATAGATTGTTGCATAACCATGTATATTGCTTTACTCCGTACATACACTTTTCTACGGTTTTACAAACAGAATACACCCGGAATAGGGAGCTCCTGTAGGAGCTGTATGATATAAGTATGCTCTGTTGGCTTATTATATGTTAATAACCCAAAAACGGCTTTATAACCTTGAATATTGATTTACTCCATATTGGCATAAAAACACCTTTCTACAGTTTTACAAACAGAATGCACCCGGAAAAGGCAGTTCCTGTAGAAGCTGTATAATGGGAGGTATGCTGTGTTTGCTTATGATTTAAATAAATATGACTACAACATGCTGCTATGATTAACACATTCCTGTGTCCATAGACTCTTATAACAAATGTAGTCAAACTAATTGTCAATTACATGAATGTTCATGGAGAAAAGGTTAATGACCAATGTGTAACCAGTAAGTTTGTTTGTGTTTTTATGTTTTTCTCTGAAATGTTCCTACTTTATCCGGACCTTGTCAGTAAGGTGGGAGGTATTTTTGAGATTCAGATCCTGATTGGACATATCCTAAAGGAACTGTCAAACAGTTTCCGCATTAAAACAGGAAAACGAAAAAACTTAAAACATGCATATAGATGGTAAATAGCCTTACAAGGAAAAATAACATTATATTTATATAAAGGTAAATGAACCACCTTCTTAGGTTGCTCTATAGTATTCATAACACAATAAGGTGCATAATGTTATACATGTATATAGTAAGGTATTACAATACAGATATTGCATGAGACAGACCCTGGTTCTAGTCAGACTGGGAGAACCAGAGAATCTTAATCTTGTTAAAAGTAGGTAATGATCTCACTGGTAAATTTATATTGGGAGTTAAACTCTTGACCCTTTCCCTGTACTACAAATCTCAGTGCCTACTGGATATTCATGGATAACTAAGTTGTGATGAGGTATGATAGGTGTAACATTGTGGCCATTTTTGGGAGTAGGGGGACAGACTTACAATATTACATTAGTAAACAGAGTAGACCCTGATCAGACGGCTCTTATAGGAGCTTTCTGATCTTGGTCTACGCTGTTTGCAGATGTGTGAAGACAGGTTTATGCGAGGGGAAGGGTTGATTCATAAACACACGTTTCTATGATTCTGCAAACAGTGTGCACCCAGATAAAGCAGTTTGTATGGTAGCTGCCCTTAAATTTCTTTTCAAATGGTCCATGTATATAGGAAAACAAATGGCAAATTTACGTTTGAGTTTAATAAATCTCTTACTCAACACATTTTTCTACGACTTTGTAAATAATGTGCACCCATATACCCGTATACCTTTTCAATTTGGACAATTCCTTTTCGTCTGCAGATCTATAAATTTTACTCGAGACCAAATACTATATTTACTTAACAAAAATGAACAGAATGAAACTATCAATACTTCCATATAAAAATGAGATTTTATGTCGATACAAGACTTTGAAATATATAGCGACAAGAGATAACCACCTTGAAAAATATGACCACACATGGTCAAAATATTATTTTTTATTTGAAGACGATCTTGTAAAATAAACTACATGTATTCAAGTTTTTTTAAAAAAGGCACTGGCAAATTAAAATAGATTTTCAAAACACAATTATAAGCATAATATCAGTTTATGGAAAATATTACGAGAAAACCCCAATCAAACACGTTTTTCTCTTTCTCTTTTTTCCCTTTTTTACCTCTCTTTTCATAGTCCAAAAACTAAGTGCCTTAGACATCGTACTGACACAAAATGAGACATAATCTCCTCAAATAGCATGTTTTTGTGTACAATCTTAAACTTATAACAACTGGTCTATCAAAATGATACTGTTAGAAATATAAAAATTGTATGTAATTATGTATACTAACCATAATACATAATCTACTAACAAAACAATTTTTGTAAGGTATGATGGGGGTGGTCCTCTCCCACCTTCTCATACCTATGACGGGGAGAATAAACGAGCACTCAGTTTGGTGTCTCTAAAAATGTACGTCACAACAGCAGGTGTTAAGTGAGTTTGTGGCGGCGGTAAAAAGTCGCCCAGTATTTCATTTTCAGTGTTGTTATATTTTCTTCGGGATCATTAGATTTGATGTTATTAGTCTTGAAAAATGAATACTGCTTAAGCCGGTGCCAGGGGCGTGAGCTCACGAGTGTTGCACTTTTAATATCTTCTCATTGACAGACTCAATAAAGCATAGTCTGCAATTTTCTCCTTTTGCTTTTGCATTTCTACTTTTGCTTTCCAATGATCACCCTTTCCCAGAATGTATGTACTTTACAACAGCAGGTGTTAAGTACTTATGTGGCGGTCGTAAAAAGACGCCCCGTATGTCAATCTCCGTGTTGATATATTTTCAGGTCCTTCGGGATCATTAGTTTTAATGTTATTAGTTTTGAAAAATGAATACTGCTTAAGCCGGTGCTAGGGGCGTGAGGAGTGTTGAACTTTTAATTACTACTCATGAAAAGATTCAATAAAACCGAGTCTGCAATGTTCTCTTTTTGTATTTCTACTTTGCTTTGAAATGATCAACCACTCTCAGAATATATGTAATTTACAACAGCATGTGTTAAGTGCTTGTGTGGGGATCGTAAAAAGACTTCTGTGTTGTTATATTTTCTGGTCCTTCGGGATCATAAGATCTGATGTTATTAGTTTTGAAAATTGAAAACTGCTTAAGCCGGTGCTAAGGGGGGCGTGAGTAGTGTTGACCTTTTATTAACAGTTTCAATTAAACCTAGTCTGCATGTTTCTCTTTTTGATTTTGCATTTCTACCTTTGCTTCCGAATGGTCATCCATTTTCAGAATATGGGAAGCTCTATCGGTGGAGTGTTTTTTATGGTAAGTCTGAGTCTTTGAGTTCGAGTCCCAGTCGAATCACAATTTTTGCACCATGTTACAATAGACGCCCAATGTTTATTTCTCGCGTTTCGCTTGTATGAAGTGAACTATATGTCTTATTCGAAACGTTTCACCAGCCGTATGTAAAGAACGGCGTACAGGGTTTACAGTTGGTGGGTTTAGCACGAGAGTGGCATGTGTGTATATTGGCAGATGCACTGGGTATGCACAGCGGGTAGCTCATTCTAACAGACGACACTGTCAAGCAAACATCGCATTAATCGCTATTGGTGTTTTATTTTGCCACGTTTTTATTGTTTTTTTTTCATTTACTCATGTAACAACATCTGACATGTATACACAACATACATTCAACACACTTATATACAAACATTCAAATACATCAACCTATTTCACAATGTATCTATACAATGTAATACATAATTTTGTACCTATTATTATGGCACAATGATGTTTTAAAATTTTTATGTTTCCCCGTACATATTATGTCGAAATGCAGCAAGGATTAAAATATCTTACACATGTCCAAAGATTCTTTTCTTCATTTTTAATATTGGACGATTAATATAATTCCCATGACAGTCGTAAATATATTTTTAATTCTTTCATTAGAAGTTTTAACCTTTTTAGTTTTGCACAGGTATATATATCGTTTTACTTCTAAAAATAAAAATTCAAATTTGAGATATTTTTGACATGGTCCCATGATCCTAGCAATATACTCAGGCTGTCAATTTTAAGCTCAGAAAATATTGCAATACATTATTTGAAATGAAATTTAACACTGAGTTGACTTCACAACATTCTAAAAATAGATGAACTATGGTTTCTTCTTGAGATCCTCAAAAATTACATAAATTGTTTTCTACTATTTTCATTTTAATAACAATGGATTTGTTGGTAATATTCTATGCATTATTCTCGTTTGTAGCCATTAAATAGACGTATCACTTGTACATTTAAACACGTAGCTGTAAACAGACTTCCAGTTTATATCTCTATTATCAAACATGGATATCCACTTTATTTTACTTACTAGTAGGAACCTTATCAGTTTTAGAAATAGTGATATATACAAACTTATTCACATCCTTTCTCGTCAATATTGGATACATGTAACACTTTACAGTTGGAAAGCCGACAACAGAACCATGGTCTTCTTTTATAGTGGAACCGTATTTATAAATAAAATATTTGATGAAATTCCTCAAGCTATTATAATCAAGAATATTCATTTTTCTTCTACTAATTGTTTCTAAGTGTGTTAATCTTACGAACTTGCTTTCATTGTCTGTAATATCTATTACTTATGTAATACCTCTATCATACAATACTGGAAAAAATATTGGTTTCTTACCAATCAGAAAATGGTATTTATAAAATATTGGCATATTATAAATGTCAGTAAGATCATCTGAACGAAACTTTTTATATACAGTATATATGTTTTTTGCATCAATCCAAAATTCCTTTTTTTCTTTTTTTTTTTAAATTAATTCACAAAACAATTTTCCAGTGTTTAAGAGTTTATTCATACCTCTTCCAATAAATCAGGCTTCCTAGTAACTAGTAGCATTTGTCATTATTATGTATAATGAAGTTTCTTAACCACTTAACTTTCAGACTACCTATATAGCTATTTATATCAATTTTATCAGTTATCTTTAAACTCAATTCTGTGTTGTCTTTAATCGAATCACTTCTTTCAATATTTTCTTTTCCATTCCATAAAAAATCCATAAACATCTTTTCAAGATTTTTAATAAAATCCGATTTTGGCGTTGGTAAATTTGTAAATGAACATCGGCAATAGCAACGATTTTACAACCGTTATTCTTCCTTTTTGTGTAAAACCTGCAAATGTGTTTTTTTTCAAATTTACATCGAAAATTATTCCAAGTAATGTGAATCTAGTTCCTCCCAAGTAAATTTTTATTTAGTTTTGGTTGGTTTTATAGTATATTTTAGCGGACCTAACCATAATACCTTTGTTTTGTCAAACTTAATTTCAATCCCGATATTAATGCAAACTTATTGAGTGTTTCTAGAACGCTTTTAATGTGTTTTCAGATCCATCAAGTAGTAATGAAGTATCATCTGCAAATTGTGAAGATTAGATATTCGTTATCTTTGATCTTAATTCCGTTTATATTTTTGCAATGTTTTATCTTTATGGATAAAGTTTCAGCACATAGGACAAAAATACACGGCGAAACAGGACCCCCTTGTCTACAGTCTCTTTTTACATTGACGAAATTTGATAAAAGCCCAATTACTTGTACACAGACATCTATGGCGTGTAAAAACAAACTTATCCATTTTAAAACACATCACCAAAACCGATAAAGGTAGTATCTTCTCAATTACTTGAAAAGGCAATGAATCAAATACATTATCAAAGTCAATTCACATTAATAAGCCTGGAGTAGTATTGTTTCCACAATATTTCATATCATACGCCTGGTATTTTCACCGATATATCTGCCTTTTACAAAGCCAGTTTGATCTCGAGACACTGAATTTTTTAAGATTTTTTTTCAGCCTATTGACACTATCACCGGAAGCTAGTTTGTATTAAACATTTAGCAATGTTCCTGGTTTGAACGTGGGGTCAAAGAGGCTATATACATCAGAGCGCACCAACCAGCGCTGAACAGGGACGGGGCCGTTCAACCTGCCGCACGTGTACGACACGGTGTTAACATCGCTCAGAACTCCCTCGAGCGATGTTAACTCCCAATAACACTAGCGTACTGACGAAGGCCGAAGTACTCAGTCGAAATCTTCAGGTATGCATTCAAATTTCAATTATGTGTGAGATTTAAGAGTTTTTAAATAACAACTTATATAGTTGTGGTCCAGATTATTGTTTTTATTCCTGATGTTTATTCAGTAGTGTGTAGTTTTGGGGCTAAATTGGTATTTATTGGTAGATAACATCGTCTGTTTAGTTGTTATACTGTTAACGAGCCATATGTATACATAGAATAACCCATATTTGTACATGGAATAACTCGGTCTTAATACACGGATATTTCTTGGGAGCATAAATATTTATATCAATGCTGTTGAATAAGAGTGTGCACCTTCCCATTGTGATCACATTACTGCATTTTAGCAGACCGTTCCAAGGCAGTAATCCATTTCCCCCTATGATTTGTTTGTTTTGTCTTTGTGCGTCTCTTGTTGTTTTCATAGTTATGTACATTTGCTGTTTCCTTGTGTTGCTGTTCGGGCGACTGTTTGTTGGGCTGCGAAAGCAGCCTAACATTATGCGGCTTTGAATTTTGCCCATGCGTTTCTGCGGTCCTGTGTTTCTATAAATGCCAATCTTTTTAATAAATATGGTTTACTGTGAGACATATATATATTCATTTTTTTTTCATTCATATATTTTTCTCAGCATATTTTGGTCGGGGATATTTCTTTCTTTTCTGCCATGATCCAGTTTCAGTGGAAATGCTAGTGAATTAGGTATAAATGATTAAAATCACATTCCCAAGCATAGCTGTCAGCGTGGTCTAACGGTTATAACGATGGACTAGGAAACGTGAGGTCGTGGGTTCGATCCTCGGTGGAAGCTGAATTATTTTTTTTCTCTCATATTTTCTTAGCACCCTTAGTATACGTACTTTTGGTTTAAAACCATTTTGTACATAAAAATATAAGACCTTTGTTTGCATTTTGGCTTTGTTAAAGTTATTTAGCTGAGACCTTTTACTGGTTTTGTTGCCGTTTGGCATATTTCACCATTGTGAATTTGAATTTGCTTCAACTTAACTGTATAATTATCTTATACTAACCTGTTCTTAATTTGGGGACACACTCAATGAAATAGTTTATGGGCATTGAGTCGACCTATCGGAATAATTTCATGAAGACTATAAGTATTGGAGTTTGTATGCCTTGTGAACATCACTTAATGTGATAAGGGTTTCTACGTCAGTGTGTTTCAGCAAATGAATAACATTGATCTGTGACGTAATGTGTATTATTGGTGTCAAACACAGGTATGCATCATGGCTCATTAAAACATTCCCCTGTTTCTGCTACATGTATTAATTCATAAATAACAGTCATGTTTTCCCAATATTGCTCCCTCTTTTTCTTCTATCCTGCTTAAATACATGTTACGCAGCCATTTTATGCTTGCGTAAAACCTTGCTTGTTCTGTATGTGGTGTTTCCTGCATGACTCGTTTTGGTACTTTTATATACATTTGTACAAGTACATTTGCTTTTATTCGCCGTGGTGCTTTTGGGGGGTTGTGTGTTTTTGTATGTGGTGTTTTCTGAATGACTCATAAATGTACTTTTAACATATTTGGTTATGTTTACAGAAAAACATTTATATATTTTGCATGTGATTTGATATTTGTTGTTAATTTGTGAAAGATATTTGCATACACAAAGTAGTGATCAGCATATCGATTTTGTGAACAGCATTATTCTCCCTTTACCTTATACGCGCGAGAAATCGCGAGTTTGCTTATCACCTGATAGAAGCGAGTTACGCGACTTTGCTTATTCCCTGATAGAAGTGGGTATGCGCGGGTCTATCCATTACCGTGTATAAGCGGGTTTAAGCGAGTCCAATATTTACCTGCTAATATCTCAATTTTCTAGTTAAATTTCTTTATCTGGATGTCTACACATTTAAAGTGTGTTAATATATCTTCTAAAACCCCAAATCTAATAATAGTGTTACTACAGAAAAATATTGCAAAAAACGAGGCTGAAGTCGAGTGGTATATTCTTTTAATATGCTCGGTGATCGTCGTAAGACCTGGGTATAATACTATTCTTCATTATTCGGAAAGTACGAACTTTGCTGATAAACGATCACACGAAGATTTTCCACTGTCGCTAAGGTCAAATTCTAAATATAAATATGTTAAATATAATTGACCAATGACTGTTCGGAACTCCATAAATCACGCGCGACTTGCCTTGGGGCTAAAATAACACATGGGGAACCCGTTGTAACCATCAAAACACACCGGCGGAAATTGGGCAATAAAACTTTCGTAAGTATAGTCCGATTGGAAGGTAGATAGCAATATCAATCAAATAACTTAGCTAATCAACCAATTTAACCATTCAAACTTATCATGTCTGGGAATTCATTCATAAATGTCGAACAGTTAGGATCTCGTGTGGACGCCGATATTTTTTTTATCGAGATCCAAACTGTCTGAATTGATATAATTCGTTCATAAGCACCATTCAGTTTAGATCTGGTTGAAATGACAAGCTACGTGGCGTCTCATCTACATGAAAATTAATTTAATAAATATACCATAATGCAAAAAAACTGAATTTGTGTAGAATCAGATCAGGAATTATTCTAAATCTCGATTAATGCATAATAAATGCAAATAAGACAGATATCAGGAAAAGTGGGTGGGGATATGGTAAACAGTGTAGTCCCAGATCAGCAGCCGCTTTTCCCATGCGGCATCTAATCAGGATCTACACTGTTTGCTGGGCCACATGAATAAATAATGCATATATTCTGGTGATTTTCAAGCAGTGTGAAGCAGATGCTGCGTGTGAGATGCAGCTGATCTGAGTCTACACTGTTTGAAATGCAACGCATTCTCAATTTACCTTGTGCCCGACTCAAATGCATTATAAAAACGGAAAATGTTTCAAAGATCAATAAAAAGCATAATTTACATGTGTCGGAATTTCATGATTTCATTTAGTTCAGTGAATATGCAGATGACATTTGTCTTCCGACTATTTTTTTTTCAGGTGGCGGCATTCGTTTTGGAGCCAGGCCCTTACCTGGATGGGTTCAATACTTTAGATCCAGATCAGGCACCGGAAAACTCAACATCTAATCTGGATCTAAAATTGGATTCAGATCAGACACACAGTTATCTAATTTAGATAAATTTACGACCCAGGTCCGGTGCCGAGTTACTCAGTATATGACAAGATCAGACATCATACTCAACTTCTGATCTAGATCTAACCTTAATGGCTGAAATGAGTCTCTCAGCGTCTGATATCGATCCAAGCGTCGATCCCGAACCGGCGCTGAATTACTCGCTGTATGATCTGGGTCCACGCTGAATGAATATAGGAATTATTTACTCAGCTCTGATCTTGATCTGGATCAAGCCTGTTTGGAAATGATATTCTATTTTAATAGTAGGCGATAGGTTACTGTTCCGAACATATTTAGCTGAGAATTTAAGGTCATTTATAGTAGAGTTCTGAAAATATATTGACTTGTCTCGTTTTATCCCCGTGTATTATGCTTATACATACTTCAAATTGCATGACATATACACCATCAAAAAGATAATTTAATTCCCTAAAAACTTTTTATTTACACTATAATGATAATGGTAAACACACATGCATTTATATGGGATTGAAAAGGACAGGTGTCAGATTCAAACAAATTTTCCAATATTTCCAATAAACTGTATTGGTGAGAGTGTGTTACGCTTACCACATGGATAGTGGTTATTGATTATCGGATAAGGCGTACGGTGTAAGCGAATCGGTATAGACTTAACATCAATATGGCAGAAGATAACCTTCTCGGGGTAACTGGTGGCTATCTAAATAAGGATGTTAGATATAAAGTATTGGACGAAGGCAATTCACCGCGCCAAGAACAGAAAGTAACCAAACAGGAATTTAAACTTTTAGAGGCCTTCAGACTGTTCGAGATTTATCCAAAAGTAGAAAATCCTGAAGATTTAATGAACCTAGCTACAGCTTTTGGCAAGTACAGTACACCTGCATCACATTTCCAAGTTGTTACAGCTAAGAAATATTTCAGTTACACGTCCATGTAAGTTACATTTGAACCAGAGAAAGCAAAGATCAGCCACCATTGCTAATCAAACATGGGGATGTTATCTACAAACTTAGAAAAATTCGGGGTCATATCCATTTTAATGATTTGTTTATAAAACGCATTAAAACATTTAAAAAGAAAGGTTATGATCCTATTACATTGCAACACACTGCATGTTTGGTTATCGACCCTTTCACAGTCGGTAGCTACGCTTCCCTCTTTGCTTGCACGATGACAGGCCGAGGGTAGTACTCTATGATGATATACTCTTAAACTTGGATACAGGAGGAGCGTACCAGACTCATGTATTACTTTTTCCCCTTCGTGCCCTTAACGGCTTACCTGCAGGTGCTCTGACTTCAGCAAAGTCACTGAGTACATATTTGACGGATTGTCACAGTTATTATGCTATGTTTTACATGTTGTCCTGTGTTCACCGTCGTCTATGTTGTGGGTAAGTCCAGCGGGGATACCTTTATTTACAATATTTGTAAAGCTAGGGTGACTTTGAGAGAAGTGTGAGGTTAGGACGTCCGTAAACCGGTTTAAACCAAAAGTGGTGTCTTTACTACTGACCGTGCCAAGGTGGTACTCTCTTTGTCACCCTCCCTTTTGTTTGCCTTGCGTCTTTGTGCTTGTTATTTGTTTATGTGTGGAACGTTTGTCCCTGGTTCTTGTGTGTCTTTTGGTGTTTTCTGTGTTCTTTTCGTGTGTGTGTGTGTGTGTCTGTGTGCGTTTGGGTGTGTGGTTGTGTGTGTGTGTGCGTGTGTCATGCTGTCTATCGGTGTTTTGGTGGTGGTTGCGTCTTGCATGTGGCTTTGCCTGCTTGACTTTACTACTTTTCCATGAATAAGCTACCCTAAGTTGCAATATTTTACTGACAAGATGGAAAAGGGGAGGTGAATTGGGAAACTTTTAAGTTGGATATTGAAGCTTTAGTGCCAGACAAGATTCTTCAGATATCCAGATATGAATAGGAATGAGGAGAGCTTTGACATATCATGCTAGTGACATAGTTAGACGTTAACCAGGTCTTGATTGAACTAGAAAGTACCTATGGAAATGTTGATTCAGCTGATGGTTATGACAAAAATCTATACTTGTGGTCAGTTAGTAGGAGAATCTGTAGAAGCTTTTGCATCTAGATTGGAAGAGTTGTTTGAGCAGACAGTTATATTTTGAGCAGTGAGGGAGAATAACAGGGGCGTATTAAGAAGTAAGTAATACGGAGGCCTGCAAACAGAACGGTAAAGACAAAAAAGGATTCAACTAGTATAGAATAGTTGTCAACATAGGAGGATGAAGTAATTTTCATGTAGGCAGAGACAGATGAACTTACAGACCACAGGTACCTAAAGGCGGAACAACATTCCTACCAACCTGTTTTTACTGTAATAGAAAGACCCATACACATCGAGAACGTCCGAAAGATGTAGTTTATTATAAATGCAGCGAAAGAGACCAGCGAAATAGAGACTGCACAGAAGCCTAAGTGCTCAAGTAGAAGGGCCGGACACAAGCACTAAGAACTGAGATCCTAGATTGGTTGGTGACATTAACGAAACACACATATAGATAAATAATGTTGACACAAAAACTCTGCTTGACACATGCTCCTTTGTGTCAGTCATTACTCATTATTGTTATACGGAACACTTAAGTGATAGCCCTATCAATACTTTAGGTAAAATGGTGCCTGTGGAGTGTGCTGATGGTCAAACTTTGCCATATCTTGGTTACGCAGAAACACATATGAGTATAGTTGAGGGTTTAGCCAATGTGTTGGACTGTGTCTCCTTAGTTACAACCGACACGGTTTATTCTTAGAGAATTCTGGTCATTTGGGTACCAGATTACATGCTCAAGTCATATAATTTGAAACTGACATTTGAGAAATACTAATATTTTCAACCAAAGGTAAGTTTTTAGGTCACATTGTTAGCGGAGAGGGCATCGAAACAGCCCATCAAAGATTGAAAAGGAAGCAAATCAGCAAACTCCAACAATCAGTTAGTAGAGACCCTGCCAATAGCAATTTTAAACTTAGTCATGATTGTAGATGAAGCAGGTTAAAGTCTAGCTGCCAAAGAGTTGCATGAAATCAGAAGAGCGCAGTCAATTTAAGAGTTGTTTTTTAAGCTGATTGAAACTCGTTGATTGAAACTCATTGTTTCAAAAAGGACGTTATGACAATGGTGGTCATCCTGTAATAGACAGAACCCTTAGACTGATTAGAAAATGCTTATATTTGCAAGGTTTACAGAAAGATGTTGAAGAACAGGATAAACACTGCCGAAGATGTATAAAGAGAAAAGACAAGATAGAACAACTTGCTCCATTTGTTATTCTGAAAGGAGGTGAGCCCAGTAAGTTATCCTTTAGAGCTAGTATGAATGGATTACCCAAACGTAGAACCGGCTCATGGTGTTTGGAATGTCCTCGGCATTACGGACCACTTCACTAAATATGCTATTGCCGTTCCCACAATGAATCAGACGGCCAAGACAACCGCAAAAGCATTGTACGAGATTTTTTTTATCATTCATTATGTAATACATACAAGGCTTCATACAGATCAAGGGGCCAGTTTTGATAGTGAACTGATAAAGGAACTGTGTGTACTCATTGGAATGAAAATATCTCAT
This sequence comes from Azorinus chamasolen, assembly GCA_963576725.1. Lineage (NCBI taxonomy): Eukaryota > Metazoa > Mollusca > Bivalvia > Cardiida > Solecurtidae > Azorinus > Azorinus chamasolen. The sequence continues at coordinate 74,899,640 of OY755238.1, read as the reverse complement.
ACAAACCCCTTTCACCAGGAGAATGACAAAAATATCAACCAGAAAATGTATGTCAGTTCACTTGTACATTATTATAACTGAACCCCTTAATTAAACAACTCGGTTGTCTCCCTTTGAAATAATGTTCGGACGCAAACCACGCTTGCGATAGACACAGTTTTCAATAACGTAACTTCATTGGATATTCCAACAAACACTACAACAACAGAATATGTCAAAGATTATCAGAATCATTTGCTGAGTCCCAGTCTACAAAGATCATTGAACGACCAACTTCATAACCAAGACGGTCAATAAGGGAAAAGAAACCGCCTGGTCGTTTCAAACATTACTATATGTATGTGTGCCAGACGGAACATGCAAACAGTAAGATTCAAGCATTAAATACCCTTATGGAGTCAGGCATCTAAACCATATAGATACAGAGGTGGGACACAAGACAGTAGCCGCAATGTTTATCAAATAATTTCTGTATTCCAATTTTTTATATATAGTTAATTGTTACTGTTGTAAATGATTTGCTTTCCCTGGTTATCAATACTCATGTAGTTTGTTTGCATTTAGTGTTGACAAGTTGATATTGGTAAGCAACCTGAAGAGCAAGCCTATTTTACACCCTGGGCCAATGTGGTGTTTCAAGATGAATTTTAATCAGTAGCCACTGGGTAGTAGTATTAATGTATGTTCTAACTAGTATTGCTTGTTATGGTAGATATCTATAATTGCTTATAAGGTAGTAGTGAAGCTCATGGTCTGTAGCGGTATAGTTTGTAAAGGCACTAGCTTCTGAAGGTACGAGTAACATTAGGAAACATTTCGGTTTTGTATTCTGGGAGATGTGTCTTCGTACTCCTATATATGTTCATGTAAAGGTTTTACTTCCATCTTCCTCCTATTGTATGTTTGTTTTGTCTTTGTGCGTCTCTTGTTGTTTTTCCTACCTATGTACATTTGCTGTTTCCTTGTGTTGCTGTTCGGGCGAGTGTTTGTTCTGTATGTGGTGTTTCCTACATGACTCATTTTTGTACTTTTGTTATTGATTTTAACTATTTAACGTCACGTGAGATTTCCCTGCAAAGTTAGTGGGAGGTTTCACGCAAGATTTCGACACGTTTATGTGCTATAAAAAGTTTAATGGAATGTTTATAGGATCCAGCTACTGTATTCGGTAATGGTGTGTATTGGTTCTTGAACTAGTATCGCTTTCCTTTTTCTATTCGCGAGCTGAAATTTATGTACTGTATATTTGCGTTTACGAGATGATAGCAGAACCGCAGAATTATAATATTCTTTACACCATACTTTGAATGCCACCTCCTATCTTTGCAGTAACCAACCGTCCAAAGCCACGAGTGTGAGATGTCGAGAAAGGAGGTTTATGAATTTAGTTCAACAAACTAGTAAAGGCTGTTTGTGTACTGTATTTAGCGTATCATGTTTTGTCTAAATTTTCATTTGTATAGTGGATCTACTTAGTGGAACACACATTCGATATTGAATGACAATAAGAATTATTCCTTTATTGATGAAAGTTAAACTATGAGTCATGCAAGTAAAACCAAATACAGAACAAACTGCCACCCAAACTGCAACACAGGAAAACACAGCAATCTACAACAACCGCGATGGTAAATACAGTGGTAAAGTGCATGTAAAAGTACAAATATCAGTCATGCAGGAAACACCACATAAAGCACAAATAGCCACCCGAACAGCCGCACAAGAAAACACAGCAAATGTTCGTAACGATAAGAGGCATCTAGTCTATTGACTATGGATTTGTGACAACGGTTTGGGGCAAAGTAAATAATAGAGCTCCAGATATAATACGAAAATTAAAACATTTTCAGGACGCACTTATTTATTTTCCCACCAAACCCTATGCTTTTACCACTAATTAGAATCCTCTCTTCAATACGATTTTAAAGAGTGGTGACAACAGAGGGTTTTTTGTAGAGAAAATATCGAGGGCTTGGTGCAAAACAAAGTGAAGGAGTAAGAATAGTTTTGCACCAAGCTCCGGTATGTATTCAATATTTGAGCACCTTTATCCGTTGTTCTGTGTCCATGCTTATAAAACATTTAGTTGAGTCTGATTTCGTTCTCAAGTTTTTGATTGGTCAGGCTCAAATCTGACCAATTAAAAGCTTGAGAACACCAATCTCACCAATCAAAAGCTTTAGAATAAACTCAGACTCAACAAAAAGCTTTATAAGCAGGGACCCAGAAACAAGGTTGTATTGTTAACCTTTTCTTAGTTGTGTATGCAAGTAAAACATCACGACATCTTGGATATTAATTAGATGGCTTTTTATATTGGCATATGGTCACCGGACAGTTTGACTGAGGCAAAAACAGTAGAATAAGAAGCAAACAATCAAAACCCATCCTGATCATACAGTTCCTATAGGTATACTTTTCAGATGCGTGAAAGGCGTTTGTATGAGAAAATGGTTAACGAGGTGTGCAAATACTATGTCATGTGGTATCACGTGGCGGATAAACTGTTCCGTTATAAATGTTATCCAAAATGTCCGTATAGGTCCGTCGATTGTCCTTCAAATTGTTCAGTTTCTCGCATACTTTGCAAAAACTTTCCGTCCTAATGTCTTGAGCAATCGACTGATATTTGTCTTTGTTCCTTAGATAGTTGATGTACTTTGGCTGACTGGATCCAACGGAAAGTAAATATTTTGCAAGATCTTTGACTGAGTCGAAGTCTGCAGTGTTTATGTAAGAATCGTTAGACAAAAGACTGCTGTAGTTTCCACCGCCCCTAACAACAAGTACCACGTCATAACTGAAATACTTAAAGAACTTTTCTGAAATGTAATCTTTACAAAAGCTGTTCTCAAAAGCAAGATAAAATTTGTAGTTTGAATCAATCTCCTTTCTCATCGAATCACTGTTTACTGTTTTGTTACCACAACGTCCAAATATATCAACGTTTATTCCATGTTTTTGAAGTTGCTTTACATAGACCTCTCTCTTACTTTGTGTATGGCAGTTACTGACAATCCATGCAACCAGTTTCGTTTTTCTCTCGAAAATGGCTTTATAGTTTTTAATAGGTGATGTCTGGTGTCTCAGGGTACCGTAAGGAAACAACACATCAGAATCATATGTATAGGTCATAGTCCAGTTCAAAGCATTTCTCCAGTGTTCGTTATGAAAAATCGTCTTAGGTCCAATGTGCTTATCATTATGGTGAACAGGAGGTTCTACCCACAAATATATCCACACCTGGTCAACGTTCCTCTCAGATGGCATTATTGGTGGCTTCTCTGGTAATTTGGGTGCAATCATTAAGCAATATATTATGGCTGATGCATTGTACAAATAAGTTCGATCAGCTGTTAATACACAGTTATCAAACTTGCATTCATTTGATAAAAAATCATTATACTTCTTTATAGGCAACCAATAGGTTGGATTGAAGAATAAAATCGTTTGGCCTTTATCGGTTTTAGGCACACTGTCCGCACTATTTGCCGCTTTACCAGGAAACAAATAATTGTTGAAACTCTTGACACCGTTCACTTCTGACAGGATAAGACTGGTGAGGAATGTAGCAGTTGCGAGTACAACGATGATCACTTTCAATGTTATGTATCTCATCTTTAGTCAATTGTGCTTGCAAATCTGACAGATCTCTACATAATTTCGTGCAGGTATGTCTGAAAGAAAATAGAACAGGGAATTTATTGTATTATAGTCATTTAAACAAACAAGATGACCACTGAAATAGGTAAAAGGATTGTCAAACTAGATCGCGTACATAGCTCAAACATTTTGTCACTAAAATCTATGAGGAAAAACGTTTACAGTCTGGGACCTGTAACTCGTTGTCTTATTAGGATCTAAAATATGTTCGAAAATATTCTGGTCGTGAATTTGGTAGGCAACGGAATTTTCCTTTTTATTATGAATACTTCCGATGCTATGAGCGTACATCTCTGCATTTGCAAATAACGCAGAACGACAAACGAGACGGATCCGGGACAGGCTGTGACATTTGGGTCTGCACACTGTTCACCATTAGAATTCAGCGGCTACAAGTGGTCCAGCTGCAGATTAATTCAGCTAATTAATATTCACAGTGGATGGTTTCACTTTGTCATAATTATTAAGCATGAGAAGAGTTAAAAAGGGAGAATTATGCAGGTATTAACCCTTTCGGCGCCAAATTGCTAATTGTCGTCTGCAATCCAAGTTTGTTAAATCATTCAGTATAATTAGGAAATGAGATAAATGAATAAAAAGTTCAAAGTAATAAAGCACATATATAGAAATAGAGATTGAGACAAATAGTGAAGTCCCTGGTCAGACGCCGCCTTGAAAAGGCGGCGTCTGATCTTGGACTGCACTATTTGTCGTGGTGCATTTACATAAAGTACATGGGGAATATTACACGAAGTGACGATATGAAGGGTTGTATCACATGAGTGGTTGTTTGGCCGTAGTTTTCCCATGTGATACAGCCCTTCATATCGTCATTTCGTGTAATATTCCATTTATTATATACCTGTTTTAATAAAAATACACAACAGAACATCAATATTCTAACTCCTTTCATTTAGATACACTGTGTTACTAAAAAAAGACACGTATATTGCTATATATAACTACTGTCTGGGATCGCATAATCATATATTGTAGCAATTTTTAATAATCTTGTAGATCGTAGTTTTATTACTTTCGTTTGGATGTTATTTAATTGAAACGAGGGTTGCATAAATTATACACTTGCTAATTATAGCTATACTCTAATAGATACACATTATTGTTTACTACGCGTTACTACAAATAGACGCGTCTCCGGTGCGTCACGGACATTTACGGCTATTTCCGAGCGAAAGTACCAGCACGTTTTGATGTGAAAATACGGATCTTGTATTGCACATCCGTGCAATAGGAAACTTGATCTGAGAGGTTGTATAGCGTGATCGAATACAATCATATTTTATTGTAGAAAGTGACATGTATATAATAAATAGTCTTATTTCATCCCGAATGACCGCTCGGCCGACTGTACATTTATTCAGACATCTTAGAAGTATTTGAATAGCATCTCGATTTTCTGTCAAATACGCTAGCTCGTGCCAAAATAAATGTGTTTTTAATCTGTACACATGCTTCTCAGTGTTAGGATGTTTATGTGAGCAAGTGTTCCCTATCTAGCCATTTCCCTCATACAAACGCAATTTCACAACGTCGCAAAGAAACAGATCAGACGCCTCCGATATAAGTCGTCTGAGGTGGAACGTACAAATGCAGGAAACATCCCATACAGAACAAAAAGCCGTTTGAACAGAAACACATTTGCTTATGTCATTATAGATATCTGATAAAGTTACCGTTTCTGTCAGTCAAACAATAGTGTATTCAAATACCATTAGGAACAATAAGCTAATAAATATCCATGATGACATTAATACTTACATGACTAGTTATTAGGTAAAGGGTTGAATCTACACAAAGCTGACTTCCAGATTAATAAAACGGTAATGTAGTTTTCCATCTGTTACTAATTCATCATATTTTATTTTTTATAAAGTAAATGAAATTGTGTTGGCTTCCAGTCTCCATATAGCTTTGTATTCCACTGAGAGACAAGGCTACAGTGCAATTGAATCACTACCAGTGGTCACAGTATATCGTGGATAGCAGCCATAAACAGCATCACTCGTTAACATTATTCATGCAATACATGTAGTGCGGACAACATGATACGTAGGCAATTTATGCATAAACGTGTTCCTGTCGTGTCATTTTATTATACCTCACGTGAAATTCCTAAAATTATTTTTTCCATATACTTGCCATGAAATGATAGTTAATATTCCATATAACATTATCTCGTGAGGACAACATACAACACAAGGGAGGTAACTACGGGCTACTACTCGTCTAGACAAGTGAGTGCTTATTGATTTACGTGTGTGACGTCAACCAATACTTTGATCACCAAACGACATTTTGCCAGTTTGTTTCGTTTTGTCTTATGGTTTTTGTTTTCTGATGAAATTGGCGGTGATGTTCGGTAAATACATAAATAGCATATCTCATGGAGGGCGACAACACGTATCGTCATTCCACGCTACGGTTGTGTCGATCTCGGCTAACTACTCCCTGGACATTATCACTCTCATGTTGACATTACGTGCTGTCGCCCTCCATGGGATGTGATACTAAACTAATGCTACGGCATGTAAACTTCCATTATTATATCCGAGTCATTGACAGGGTGAATAATTCTAGTCAACGCGTCACCACGCGATTTATGCAGTTGAAGCAGAATTAAAATGACACTCCAAAGATACGTCTTACATACACAGACAAACCTCAAGTTTTCTTCATCCATTTGCAATTAACTGGACTTCGCTATATGACTGAACTAATGCTAAAGCGACGTAAAGCCCCCGATACTAACCAACAGCAGAATCAGTGGACTTAATTAACTTTTTCCATCTAGGTAATTTTATCTCTAACAAATACCCCGATGTATTTAGAAATGTCAAATAGTGATTAAATAACACCGGGAAAGGTACACACAAATTAACAGTTATACATGTTTATCGTCCAAAATTAACATTCATCAAAAGCGTGTCTCTATACAATTTTACAAAACATGCATTTCATGTTGGCATAAAGTAAGGAAAATATATGTTTACATATTATTTAAGGACAAACATACCTATGATGAACAATCGCCAATAATTCCCAGTGCAGAGCATTATAAACGCGAAGGAACTGGGTTTATGTGAATAATGCCAGCTCTAATTATACACAGCTCTATCGTTTATGTGATTATATTTTCAGCTGAAAAACAATCATGCTGAAACTGTATACAATAAACCTCGCTAATGCGACCTCTAAGATAGTTATAAATTTGGGTCATAAAGGAAAATGGTAGCTAAGTGCAGAATAAAAGTGACACAGAAAGCTCCAATATGACCTTGCGGCATCACTTTCGTCTTACATTAAAAAAACCACCTGCTTTAAAAGTATTAGGTGGTGGTATAAGAGGGCCTCTACTGTAGTTGTGTCGTGTTCAAGCATGTGCAAGTGGTGTGCATTAGTTTACGTAACCTTTATCCCGTTGTGAAAATAATATCTTCTCAAATTTGGATCTCGTTAATTGTGACTTCTTCCTATTCGATGATAGTTTTTAGAAATTTTCAACCGAGTTGCATATAGCTTGGATTCTGGTAAACTATTTTCTGGAGATATTATATTTGCCAATGCGATTCAGGTCGAGAATAGCGGAATGATAATTAAGTGTGCAACCAGTCAAGCTAATTATTACTAAGCCTTACATTACTATTTAAATGAACAACTACAAGCAATTATGTTAGTTAATGTTATTCAGTTTGATCCTAGGAATCTATTCTGCAAATATTGTCGCAACATTTGCGAAACAAACGACATCAGAAATGGAATCTACACTACTTGAAACTTATATTACGCTAGTGATTATTTAGAACACCGTAAGGAAATAGTTGTTTTTGTCGATATAACGAGGACATTTGATTACTAAGGGAACCAACAGAACATGTCTACAGTCGCGTATATACGAGTATATATCTAAAGTCTGTTTGTGTTCTTGTCGTCACAAATGTGGTCACAGTGAACGCTCTTTTCCCTGTTTACCTTTTAACCTTTACAAGCATGCTAAAGATTAATTTGATTGTTAGAAGGTACATGCACAAGGGTTCATACTCCATGCGTATTTATAGATAAGCACAGAGGCCTGTTGAAAAATTCAACGTTTTCAATTCAACATGAAGGCTACTCAGTATATGTTCGCTCGCTGAAAACGTGGTCTTTCACTCATGTAAACGCACAACAATCCGAACGTTATTTAGTATAATGTGGATCCCAATTGTTTGGAATAAACATAGAATAAGAGTTATGATGCCTATTCGTTTAGTTTAGCCGTGTTGTTTATTGTTTACAACAAGACAAGATATAAGTACACAATGATACAAGTACGCCATGAAATTAGTTTTAAAAAACATAGTGCGAGGTGACAATCTAAACGAATTAGGCTACACGTTTTACCAACATAAGACATTGACCCGTCCCGTAATGTAAATGTCAGATTAATTAATTTATGTTACTTATATAAGGGCATATAAACAAAACAAACGGCACCGGTCATGCTAAAGTTGACAATGACATTCGTAACCGCATCTATCGCACCACATCCCTCACTCTAAAGCCAAGCGTCCATATCAGATCCCACCATCTCAAGTTAGTTATATTATATAAGTCATACATAGCTACGTGCCTGTGTTTTGAAAACATCTAACATAATAAAGATGAGCTCTCCTCATCAGATGATGCATTATTTCCATGTAATAATATATATACACTCATTGGATGGAAATACATGTAACGAGTATTAACACTTCTCTTGCTGAATTTTAAAATACATTTCTCCTTCTTTACCCATGCCCTGTTGTATACATGTAATTACATATATCTTCACTGTGTACAAGTATTTCGCTGTGGAATCACTGCTGTGGACTTCACTGGTTGCACAATCAACTTATAAATAGTGCAGACCCTGATGAGACAGATCCTGCAGGAGCATTCTCATCTGGGTATTCACTATTTACAGGTAGGTATATTGACGTGAATAGCAACAGAAGGGTTAATATATAGTAAATATCGCTCATTATGGTACAGATGACTTTCAACAACACATGTCCGGCATCTTCGATCCCATGGTCATAAAAATGAGTATTCAGAGTAATTTTGTAATTGATTGTAAACGAGGTCGGTACTTAAGCTACTACCGTACTTTTATTTCCCATAGGAAAACGTTTAGACAATACGAAGGAAATGTCAGGGTTTAATCTGTGAAACAAACAACACATAAATCATAATTACAGTAATACCCCTCTAATAGGACCACCTACAAAAGGGGTATACATCTAGGTCGTAGAGACAGGTGGTAGCTTAATACAGGGCGGAAGTTATACGGAAAGCACCAGTAGGAGCCTTCTGCATTACTTTCGAACTGCATTGACCAATCACCTGCTTCTAAAAGGTCCACACATGTGTTTAAAGAGAGCTGTACTGTACATTGCAGGAACACTATTCATATCATATCACATTATGATACATTACAATTTCTATTTCAGAGAGGTTCTACTGTATAGTTCAGAGCTACAGTTAAATGTGCGTACGCAAATACTAAAATCGTCATTTCTCCACCGAACCCTATAGTGTCACTACTCTTTAGAATCGTCTCTTCGAGATGAAACTAAAGAGTGGTTACAACATAGGGTTTGGAAGAGACGGAAGTAAAGAATGGTCACAAGTTTACAACATAGGGTTTGGTGGAGAAATAAAGAGGTTAATCTAGTACAGCAGACTTTACAGTAAAACCTTTCTATAACGGCCATTAAATTGTGTTAATTAGTTGGTATTTAGGGCAGGTGGCTACTTAAAGCAATGTGAAAGTAAAGCAGAACGCCCCTACCGGAGCGTTCTGTTTTACTTGACCTTGCTTTTAGCAGCCGCCTGCCTTTAACACAATTTACTTGATGTAATTTAGTGGCCGTTATAGAGAGGTTTTACTGTATATACTTTTAGGCAGGCGGCTACTTTATGCATGGTGAAAATCACGCAAAGGTTTCCACCTATCTCCAAGGCCGATATTTACACTGATTTTAACGTCCAGTTTAGAGAAGCTTTTACAAAATCTTACCTTTTCTTCGCGCAATACAATACACTGGGTTATACATATGCAGCACGTAAAGATATCACATGAACTATCACTATACACTAGTAACATGTGCATACTAACCTATTAACCGATTGACTCACTCGGATTTAATGATTGCAACTAATTTATATCAGATGAGGCAATCTCAGCGAGTATTGTATTCGTTGCTGTAGAAATTTTAAACCTTTGTAGTCCCCTACCGGCAACGCCGAGAAGGACTATAGGTTTGTATCTGTCCGTCTGTCCGGTATAACAGTTCTTGCTGATGTGACTACGAGAACAAAATACATTTTGTTCGCATAGGTTTTATGTGGGTACAGTTCATTTTATGTGGCTATTTTGAACATAAGAATAGTCATATACATTCAATCCGTAGGAACTTCCATCCATCCGTCCGTATGTCCGTCAGTCACACATCAGTTCTCCGGACTGTATTTGTCTAAACCCTGCAGATACCGATTGGTATTGGGTATGCGTCTTTATTATAAGGAGTTACAGATCGAGTTTGAAATTTGCTACGCTACGTTGTTAGGGCCTATAGTAGGGCCCTATAGTAATCGCACTGTCCGTCAATCAGTCCTTCAGTCCGTCACGCTTTTTTGTCCGCTCTCTAGCTCAAATAGTTTTCATCGGATCATTACTAAATTTACAGAGAATGTTTATAGGTGAAACCAAATTTGATAACCACCTAAATCTCATAAGACATCTTTGAGTTATGACCCTTGATTCAGTCAAAATTGGCCGTTTTAACCTTGTCAGCTCTCTAACTCAAATAGTTTTCATCTGATCTTCACCAAACTGACAGAGAATATTTATAGGTGCAACGTTTTGACCAGGTGCTATTTCCAGTAAAAAAGCGTCAGACACGTCGGAGTTATGGCCCTTGATTCAGTCAAAATTGTCTGTTTTATCCTTGTCCGCTCTATAATTCAAATAGTTTTTATTTGATCTTCACTAAACTTTCAGAGGATGTTCGCAGTTGCTGATTCCTGACCAAGTTCGATTACCGATAAAATCGTATAACACATCTCTGAGTTACGGTCCTTGATTCAGTCAAAATTTGCCATTTTAGCCTTGTCTGTCCTCTAACTCAAATAGTTTTCAACCAAATCTGCAGATCTTCACCAAACCTGCAGCGAATGTTAATAACTATAACATCTTGGCCAGCTAAATGGCATATGACACCTGAGTTATGGTCCTTGAATTAGTCAAAATTTGCCATTTCAGCCTTGTCTGTTCTTTAACTCTAACATTTCTCATCTGCTATACACGATACGTGCTGAGAATGTTTATAGGTAAACGGTACTGGCCACGTTTGATCACCATGTGGGCCCTTTCTGACTTGGTCTGTGTTCTAGTTGTTTCTTTGAGTTCAGGGATATTTTGGTTCTCCGGAGGTTTTTTCTGCTTATCGAAAACTCATGTGATCAGTTGATTGGCAAAACATGTATGCTTACTGATTATAAATGAACAGTCGGTTGGCATTTGTTGTATTTAAACTAATCACAAAAAATCACTAAAGAACAGTTGGTTGGCAATAACTGTACGAAGACTTATCACAGATGAACTTAGTTGTTTGGCAAATATTATATTTTAACTAGTCATAAATGAATAGTTAGTTGGTCAGTACTGTATTTTAAGTAATCACAACTGAATAGGTAGTTGGCAAGTACTGTATTTGAACAAATCCCAAAATGAACAGTAAGTTGACAAGTATATTATTTGAACTAATCTCAAGTGATCAGTGTGTTGGCAAGTATAGTATTAAACCAATCGTAAATGAACAGTTAGTTGGCAATTATTGTATTTTAACTAATTACAGAAGAACAATTAATTGGCAGGTACTGTATTGGAACTAATCACAGATGAACAATTAGTTGGCGAGTACTGTATTTGAACAAATCACAGATGAACAATTAGTATTTGAACAAATCACAAATGAATAGTTTGTTGACAAGTACTGACTGTTAACTCTTCCCCTGCCAAATACTGCATCATTCGTCCGTTAGATACTTCATGTACATAGTTTCAATTATGTCCGTTCTATTATATGTATAGGTGTCGTAGATATGTTTACAAGCCCAGAACACTCTCCAAATCCGATCCATTTCATTTCCAATTTACTATTGTGTTTAATATTTCGCTGCAATTTTTTGCCGTCATTTTAAGTAATTGCCTGCTGCATGTTTTCGTTTTCTTATGTTTTTTTTTCTTTTAAATTAAGCATCACCTGAACAAAATGTTTAGATCCTGGGGAGATGCCGAGATGCTCGGCACAGCATCTTGATCCAAACTATTTGCCTAATGAAATCACGGATTTTCCTTTGGCAATAACTTACATGTAGTCGTACCCTATAATAAATACTGATCCATTTAGTGCTCAGCTTTGAAAGTGGAATGTTCTATCACTGTTTAACCCTTTCCCTGATCTATGTTTATTACATATTTTGATACCTACTGAATATTCATGGACAAAACAGTTATAATGAAATATGGAAGGTGGAACGTTGTACCCATTTTAGAAACTAAAGAAACAGATATATCAAATTCCATTAGCTAATAGAGCAGACCCTGTTCAGACGGCTCCTCTAGGAGCCGTCTGATCTGGGTCTACTCTGTTTACAGATGCGTGAAAACTCGTTTATATGATGGAAAGGGTTAACGATATAGTCCATTCCTTGATAAGATATTTCGAAGTGACAAACAGTGCAGACACTGATCGGAAGGCTCATCTGTGACACTCTGGTATAGGTTAACACAGTTTACAAATATCAGTGCGCTTGATTTCCGAATTTGAAAGGTTAAGTTTAACTTAATAGTTTTTTATTAGTTTGATAGTATCGGTTGAGTAGGTCCGTATGTTGAATACGCCATAGGCCACGTTGCATGAACACGTGTAAGTAGGTTGGCCTCATTAACCCATTCGCTGCCAAACTTTATCGTCTAAAATTTTGTCGTCTGCTACAATTATCTTTTTTCTTCATTTTCGTTTAAAACAAACAGTCACAATAACAAACAGTTTGGGTCCTGATGGGACGCCGAGTTACTCGGCGTCTCATCTGGATCCAAACTGTTTGCAAATAGGCAATCACAGGCGAGACATTAACCCTTTTCCGTGCTAATCACGATCTGATTCGTGTTTGCAATCAGCTTGGATCCAGATGAGAAGTTGAGTACCTTGGCGGACTTTACTTTTTACACCTTTGTGAGTGCACAGCGAAATACTTGTACACAGTGAAGATATATGTAATTATACAACAGGGCATTGGTAAAGAATGAGAAATGTATTCAGCAAGAGAAGGGTTAATATTTTGGAGACATTTTAGAATGCCTCCTTCAGAAGTGACGTGCATATTGAAAGATCACTGAACGCATTAGCCCTTTCCCTACTCAACATTTTTTTGTAATAAATTTTGACATCATGAATAATTATTAGCTGTAATTTTAAAACGTATTTTTTATGAAAAAAAAAATGCTTGGCCCAAACTGTAAAATCATAATTACCCATTTCATGTCAAAAGCAAACAGCAGACCCTTATGCATGTAAGAGCCGCCAGAGTTCAGAGCAATAAAGTATCAACCGAAGTCACAATGTCTTTATACAGTAAAACCTCGATTATTCGAACACTAAAATACGTATTATTATCGATCTTTAAGACAGGTGGCAGCTTAATGCATGGTAAAAGTCATGCATTAAGCAGCCACCTGCCTAAAAGGGTCTAAATTAGTTTATAACGAAATTCGAATAATCGAGATTTTACTGTATTTACCACTATACTACATGGTACTCTGTTTGCAAATGCGTGAAAATGCGTTTATATGAAGGAGAGGGTTAACTGAAATTGTTTTATTGTCGCAATTCCATAAATAGTACATAGGCAAGAAGTGTAGGTCCGTTTTCCATTGAGGAATATCTCTTATCAAGGTCTTCTCTGTGTGCTAAACCCAAGTAATATCGAATATTTTTATGAGCAAATATGAAATCTACAGAAACAGATAACATGAATAAAAGAATAAAATGTGGACGAGTTTAAAATGTCAACCCTTATTCAACATGACATGACTCGCATTTGCTGTCAGTTTGGATCCAGACCGGACTATGAGTAACTAGGCGTCTCATGAAAACCCAGACTGTTTGGCATTCGGTCAATAGCGTTCATAAGCTTCACCAAGTCTTCAGTTCAGTAAAAGCTCTATAGTACGAAATTTTATAAATGAATAACGTATGTCTTTGTAGGCTGGTGGCTGCTTAACCCTTTACCTGATAGAAGCGGCTTTTAGCGTGTTTGATTTATTCCTCCGCTGAAGAAAATAGTTCAAATTCATACAGTCATGAACATATTGCATAATAAATATTTTCTATATCCTAGTAGGTGGTAGCTTAAAGCAGGCTGAAAGTAAAGCAGAATGCGCCTTAAGGCGCATTCTGCTTTACTTTCAACCTGCTTTAAGTGGTCATATGTCTTCAAAACTAGAAACAGGCTATTGGGTAAAGGGTTAATGCAGGGTGAAAGTCATACAGAAATCTCCTAGGGGAGCTTTTCGTATGACTTTCACCCTGCATTAAGCTGCCACCTGTTTTAAAGAGCAATACGGGTACGTATTTGAGTGTTGGTAGTATCGAATGTTTACTGTAGTCAAAAGTACGTAACGTTCGCAGTATCGACTTTTTACTGTAGTCAAAAGTACGTAGCGTTCGTAGTATCGAGATTTTACTGAAGTCAAAAGTGCACAGCATTTAAACAGATGATATTTTTGTATAATGGTGTAAACGGTTAATGTTAAATCACGAAACAACCCATCCGTGTCAGGTTTGTAGATCTACCGTTTTGACACAATTAACCCTTTCCTTTCCTGTAACAGATAATGACATCATGAATATTAATGAACCGAAACATTTGAAAGCATTATTAACCCTTCGCTTGCTATTCACGTCAATATACCTACCTGTAAATAGTGAAGACCCATTTGATTTACAAGTTGATTGTGCAACCAGTGCACTCCACAGCAGTGATTGCACAGCGAAATACTTGTACACAGTGAAGATATATGTAATTATACAACAGGGCATGAGTAAAGAAGGAGAAATGTATTTTAAAATTCAGCAAGTGAAGGGTTAACAAAGGAACTTTTGATATTTGCAAAATGTAAAACAAAACCCAGATCTACATGAATATATTGATTTCGTTACGAACATAGATGATTCTGATCAAACGGATACTACAGGGGCCATCTGAGCTGGCCCTAATCTGCAAAGTCGTGCAAAGACGTTTATATGAGTCAGTCCCTCCATACTCAACTGACAAATAGCATATCGGCTCAGTTTACTTCAGAACAGACCAAACAGTTGAGAAAAAAAGCAAACTGCTTGAATGAGATGCCGAATCTTGATACAAGTCGTTTGTAGATGCGAATCAGGTTGAGAATCCCGCGATAATGGTTAACCCTTTCCCTGTTTGATATTTAGTCCAATTTCCAATACCTACGGATTATTCATGTACACACTAGTTATGATGATATAATTATAGAGCCTGTAACACTGTACCCATTTCAGAAACTAAAGAAACAGATCTATCAAATGCCATTAGCATCTATCAAATTCCATTAGCAAACAGAGCAAACTCTGATCAGACGGCTCCTTTAGGAGCCGTCTGATCTGAGTCTACTCTGTTTGCAAAAGCGTGAAAATGTGTGTATATGAGGGAAAGCATTAACAATTTGCAAACGCGAGTCAGGTCGCAGGCAGAGTGATAGGGGTTGATAAGGTTTATAGGGTCGTTCATTGGTAATTATACTTTATCAACTACATGATACCGTTTACCATCAATTAACCCTTTCCCTATTAGATACTCGTGTAAGAAATAATGGTGTCATTTATATTTATCAGTTGACCTTTTTTTTTTTATAACAGACTATGTATACAGGACATTTTGATATTGGCATAAGCTGTGGAGTCCGATCTATTATATTTTCATAAGAAAACTGCGTATACCCTGATCAGATGATCCCTACAGGATCCGCGTGACCTAGATCTACTCTGTTTACAAAAGACGTAAAAAGTGTTTGTATGGAGGAAAGGATTAAGGTTTGGTTTCAGATCGCTAGGACGTTTCACGATAAGCACTTATGTGGCAGATGTGTGACGTAGAATAGCACCAGGACTCGACGTTATAAAACTGTTTGCTTGAGTGTGAGATCATCTGATTTTTCTCAAGTGTCTGATTGGTCAGATTCTGAGCCAGCTCAGAATCTGACCAATCAGACACTTGAGAATGATCTCAGACTCAGACTCAGAAGTGTTACATGTATAAACTTGGTCTCACTACCAGGATCTAAATTGTGTGATACCTTGACTTCGGAAAAGTATACTTCAATGATATTGGGCCAGACGACAGCATTGGGAAACGATACTTCCTCGGCGTGCAGAATATTAACCCATATCTATTACGACTTTGTCACATTTGCAAACAGCTTAGATCTAGATGAGACGACAAGGAACCCAGCTGTTTGACACGCAGGTAATCACTTCCTGAAAGCAAAAAGGAATCGGTAGGTGACAAATGCAGTTTATAATTCTTTACATACAGTAAAACCCCTATGAAACGGAATTCTAACGGAATAATTTATATCATTTTAGGCAGGTGGCGGCTTAGTGTAGTGTGAAGGCCATGTGGAACCTAAGGCGGTCATTCATTTATTGAATAAAGGAGTCTTAAAAGGCAGATGGTTGCTTAATGCAGGGCGAAAGTAATGCAGAAAGTTCCTACAGGAGCTTTCGGTATTACTTTAGACCTGCATTTAGCTACCATCTGCATTACAGGCCAATAGTTAGACATCTTTTAGGTGATCGCTTAAGGTAGGTACTATTGTAATGGTATTTAACCCATTCCTCCATAGACTATTTTTTAGACTCAATCTATTTGAATAAATCTACCCAAAAGGAGCATTTACTAGAGAAAAAGGAAATTGTAGACGTGTGTAGTTTTGAAATCATTGTGATAATTAGAGCATTTGCTCAATAGGAGCAAATGCTCTATCTATCACAATGGTTTCATTAAACGACATTTACATAGGCGTAGAAAGGGCTAAATCATAAGTTAAAAGTTATAGTTTTGAATATTCTCTTGACGTATATTTGATGTGTAACTGATAAATAAAGAATTAATCATTAACTGCATTTACCATGACCAGTTATGAGTTATGCGCTTTCTGTGTTTTAATGCAAATCATATGAAGAAAAATGCCAGAACTTTATTTATATGATGGCTATATAATAGATATTTTGTAAAAGTACAAAAATGAGTCATGCAGGGAACACTACATACAGAACAAACAGCCACCCGAACAGCAACACAAGGAAACAGCAAATGTACATAACTATAAAAACATCAAGAGACGCACAAAGACAAAACAAACATACAATA
The DNA here is from genome assembly GCA_963576725.1 of Azorinus chamasolen. Classification (NCBI taxonomy): domain Eukaryota; kingdom Metazoa; phylum Mollusca; class Bivalvia; order Cardiida; family Solecurtidae; genus Azorinus; species Azorinus chamasolen. Next base: position 74,882,477 of record OY755238.1, on the reverse strand, counting down.
GGGGGAAGAAGGGAGTACCGCCTTGGAACGGTCAGTGACAAAAGTCACTGGGGGGGGGGGGTCCCGGTTTATGGGCGCCCAACCTCACACTTATTGCATCCCCACCTTAAAACAAACAGTGTAAATAACGTATCCCCTCTCCGACTTTTCTACAACAACCGCGATGGCAAATTCAGTGGTAAAGTGCATGTATAACGAAAACATTTAAGTTCATTTGAATTCTGTTTTGGTTTATGATGTTTCTTCAAATAAATCTGCGGAAACCTTACGAGAAGTTAGTAATTTAAGCATTTATGGACCTCATGAATATTCATGTAAGAAATAATCACATCGTGAGTATTAATGTGCTGAATTTTGATAATAACATGATGTTATGCACAAAAAGTAAAATCATATATTTATCATAAACCAAAACAGAATTCAAATGAACTTAAATGTTTTCGTTATACATGCACTTTACCACTGTATTTGCCATCGCGGTTGTTGTAGAAAAGTCGGAGAGGGGATACGTTATTTACACTGTTTGTTTTAAGGTGGGGATGCAATAAGTGTGAGGTTGGGCGCCCATAAACCGGGACCCCCCCCCCCCCCCCCAGTGACTATATGAAGTGAATGGTTAAGGGCATATCTGATTAATTCAGAAATAACAATTTCATAGCTGTGCATTATCGGCATTCGCGCATTAGATCACAGTTAGGAGTTGAGATGTGAAGTCATTAGACCATGGGACCTTTAGGCCGAGTGATCTAATTACCCACATCTCAACGACTAACATTGATCTAATACGCGATAATGCACAGCTACAAATCTGTTATTTAAATTCTAACACGACCTTTTTAAAATAAAAAATACAGACGCCGCCGTGAAATTTGGCGCCTTAACCCTTTACCCAATAGCCTATTTCTAGTTTTGAAGACAGGTGACCACTTAAAGCAGGTTGAAAGTAAAGCAGAATGCGCCTTAATGCGCATTCTGCTTTACTTTCAGCCTGCTTTAAGCTACCACCTCCTAGAATATAGAAACTAATTATGATGCTATATGTTCATTATTGTAAAAATTGGAACTATTTTCTTCAGCGGAGGAATATGTTAAACTCGCTTAAAGCCGCTTCTATCAGGTAAAGGGTTAAGGGCAATGCCTTAAGGGTTAAGGCAATTTCTACTGTACTCATACTAATTACACGGTAAACTCGAAACATGCATGCACTTTCATTTGAAAACAGTGTAGACCAAGGGCAGATAATCCATGTGTTCAGGGTTTGCACTGTCTATCAATGAGAATCCTCAAGCAACATAGTGTTGACTCTGTAGTTAAATACTGATGGACTCTTCTTAAAATTCAGAGTTAAAAGGGACAAAATCATATTCGATTATGTACAACGTTTAGTACTTGCGATGTTAGAATCATTTCGTTGCAACTGGTGAAAATGCGATTACATACGCAAACGGTTTGGATGCTAATAATACGTTGAGTTCATAAACGAAAATATATGGGCCCGTATTCACTAACATTTTCAATTTCAAATTATTGAGTCTGAGTACGAAATCATACTCAAACTCCAGATCGGTCAGATTTCGACGTAGACAAGATCTGACCGATCGGATACTTGAGTATGCTTTCAGGTTATATAGACTCTAAATGCATTAGCTTTAACCCTTACAGTGTCTGTGGCAATCTCTTAACCCTTTCCCTCATATTGACGACTTTTGACGACTCTGTACAAGTCACTGTGTGAAACCATTGTGATAAATAGAGCATTTGCTCCTATAGGAGCAAATGCTCTAATTATCACAATGGTTTCAAGCTACAACATCCTAAAAGTGTCATTTTCTCTAATCTATGCTCCTTTTCGGTAGATTAATTCAAAGAGGTTGTATCTAAAAATAGCATATGAGGTAATGGGTTAACCCTTACAATGATGTTTTTCTTTCAAATGGACTATACCAAAATGCAAACATGTCAAGCTTATGGTGAATTTGTAGGGATGACCCCTAAACAATTATAACTTTTAAGGATTTTTGTAAAACAATTATATAACAAACAGTGCAGACCCTCAGGAGGGGCTCCTTTTGGGGGCCCTCTAATCTGGGTCTACACTGTTTGCAAAGGACATTAGTGACTCGTATACCGCACAGTAAGGGTTAATCAAAATATGACTGGGACAATACTTGAGAAAGAAATCGTACTCAAACTCAAAACAATCATAATAAACAGGCCTGATCCTGATCAGCCTATTCTTGCAGGACACGTTTGATTTCAGTACACTCTGTGTGCGTATCTTTTAGGTCAATGGTTAACAGTCTGCAATGTGGCAACGGAAACAAAGTCAGCCGGTGTCGTGTCAATTTTTCCCCACGGCATCCACCGGAAAGCGACTCACGGGATTTGATACAACGAGCGAATATGTGATTATCGGTTAACGTTGTACAATAAAACCGCGCTAATGCGACCACCTAAAAGAGGTATACCTCTGCTTTCTATAGGCAGGTTGTAGCTTAATGCAGGACAAACGTAATGCAGAAAGCTCCCCTGGGAGCTTTCTGCATTACTTTTGCCCTGCATTAAACAACCGCCTGCTTATAAAGACACTCATATTTATTAATTAAGTGGTCGCATTAATGGGATTCTACTGTATATTGATGAGACACACCAGGATCCAATCTGTAACACACACTACTTACGTTTAAGTGAAAGAAATGATGGAAAGTTTTAACACAAACTACTTGATGTAATTTAGTGGCCGGTATAGAGAGGTTTTACTGTAATTTAGTGGCCGTTATAGAGATGTTTTACTTGTGTTACTACAGTTGTTTGCCGTGGGTAGACACTCATGTGAGTATTTGCATTGTAAAACAAATCCAATCAATAGTCATGATGCCATTAGTTCTTACAAGAATATTCATGGAGTAAAGGCTTAAAACGCAAATCCCCTCCTCACAATATCCATTCACTAGCTCGATGCTTGAAAGCAATATAGTCCAACAATAACAAACATGACTCGATTTAGATTGAAATTCACTTGTTAGTAAGGGAAACTAATATAACACAACTTTCTTCCGCTGTTAGTAGAGTTATGTCCCTGGTCCCTGGTTAAGCACAAACTCAAATATTAGCAAAACTATGAATATTTTAAAAGGATGTGACTTCTCAACGTGACCACATTATGCTTCATATCTAAACAGTTTGGATTCTAACACCATGTCGTCCACGACGGTTCTTCTATATCCAAAATTCACTCCCTATCGACTGTGTTACAACGAGGGGTGCGCCTGCGAAAAGACATGTTACGGTTTAGTAAAGAGAATGTTAATGCGCCCGCCCAATGTGTTAAGGCGCCTGCCAATATTTTCAGCAGCGCGGGGCGAGATGGAGCAATAAAAACACATCAGGTAATAGGTAAGTTTTGTTTCAAGTTTTAAATACGTGTTAGTCTTATTACTGGCATATGATTTATCGGAGGAGTTTTTCGTTTGATTTTCTTCTGATTTTATCGTTTTTATAGAGGATAATGTGAATCGTTAGGACTATTGCAAAATAAATGGCATAGTCTTTTGAATATCAGTTTCAAACACCAATGTTATGTACAAGCATACTCCAAAACTAATTATAGACCAATTTCAAACCAAATTTCTCTCTTTTGACTGAGTATAAGGCAAATCGGATGCATTTTTCAAAACTGCATTGTTAAGGCGTGTGCCAGAGGGTGTTACGGTTCATGATCTACATCCAAACTTACAGTTATGGTTTCTAATCGAAAACAATAAGTGTTTTTGAGAGTATGGAAAATCGATGTTTTAGGCCTGATAGAAGACTCAAACTACACTAGTTTATGTCGTAGATATTGAGTGAGGTTAAACATAAACTGAAAGTTGTAGTAAACGTAATTATGGAACACGTATCCCATCCTTAATACCACACTTGATATGCCAGATTTTAACAGCTATTGTAGAAATTAAATCTGACTAAACCTTTGATGAACTCAGTGTATAGACACATCAGAGTGGTCCTAGAGGCGCCCTCTGATCAGGGTCTGCAATGTTTGTCATTCAAAATCCACTAGCAATGCAGACCCAGATGAGTAGGTTCCATTAGGAGTTCTTTGAGCAAGGTCTGTATTGTTTGTCATTCGGAATCCCTTAGCACTGCGGACCCAGATGAGAAGGCTCCTCTAGGGGCTCTCTGAACAGGGTCTGTATTGTTTGTTCTTCAAAATCCCCTAGCAGTGCAGAAGCAGATGAGAAGGTTCCTCTAGGAGCTCTCTGACCAGGATCTGCAATATTTGTCATTTAAAATCTCCTAGCAAACCTTTCAAACTGAATAGATTCTATTAATTAACCCGTTCCCTGTTTTATATTCAGTCTAATTTTCAATACCTACTGAATATTCATGGACAAAATAGTTATATTGAAATATAGAAGGCGTAACCTTGTAACCATTTTAGAAACTAAAGAAATATATTTTATCAAATTCCAATAGCAAACAGAACAGACCCTGAGTTGGGTCTACTCTGTTTGCAAATGCGTGAAAAGATGTTTATATGACGGAAAGGGTTAAACAATGATTGGCTATTCCATTCCAAAACATCAGCGTTGAACATGTTAGCCATTTTCCTGATAGTGACACATTTGGTGCTTCTGTATACATAGTGGATCCAGATCAGAGGATCGCCGTGGATGTATCAGAGTCTGTTCTCTTTGCTGAAATGTTAAAGAGTCGTATTTGTTTGCAATAGCAAATATTTGTACTTTTAATACAATACCTAAAATAAGTCATACATGAATATTCATCCGGTAAAAGGTTATTAACAGTTACAACATGGTTCTATAATAAAATTTAATTTTCTTAACAATAAGCACAACTGGCCAATTCTCCATTGCACAATTGATATTTTCGTCAGCTAATCTTTTTTCCTGATATAAAGTATGAAGACGTCTGATCAGGGTCTGCTCTATTTGCTTATGGTATAATTGTCTTCCCTGTCTGCCTGTCGCAAAGTTTGTCTGCGCTTCTTCTCAAAAACGGCTGGGCAGATTTAAATAAAGTGTCACAGCATGAGTGTAGCTGTGCATGTCGCCAGGGTGATCTGGTTCGATTGTTTTTCATAGTTATGTCCCCTACAATTTGTTTTAGAAAAACACCGGCAGTAAAAACATCAGTTAGTAATTGTAATTACCATGTAATCGACGTCTTGCATAGATACAAAGATATGTACTCAGGAAGCCAGTGGGGTCTACCGTGCACCCCCCCCCCCATATTCGGAGGGGGGGGGGTAGCACGGTAGACCCCATTGTCTCCCTGAGTAATGACAGAATATAAGAATCTATCTCTTGAGTATTATCTGTAGATGTACAGTAAACCCCTCTTAACCGGAAATTTAGTAGAGAAGAATTGGATACTTTTAGGCAGGTGACTGCTTAATGCAGGGTGAAAGTCATTCAGAAAGCTCCTAGAGGAGCTTTCTGCACGACTTTCACCCTGCATTAAGCTGCCACCTGTCTCCAAGACCGATATTTATGCTACATTTAACGTGTAGATTAGAGGGTTTTTTACTGCATACCAAACACGTCGCTTATGTTAGAATAAAGTCAAAATGTAATGCTGTAGTGTACGGCATTCTGGCAGAGTCTGTAACGCTGTAGATAAGAGACCGTAACATGCATCAGTTGATTGGGAAGAAACTGAAACATGTACACGGATGTGATAGTATGGATAAACTCGCCAAAAGCAATTTAAAACCTGCAAATTAAGTGTACATGCGGGTGCTATATGCTAAATAAGGCATTACCGGTACATATCGTTTAAAGATTTTTCACCTTTAGTGAAACGAAATGTAAAACAGAGCAAAATCTTCATGTTTTGAACAAGTTATTACTTTTAAAACCCATTTTTTCGCGTACTAATTGCCTTTAACTCGATTTCCTGCGTACGTATGATGTATAATTCGACACGATATACGATATTGCCTAAGTATTGAATAAAGGAACCAAAACTTAGGAAAATAAACAGCTTACTGAACGTTAAATGAATCTTCTCTCTCGCATATTTGCAAACAAATAGGCAGGCGCCGTAACAGTATCGAACCGATACCTTAACGTGTCTTCTCGCAGGCGCATCCTTCATTGTAACACAGTCGATAGGGAGTGAACTTTATCAAACGGATATTGTTTCTGTTAATCAACAAAGCCCAGTACTCTGGCTTTGGTAATTACAAAAGGGTTGTTCGACTTTATTGTACAGAAAACATGGAAAACGGTCAAACTTATAAGTACTATCTAATATCCACATCGGCCACAACTGCATATCGTCGGTGTAATTCCATAAGGGCGTAACTGCAGCTTGTACAAGCTGCAGTTACGCCCTTATGGAATTACACCGACGATATTCCAATCATCTTGTACATCAGTCGCAATTATCTTTCGGCTGCAAACTAATATACGAACATGTGATTAGTTTTCAGTTGCTTTCAAAGTTTGTCAAGAGTACATTATTTATCTTAATAACACACTAAATATCTGATTTGCTCAAACGTGCTTGTATTCTTAATCATTTACCTGATGAATATTCATGTAGGAAATAATGACGTCATGAATATTAATAAGATGTTTTTTTTTACAATAGCATATGAACACACGACATTTTGGTTCAGGTAGAACCTGTAGAATCAAATCTATATTACACCATAAGCAAACAGAGCAGGCCCTGATCAGACGGCATCTATAGGAGCCGTCTGATCTGGGTCTACCCTGTTTGCAGATGCGAAAATGCGCTTACATGAGGGAATGGGTTAACTAAGCAAAGCATTACTCATAGCGTTATCAAACCGGCTTAATCCTTCTCTTGTTAAATTTTAAAATGCATTTCTTCTTCTTTACCCATGCCTTGTTGTATAATTACTTAATATATCGTCACGGTGTACAAATATTTTGCTCTGCAATCACTGCTATGGAGTGCACTGGTTGCACAATCAATTTGTAAATAGTGCAGACCCTGATGAGACAGCTCCCGCAGGAGCTGTCTCATCTGGGTATTCACTATTTACAGTTAGGTATATTGACGTGAACAGCAAGCGAAGGGTTAAGCATTTCAATGGGGGAAAAGAGTCAACAATATACATTGCAAACAGTGTAGACACAGGGTCTGCTTCGCATCAGGATCCAAACTGTTCGGCGCCCCGTGATTGCACTTTTGTATATTATAGCTAGACGTTTGCAATTGTAGTTGGTGAAAAGTTATATAAAAATAATATGCTCGGCAAGGTAAAGGTTAACATTATCAAGGAAAGCCATGTACATATATAACAGTGAACACATATGTGAGAATCACCATGTTGGTCTGTCAGTTTGTGAGTTTGTGTTTCCGTTCTCCATGGGCACACTTTGTGTCAAACAGATGAATTCCGAGGGATGGAGGACACAACCACATGATACGTGAACAGGTTAACTGATATCACGTGGCTTGAAACAGGTTCCGTTATGAATTCTGTCCAGAAGGTCAGCGTAGGTTCGTCTGTTTTGCTCCAAGTTATTCAGTTTCTCACACAATTTACAGAAGCTCTCATTCCTGATACCTCGATAGATTGATTTAAAGTTGTCTTTGTTCGTGAGATAGTAGGTGTATCTCTCCTCATTGGATGCAACGAAAAGTAAATATTTGGCGAGATCTTTGACAGAGCCAAAGTCTGCCGTGTTTATGTAAGAATCGTTAGGCAAAAGAATGCTGTAGTTTCCACCGCCCCTAACAACTAGTATCACGTCATAATTGAAGTACTTAAAGAACTTTTCTGTAATGTAATCTTTACAAAGGTTGTTCTCAAACGACAGATAGAATTTGTAGTTTTTATCAATTTCCTTTCTCATCGAAACACTGTTCCTTCGTCCTTCAGCACAACCTCCAAATACATCAACATTGATTCCATAACGCTGCATTTTTTTCACATAATATTCTCGTTTGCTGTATGTTTTACAATTACTGACAATCCATGCGGCCATCTTGGTTTTCCTGTGGAAAATGGAACTATAGTTTTTAGCAGGTGGCGGTTGTCGTCTCAGAGTTCCATAAGGATACAATACATCGGCGCCATGGGTGTAAGTCATGGTCCAGTTCAAACTGTTCCTCCAGGCTTCATTTTGATAAATAGACCCGCTGCTGATATGGTGAATCGGAGGCTCCAACCAGGCAAATACCCATATTTGGTCTGGATTCCTATCAAGCGGTTTTATTGGAGGCATTTGCGGCAATGCCGGTGCTGCAGTTAGATAATAGATTATCGCCGAACTAGTCTTCAAATTAGCACGATCAGTTGTTAATGTACAATTATTGTATACACAACGTTTTGTCAAATTTTCTTGATAACTATGCACAGGTACCCACGAGGGAGGGTTAAATATTAGAATTGGGTAATTGTTATTGGTACGATTCGACTGCTTCAAGCTCTCTAATGTTGTACTATGAAACCGATAGTCATTAAACTGCGTCAACGATGACATGTTGAAAACAGTAGCTAACCTGTACACACCTGATGGCACAATGCAGGCGAGTGTTACAGCTGTTACGAGTGCAATGAATATCGTTTTCAATCGCCTGTTGCACATCTTTCAAATCGACTAGTAATCTAGTATCTGAAATTAGATTAGAGTAAGTGACAATGAATGAAACAGGTGCATACGAATTCCTCTGAACAATGCATTGTTGTCAGCAACTTTCAAACACGAACGTGACAGCAGCGTCACATATTATAAAATGTAAATGAGCGTCTTGCATTTTGTAGACAGGTAGGTGTTTAGTGCAGAATGAAAGCAGTTCAGAAAGCTCCTAGAGGAGCTTTCTGGATTTCTTTCAGTCCGCATTGAGCTACCACCCGTATTTTGAAAAAAGAAAACACAAGAACTATAACAGTTCTTTATTTAATGGTTATGATATAGTGTTTTACGAGGTCAGTATTTGTTTATGTTGAACAAGACAAATAACACTAGTAAATAAATTCAAAGTGTATAGAATGTATGCGTAATCTGACTATATATGACAACACCAATAGCAACATGTAGGCAAGATTTGGACAAAAGGATGCATTTAATACGTTTAAAAAGCGGATGTCTAATTCATATACGTGCAATTTGGAGTCCATGCATTTACCATTCGTCATTTGTGTTTCTTTCACAAACGGTATAGAGCAAGATCAGATGTCACGCCAGCTATGTGGCGACTGATCGTATGTTTCAGAGTCAAATATTGTCAAACAGAAAACGTTAACCCATGATCAGGCAACACGTATCCGATGCACCGATACTTAGTTCGCCATATATAGCTCATCCGCTATCAGTGACATGTTACATGATAATTCTGACATTCATCAGATTATAGTCAGCATTATAAAAGACAATAAATGAGTTCCATAGTAGGTATAAAAATAATACATGTACATGCAATTACGAATTCTGTATTTCTCATTTTATTGGCAATGTTTTTACTTTGAGGCTTCCTGAAAGAGAATTGTACTCCTAGGGTACTAAGCCATTTGCGAGGATGTTGCTACTGTGCACCTAGTAAACTGTGCCATTTGCGAGGTGGTTGATATAATGCACCGAGTGCACTGTGCCAATTGCGAGGAGGGGGGTTTAGCACACCGAGTGCACTGTGTCAATTGCAAAGAGGTTGATATAGCACACCCAGTGTATTGTGCAAATTGCCAGGAAGTTAATATAGCACACCCAGTGCACTGTGCCGATTGCGAGGAGATTGATATAGTGCACCTAGTGCACTGTGCCAATGGCGGAGGAGGTTGATAATGTACATTTTGTTTGTTTTGCTATTGGCAAGTAGTTTGATAATTATAGTACACCGAGTGTACTGTGCCAGTTACAAGGAGGTTGGTATCGTGCACTGTGCCATTTAGGAAAGGTTAGTAAAATAAATGCTACTAGCGTACTGTGCCATTTGCTAGGGCATTGATATCGTAGAGCGCGTTTGCTGTGCCAACTGGGAGAGGTTGCTGTCGTATACCAAATGCACTCTGCCAATTGTAATAAGGTTGATATATCATTCCTAGTATACACTATCATTTGCGAGGAGGCTGATATAGTATACAGAGTGAACTGTAACAGTTGGAATAGGTTGATATAGTACACTAAATGTACTGTGCCATTTGCAAGGAGGTTGATATAGTAAACCGAGTGTACTGTCATTTGGGAGAGATTGGTATCGTAAACCGAGTGCACTGTCACTTGGGAGAGATTGGTATCGTACACCGAGTGTACTGTGTCATTTGCAAGGAGGTTGATATACTATAAATAGTGTACAATGTACTGTGCCATTTGCGAGGAGGTCGTACACAACGCGTACAGTGTAATGTGTCATTTACGAGGAGGCTTATATCGTACATAAAGTGTACAGTGTAATGTGTTATTTGTGAGGAGGTTTATATCGCACACATAGCGTATGGTGTAAGGTGTCATTTCTGAGGAATTTGGTACATGTATCGTACACATATTGTACGGTGTAAGGTGTCATTTGCGAGGAGGTTGATATCGTACACAACGCGCACAGTGCAATTTGTCATTTACGAGGAGGTTTATATCGTACATAAAGTGTACAGTGTAAGGTGTTATTTGGGAGGAGGTTGATAGCGTTAACATAGTGCACAATGTAATGTGTTATTTGCGAGGAGGTTGATAGCGTGCACATATTATATAGTGTACTGTGTCAATAGTGTATGGTGTAAGGTGTCATTTCTGAAGAGTTTGGTATCGTACACATAATGTAAAAGGTAAAAACAACGTTTTTTATAGTGTATGGTGTAAGGTGTCATTTGCGAGGAGTTTGGTATCGTACACATAGTGTAGGGCGTAAGGCCTCATTTTCGAGGAGTTTGGTATCATACGCATAGTGTATGATGTAAGGTGTCATGTGTTAGGAGTTTGGTATCGTACACATAGTGTATGGTGTAAGGTATCATTTGCAAGGAGGTTGGTATCGTATAAAGAGTGCACTGTATGGTGATATTATACACCGAGTGCACAGTACATTCTGCGAGGATGTTGATCGTACTGTGCCGTCTTTGAAACTGTTGATATAGTACACCTATTAAAATGGGCCATTTGCGAGGAAGTTGATATAGTACACCTAGCGTACTGCGCCTGTGTCATTTAGGAGACATTGATGTTGTACACCGGTTGTTCTGTGCCTTTTGCAAGAAGGTTGATATCGTACAAGGAATGGACTGTGTTATTTTGGAGTAGGTTAATGTAGTACATCGGTTGTACTATGCCATTTGCGAAGAGGTTTATACCGTACAGTGAGTGTGCTGTGCCATTTAGGATGTGGTTGATACCGAACACCGGGTGTACTGTGTCATTTGCGAGGAGGTTGATATCAGTTAAATCAAACCTGATTCCCCCGCAAAGAAAACATCACACACAACAACAATTGAAATGTTATTTTATGATAATTTATGAATTTTAGAACCCGAAATAACTTTTCATAGTAAACTGTATGACAATAATACAGTATGCAAAGGGAGTATCACAGAACATGCACCTTTGATTGTAACCTAATAATCATTATGTGAAAATAGTAAGTAACCTGCCAGTGCTACTATTTTTGAGAGCAATTTATTAATTTATAATAAATCACTATCTGTAATTATGTGACATGCCGCTCTAGGCAATCGTGTTTGGCGTGTTGCTATACCTTTCTCATGCAAAAAATACAATTCAAGTACAATTCATTAACTAACCTTACTTCACATATACTGCTTTTATATAAAGGATGCAATATATCATATAAATACAAAAAACATTACAGACGTTTATATAGTTTTCTGTTGAATTTAATGTAACGTTATGTAGTTTCTATAAATAAACAAAACACACAAAGAACTAAATTCATAAACAACTAGCCCGAATGCTTCTAATGATCTCTCATACACAACAGGCAATGGTACTCATTAGATTTAGAGTTGTCCTGATACATTGTAGTAGAGTGAAGCATTCAACAATGCATTGTTGTTCGTAGTTTAAAAGTCTAAAGCATGTAAGTTACCTTCATGCTTTTACAGTTGACTTGATCCTAAATCATAAAACGTTATATCAAATACTTCCTTTGCTTACCAACCACATTTTGGCGACGACGGCACTAACCACACTGATGAGGGACGTTTCAGTTCGTTTTCCAAAGCTCTTCTGATACATTTGAATTTAGCTAAGATGTACTGTAGAGCTTGTTAGATGTAGACTAACGTATTATGTTCAGCTTATCTCCGCACTACCTACCTGTTTCAACACTATTCATTAGAGGAAATATGGCAAACTGCATTTTCACATTCAAATTAAAATCACATTACTGTCTTTGGATCGACGAGCAATACTAATATGTTTATAACAATGAAGTGTCCCTGTACAGTTTGACGTGACCGAACATTTACCTTACCCTTTTCCAAGTATCAGATTGGCGCTTACGACGAGCTGTTAAGCGTCAACAGATCCTTAGTATAATCAGTTGTTGCATATCTGTATTTCCTAGATGAAAGATTAGTAGAATCTGTTTCATTTATTGAGCATAATAATCTTACAAGCAGATGGTGGCGTAACGCAGGGCAAAAGTAATACAGAAAGGTCATATAGGAACCTTATGCATTACTTCTGACCTGAATTAATCTGCCACCTGCCTAACATAGCCATAATTAAACCTCTTTTTAACTGTCGCTTAAGACAGGTTCTACTGTATGTACATATACACATACATCTTACCATTATCAACGATATCCTTACACTGAACATAAAGCGGCACAACCGTAAGATCAATTCGTCATGTAATGCATGTAATACATGTAATTCGTATGTGGCACACAGAGCACGATAAGCTTGATAACAGAATAACATAATCGTGTAACGTAAGCGATAATGCTAGTTCACTATACCACACGTTCTTTGTCAGAGACAGGAGACCATACTGCAAAACAATAATGTATGCACATTCTCTGAATTGTTGAACCCTTCAAAGACTTCCGGTTTGATCAAACTTGTGACAAATTATTGATCTTGTGTCAAACAGTTTTGATCTTGATCAGACGTCGAGTTACTCGGCGTATAATTTGGACCCAAGATGCTTGGGAACCAGTCAAGATAAGATTAGCATTAAATGGTTCAAATGGACATTAAAATGGACGTTTGTCTTTAACCCTTTCGCTTCCAATGCCGGATCTGTGATTACCTATGCAAACAGTTTTGATCCAGATGAGACGCCGAGTAACTCGGCGTCTCATCAGGATCCAAACTGTTTGTTACTGTTACTATGTTTTTGAAACAAAAATGAAATTTTGTAGCAGACGACAAAGTTAGCAGACGACAGCATTTGCCAGCGAAAGGGTTAATAATAATATTGTCTTTAAGATTAATCGTTAAATGCGTATTACCAGAACGAAATCTGGAACACGTCGATCCTGGTCCGCGACATAACACTCTTCGTTAAACTGAAAGTGGCAGGTCGCTTTCTTACGAACGGCAATAATGTAGTTTAAAACATATTTCACTTCCCAAAATACTCATGAAAATGAGGTTGAACCACACATTATTACATTATTAGTAACGGTCGTTACCCTAGAATTTACCCACTTGTTTCACTAATGTCCATTATGAGTTGTTTATGTCTTAACCCTTTCCCTCATATAAACGTGTTTTCTCGCATTTGCAAACAGAGAACCCAGATCAGACGGCTCCCAGAGGAGCCGTCTGATCAGGGTCTACTCTGTTTGCTAACAGAATTTGATAGATCTGTTTCTTTGCTTTCTGAAATGTCTACAATGTTTCACCTTGCATATTTCTTTAAAACTATTTTGTTAACGAATAGTCATTATGTATAGAAATTTGAAATAAACATAGAACAGGGAAAGGGTTAAACGCATAGACATAAAACGCTCAAAAATAGATATACGAGTTGTTGTGACCATAAAAGTAATAATGTTGATTAACATATGGCGATATTGCAATCAGCAGCTGTTTATGAGACCTTGTTCAAAGTCTTTGAAACAAAGTGAATATGTTCCCTTATATACATGTAAACGCTTTTTTACTCCTTTGCAAACATAGTGCGCCTATTATTTTATAAGAACAAAATCAGCTAATACCACAACGGAATCACTATAAGGCAAGCCTATATGTCTGTTATTTTGTTGCGATGTCATGAAAATCATGTATGTTTTCGAGTCAATATAAAACAAGAAATGTCGACACGACATCAAACCGAGTTTTACTTCACTATTAACTGGTGATTTCTAAGTTCAAAAAGGCATAACTCCCAGAACAAGAAATGTGTCACAGTACGTGACAAATGTCCCCAAAGCAAAGCACTGACAATATGCGTTTTGTAAGCAGGCCTGCAATATGCAACTGTGAAATGAAAGTAAAGATTCCATAGTAATACCATAATTTGAAATCAAGTTACCCAAAATGACTTTTTTCATATTTGAGGTCAAAGGTCAAGGTCATGGCCACATGACCTACAAAACATATGCAACATTCCACCATCCGAAGATGAGTTCATACACCATATTTAGTGATCCTATCTGATTCGATGAAGGGATGACAATCTGTTTTGTAAATGAAGTCAAAGGTCAAGATCATGGTCACACTAACCTATAAATAGTATGCGACACTCTGCTATCCCAAGATGTACTCACAAACCATATTTGGTGATGTTAACTGAAGTAGTGTAGAAAATATGCTCCGGACAAGCTTTTTTTAAAAATGAGATCAAAGGTCAAGGTTATGGTCACATTAACCTACAACTAGTATGTGATCCCAAGACAAACTCACACACCACATTTGGTGATCCTAGCTGATTTAGTTTAGGAGGTAAGCTCAAGACAATGTGTTTGTAAATGAAGCCCAAGATTAAGGTCACATTGACCTATAAATAGTATGCGACACTCTGCCATCCTAAGATGTACTCACACACACACCATATTTGGTGATCTTAGCTGAAGTAGTGTAGGAGATATGCTCCGGGCAATCTTTTTTGTAAATGAGGTCAATGTCAAGGTCACATTTATCTACAATTAGTATGCAACACTCCGCCATCCTAAGACGAACTCACATGCCATATTTGGCAATCCTAGCTGATTCGGTATAGGATGTATGCTTCGGACAAAATTTCTTTTGTATATAAAGCCCAAGATCAATGTCACATTGACCTATAAATAGTATGTGACACTCTGCCATCCCAAGATTTACTCACACATACACACACATCATATTTGGTGTTCCTAGCTGAAGTAGTGTAGGAGATATGCTGCGGACGAACCTTTTTTGTAATTGAGGTCAAAGGTCAAGGTCACACTGACCTAGAAATAGTATGCGACATCCGTCATCTAAAGACGAACTCGCACACCATATTTTGTGTTCCTAGCTGATTCCGTATAGGAGGTATTCTCCGGACAAGTGTTTTTGTAAATAAAGCCAAAGGTTAAGGTCACATTGACCTATACATAGTATGGGACACTCGGCCATCCCAAAATGTACTCACACACCACATTTTCTGATCCTAGCTGAAGTAGTGTAGTAGATATGCTTCGGACAAGATTGTTTTGCAAATAAGGTCAAAGTTCAAGGTCAAGGTCACATTGACGTGACACTCCACTAACCCAAGATGAACTCACACACCATATTTGGTGATCCTAGCTGATTCCGTATAGGAGGTATGATCCGGACAACTTTTTCTTGTAAATGAAGCCCAAGGTCAAGGTCAATGTCACATTGACCTATAAATGGTATGCGACACTCCGCCATCCCAAGATGTACTAACACACCATATTTAGCGATCCTAGCTGATTCCGTATAGGTGTTATGCTCCGGACAATTTTTTCTTGTAAATGAAGCCCAAGGTTAAGGTCAAGGTCACATTTACCTATAAATAGTATGCGACACTCCGCCATCCCACGATGTACTCATACACCATATTTGGTGATCCTAGTCAAAGTAGTGTAGGAGATATGCTTCGGACAAGCAAAATCTGTTAATCCGGTTAAAAATATACATGATTTTGACATTTGACCTCTAAGTATGACCTTGACCTTTCAGCTATCGACACGGTTTTTTCATGCGACACGCCTAACCTTCAAGAGGAAAATTTATGCCAAGTGATTTCACAATTAATCCATGGAGTTCTGAATTACAGCCCAGACAAGACCGGACGGACGCACGGATGGACTGACACATTTTTAAGTTCAAAGGGGCATAACTCCAATATTAGTGAAGCTAGAGTTATGGACCTTGTGCATGACACATCCCCTTATCATGATCTTTCTATGTATGAAGTTTCAATCTAATGGCATTAGCCATATAGGAATTATCGTCTGGACAAAATTGGTAGCCGACCGCCTGCCCGCCCATCTGCCCGACCGCCCGTCCCCCAACCGCCTGCCGTACATCACCATTTCATTAACCGGAGTTTTCCGTGGAAAACCCGGTAAAAAGTAACAAATCTGCATTTAAAGGATGACATTTCCTCAAAATGTTTAAAAGACCAATCCGGTTTGTTTCGGTTTCCCACAATGCTTTGTGCGCGCATGACTTCTGGTAAAAATCAGCTGTTTTGCGCAAGCGAAGAAGTCTGACGTCAATAATAACAGTGATGCACGCATTTCTTGTGATACTGGTACTTTTTTATAGACTTTATTTTAAACAAACATAATTAAAGGTGTGCAGGTTAAAGGAAATGTGAATTGTATTACAATTTACAAGATTTATCATATTGTGACAGATTGATCGTCAATGATCGAGTCCCATTTGTGTAAAAGAACAGTGGGTGGGAAAACCAGGGTGTGTACTAATTTACATACTGACATATCTTAGTTCAGTTAATGTAACAAGTAAACATCTAAAAGATGAAAAACTTGAGATGAAACATAAAATCCAATTTGCATACATTTTAAGCAATTTTGATTCAAACAAAATAATTGTCTGCACCAGTTTAGTTACAAGAAAGAAATACCTTTAAATAAGACAACTGTTCCTATGCTTTTACCAGCCAGAAGGTATGTTATCATATTTTATCAATATATTTATTCATTTTGGTATTATTCAGGTTTTGTGACATGATGCAATTGTGTTGAAAGAATGGCAGAGCCTAGCATAGCTACCAAGCAGCCGGGAAATAATTCACCTATAATATGTCGTCGCTATCGTTGATCGGTTGGGGATTTCTGTTTTGTTTCTGATTGTTCCAATGCCCGTGGAAGATGTAATCGAGACGGCCAAAATATGTCGTTCTACAGGTTTTCAGAGAACACAAAACGAGTAGAAATGTGGGATAAACGAATCAGACGAGATGCAATATGTGATTGCAGAGTTGTCCACCTCATACCGAAGAATCATTTCAGAGTGTGTTCTGCACATTTTGTAGGTGGTAAATTTGGAAACATTATCACTCATTTGTGTGCCACTTTACAGACAAAATAAATTTGCAATGAGACATATGTTCAAAGTTGACCGAGAATCACATTTAAGGACATTGTACTTAATTTTAAGAAACCGAAACGGTGATAAAAAGGCCACATATTCGTCACAGTTTTGTTTCATTTTCTTTTGGAGAGCATTTCGTTCCATGGAATTATTCCTAATTTAATGAGTTTTAAATATAAAAGGAAATATTGATATGGAACATATATGATATAAATATATTCAAGAAAGTATTTTCTAAAATAATTTTATTAATGGAGTTTTTTTTACATCTGTATACTAGTTTAGTTCCAAAACTATTTTTATGATGGATGTCTTCTTTCGTGTGCTTAAGGGAACAAAGGTACATGTATGAGTCATGCAGGAAACACACAACCGTCAAAACAGCACCACAACGACAAACAGCAAATGCACATGTATATAAAAGACACAAAGAGACGCACAGACATAACAAACAAACAATAGGGGGAAGATGGAAGTACCGCCATGGAACGGTCAGTGACAAATGTCACTGGGGGGATTAAAAGGGTATAAGGGCGCCTAACCTCACACTTATTCCATCCCCACCCTAAAAGACAAACAGTGTAAATAAACGTATCCGCTCTCTGACTTATCTACAACAACCTCGATGGCAAGTACAGTGGTAAAGTGTATGTAAAGTTGATGATCTATGTGCCTATGTGCCAACAATTTTTACCCGCAACTCAACTACTAAGTGGTCGACTCAGCGATCAAAGCAAAACAGGCTCGTTAAAAATCAGAAATAAAGTGGTTGTGATAAATAGTATATATCACTAATAAAAGATTTGTGATAAGCAGTATTTATCAGTGTATACATAGTTACAATATTCTTTGAGTGAATTGTTCTGAAAGCATCACCGATATTTATTAGGCTTAGCCTAGTTATATACTGAGCATTCTGGTACTAATGCAATCAATGTAAGCCGCAAGATGTCAGATGTAAATGTTTATAAATGCCCACAATTTACATCATATAGTAACGTGAAGTACATAGTTGGGCATCCAACTGAGGAAAATGTGTCGAGCCATGGCATTAAATAGTAGAATTTGGCATGCACTGGATATGTAATGTTTGATGTCTGAGTAATCAGAAACTGCCCCATGCCACCTGAAAATTTGCCCTTGTTTCTCTTAATTGGGTCAAAGGTCAACTAAGTGCATATTTTATATACGTTATTTGAGAAATCATTATATCTTTATCAATTTTAGGTGTAAAATAACAAACATGGTACCAAAATGAAGGTTAAACATTGGCCTTTAATTTGCACTTTTTTGTGTAAAATATATTATTTGAATATTCATGAATATTAATGAGAACATCAAAAAAACAGTAAAAAATCATTAAAACCAACATATAACGATGATACATGATGTCATGTCTTCGTCATTATTGCTATTTAACAAAAATAAATTACGTTAAAATAAAGGTTAGACAGACTGCTACTGAAAACAAACTGTATACAGTAATACCAGCTATATATTATGCACACATACTTCTTAAAGTAAAGTGGGTGGGGGTAAATAAACACCTAAACAAAACTTTCAGTTCTGTTTAAAGTGACTAATTAATTCACTATATTTTTATGGATATTTTCTTGGTTGGTACAATTAACACCATCGCAAAGGATATATAATGTTTGATGTCTGAGTAATCAGAAATTGCACCATGCCACCTGAAAATTTGCCCTTGTTTCTCTTAATTAGGTCAAAGGTCAACTAAGTGCATATTTTATATACATGTACGTTATTTGAGAAATTAATATATCTTTATCAATTTTAGGTGTAAAATAACAAACATTGTATCTAAATGAAGGTTTAACATCGGCCTTTAATTTGCACTAACGTTTTGTAAAATATATTGTTTGAATATTCATGAATATTAATGAGAACATAAAAAACAGTAACAATCATTAAAATTAACATAAAACGATGATACATGTCATGTCTTCGTCATTATTTCTATTTAACAAATATAAATTACGTTAAAATAAAGGTTAGACAGACTGCTACTGAAAAAAACTGTATGCAGTCATACCAGCTATATATTATGCACACATACTTCTTAAAGTAAAGTGGGTGGGGTAAATGAACACCTAAACAACACTTTCAGTTCTGTTTAAAGTAACTAATTAATTCACTATATTTTTATGGATATTTTCTTGGTTGGTACAATTAACACCATCGCAAACACATGTTAGTGTGTTTTGAAACTACTTTGAAGCATTTACAGCGAATAGATTTGCACTTGGTTTTGCACCCATAACTTGTTCAATGCAAGCATCAAGTGCAGTTGGTACATTTCCAAACCACTTATAAAGGTTCAACACCATCCTGCTATGTGTTAGTATCAATAACATTAATGTCTGTATCCATTAGCTCAGATCCATATAGCAGCTTAACAGTTTGCTCTTGAAAGTTTCAGTTGTAGTACATCCTTTGTTGGTGGAACCAGTTCAAGTGTTTTCTCTAGTATATTGTGTATTGTGAAATTCTTGCATCATCTATGGGTTCTCCGTTCAGACTCCATACATCAAACATCAAACGTTTGTGCCTTGTCTGACCGTGCATCTCTTCAAATATCTGAAAGCAGATTGGACATGTAAAATATTTCTTCCAACAGGTCTTCTTTCCGATTCTAGTGAAAGCAAGGGTTATGTTACATCCAGTTATTTCATGATACCCTGGCATGTTCCGGCAGACATCTTGAGATAACTTGCGGAAAATACCATTTTGTTTTTCCCATTATTCAACAGTGCCTAAAGGTCCAAGATGGTATACATGTATCAGTACAAGCAGTACATCAAAATCTTGGCGTTTGACAACTATCCAGCATTGGCCCCTTTCAAGCAGCATCCAAGCCATGTATCCACCTCGTCATGATTTGATGGCAGATGGGACAATTCATGTCTGCACTTGTCTTGAATGGCGATATTCAAGCGTATCTGTTGAATACTGCAATACTAGTATACTACATCAACTCTGTGTTTGTGTCTTCTGCGTCTTATTTTGTCATGCTTTGCCGCTTTAAAGCAGGCATACTCGCACCATTGTGATATGCACATAGGTGAGGGAGGGTCCAACGTGCAAGCTAAAATAATAGGTTAAAACATTGCAAACAGAAGAAGAGTACATGACATCTAAAATCTTAACCTGGACAGTTGGGAGCTATCACTTGATGTTATGGTAGCTTATTCCAGATGATGTTGACAGCAGAGTGGAAAAATATTCCCTCAGGAAAATGGTCCTGCAAAACCTTGGAACGAATCATAAGGAATGACCTCTTGTAGGTGCACAGTAAGGGAGTCAGAAGGTGGGGCGTCAGCTGCAACAAAATCATTTACAAACCTATAGAACATCACGGCCTTTACTTGTTTCTGTCTCTGTTTGAGCAAATCGTGTTGAACATGGCACCAGTGCTGAGCACTTGTTTTGCAATAATGCAAAATTACAAATATGGTAGCTCTACGTTGGATCATCTCCACATGCATTGTCATGGCCTTGCAGACTGATCAGGAGTTTGTAACATGCCTCCTTGGTTGACTTTTGGGAGGCTCCAAGGTTCCTGCTTAGAACGGATGTGGATCAATTTGCCTCCTTTATGATCATATCGACTCGGGATGTTCAAGACAATTTCAAAGACAGTTATGTCCCAAGTTATTTTGCCCTCTTTGTAGTCTTCCGTTTCATGCTATGGACAGTATAACTAGTCTCTATGTTGTTGGTGATAAGCAGGACCTAGCACTTCTCTGCAACGAACCCAGTCTCTTCCCTTTTCTACAGACTGCCGAAGTCATGCTGGAAGACGTCTGCATCTTCTATTGACTCGGCACAAAATCGAGGCATCAGCAAAGAGTCGACATGAAGAGTGTGGTCATCATTGCATTCAAGTGAAAAGAAAGGACTGAGAACAGCACATTGATGAACACTTGATGCTATCGGTATTGACTCAGAGGAAACACCCTCCAGCGTGATTTGTTGTCTGTTGGATACAATCAAGCATTTTGCATTACACATCATAGTGTTGGAGCTTAAGAAGAAGGTATCTGTAAGACACTTTGTAAAACGTTTGCGTCAATCTGATAGGATTGGTCCAGACCTGACCCAAGGTCATTGACCATGTTGATTGATTAGTTGTGTCTCACAGAAGCGCTGCTTTCGGAGTCAATGCTGGTATGGGTTGATGATATAATGGTAAAACCAGGTACCTGTGTATGATGTATTCTAGAATCTTACATGTGACAGAATTTAGGGACACAGGCCAATAGTTTGAAGGGGTTATTCTTGACCATTGTCTTGTATATATGATTAACATGAAATCTTCCAGTCACCCGGGACTTTATCCTGTCGTAAGGCCTGGAAGATCAGAACAAGAGCAGGAGCCAGTGAATGTGCCATATCTTTCAAGAACCTTGATAAGATGGTGTCTGGACAGGTAGCTTTGTGGAGATTAAGGCCATTAAGAAGCTTGCAGACATGAATAGGAAGGGCATTCGAATAAGGATACTCTCAAACGACACAAATGAGAGATAGGACCTCATGTGTAAAGACAGAAAATTACTGGTTCAGTATTTTAACTTTGATTTGTGTATCAACATTGTTAATGGCACCATTTTTCAGTGGTGCTATTCCCGAGCTGTCACCTGTCACATTTCTTGCCTTGCTCCTAACAAAAGTGTTAAGCTTCTTACAGTTGGTATCTGTCACTAATAGGTCAATCACATACCCATCATGAGCTTGAGCTTCCTTGCACTTCTGTGCAAGTTTTCTGTAGCCCCTTATATATGCGCCAGTCCTTCTGTACCTTGGTCCTCAGCACTATTTGTACGCACATTCCTTCTTTCGTGAGAAACGGCGGGTGATTGAGTTGCACCATGGCTGGCTGAACCTGGTGGATGTCAACTCAGAAGGGACCACTGAACACATAGAGTACAGATTCGTAAAGGGACTGATTTTCCAAGTGTGCTGCAAACTGGGCCATTTTGATGGCCATAGAACATGTATTAGCCTCTTTCGAAGGGTGGACAAGATGTGGGGTAGGCTTCCTTCGTGAAGGAAAGATATGTTTGTCAGAACTCTGACATACTCACTTATTCCAGGTATTGAGGTATATCTGATAACTAGTGATTGCTTGTGGCAATAACATATAGATTGTTGTCATCATGGATAGGGAAGGTTACTCATAGCCAGCGGCACTGAATATGCCTATGAGTTCATTGTTGAGTTAGAGTGGGTACCTTTGGCCAGTAACTGCTAAAATGGCCAATCAATATCCGGGATATTCATGTCCCCACAAATGTAGAAAGGGTTTTGTCATGGGTACTGCTGGTGTAGGTAAAATATTTAAATTAATTATGTATAAACATCGCCATACTGTGTATTGTATACTCACCAGGAGCTATGGCGTTTCAATCGCTAATGATACAAACAGCTAATATTAGACACAGTGTACAATAAAACATACCAATATTACACTGAGATTATGGCAATAAGAGACTAATCTTTTGGCGTTTCATTATCATCTCTAAATGATATATCTGCGTGAAGAGGTACTATAACTTGCACAGATTTGCATCAAAGTTATATATATATATTGTATGATAATGTATCGTACATGTATTCAAAACGATATTTTCCGAACTTGCAATCATCACAGGTCACTCAAAACTTTCTGAAATGCACCATAAATAGTTCTATACTTACTGTGGAGACATTGCTAAGAAATTAAATGCAAAAAAGTATTGAAATTGTCAAAATTACGGCTATGTTATACTATATAGAGATTTTATCACATTTTTGCACTCATTTGACCTTTGACCTAGTTTCTGACCTTCAAAGAGGGTTTTGGCAGTGGCATGGGCTAAAACCATAAATGATTAGTATCTGGCAACACAATTATGGTATTCAAACATTTCTACTAAAAAATGCCATGGACCTCGAAAAATAAGCGACTTTTTGCACATCGGATTGCCAACTAACAAACAAACCATTTGAGGATGTATGTTATTTTGTCCAGAACTGTACACACCATCCCCAGAGACAGCAAGAAAAAGGCCACAAGTTAGCATAATCCCTGCTGGCCGACTATCCTCTTTAGTAAGATTAAATTCCAATAAAGACTGCGAAAATGCAGTGTGGAATAGTGACCATGACTATATAGTGCACCAAACGACCAATGTGACAGACACAGAAATTGTAGACCATTTGAAGAGTGAGAATGACAATATAAAAATCTAAATTCAGGTTAGAAAATATCGAAGACAACCCAGAGAGATTTCAGTTATACATCAATCTTCCAATTTACCAAGTCTTTAAATCGTTGTATAGTGCTTATAAACTAGAATATCAGGAAGTAATCTTAAAAAAATGGAAAGGAAAATGAACATGCTAAAATATCTGTTTGAGATGCAGTATTCAAACGATGACCAGGTTAAATCCTTTGAGGACTTTGAGAATATTCGTGTGATCTTAGATTGCACAGTGTTGATGGCTCAGCGATCATCAAAAATTTCCCCAATTACACATACTATAATTCAGCAAAATTTCTTGCGGGCAAGCATTTCACCATATTTAACTGTGAACTTTGTGTCACTTGCAGGGTTGGTCGAGTCAAAGACAAGGTGATTACCTTGGGTAGTGATGGAATAATGTAGAAAATTAAAGATGGCGTGACGCAGTGATGGCTGATAGGGGCTTTAATGTTGCCAGTGAATTTAAGAAGAAAGGTGTTGAGTTACTGATCCTAAATTTCAAAGGTCGAGACAGAGCCCAACTCACTACAGAAGAGACCCGGCGTTCAGAATACATTTCCAATGCCAGAATTCACATGAAAAGAGTGATACATCGCATCAAGACATTTTACCTCATTGAACGTACTGTGCGTTTGAATATACTGGACATCATTACACAAGCGTCCATCGTCTGCGCATATCTAACAACCTTCCAGATGCCTATTGTCAAAATATCATCATCATGTAGTTCCGAATGACAATGAACTAACTTCTATCCCTTAGTCTTTGTTGGTGTATGTATGTCTTCCGGTGGGAAGACATTACTGTCATGTGTGTACTTGGTGATTTGACTTTGTTGATTTATAATGATGCTATTTGATTTTCCTTTATTGAATTTGTTCTGTGAATAAAACACATACTGCTTTCTATTAAGTTTATTCTGTGAAAATAAAATTAGAAATGAGTTGTCTGCTTTCAATCGAATTTTAACATTTTATAAGAAAGGCTTATTTTAATATTCCCCAGTCACTCAAGAAATTGTTTATTTCTGGAGACAGATTATAGATATAAGACGTTTTGATTGGACCTAAATTGCTTTAAATCAAGCCTAATTGAATACCGGATATGTGTGTTGGTGCTTTAGATTTTTATGAACCATATTTACAAGACTGTAAAGAAGTATGACGATTACAAATTAATGAATATTTGTAGGTCCGGATACCAGAAACAAACAATTTTTATTGGACTAAGAAAATATACTGGCAGGATTACCACTAATGTGAAAGATTGCAGTTCTAATTCAATCTTCATTCAATAACTACATTCGAATCTCCATTTTAAAGACATTGCTGCATCAGCTACACAGGAATAATTTTACTAAAACGAAGGCTCCCTTTAAAACAGTCAAAACATAGGAATGATAAAATGTATTTTAAAACTATCAAAAGTAATGCGTGTACATGCTATAAATTCTTATATTATTAACTCTTTCCTCCATGAATATTCATGTAAGAAATAATGACGTAATGGATATAACTTAGATTAAATTGTTATAATAACACATAGACAGAGGGTTGTTTGGCCATAGCAGAAACTGTAGAATCATACCTATATTTTATAATAAGCAAACAGAGTAGACCCTGATCATATAGGATCCGTCTGATCTGGGTCTACCCTGTTTGCAAAAGCGTAGAAAAGCGCATTTATGGGGTAAAGGGTTAATAACATAATAAAATATATAATTATATACATATGAGCAGACAACTTTGCATACATGATGTTAGAAATAAACAGCCAGACAGGACTGTATCAGTCTGTATTTTTATGCGGTCGTAACTGGGTTAATCTTGACACCATGTCCATATTGAATAACTTTCTCCAAAGAGATTTGCACCTACATCCCATCAAAACCAGGTGTCGGTTCAACTTGTGACCAACACGTCACTGTGTTAAATGGCTAGACTTGTCATAATGCATGTTTAAAATACAAATAATTACTGTTTATAGCACAGTCAGGAGAAAACTCTCCCGATAATACTGATATTCCGTTAATATGAAATTACAGTCATAGGAATGCAGACATCGATAAAACTGTTTCTTTAGAAGTAGTTTAATAAACCCTTTCCGTATGTTGTTTCATGCCTTGCAAACAGAGAAGACCCAGGTCAGACTTCTCCTATAGAAACTGTCTGATCAGTGTCTATGTCTGCTTATGAAATTATACAATTATAATAGATCCGACTCTACAGTGTCTAACAATATTTAAAACCCCTGTGTACATATTCAGATAACAAATATTCATGATATCATTTTGTCTAACATATATTCAACTTGGGAAATATTAAGGTCTAGTTTTGTTAAAACGAAAGATGCGGACGCCGCATTCAAACTGGATTTTTGTGTTGACCTTGACCCTATGTAAGCTATCTGCATACCAAATAAAATTGTCTAGCCCATGTATTTCATCAGTTATAACAACATTTTAATGAAAGCCACATTTCGAAATAGTAACCTTGACCTTGACCTGATTTCAGGTATCTTGGTGTCACCTGTAAGGTCCTTACCAAATCTATCTGTATACTAAAATTGAATTACCTAGCATTCCTGGATCAGAAGTTATAGTAAAACGTTAAAGTTTGTTAAAAAACAGTTAAGTTTTCAAAGTAGTGACCTTGACCCAATTTCGTGTATCATTGTATCAACTGAAAGGCCTTCACCGAAGCTATGTCCATACCATATATGACTTGTCTAGCATATGTGGTTCAGAAGTTAAGACAAAGTGTTAAAGTTTTTCAATGATGACAAAACTTGTCAAAATAGTGACCTAATTTCAAATATTTTTATATCAACTGAAAGGCCTTAACCAAAGCCATTTGTATACCAAAGATGAATTCCCTAGCATTTGTAGTTTAGAAGTTATTAGCAATGTTAAAGTTTCTTAAACATGGCAAAGTGTTGGAAATAGTGACCTTGAGCTTGACCTGAATTCATGTATCTTTGTATCAAGTGAAAGGCCTTCGCACAAGCTATCCGCATACCAAATATGAATGGTCTAGCTTTAGGATTAAGAAGTTATAAGCAATGTTAAAGTTTTTGTAACGACGACACGCCGCCCTACCACCCCGACCGCCCGCCCATCCGCCGACCCACCCGAAAGACCGCGCGCGCCCGCCCGGTTTTCGCCAAACTATAAGCCGAGATTTTCTAGAAAAATCCGGCTAAAAATCGGTTAAACGCTGAGTCTGAAAGAAAATTTACAATATCATTTATAAACAAGATTTTCAATATACCCGAATTGGTCTAAGTATTTGGACATTAAATCTCCCTCCTCCGTGGGTTTGTAAAGTTTAATAATTCAAATTTCCATCAGTTTTATACATTTATTTAGACTGACATATTTGCAAACAGTCCTTCATGAGCAGTGATCTCTGTATGCTCGTCTTTGCATGCGTATGTCTGTCAGAATACTTTGGGATATTAGGGTATTGTAAGTACAGAGATTACATAGATATCCAGGAATTATTAACTCGTTGCATGCTAGTGGCAACACCGTTATTACATATGCAAACAGTTTGGATCCAGATGAGATCCCGTACAATGTGGCGTATCATCAGGATCTAAACTATTTGACATTTTTAACTCTACATTTGCAAAGAAATTAGTAAAATATAATTTTAAGATTTGAAGCAGACAGCAATTGGTACAGACTTAAAATTACTTAGCATGCAATGAGTTAAGATGGATAACAATTTGTCTAATGCGCTGATGTGTAAGTTACATGTTAAACCTTTACCCTGCTGAGCAAATCATTTTAACGAATTTTTCATGTACTACATTTTCAAATTCAAGCTATAATTAATTTGTCTACCAAATTAATCGGCGAGTTACTCGGCGTCTCATCTGGATCCAAGCTATTTGCATAGGTATTCACTCATCTGGCTATAGCAGACTAAAGGTTAAATTATGTTAGGTTTAAATCTAAATACATGTAGTAGGTTAAACCTTTAAATGTAAGGAATAAAAGCTTTTATGATCTAGATCCCGTGTTTCCTTTCGTTTCTGCAATGTTTGCCTTCAGCTTTTAGATGCTTCCTTTATAATGTTTTATTAAAACTTAACCATCTACACTCAACTTGCTATTCTTTAAACAATAACAAAATATTGACCAATCATTACAGCAGTAGTGAACCTACTGAGTTCAGGAAACGAATATACTAGTAATTGCAAACAGTGTATACCTAGATAAGAGTGCTCCTCTAGAAGCCATCTGATTAGGATCTGCACTGCTTGTCATTCATAATCCTCTCACAAAGTACACCCTTTTATAACGTATGTACTCTATCATTTAACAATGATGGGCGTTTCCATTTTGAACATTCAGCATTTGAAGGGTTAAAGACATAAGTGCCTATTTGGTTAATTTGAATAAACAACAGAATGACTAACAGGTTAGTGTGGTTATATAGTAAAACTTTTCCAAACCAGTTGTTAAAAGTAGTATTTAACAAATGGCAGATAAATGCAGGATATATACGGTCTGTATGGGTATACACCCCATCATGACTGTAAATGTATACGCGGGCTGTATGCAAGTTATGGAGCACTTATTTCTCTGCTTTGTCAGTATTTGTACAAATAAATGAAACTGATATTGGGTGGTGACGTCGTTATACTGATGAGACGCATTTTATTGTTAATAATTCATAATTAGTTGTGTATTGAATAAATTGAATTGAATAACTTATGGTATAACATCTACATATCCTAATTTAAATTTTGGACTTGGGCTAGAATATAGATTGACGTGTTTATGGTAAGACCCAGCACTGAATTTACTCAGGGAGCCAGTAGTGCCTACCGTGCACCTACCCTAGACTTTTTTACATGGGTACCAAAATGTTCAGAAAAGTGTCCCGAATCAGAATCGCGAATGTACTCAAACTTAAATTCTTTTAGGCTATGTGTATTTTAACCGTTTCCATGGCAACCCCCCAGTTTTCGTAATGATGACCCATACCTACAAATTCGCCCATATCACAGCCAGTGTTTGTCATAAAACTATAAAACTGGTACCAAATGGAAGATAAGACATTGTGCTTTTATTTCTAACTTGTTTTTTTAAATTACCTTATTTGCATACTCATGAATATTAATGAGAACATTAAAAATAACAAAAAGTATAGAAATAACGTAAACCTTTCATTTTTTATCCTACAAATATCAGAAAATAACTTCAAAAGCAGTTTAACATGATGACAAAACCGCCAGGAAACAAAATATCCAATTTGAGGACCATAGCGTTAATTTAAGCACCATTTTCACCGTTTCCATGGCAACACCCTAGTTTTCGTAATGATGGTCCGTACCTGCAAAATCGTCCATATCGCAGCCAGTTTTTGTCCAAAACCTATAGAACTGGTACCAAATTGGAGATGGACATTGTGCTTTTATTTCCAGTTTTTTTTTAAATTACCTTATTTGCATTCTCATGAATATTAATGAGAACATTAAAAATAGTAAAAACAATATAGAAATAACGTAAATAATGTAAACTATTCACTTTTTATCCTACAAATATCAGAAAACAATTTCAAATGCAGTTTAACCTGATGACAAATTCCTCAGAAAACAAAATATCAAATTTGAAAACAAAACTTTAACTCTAAGTAACTTTTTAACTGTTTCCGTAGCAACCATTCATTTCACTCTGTTCACACAGTTTTGTTAGTCGACACGTACGTACCTGCAAAAATCTTCCATATCACAGGAAGTATTTGTGCTAACTGTATAAAACTGGTACCGAATTAAAGCTAAGACATTGTGCTTTGGTTTAAAATCTATAATTAGGAATTACCTTATTTGCATACACCTGAATATTAATAAGAATAATTAAAAAGCAAAAAAATACAGAAATAACGTAAACCTCTCAATGTTTATCCTACCACTATCAGAAAACAACTTCAAATGTAATTTAAATTGATGACAGAATACTCAGAAAGATAATCATCTTAATTGATACCCAAACAACGAACTGTAAGTAAGATTGTAACGGTGTCCATGGTAACCGATCCTTTCACAAATTTTGGAAATTTGACATTCAACTGTAATATTCCGCTAGAACTCGGTTATTTTTGATGAATCATGAAATCATTTGTTATAAACATTGATATGAGGCATTGCTTTAATAGTAAATATTACTTTTCTGATATAAACTAATTTGCATAATTATGTATGAATATTTATGAGAACAGTAATAGATGTTGAAATTATCGACAGACACCAGTCTTTCTCTTATAAAGCAAACCAATATGGAAAATGGTTAGCAAAACACCGATAGACAGCATGACACACACACACACAACATCACACCCAAACGCACACTCACACACGAAATGAACACAGAAAACACCAAAAGACACACAAGAACCAGAGACAAACGTTCCACACATGAACAAAATCACAAGCACAAAGACGCAAGGCAAACAAAAGGAAGGGTGACAAAGAGAGTGCCGCCTTGGCACGGTCAGTATCAAAAACACCACTGGGGGTTTAAACCGATTTTCGGACGTCCTAACCTCACACTTCTCTCAAAGTCACCCTAGCTTTACAAATAGTGTAAATAAAGGTATCCCCACTGGACTTACCCACAACATAGACGACGGTGAACACAGGACAACATGAAAAACATAGCATAATAACTGTGACAATCCGTCAAATATGTACTCAATGACTTTGCTGAAGTCAAAGCACCTGCAGGTAAGCCGTTAAGGGCACGACAGGGAAAAAGTAATACATGCGTCTGGTAAGCTCATCCTGTATCCAAGTTTAAGAGTATACCATCATAAAGTACTACCCTCGGCCTGTCATCGCGCAAGCAAAGAGGGAAGCGTAGCTACCGACTGTAAAAGGGTCGATAACCAAACATGCAGTGCGTTGCAATATAATAGGATCATAACCTTTCTTTTTAAATGTTTTAATGCGTTTTATAAACAAATCATGAAAATGGATATGACCCCGAATTTTCCTAAGTTTGTAGATAACATCCCCATAAAATTCTGGTTGAGAAATGCCTTGTCGCAGTAACGTCCGTAGATTGCAATTATATTTACTAAGGAGAGGTAAATTTCGATAATAAAATTTAGAAAAAGTTTTCCGAAGTTTGTGATATCTGTAACCTTGCTTAAGAAGTTTATCAGTTATAACTAAATTACGTCTGTTAAAATATTCAAGCAAAGAACAGGCTCGGGCAAACCTAATAAGTTGAGAAATATAAACCCAATAAGATGTAGAACGTGGCACATCTCCATGTAGAAAAGGATAATTAACAATTTTAAAATTAAAATCTTCTCTTTTATCGTATATTTTGGACGAAACTTTATCATTTGTAATTGAAAGATTCAAATCTAAAAATGAAGCTTTAATGTCAGATTGATTAGCTTTGTTTAAAGATAGTTCTTTTGGGTAAAAGAAATCATAGTATCAAAATAAGGATTATCTAAATTCAAAATATCGTCTAAATAGCTTGAAGTTTTATTAAAAGCATTAACAAAACATGTTGCCTCCTGTGTTAATATGTACTAGCTGAGCAAAAAATATGAACTACTTCTAAACATGCTGAGATGTACCCAGACCTCGTAACTCGAGGTCAGTGGTGGTTTTGCCACTGACCATTCCAAGGCGGCACATTCTTTGTCGCCCTACCTTTTGTTTGTTTGGTGTCTTTGTATTTGCGTGTTTGTTTGCGTTTAATGTTTTCGTCTCGTGCGTGTGTGTTCGCCCTTGTATTGGTCTGGTGTCTTTGGACTTGAGCGTTTGTTCGTGTTCAATATTTGTATCTCCTGTGTGTGTGTGTGTGTGTGTGTGTGTGTGTGTGTGTGTGTGTGTGTGTTAGGGTGTGTGTGTTAGGGTGGGTGTCTGGGTATGTGTATAAATTGCTTTTTTCGATGTTTTTGTGATGGTGGCGTTTATGTGTAGCTTTTCCTGCTTGACTTTACTACTTTTGCATATAATAACACACGCTGTAACGCTATCTACGACCTCTATTAACATACTGTCGGACTGAATCTGAACTAACCGACATGTCTTGTGAGTGCGATGCTTAGCGCATCATTACCATTGTCATAACCCATATAAGTGTAGTTTGATAGACTCGCTAAACGTAATGTTTGGCTGCTCAGTTAGTTCTGTGGAAGAGGTAATATACGTAGCTAGAATAATAGAAGGTTTGAAAGTTATTTATCAATTCAAACGCCGAGTTTTCAATTGGACTACGTGTATATTAAAATTCCAACAAACCAAGCATAGCCTGAATATTTAGGGATTTGTTTAATTAAAACAGTAGTAAGGTCAAACAGGTAAAGCTATATACAAGACGCAACCACCATCTAAATTTCGACATAGCATGTCTCACAACTACACACCTAAACACACGCACATACTCGTACATGAAATTAACAGAGAAAACCTTAACACATAAAAGTGTAACATGACAAACATTGTATAATCTAAAACACAAAAGCCCTCTTATTTTGGTCTACAATGTTTGCAAAGAACATACGTGACTCGTTTTTGGCAATGAAATGTTTATTTGTTTGCATACCTTATATAGCACGCCATCTGTAGTTTACTAATATATTTGTGTATATTGTATAAGTGAGTATATTGTTTTAGTTTCAGCTGGGCCCAATAATAAAACGCTCAATAAATGTTACATCTATTTAAGGTCCCCTTTACCTGATGGAATACTGTAAACAGCTTTAAATATTTATCTGATTATCATTCTGTCTTGGCGCCGTTACTCATAGTGTGGAGAGGTCTGTGGTGGGGGGGATTTTTACTTTACATGTTGACCTGGTAAGGGTAGGTGGAATAAGTGAGGTTGAGTACAAACATACCTGGTTTCAGCGCAAAGTGTGTCAAGGCGGTTTGCCTGATATCACGGCGTAGTCTACTTTATCTTCTTATATATGGTTAGTGTAAAATACATGTCTTTTTGTGTGTTTCGTCACGTTTTGTCTAGTAGCTGTGCTATACATGTATCCTGTTTTGTGGTGTATAGATGCCGTATCATGTTTTATGTGACGCTTTACGTTGGATTTTTATATACTTACATGTATACTTACAACTTGCAGCACACCAGTGTTATTCAATTTACAAACATACAAACAATGTAAACGCAGATCAGAGGGTTCTAGAGGAATTTTCCGATCAGGGCCTCTATCGCTCTCTAGTACATTTAAGCATTGCGTATTGAATTTAAACCCACTTTTAATATTTAGCAACAAAATGGTTGATTAATAACCATTCGAGCCGGGCTGCATAATGCAAAATATTCGTTTGGAATCTTCTGGTTAATCCTTAATTTCCTTCATATACACGCATTTTCATGCAAACAGAGAAGACCCTTAACAGATGGTTCCTATATCAACCATCTGAACTTGGACTGCTCCATTTCCTTATGGAAAATAATAGATCTGATTCTACTATTTCTGCCCATGTAATAATGACATCATAAAACATCAAAAAAGTATTTATGATGTCATTATTGTGCTGCCTGTATTCCGCATCACAGAGTATGTTTTGGTTTGTATGATCTACTTTTTATGGAGTACAATATAGCCATTTTTTCGAAAGATTGAGTGCAACCGATTTGCATTTAAAGGTATACAAATGGCAATTGTAATATGATTGAACGGAAAGTACCGATATACGCATAATTAAATCCAAGAGGTATATGTTTCTGATTAGATGATAAATTATTGTTCCATACAAGTATATGCCGTATTATGATAGTCAAGTATGGGGAATGATGTCAGTAAGTATCCTGCATAATTTGAATTACACAGTTGCTGAAATTGTAAAGTCAAGACATGGAATTTTTAAAAATAAATTGAATTTTATTGTGATAAGAAACAAATAGGAAAATACACTTATCAAACAATAAGTATACCGAACAAATTTGAAGGAGCAAACATCCTTATCAAGAAAGAAATAATCAGCAATATATAAATTGTCTGAAACATATATATTGTCCGAAACAGATATTAAGTCACGGAACCAACTGCGGATGCGTGTATATTGAACTAAGAACTCCCAAGGCACAATGAAGTATTTGGGTATTCAGTTACTGATTCCTTCAGCAAAGAAGGTCTGAACTTCATTAAAATATTATTAATTAATACAGTGATTAACAGTAATTCCATATGCTTATATATGAACTATAGATGACCATTTGAAAAGGAGCGCTAGAATAACGGCCAGAAACCGTTAAAAACATTATGTGCCATTCATTTTTTCATTTTTTAAATTATGTTTGTTAACCCCCCCCCCGCCAACTAGTTGAAGGGTATACTGCAATCACTCTGTGTGCTGATCAGTTTTTATGTCCGTTCGTCGGTCTGTCCGGTTTTGTCCAGAGTACTACTTGGTAATCTTTCTACGAATCGTTCTCAAGCTTTGTAAATTTCCGGGTCATTATGTGTTTTGAGGATTAGTAATACACTACTTATTCAATATCATATGAACCTGTAAATCTGTCATTTTGGTCATTATAGTTTGACCAATAAATTGATTGGGGACATTCTTTTTGAGGCCAGCACTACTAGCGAACAATATCTATGAAAAAAATTAGTAAAATCATGTAGGAAAAGCCACACACAAAAACATCACCAAAACATCGATAAAAAGCAAATTATTACACACACGCACACAGACACAGACACACACGCACACACACGCACGCACGCACACACACATGATTTGGAAATTTTAAACACGAAATAAGCACAAAGACACAGGACCAACACAAACGCAAGGGTGAACACATACAAACACGCACAAGCACGAGTCGAAAACCCCAAACCCCAACAAACACATATGTACAAAGACACAAAACAAACAAAAGCAAGCGTAATAAAGAGGGTGGCGCCTTGGAACTGACAGTGACAAATCCACCAATGGGGGTTTAAATCAGTTTACCGACGTCCTAACCTCACACTTATCTCAAAGTCACTCTAGCTAAACAAACATTGTAAATAAAGGTTTCCCCGCCGGACTTCCCCTCAACATAGAAGATAGTAATCACAGTACAGTACAAAATGTACAACATAGCATAAAAACTGTGAAAGTCCGTCAAATATGTTCTCAAATACTTTGCTGAAGCCAGAGCAACTGAAGGAAAGCCGTTAAGGGCACGACGGAGAAAAGGCAATACATGCGTCTGGAGAGCTAATCTCATTTTTGGTTTTAAGGGTATAACATCATAAAGTACTACCCCGGTCTGTCATCGTGCAAGCAAAACGGGAAGCGCGGTGACCTCTTGTAAAGGGGTCGATAACCAACATGCAGTGTACTGCAATATAATAGGGTTATGCATATGTACCTTTTCTTATAAAGTATCCGTAGTTCCTAGTTAAATAGTTCGTATTTTGGTGTCAACAATATTTGCACTGGGAAAAAGGTTACTAGGTTTTTAAGAAGATTTAATTATTCACTTATTTCTCACTGGATGTTTTTGAGTTGTTTACTTATGGTACAAATGGAAAAGTAGTAAAGTCAAGCAGGCAAAGCCACATGCAAGACGCAACCACCACCAAAACACCGATAGACAGCATGACACACACACACACACAACCACACACCCAAACGCACACACACACACACACGAAATGAACACAGAAAACACCAAAAGACACACAAGAACCAGGGACAAACGTTCCGCAACATGAACAAACCACAAGCACAAAGACGCAAGGCAAACAAAAGGAAGGGTGACAAAGAGAGTACCGCCTTGGCACGGTCAGCAGCAAAAACACCACTGGGGGTTTAAACCGGTTTACGGACGTCCTAACCTCACACTTCTCTCAAAGTCACCCTAGCTTTACAAATATTGTAAATAAAGGTATCCCCGCTGGACTTACCCACAACATAGACGACGGTGAACACAGGACAACATGTAAAACATAGCATAATAACTGTGACAATCCGTCAAATATGTACTCAATGACTTTGCTGAGTACAAAGTCTTGTATATTAAATTGTTATTTTGTTTTCACTGCTGTATAAAAAAAACATATGGTATTGTGGGTAAGGATTGACCTGGCACTGCATGAATATTCCGCCTTTTTCCGTAAGCTGTTTTTATCTTTCCGAACACACACCTAAAGCATTCTCCACCACTAGTACATTATATAAGCTTTTCAATGTAATACAAGCATTGATAGCCCAGTGGTTTAATCATAGCAGTACCGATATTATGGGCGTGTGTTCGAGCCCCACCGTAGTTGGTTTTTATGTACATTTGTGTTAAGATATGAGTTTTTAAATGCTGGCCACGACAAACTCTTTTGTGTGGATATTGTACAGTGGAACCTTTCTTTGAAAAATTATATTAACAACGTATGCGTGATGTAATCAAACATCTGTGTTTAAGGCAGTCTACTCTACACGTCACGCAAACCGTTCTTGGGAAGCGCTTTGTGCAAAGAATTAAAAATAAGAAAGGAAACGATGGTTGCAAATGAACAATAAAGAGCAATTACAGAATAAAAGATATATATTTCCGAAAACATTGCTACCTGGATTCGAACCAACGACTTCTTTTTCTGAGAGTTAGCGACACAATCCACTTTGGCTAGTGCTACAGTATTAATATCGTATAGCGTGTGTAGTATATGGTGCTAAGCACGTGGTGATTTCATTTATACAGTCAAACCTTACCGATAATACTTGTACTTTCTTTGTGTATATTATATGTTTTCAAATATTTATTTTTAATCTGTTCTCCCACAGATACATTCAAACATAATCTCTGAAAGATCCTAAAGAATGTGTTTTATTTTGGTCTGCTACATTTAAAGATAATCATATTAAAAACTGTCTATCTCAGGTAACACTACAGATGATTTGTTTACTAAACTATTCACCAAAACTAAACTTCTGTATAGAAACACGGGGAAAAGGTTAACCATTCTTGATTTTGCGCATGCTGTAATGAAGCAAATTAGTTGATTTCCCTTTTCTTCTCTTCAACGAAGGATAGGTCCTATTTTTCACAAAATTAAGTTTATCTATATAATTTATTCATTTACCATATGTAAGTATTACTTAGTAGACACGAGCATCAATGACAAAAACGAGTGTTTTCAAACAAAAGGCGCCGTGATTGTTTTTACAAACTGCTTCTACTTGTTTTCAAAAGCAAAAACAAAACACTAACTGATGTCCCTCGTTGTCATTTACTTAAAAGTTGTAATTATGCTATAAACACCAAAGGTGTTCGTTTTCTGCTGTATATTATTTAGAAGCTTTTTTTAAAAAAAAATAACAACAACGGCAACTAATCATTAACTTTGTTGTTCCTTGTTTATACCAGATATTTGCTCTTCTTATTACTTCCTTACATGATTATCAGCATTAAAACTCTAGCTTTTTACCATGCTAGTATTCTCGAAATAAAATGGTATTTTATCAGTGTCTATACTGCTTAAAACTACTTAAAGGCTTTCAATGCTCAAGTAATAAACACTATACATTTCAGTCGAAATTATCGTTTAATACTTATTAAGCCAATAGTTAGGTTAATAAAATATTACACCAATTGGCTAAGAAGTTTGCAAATCAATATATTTTCTTCTGGATAATATATCAGTATGTTATGGGAATGCTTTAAACCGTAAGATGATTGGTATTCCTATGGGTACGAATTGTGCATCACGTGTCACCTTTATCGTACTGCTATGAGAAAGATTTCATGTTACGTTTGATCAAAGAAGATGCTTTATAGCCTTCAGTGAAACTTCGCGATATTTGGATAATATCTGTAACTTAGATAACCCTTTCGTTGATGCTCTGATTCCTACAATTTACCCAAAAGAACTCAAACTGAATAAAACTATTACTGACACTTATGTAACTTTTCCTGATCTAGACCTAAAAATTGAAAATGAAATGATTTCGTCTACAATATATGACAAAAGAGATGCTTTTGGATTTAATATTGTAAATTTCCCTCATCTTGGTGGAGATTTTCCCCGTGCTCCATCTTACGGAGTTTATATATTTCAATTTATTTGTATTGCAAGAGCTTGCTCATCTGTTGACGATCTTGACAGTCGAAATCTCATTTCAACTGAACAGCTGCTAAAGCAAGGATATAGATAATATAAACTAAGAAAGCCTTTCTCGAAATGTATTGGCAAGTACAAATGTAATCTCAAGGCGCTCCTGCGACACGGTATACCACATCCTGAATTGTATCGTGATGTGATTTACAAACTTCGTAAGAATTTTTGACATACCAATTGTCTCACTTTGTTCAACAAATATGTTAATAAATTGATTAAAAAGTTATATGATGCTATAGTACAACAACATACTGCATGCCTGGTTGTCAACCCTTTTACAGTTTGCAATAACGCTGTCTCTTTGTATGTACGCCGACAAGAAAGGTTAAGTGCTCTATGAAAGCGACCTTTTAAATCCGGAAACGAAAGGAGGACGTCGGAAATATGTACTATTTCGTTATTGTCGTACCCTTTATTACTTTTCTACAGTTACTCTGTTTGCAGCTCAACCACTGAGTACACTAGCGATAGGTGGATACAGTTGTTTCACATGCACTTTACCAATATATTTGCATCGCGGTTGTTATTGTAGATTAGTCGGGGAGGGGATACGTTTATTTACACTGTCTTTTAGAGTGGGGATGGAATAAGTGCGAGGTTAGGCACCTCTAAACCGGTTACAACACTCTGTGACATTTGTCACTTACCGTTCCAAGGTGATATTTCCATCCCCCCTATTGCATGTTTGTTTTGTCTTTGTGCGTCTCGTTATGTTTTTGATAGTTATGTACATTTGATGTGGTTTCTTGTGTTGCTGTTCGGTGGCTGTTTATTTGTATTTGGTGTATCCTGCAGAACTCATATTTGTACTTTTACATAATGGTAAGCTTTGTGTAGCCGCAGCACTTACTCCCTTTGCTGGACATGTAGGGATCATCTATGGATCCCGTGATTTATCACACTGACGTGTAAATATAAGAGAGAGTGTGTGATTGAACTGCGTGTCGGCGTGTGTGCGTGTTTGTGCGATGGGGATATACACGAACAAGCTGTTTGTGTCAAACAGTTGAATCCGGATCGTATTCGGTGTAAAATTGTGTATCGTGTCGATCTAAAATGTATATTATTTTACGTTCATAGACATGGTGTTGACGTTTAATGACTGATGTCGTGTGGATTGAAACATGTTTCGTTATGAATTATATCCAGAAGGTTTGTGTATGTTCGTCTGTTTTGTTGCAACTTATTGAGTTTCTCGCATAGTTTACAGGGGCTCTCATTATTGATACCTTCATAGATTGATATATATCTGTCTTTTTTCATAAGTTAGTTCGTGTATTGCTCTGCACTTGATCCAACTGAAAGTACATATTTTGCAAGCTCTTCTGCGGAGCCAAAATCGGCAGTGTTTATGTAAGAATCGTTAGGCAAAAGACTGCTGTAGTTTCCACCGCCCCTGACAACGAGTACAACGTCGTAATTGAAGTACTTGAAGAACTTTTCTGTAATGTAATCTCTACAAAGGCTGTTCTCAAAAGATAGATAGAATTGGTAGTTTAAGTCAATTTCATTTCTTATCGAATCACTGTCTACTCGTTTCTCAGCACAGCCTCCAAACACATCAACATTCACTCCGGCTTGCTGCATTTTTTCCACATATACATTTCTTTTGCTATGTGTATGACAGTTACTGACAATCCATGCGACCATTTTGTGTTTTCTGTGAAAAACCGCGCTGTAATGTTTTGCAGGTGAAGGCTGATTTCTTAGAGCTCCATAAGGATAAAACACATCGGCATTATGTGTGTACGTCATGGTCCAGTTCAACGTGTTATTCCAGTGTTTATTGCGGTAAATACTGCCAGATCCGCTATGGTGAACCGGTGACTCCAGCCAGGAAAATATCCAAACCTGGTCTGGATTCCTGTCGGACGGTTTTATAGGAGGCATCTCAGGCAATACTGGCGCTGAAGTTAGATGATAGATTATTGCCGAACTAGTATTCAAATGGGCTCGATCAGTTGTTAATCTACAGTTATTATATTCGCACAGTTCTGACAAAGTTCCATTATAACTTTGTACAGGCAGCCATGGGGGAGGATTAAATATTAAAATCATGTATTTGTTATCTATGCGTCTCGAAAGCATCGAACTAGTCAGCGTTGTACTGTGAAATGGATATTTAATATGCTGCATCAACGGTGACTTGTTGAAGGTATTGATGTGGAAAACTGTAGTTAACTTGTACCCATTTATTAGCATATAATAGGTGAATATAACAGCTGTTACGATTGCAATAAAGAACACGTGCAATCTTCCGTATCTCATCTTTCGGATTCGGTTGAAGTAAATTAATCAGTAGACTGGTCCAATACGATCTGAAATTAGAGTATTTAAATATAGATTCTGATATGTAACAGTTATATAACATCAGTATTTCTCTGACCTACACATACGTTGTCAGTTCCGTTCAAACATTTTACATGGTATGGAAAATTGAATCTTAGGAAAAACACAATGTGGCATGAACGCATACATTTTTTAAATATTGACCTGGTGAACATATTGAATGTTTGAGCAAAACGCTTGACCCCTGTTCTATTTTCGAGAACAGATACTGTGATATCCAGATGCTGTAATAACTTACGGACGATGACAGGAACGTGCAAGTTTAGTCCGGTTGTCGTTAACAACATATGTTTTCGTACAAAGAGGTTTACATACTGATGTATGACAACTTTGCTAACGAAATTTCATTTATCTTACTATCGTCACATTCTACAGATATGACTTGTCGGGAGCAAGATTATGTCAGAACACTGGTAAAACAAAATGACCTATTGATAACCTGGCCATTACCGATTGTATATAATAGTACCAATAAATCTGCAAACAAACAAACAAAACACCACAAATGAAAAACAGAAAACAATGGACAATCTGTCAAAATTGTTCCACACGTTCTGTTGAATTCCACATTTCCACAGTACCTTGAAAGTGTTGAATATGACTGTAAATGAGACCGTAAAGTCCAACAGAAATAAAATAATATAGTTCGTCGTTTAGCATGCATATATATTAAAGTTCAAAAGTACATTTTTATCAAAGAATTTTAAAACGTACAAGATACCCACTCATGCCCCTGAACCAATTTAATATAAACTATTATTACCGGTACTTCGTTTGATATAATGCGTATCGTTACAAGTGTACTATTATATTTACCAATATAGGCAGGTGTATATTGCATGTGAATTATTCAATTTTATAGCATACTGTGTGTACAAGAGTTCTCCTTATCAGATGCTGATTTGCGTCTAATTAGGATGCATTCTGTTTGCTTAGTACAATAATAGCACTATCTTATAAAGAATAAACTGAATGCATTGATAGAAAAAATCTTTGCCAGAGAAAATAAAATGTTCCTTGCGTGTAATGCTCAACGTTCATTCTGTTCGAATTCTGAAGTTGAAAATTACACAATGTGGACTTGCCTTGATGTTTGTAGAACTTTAACATTTCTTTATGATGAAACAGTAGTAATGTCAAGCAGAAAAAGCCACACACAAAATGCCACCATCACCAAAACACCGACAGAAGGGAATTTATATAGTAATTTATACACATACACACACATACAGGAGAAAGTCACATACAAGATGCAGTCACCACCAACACATCGATAGGCAGCATGTCACACACGCACACAACCAAAAACACGCAAACACACGAGCAGAACACAGAAAACACCAACAAATACACCAGCACCAGAGACAAACATGAACAAAACACAAGTACAAAGACACAAGACAAACAAAAGTAAGAGTGACAAAGAGAGATTCGCCTTGGCACGTTTAGTAGCAAGCAAGATCACCACTGGCGGGGGTTAAACCAGTTTACGGACGTCCTAACCTCACACGTATCTCAAAGTCACCCTAGCTAAACAAACATTGTAAATAAAGGTACCCTCGCCGGACTTCCCCTCAACATAGAAGACAGTAATCACAGTACAAAATGTAAAACATAGCATAACAACTGTGAAAGTCCGTCAAATATGTACTCAATGACTTTTCTGAAGACAGAGCAACTACAGGGAAGCCGTTAAGGGCACGACAGAGAAAAGGTAATACATGAGTCTGGTAAGCTCATCCCATTTCTGGGTTTAAGAGTATACCATCATAGTGTGCTACCATCGGCCTGTCAGCGAGTTATAAAAATCTTAGTAAAAAATAATGTTGATAATGAAATAGGTTGTAAACAATGTACTAAAATTAAAAAAAAAACCATTTAAATTCCCAACCACAGGCCATTTCAGTTAGAAAATAGAGAGTTGAGCCTTTCCTTCACATAAAAGTGTATTAACCTACTTGGAAACAGGGTAGACCCAGACCAGACGGTTCCTATAGGAGCTGTCTGATCAGGGTCTGCTCTGTTGCTTTAGCCATAATATTGGTCTGATTCTACAGTTCTGTCAAAGCAAAAGTTCCCTTGAAAATTTAACATTTTAAACATTGAGCGAATGGATAAATTGAGGTAATTCATGTTGTCATTACTTCTCGCATGAATACTGAATAGGGTAAGGATTGACTGACTGTTTTCCGCCCTTATAAGGGTGCAAACGTCCCTCACTGGGAGTCCTGTAGGACATGGACTCTTAGAAATACCCTGTGGTTGTATATATTACATTACAGATAAAGCAACTATCATGACCTATAGTCTAAAAAAGCTTAAGAAACATATAAAACTCAGATATACAATCTGTAATAAATTCCCAATTTATAATAAGTTAAATAATATGAAATCTTGCTTGAAATTGAAAGTGATAATACAAGTTCTA
Source organism: Azorinus chamasolen (assembly GCA_963576725.1). Classification (NCBI taxonomy): domain Eukaryota; kingdom Metazoa; phylum Mollusca; class Bivalvia; order Cardiida; family Solecurtidae; genus Azorinus; species Azorinus chamasolen. The sequence continues at coordinate 74,839,879 of OY755238.1, read as the reverse complement.
AAACATATGTAAACCTAGCTATGAGATTACTATAACATGGGATAGCCAGAGTTATAAATTTAAAACAAAATGATATTTTACTGCCCTTTTAAATTAGTTAGGTTGGATGAATCTCTTATTTTGGGAGGTAACATATTCCATAACTTGCATCCGAAGTAGGAAAGACTTTAACCCAAAACCTTTGACCTTGGGGGGGGTGGCAAATGAGCAATGCTAGCTGGATCTAGTTCTATATGTATGAACAGAATTCTGAATTACAAAATTGTGACTCATATAATCAGGAGATAGGCCATTTATAATTTTAAAAACATGATAGTGCGATTTGGTCCACTCTTATAGAAACCGGTAACCAGTCAAGTGAAATAAAATGCTTATTATGAGTATGAGACCTGTGTTCCAAATTGAGCACAAAATGGACCTGGAACTTTTGTAACTTTTGTCTTTCCATAATTTAGTTAACCCATGATGAAAGAAAGAACCAGCATAGTCAAAATGGCACTGAATAAGAGCTGAACTCAACAGTCTTTTGGTGTGATCATTAAGATAAGCCTGCTTCCTATACAGAATTTTTAACCTGGCATTTGCCTTTTTGATAATGGAACTAGCCATGGATTCACCTGTTAAACTGTGATCAAGAGTGGATCCTAAATATTTGACAGATGTAGTTGTATTGATAACCTGACCATTACATGTACTTCAATTTTTGCTTAGAATCGAAAATAAAAGACCCAGATTTTCCCAAATGTAAAGACAACTAACCAGTGAGTAATCATTTCAAGATCATCTGTCAGACCTTCTCAATATATGTTCTGTTTTTACCAGAGACCATAATAGCTGAATCATCGGCGTAAAGTAACAATTTATTTTTTACTACAGCAGGCATATCATTGACATAGATTAAACATAAAAGGGGTCCCTATATTTACCCTTGGGGAACACCACAGGCAATTTTTCAAGTACCAGAGACATCAACAAGTTGTTGCCTCTCAGGTAGGTATGACCTGAACCAATGAAGAATATCCTTACCAAGACCTAAGCCTTCAAGTTTCGCTCAATGTTTAAAATGTTAAATTTTCAGGGGAACATTTGCTTTGACAGAACTGTAGAATCAGACCAATATCATGACAAAAGCAACAGAGCAGACCTTGATCAGACAGTTCCAATAGGAATCGTCTGGTCTGGGTATACCCGGTTTGCAAGTAGGTAAATACACTTTTATGTGAAGGAAAGGCTTAACGCTCTATTTTCTAACTAAAATGGCCTGTGGTTGGGAATTCAAATGATTTTTTTAAATTTCGGTACATTGTTTACAACAGATTTCATATTACATTATGTTTTACTTAGATTTTTATAACTTTCAGTAACTTGTGACAATTGTGCCAATCTAGATAATTCTAGTAATTTAGAGAGCAATTACAACACTGTGGTAATTTCTTTAATTTTCTTTAATAATTCATGCCTCTCTATGTCAGACCATCTATAACAAGGACCACAATGGAAATAAGAGATGTACGTTCTTTTATTTTGTGTCATCCTTGATATTGATGTGACTGACATGGATCACAGCACGCATATTACATTATCATTATCAATTTTTATATTGTTATAATATTTAAATTTGTGTGTGTTGTTAACTATTGTCTTGTTGTTCAATATTGAAATAAATCCATAAAATCTAGGGGAAACTATATTGTGGGCGTGATATTTATTTTAGGTGTGAAATACAATACGATACTTGATATGTAACATATAGTTATTAATTTTACAAAAGTCACATATCTGGAAAATTACTTTATATAATATATAAATTAATATAATATCATTGATCAACTCGACGCGGCCTTTCTGCCAGATGAGGTTCTGAAAGCTATTTCTACCTTGAAAAACGGAAAAGGTAGTGGCGATGATGGTTTAATAGCGGAAATGTTTTTATCATGTAAAGGACTTTTATCTCCTATACTGTGCAGACTGTTTAATTATTTGTTTATAAAAAAAAACATATACCCCGTACAGTGGACAAAGGGAGTTATAGTACCGGTGCCAAAGAAAGGGAATCCGAATGATGTAAATAACTACAGGGGCATAACTCTGACGAGCATTTTCTCTAAAATATTTTCATTAATGCTTGACAACCGGCTGCGGAAATGGGCTGAAGATAATAATTTATTTAGAAAAAATAGGAGTACTGTTGACTGTATGTTTCTTTTAAACTCCGTTATGAGTAAAGTAATTAATCAAGACAATCGTAAATTATACTGTGCTTTTGTCGATTTCAGAAAAGCTTTCGATACTGTGTACAGAGACAGCATATGGCATAAACTGATTAAATACGGTATTTCAAGCAAACTGGTTAAAATGCTTCAATCAATGTACAGAAGTGTGAAATCATGTGTGAAGGTTAACGGTAAAAGCACGGAATATTTCGAGAGTTTCGCTGGTGTTAAGCAAGGGGGACCACTCTCTCCATTGATATTTATTTTCTTTATCAACGACATGTACAACTATTTATACGATGAAACAGACGATATCTTTACCTATAGTGAATTACAATTATTTCTGCTATTATTTGCCGATGACACAGTTCTATTCTCTTATACTAAGGAAGGTTTACAAAAACTGCTGAATAGATTACACATTTACTGCAACATGTGGGGCATAAGTGTTAATGTTGATAAAACTGTAGTGATGGTTTGCAAAAAAGCGAATAGGCCGGAAACAGTTAGCTTTTTTTACAATGATATTAAGCTTAATACAGTAGAGAAATTTACATATTTAGGGTTAATATTATCGTCGAATGGGAAATTCGATCAAGCACAAAAGAAATTAGCTGAACAATCGCTTAAAGCAATGTTTTCCATGAATAAATTACTTGATAACATATCAATGCATATTACAGAGAAACTGAAGCTTTTCGACTCTATGATAAGCCCTATTTTGAATTATGGTGCAGAAATATGGGGATTTCATAAAGCTCCTGACATTGAACGCATACATACAAAGTTTCTTAAGCAGCTTTTATGGGTAAGACAACAAACAACAAATGCATATGTATATGGTGAACTTTGTCGATTTCCCTTTATAGTGATACGAAACGTGCGAATTTTAAGATACTGGTTTAAAATTATGAAGAATCCTGGTTCCCTTTTATTTTCATTGTTTTCTTTAAAAGATTCAGATGGTAACGTTATCAACGAATGGGCAAAACAAGTAAAAGCTTTTTGGAAAACCTAGGATTTTCCTATTTGTGGGACAATATAAATATCTCAACGGTCCAATTAAAGGCAGTGATTCAAAGAGTATATGATTCATATTTTCAGGAGTGGTATGCTGAAGTAAAACATTCTAGTAAATTAAGTACATACTCATTATTCAAAGAAACGATTGAATTTGAAAAATATTTGCAATGTGTAAGCAATAGCAAACACAGAGCGGTCCTGACACGTTTTCGATGTTCAGCACACAAACTCGCTATTGAAGAGGGAAGATTTCGTAATATGCCAAAGGAATTACGAAAATGCATGTTTTATCATATGAATACTATTGAAAATGAATACCACTTCATGATGATTTGTCCGTTATATAGAGGCCTGAGGTTAAAGTTGATTCCGCAATATTATAGATCCTGGCCAACAATTCAGAAGTTCAAAACATTGATGCAAACTCAAAGTCCTAAAATTCTTAAAGATATTTCTGAATATATATTTTTAGCATTTGCTCAGAGAGGAAATATGGAAGAAGTATAGTCTGTCATATACCTCAGTCTCAATTCAATGGATAGATCCTGATCAAGGAGCTTCTCCGGCAGCCCTCGGATCGGGATCTACACTGTTTTAAAAAGTCACAACATACTATATCTACATGCTAAAAGGTTAAACTCCTCTCATGTTCTTTTCGAGTAATTTGCCTGTATTTATTGTTACGGACCACACAGCATGCAATAGGTGCAGACCAGAGGGTGCAGACCAGAGGGCTGCACCGGGAACCCCAAGATCAGGATCTACACTGTTTGCATAAGTAGCACATAGTTGGAAATTTTCATTTGTTATTTATATATTTATTGTGACCGTTTCTCCCACTAAGCAATAGGGAGAATGTCCTTATATACCCTGTTCGAGAATTAATTTGCTGAGTTTTGCTGATTTGCTGTATGTTTTATGTATTTTGTCTTCTAATGGATGTAATTATTCTTGTGATTTATGTCATGTTATGTGATATTTAATGTAATTTATGTAAATATCACTGTCTAGGCTACCAAATTTTAAAAGGTTTCCTGATAGGCGGATAGCATGGTCTGCAACCTGTCCTGGAAACTGCATCTCCTCTGTTCTTGTCAGCAATCCCTGAAAAATACAGAAAACACAACCTAGGCGATTCTTTTAAGTAGTCACTCGATGGGAATTGTTGTTAAATCTTCAGTTTTAGAAAACGTATACCGAGGGAAATATTCTGCTTGGATTTAATATTATTTACGTGTATCAGCTTCAAAGGTATACTTGTCTAAAATCACTGCTGCCCGTTCGGAGTGTACTGTAGCTTTGACTTCACCCTGTCCTGTCGAGTTTTATTCCAATCCCTCGGTGTACACGAATGACAGCTTTATAATAAGAATTCGCAGTTGTTATTAGTTATGTTCCTTTATATTGATCATGTTACCATTTGCGTTAGACAGTTTTGTTTTGTTAAAAACAGAGTGTAGTCGTGTTTTGGTTAGGAATTTAAGACCATGAGGTTATCCGATCAATAGAGTAACTTCCCTTTAGACTGGTATAAAACGCCAGCATTTTGTGGTATATAATCACAGACAGCACTTTGCGGCGTATACGGTGTAATAGTGAGGTCGACGCTGTTAGTTTTACATATTAATACAGCGATAATTGACTTTGTGAAATGGAACCTTCTGATACGTTTATAACTTTATTTATACTTTACCATCATTGTTTATTAAGAGTATGCTTAGTTCATCTGAGTTTGTTACACTTTTCCCATGTAAATTACTGAAATTTTTCTGTCATTTCTCATTATACTTTTGTTTATACTTTTGTTTATGGCAATGGACAATGTTTGTTTATGCCGAATAAACTTTTGTACTTGTTGTACTTGTACTTTACCTGAATTTACACTATAGAATAGGATGAAGTTAGGACCCAGATCATTAGCAAATAGTGCAGGTTCTGATCAGCGGGACGATTTGACTCCCGTCTATGAGTTGGGTCCAAACAACGTTTAGACAAAATCGGAAGACTCTAGATGAAATAGGAATTTTATATTTAGGCAAAGCAGGTTCAGATGAGATGGGACGTTCTCGTTACGATGTATATGTATAACTGTATGTACTTTAGAAAAAAGGAAATTCCTCCAAAATATAGAAATAAATTTATTTATTTTACTTTATATTTGCAGTACCGAAAATATGCATTTCTTTCAGAAAATCGAGTAAACGTAGAAATAACAAAATATATATTTCGTTGGGAAAATTAGGAAATTGTGGATCTTGATAAAATATGGTTGTTAGTCTTGAAATATTTCTGTTTTATGTTTTTATTGAGATTCTATGACATTTCCCCCTAGGACATTTGCCCCACAGACCTTTGCCCCCCCCCCTATTTCGGCTTGGGCGGACATTTGCATCCCCTACTTTTTTGACTTGGATGGATATTTGCCCCCGTGAAAATTTTGGCTGGGTGGACATTTAGCCCCACCCCTTAAATGTGTGCCACCTTGCACATTACAAATAGTTCAGCTGTGTATGTAATGTTGAGCCAAATCTGGATGACACTCTCAACATTTCTTTTGGTCAAAGTGATGAATCATAGTTATACGAACTTCATAGTTATAGGAACTTCTACAATACGTAAACAGTTAAATATGTCATGGTGTCAGCATATTTTTTTATGTGTAAGGGGGGGGGGGGGGCAAAACCTTGAAGGCCTATAACAGGGGGCAAATGTCCGCCCAAGCCAAAACAGTATGGGGTTAAATCAGGGAGCATAGGTCAAGGGGCAAATGTCCTTTGGCAAATATCCTTATACCTTTTATTAATATATTCATGTTTCTAAAGTTTGTGAATTATGTTTGAATGACTCACTACAAATTTATTTTTACAAAAGAATGTTTAAATGGTAAACATATGAAAACTGTTACTATGTTTTTGAATTATAATTATACAGCATATGTGCAATTTAATTATGGTTTGTAGGGAAACAACAGTAAACATAGCCATTAGAAATTTGCTGGTCATTCCAATTGTATGATTACATGTGTTCATTAATAAAGGACTCTACCATCTCTGAGCCGTATGCCATATTGTACGAAACCATATTACATACAGCGTGTGGCTAAATGACCCCATCGTGTAACTAGCCACCATATGTCAGTTATCGTAGTGGCACTTTGTCAAATACCCAACAGGGGACAATGATTATTACATGGCCATAAACCTCACATCCTGTATATTACGGTTGCATCACAGCAGTGTGTATATGTAGCTGTGACAAAGGATCAACTAGACATTTCAAGACTAATCAGTGTGGCACCAGTAAGGTCATGGTGCCTCGAAGTCAGTTTTGGGTAATCTGTAGGTAATAATCTGTAAACCTCTATAGAACGTAAATAAAAATCAGTAATCAAGAATTACTTTAATGAATTTATGGTCAATATTGTTCATGTTCCAAAATGGCAAAAAGGATCACTCAAGGATCACTTTTTAAAGTTAATGTAATTTGAAGTTTTTGTGATTACACACGAAGAGGCTTGTATTTACTTATGTTAGTGTGTGTATTCTACATAAACAATAACCTGTCCTACCGGGTATGTCTATACAGGCTTGCCAATTTACACGGGAAAAGCAATACAGAAATACACATGAAGACGTGTGGTGCACCTTAAAATGTGCGTTGTGTACATTCTCAAATGTACAGTTGTAGCTCAATCATTCATCTTGAAAATTGTTTGAAATGGCTAATTATCGTGTAAGACAACGTCTTAGCGTAGAAGAAATGAATAAAGGAGTTGGGATGCTGGAAGCAGGGGCATCACAACGTTACGTGGCACGTCAACTTCGCTACGTGGCACGTCAACTTCGCGTTTCACAGAGCGTTGTATCGAGGATGTGGAACCGTGGAAATAAGGGCTACTTCATTGTGGTACAAACCGACGTCATTGCTTCATGAACGCCACGGCCCTCCAGAATGACTTCCATAATGCAACAGGGGTTCGGGTTTCAACTCAAACCATTCGAAACAGACTGCATGGTGTTGGCATGAGGGCTAGACGACCTGCAATTCGTATTCCATTGATGCACAACCACATCAAGGCACGCCTCCAATGGACCCAAGGTCACGTAACATGGACTTTGAACGACTGGGCACCGGTACTTTTCACAGACGCGTCCAGAATCTGTGTTGACTTTACAGATAGCCGTGCCCGAGTGTGGAGAACAACCAATGAGCGTTTTGCACCGGTATGCATCGCAAACAAAGATCGTTATGGCGGGGGCTCAGTAATGGTTTGGGCATGGGTCAGCATGCAGGGAAAGACCGATCTCCATATCATTGAAAACGGCACTCTGACAGCTCAGAGATACGTCAGGGAGGTATTGGATGTATACGTTCGTCCATATGCTGGTGCAGTGCGGATTTCATTGTAATGGACGACAATGCCATACCTCACAGAGCAAGAGTGACCAATGAGTACCTCCAAGCTGAAACAATCGTCAGGATGGACTTGCCTGCGAGGTCTCCAGAACTCAACCCCATAGAACATGTCTGGGACATGCTTCAGGTTGCAATTTATGTACGCCCTATTAAGCCTACCACCATCCAGGAGCTACGACAAGCCCTCCTTTAGGTGTGGGTTCGAATCCCACAATGCAGCATCCACAGGCTTATCAGTAGCATGAGAAGACGATGCCAGACAGTAATCAACGCCAATGGGCACCACACATGATAATGAAAAGATCCTTTCATTTCTCATTTCACTTCTGACACGAATGCACTAAAACTTTAACAATCACCCCTATCTAGATCCAGCCAGTATCACCCTTCAGTGATAAATCAATACTTAAAAATAAAATAAAAACGCACATTAAAATGTCAAAAGTTGCAAAATAACAATTAAAAATCAAGAAAAGATTAATACCCTATGAAATATATACCATCTATGAAGTGATCCCTATCAAATTTTGAGTACATGTAGTATATAGTTATGAAAATACCAGTTTATGATAAACAGTTCCCTAATGAAATATTTTATGTAAGTAAATCACTTCATGAATATAAACCTTTCACTCCATGTGCCTGTTTATGTCAATACAAACATAGTAGACCAGATCAAATGCATTCAAACAAATTCACAAGCAGAGTAGATCCATATCGGACAGCATCTGTTGTAGCTCTCTGAAGAGGGTATTGTCTGTTTGCGTATGAAATGATATACCGGTATGTTTGGTTATATAATTAACGCCATAGCCACGCTTTCCTGTGTTCATGTGTCATTACACAAAACCTCCATGAAATCATTATTTCTTACACGAATATTCATGGAGTAAATATTTTTTTTCACAATGTTAACTTTTCAAAGGGATCATTGGTTCTGACAGAAGTTATAGGATAAAATCAATATAATGTCATAAGCAAGCAGAGCAGAACCTGACCAGACAGCTCCTACATAAACTGTCCGATATGAATCTACTCTATTTGCAAACGTGTTTGAAGCCGTTTATGTAGGAAGAGAAGGAGGAGGAAAATATTTAAATCAAATTTTGTGTCTGCTGTCAACAGTACTAAATAATTATTAAATAGTTCATGGATAATTATTCATTTTCAGGGATTACAGAGACGCTATACAACCCTGATCGAACCAATATAAATAAGTATATGGACTAAGCACAGTTCTTGTGTGATATGGGTTTATGCTGTTAACAAAGCGTTTGAAAAGTATTTCCATGAAGGAAAGACCCATTCACCTACAGTACTAGACTAGACCCGAGTCACATTTATAACAGAATATAGCACAGCCTTTTTTACAATTGTAGACATTGACTGCTCTATTTTCTCTAGTTCACATTTCATGGAAAACAGCCATCGAGACAAAAAGTAAGCTGACCCAATATCAATTTGAACACACAATCTCCTCCCTAGTCGTTCACATCACGTTTTCGTCAAAAACTCTTCCTTTGGTAATGTAAATAATACTATTTTGTCCATGTCGGATTTGGTGTTAAACCCATAGGCAGCAAGGATTACCATTTTATCACTCAAAACTAAGCAGAAGTACATTACATTCGACTCCTTTCTATCGTGTTTGACATTATCGCGAATGTCACAAGTGACGTCATCACAAGGGAAGTAAGCGAGCAATCAAAATCACCCGGTGCTTACTTATCTGTGATATACGACAGCTGCTATGTGCGATACGACTGTAATTATTTGTGCTTTCGAAAATACGTCGTACAAGTAACTCGTTTGTCAAATAATTACGGAAAAGTATCTTGCCTGTTTACTTGACCTTTAAGATTCATGTCATACAGCGTCTATCGTGTAGATACTTTTGCAAACAGGATATAACCACATCAAACAGCTTGTGGGAGATATATGATATGGGCATGTATGTTTTTCTTATTGGGGGATATAGGTCTCATCTACAAAATTATGTATTAAAGCTTAAATACATAAAAATGGCAAATTGCAGATACTTAAGATAGCAAATTGCAGATCCTGATCAGAGGGCCTCTATAGGAGTCAGAAATATCTGGGTCTGCACTGTTTTGCAAAGCCAATGAATGAATGTACCGCATGCAATTGGTTTGGTTAACCTTATCAAAGCTAACTGACACACAGTTTGAACCTCATTTTTTGTAGTTTTCTGATCTAGATCCAAACTCATTGCATAGGTCATATATGATAGGAGAAGCTGCTGCTAGAAAGAGTTAACCAGTATCCGGCTGTGCCTTCTCTTGCTGAAGTTTAAAACACATTTCTCCTTCTTTACCCATGTCCTGCTGTATAATTACATATATCTTCACTGTGTACAAGTATTTCGCTGTGAAATCACTGCTGTGGAGTACACAGGTTGCACACTCAATTTGTAAATAGTACAGACCTTGATGAGACAGCTCCTGCAGGAGCTGTCTCATCTGGGTATTCACTATTTACAGGTAGGTAATTGAAGTGAATAGCAAGAGAAGCGTTAAATAGACTGATAATGAAATATTTGAAAACGGACTAGATCTGCATTAACCCTTTCCTTCATATTGGCAAACAAAGAAGACCCAGAACATATGGCTTCTTGAGGAGCCGTATGATCAAGGGCCGCTGTATTAGCTAATGGACTTTGATAATTATTTTTCTTTACTTTCTAAAATGGCTACAATGTTTAACGTTCCATATTTCGTCCATAAACATTCAGTAGGTGCTGACATTTGAAATAAACATAGAACAGGGAAAGTGTTAATCAGAATGGGGGAGATATATAGCGTTTCCCCAACTTGTTTTGTTTATTGAGGGATATAGATCTGACCTATTAAACTAGATGTCTTTGTCACAAAAACGGATGTGTCCCCCCTACCCATCACACCCATACATCATTAGACCAGGAGTTATTGATAAGACGAAAATGTAACAAAGAGCAAATACTCCAAACATATTAAGGACATATTTATGGTCCTTGTTCATGACACTTTCTCTCAATACAATGGCATGAGCCATGTAGGGTTTATCGTCCGGACAAGGAAAAGTGAAACAAATGTACAAGGGGGAAATAACTCTCAATTTATTGAAGGCAGAGTTATTGACAGTGTGCATGACACTTTATTTTACCCTGATTTTGCCATGTATGGAGTTTCAATCCTGTGGCATGGGACATATAGGACTTATTGTCCAGACAAAAATTGTGATTTGTTTTTACAAGGGGCAATAACTCCATTATAAGTGAAGCAATATTTATGGACCTTAGGCATGACACATTCTCTCATTATGATTTGACTATGTTTGAAGTTTCAATCCAACGACATGACCCATATAGGAGTTATCGTCCGGTCAAAAATATGAAAACAATACAAGCCTTAGGGGCAATAACTCCAATATAAGTGAAGCCAATATTTATGGACCTTATTCATGACACTTCCTCGTATCACTTATCATGATCTGTCCATGTATGAAGTTTCAATCAAATGGCATGAGTCAAATAGAAATTATCGTCAAGACAAAAAGTGTGAAATTGTTTAACAAGGGACAGTAACTCCAATACTAGTGAAGCCAGAGTTATGATCCTTGTGCATGACACATTTTCTCGTCATGATCTGTCCATGTATAAAGTTTCAATTTAACGGCACGAGTCATATAGGAGTTATCGTCCGGACAAAAAATGTTTAAACAATAACAAGTTGCAATAACTTCAATATTAGTGAAGCCAGAGTTATAGACCTTGTCCATGACACATTCTCTTATCATCATCTTTCCATGTATGAAGTTTAAATCCAATGACATGAGCCATATAGGAGTTATTGTCCGGACAAAAAAGTGAAACAAAATACAATGGGCAATAACTCTTATATTAATGAAACCAGAGTTATGGAACTTGTGCATGACATGTCCTATCATTATGCTATTTCAATATATTAAGTTTCAATAAACTGGCATAAGGCCTATTGAAGTTATCGTCCAGACAAGAAAGTGTGGCGGACAGACGGACAGACAGAGGGACGGACACGGATAACTCTCACGAAAACAGTACGTCTCCCCTATATAAATATGGGGGGAAGACATAATAACACATACACATGTATACTAGGAAATATGCATTCATCCTTTCCCTCATTGCCACACCTTTGCAAACAAAGTAGACTCAGATCAGAGTGCTGCTGTATGAGCTGTCTGATAAGGATCGGCTCTGTTTGCTATTACTCATACAGTCTTTGTCTTGGCCAAATATCGCATTGTAATATCATATTCAAGAGCATAAGTCAATTTTGTTCAAAAGGTGGCCAGTCTCGTCAGTAAAGAAAGCATTTACAGCATTACATGCCTTAAATCATGTTGTTTCTCTGGATTTTCTGGATTAAGCTAGTAAGTTTATATTTAATTAGCTCATGTGGATGAGTTGTGTACAAAGTAGAACAATCATATGTGCTTACAGTGGACGCAATATACAGTTTGTTCTTAAGTTTGTTTAAGACTATGACAGGCCGAGGGTAGTACTCTATGATGGTATACTCTTAAACCCAGAAATGGGATGAGCTTACCAAACTCATATATTACCTTTTCTCTGTCGTGCCCTTAACGGCTTCCCTACAGTTGCTGTCTTCAGCAAAGTCATTGAGTATATATTTGACGGACTTTCACAGTTGTTATGCTATTTTTTACATTTTGTACTGTGATTACTGTCTTCTATGTCGTGGGAAAGTCCGGCGGGGATACCTTTATTTATAATGTTTGTTTAGCTAGTGTGACTTTGAGATAAGTATGAGGTTAGGACGTCCATAAACCGGTTTAAACCCCCAGTGGTGATTTTGCTACTGACTGTGCCAAGGCGGTTCTCTCTTTGTCACCCTTACTTTTATTTGTCTTGTGTCTTTGTGCTTGTGTTTTGTTCATGTTTGTCTCTGGTGCTTGTGTATTTGTTGGTGATTTCTGTGTTCTTCTCCTGTGTTTGTGTGTGTTTGGTTGTGTGTTTGGTTGTGACATGCCGTTTGTTGGTGGTAATTGCGTCTTGTTTGTGGCTTTCTACTGTATGTGAGTGTGTGCATGAGTATAAATTGCTATGCTTTCTGTAGTTGTTTTGGTGATGTTGACGATTTGTGCGTGTCTTTTCCTGCTTGACTTTACTACTGTTTCATTCTGAAGAGTTTTAATAGACCAGAAGATATTTATTCCAGTCTTATAACAAAATAATTGTAAGTGTTCTTTTATCTTAATTAAACAAGAAGTCAAAAGTATAGTCAACTTAGGAGTTTGACAAGAGGTAGAATTAATTTTGCTATGAAACACGCTTTATATGGTTTTCTATGTAGTGTCTGTGCCTTATCAACAGGAACAAAGACGTATTTTGAATGGATATCCTGTAAACCCTTTTTAAGAGGTCTAAAATTCTAGGTTTATGTTGAAGAAGGTTTTCATTTGAGCTATCAAATGAAATGCATTTGATAATTATATCATTTTGTTTTCCAATTTGAAAGAGCATTAGACATGTTCTCTACGACACATTTTAATACTAAACGTTTGTAAAGCCTCAGCAATCTGACCTCGACAAGAGTTACAATCTATCAATGATGGACGACCTTTATTAAGAAGAGATGGTAGACGTTTATCTTGAATTATCTCGAAGTTACCAGTAATCATATGGCCAGTCGGAGAATAGCAAAACTTTGAGGTGGCGCAATCTCAAATAACAGGAATATGTTAATCAATATTAAGGTCGGCATCAATATTATTATAATTGAAAACTGAATTTCTGATAGGTTTGTTATATTTGTAGCAGATAATCGGTGGTTCTGTATTTTTAAAGTATTTAGGAATACTATCAATTACATTTGTTGTCTCTGAATATACTCTGGAGGTCAATAAAATCAATACCTTCATTAATAAAAGGACTTTTTAAAACGAATACTTTGTGTTCAGATAATTTGTCCATCTTTAAATAGCCAGACTTTCTAAAATGTTGGTATAAAAATCCCTACGCTTGTTGTTTCGGCATTGGTATGCATGTTCCCTAAACCTGGCTTTCATGGCACGACCTGCTTGACCAGCGTATTAAATACCGAACTCCAATTTATCAAAACCAATCAGTACGATACCTTTCAGCAAGACGTTTACGTTATATTTATGTTTGTCCGTGAGTGTGTACTTATGTGCACGTGTGTGTGTTTGTGTGTGGACGCGTTCATTTCATTTTTACTTCTGGTGTTGCTGTGGACTTGGTTTGGAATCACATGACTTCCATTCTATCTATTGCTGCAATTAGAAACCCTCTAATGTTTTAACATCGTTATTGATATGTTTTATACATTATACAACCTCAATTGCAATCATATAAATAAAAACAATTAATTGCATGCATATTCAGACAGGCGTATACTTAATAAACATTTCAACAGGTATAACATTAAAGGCAAACTATGAAAAGCGGTATGTATGTATGTGTATGTCTGTCTTTGTTTATGTCTGTTGTTTTATGTATTGTGTGTGTAGGTCTGTAAATGTCTGTGCATGTATGTCTGTGTGTGTATAATGTATTATTATGTGTGATGTATATATGTTTAGTACATGTGTGTGCATGTCTGTGTATGTATGTGTGTGATTTAATAAATATCCTACTTAAAGTGGCGATGTGTCTACTTGAGGCGGATATAATGTGTGCGGCATTCCATAGAGGCATGGCATTTTATCGAAGCCCAGTCACTTTATAAATACAGATTAGAGAATATTGTATTAGGCATAAAATGTACATACATTCATAGCTTTTATTTATGACGTGACATTATGCGGATTAGCTATATTTCGTAGCACTCACCATGCAATGATTAACACTATGAAGGGAGATGCTACTTCAATGTTTGCAACTCTGGTATGTCACGGCAAGGCACCGATGTTATAAAACTGTTTGCTTCAGTCTGAGATCATTCACAAGCATCTAACTGGTCCGATTCTGAGCTTGCTCAGATACTTGAGAATGATCTCAGACTCAGACTATGACGTTGTTCTACGCAACCGTCTTCATACTTGACCGATAATTTCAGCTTTGAATACAATGATCTTTCTACAATTTATATCTGTTGACTCATGCATACAAATGCATATGTTCCGTATATCTACAGGTGTGCCCTCGATCTGAATATCAAAATATTGATATGTTACCGTTTCCTTCATGTGTGTTTTCTATGTGATAGCATACCTTTTATACCCGAGTCATAATAACGGTACCTTTATTTTTCTATATGGCAACACTTCTTTTATATCCGTATCTATATTTATCACTAGAAATGTATTGCATATTCGTCCCGTTTCAGTTTCGTAACACAACAGAGATGCCAAGAAACGTTCACTTACCGCCTTTATCACAACTGACAACAATGGCGATACACGTAAACACACGTCGCTACATGCGGAAGTGCTACTGGATTAGACGAGAACCTAACCCTTATTCGCCTAACCATGACCAGTCTCGCATTGCAACCAGGTAGGATGTCCCATCAAGATCCAAGCTGTTTGACACCTGGTCAACAGTGTTCAGTAGCTTTTGTCGCGACACTTAGTCATAAGTTTTTCAATCGCTTGGTTAAAAAAAAATAGCCCAGATCGCACCAGATCAAAAGTCAAGCTGTAATGTAAGGGTTAATCGAGCGAAACTTACATTAACCCATTTATTCCCATGATCCCATTTAAGGGACATATGCAAACAGTGTAGACTCTGACCAGTCGCCGCATAATGCGGTGTCTGACAAGTCTACACTGTTTGCTGATAGGAATGTAAATATAAATCAAAACGAAATTGAACATTTAGGCCCGGTACCCCTTAGATAAAAAATGAATTAATCCAATATATAATCAAGGGAGAATCCACTGGGCGCAAATGGGTTAACACATTACCTCATAGGCTATTTTAAACTCAACCTCTTTGAATAAACCTACAGTAAAGGAGCATTAAGTAGAGAAGAGGATAATTTTAGAATTGTGTAGTTTGAAAGCATTGTGATAAATAGAGCATTTTCTCATACATTCGGATATCATTCACAAGCATCTGATTGGTCAGATTCCGCGCCTGTTCGTTTATGAGTCAGCCAGGGCATATATTAATCGTTGAGCGAAGTATTGAATTTCAAAATAAGCCCACAGATAACCCCAAGGTCGTCATTTTATCGAAAACAATCCGTACGTTCAAAGTTTCACTTGCAATTCGTTGCTGGTTTGTTTTAGAATTTGACAAAAGTATTTAAAGTGCCTGCTGTGTGCTATATTTCGAACTACCTAAGTTAACCCGAACTAGGTTTATAAGGTTTGCAACCGTTTATAGATATTTTCTTCTTTTGCTTGGATCGCATATTTCAACAGGCTTTCATATGTACAACAGCCACTTAATAAATAGCCAAATAATGGCAGGTGGTGCTTAATGCATGAGAAACGTAATGCAGAACTCAACTGCAGAAATTTCGTCTTTGCCTTTCAAAACCAGAATTAAACTTCTTATTGGTACTGGCGTTTTAATGTATATTGCGAACTGCTTATTACACACGGGTAATATGAATCTTAATTATTGATAACGTTGCATAGCATGTATAGATCCGTATCTAGATCAATCAAGTTGTTTATCTAGAGCTAATAAAATAAGCATGATGATCTGGAACGAAAATATGCGACATATTGGTCAGGTGTAAACGTTACTCTTCACGTAATGTGCATTTATGTAAGAATGGAGATAGAAAGAAGACACAACAAGAAATATCTTTTAAAAAAGATATTCAGCGGCATTCAAATATTGACACAATGTACAAAACAATCTCTGCAATATTTTTTTCAATGTTTGGAGATTCTACTAGTACAGAGAACTAGATCTATGAAGGGTTGCTTGTTATTATACTAGCAGAGAAGCATGCAATGAAAATGACGTTGTGTAGAAGAAGCAGTTATTGAAAAATTTCAAGTTGCTTTTATAGGAGATCACTTTTAAAATGTATGATGTCAAAGTAATGTTTTAAAACTATCTCAAGTAAGTTCTTTAGTTTACATATTATAAAATGTACATGAAAGCGCTTATATTTGTATTGGTATGAAGATAAGAAATTGAATACACTTTAAAGCATAAAGTTTTAGTTTGTGCAGAGTCTGTAATTCCTTAAAGAACGGTATATATTTAGCCTAGATCAACGCTTTAATCGACTTGTGTGCATCACCATTAATGACATCATTAAGTGAATCTACATGTATTTTTAAAACAATATAAAGTTAGCAACTTCAACATACGTCTATTAGCCCAAGCCCTATGTGATAGAGCCGTAGCAATAGCATTCAGTAAGTAGCTTTATATCAAAGAGAGCCAACAACCAGAGCATCGGTGCTGTGGTCGGGGATAGTAATTAATACTATTAATACCACTACTCTAATATACTAAACAACCCTTCTTCTTTATTTCCTATAGCACTGCCTGTGAATTATGGTGGTTTCGGCAAACTACCTGTTCGTCAAAATGGACTTTATTATCAAATGTTGTATTAAATGATAGCAAAATGATAGTAAAAGTTTGAAAGTTTAATAGAGGTTTCGACAAACTGGTAATATTACCATGAGGTGATAAATATCAGTACATCAGTACTTTGATTTTATGGGAATTTCCAGGTCTTAAAATCAATTTTAAGAACATCGACAGTCGACAGTCTTCAGTCCCATGCTAAATATCTGCGTAAATAAGGTTTTTCTGTACTATATGGCGTTTTGTCTGAACTCTAAGAAGTTTATAGAACATGTCTGTGTAACATGATGCCTTACATGTGTTGTGATTATGTTAATTATTGCATTGAATTCAATTTGCGAGGCCGTTAGCAGACTGTATATCAGAATTGTACATAGTTTGGCAATGTGTAGAGGCATATAAAAAGGTTGTATGCCAGTCAAGGTATTCACTAATGAAAATACTGTTTACTACTAAATACTCGTAGGTCATATGCAAATTACAATGTAACATAGTTTCTCACTGGTGGAAAACTAGAACAAAAGTGATAATAGACAGCTAGCCGCTGAAAAAATCCTTTCTTTGCACCGGATCGAAGTAAATCATCCCATTAGCAAACATATGAGGCCCTCTGATCTGGATCTGCTCTATTTGCAAAGCCATAGACGGGCATATCTATGAAGTAAAGGATTAACCACTTACATGCATAGTCGTGATAAACTAATCAGTTCGAATGCAGTGTAAACAACCTGTTACACAACAGTTGTCTCAAGGAGGTGTGCATACGTGTTGATCATCAGAATTTGCAAAGATAACGCTATCAGTCGTCCTTGGCAATTGCACGCATGTAGCATATCACAATGAACCATGCTGAAATGATACACATATTATCCATAAATTATAACTTTGAAAAATAGACCTATAAGTAGCTTTTTCACTGACCGTTCCAAGTCGATTCTGTTTGTTTACATGTATGCAATGGTATATACAGTGCTCCCTCTCTACAACGACATCCTTTGGGATACGAATATTGTATGTGTTGTTCAGAGGGGGTTAGCTTGTTTGCAGATCCCCAGATAAGGTGTATTTCGAGAACTAAAACCGTTATGCCTCAATCAAACCCTATGTTGTGACCACTCTTTAGAATCGTCACAAAGTGATGATTCTAAAGAGTGGTTACAACATAGGGTTCGATGAGGCATAAAGAAAATACGATGGAAAAAGGTTGTTTCTGGAGCCTTGTTGTTTCGGAACCACTGACATGCGTTGTTGTAAGGAGGGAATCGTTATTGAAAGGGCCGTTGTAGGGAGGGAGCACTGTATCTGACTCTACTGTTTTTGCCATGAGTGCATTTACAAGATGAACGCTGCTGACACGAATCCCTGTCGGTACTTAACCAATCTACTCCCAGTGGATTCTTCCATGCTTATATATTGGATTAGTCCATTTTGTATCCAAGGGATGTCTGGTCTGAACTTTCATTTTCGTTTTGTTTTATGTTGAAATTCATATCAGCAAATAGTGTAGACTCTGATCAGACGCCGCATTATGCGTCGTCTGATCAGAGTCTACACTGTTTACCTACGTCCAATATATGGGATCGTGGGAGCAAATGGGTACATGAAACCATTTTTTACATGAGTATGTGATAGAGAAAGGGTTAATTGATGGGCACGAAATCATGTAGTTGATAAGGTATAATTACCAATTAACGACCCTATAAACCTTATCAAATAAAGCCTACGTCCCATATATGGGATCGTGGGAGCAAATGGGTTAATAAATGGTGACTTCCGTTATAGAAAATAGTGATGCCTTCGACTAAATATACTAAATACTATATAACAGCAACAAACATGTGTGTACAGTTTGGTGAGGATTGGACAAATACTTTCCAAGAAAGTCATTTTTGCAAATAAAGGACCGGAACTCCTGAGCGACTGAATCGATTTATATGGCTATCGAACTTGGCCAATATATAATAACCACAAACATGTGTTTCAAGTTTGGTGTGGATTGGACACAGACTTTTCAACAAAGAGTCCGGACAAATGCTTCTTCATGTGCGTACGGACGAACGAACGGACGGTCGTACGGACAAGAGCAACCATATATGCCATCACTTTGTGGGGCATAAAAAGAAACACATACCATGTTGTACTTACTAGTTAAATGCTTAACTACATCTAGAAATATATCTACTACTTAAGTTATAGTACTGTTTCATTAATAATGGTTTTGTTTATAAAAAAGTAAAGTACCTAGTTATAGTCTACTTTCAGTCCTAATGACCGCTCAGCTCCCCTGGTCATTGAGTCATTGGCCTACAATATTGAGCACTGCTAACATATGGCGCAATCATGCAGCCGCAGTACCAGCGAGTGACCCTCGGGTACCTATGTGCGGGTGGGAGACACGGAATAGCGTCTCTGAAATTACCGGTTTATGATTATGGTTATTATATATTTGCTTTGTTTCAGAGAGTATGATTTACCTAATTACCGGGAGCTGAACAAGAACATGTATTATAAAGCGGACAACACTCAGGTAGTTTATTCCTAATTGGAAAAGTAGTAAAGTCAAGCAGGAAAAGCCACATACAAGACGCAACCACCACCAAAACACCGATAGACAGCATGACACACACACACACACACACACACACACACACACACACACAACCATACATCCAAACGCACACACACACACACACACGAAATGAACACAGAAAACACCAAAAGACACACAAGAACCAGAGACAAACGTTCCACATATGAACAAAATCACAAGCACAAAGACGCAAGGCAAACAAAAGGAAGGGTGACAAAGAGAGTACAAGAGCTTGCAAGAACCCCGAACCCTCATCTAGTACACGTGTTGTTATGAAGAGCGACAACGTGAACAGTATATGTGCTGATTCTGGTACAGTTATTTCCCCTGAAATACCCAGGCACCACGAATATGAGCGTAATGATTAGTGTGGTGGTTTCTTATGTAATGCTATTACACAATAGGATAATATTGGTGGACATGTGGTGGTGCAGTGGTCTAGTGGTAACGCGCTTGACCACCAGGCCGGAGGTCCAGTCCCTCCTGGAAGTTTCAGAGACACTTTCCAGTGTCTCCCACCCACACAAGGTTGCCTCATCTCCACACATTGGTTAAAATGGGTACCTGCAAGGGTCACTAGCCGGTACTGTGGCTGCATGACTGCACCACATGTTAGAAGTTCTCATTATTGTAGGCGAATGGCTCGATGACAATGGGTGTAAATGTACAGTCAGTTGAGCGGTTATTTGGACTGAAAATAGACTATAACTGCAGTAAAACCTATCTATAACGGCCACTAAACTACATCAAGTATTATGTGTAAAAGACAGGTGGCTCCTTAAAGCAATGTGAAAGTAAAACAGAACGCTTATATAGGCTGCTTTAAGCAGCCACTTGCCCTTATTACCAACTAATTAACACAGTTTAGTGACCGTTATAGAGAGGTTTTACTGTGGGTACTTTACTTTTTTATTTGTAACGTTTATAAAACGCCATTATATATAATTATATTAAACAGTACCAAGACAAAAGTTGTATATGAGTTGAAGCAAATATAGTATTGCTGAAAACATAGTAAATCTACCAAATCTAGTATCGGGCGAAAATGTTTCACGGAAACCTGTTGTTCAGATCGAAACGGGACAAAAGGGATCGCATTTGAAAATAGTTTTGTTCCTCGCCGTCACGCCAAATAATGAGCTGACTCATGTGAATACAAACCTATTGACACCTTGTAACTATATTGTAACAATTAAGGAAATTACATGCTTCATTTGTTACATGTCGACCATTTCGACAAATTGTAATAATATACCTTAAGGTTATAGGCGAAAATATACTCCTAATTATGCTTAAACGTACAAAAATGAGTTTTCAGGAAACACCACATAGAGAACAAACAGTCGCCCGAACAACAACACAAGGAAACAGCAAATGTACATAACTATAAAAACATCAAGAGACGCACAACGACAAAACAAACATACAATAGGGGGAAGATGGAAGTACCGCCTTGGAACGATCAGTGACAAAGTCACGCGGGGGGGGGGGGGTAAACCGGTTTATGGGCGCCCAACCTCACACTTATTCCATCCCCACCCTAAAAAACAAAACGTGTAAATAAACGTATCCCCTCTCCGACTAATCTACAACAACCGCGATGGTAAATACAATGGTAAAGTGCATGTATAACGAAAACATTGAAGTGAACAAACTGTATCCACCTATCGCTAGTGTACTCAACTGTAGAAAAGTAATAAAAGGTACGACAAAAACGAAATAGTACAAATGTGTTTTAAGGATATATCAAAACCAGAACATAATTCGTGCAGGAGATGACACATATAAGACCAAGGCGACTCCACCCATAATTGTTAAATGATACCTAATAAGAACAAACACACAACAGGCAAACCGTGCTACTGTCTTTGGTAAGCCCAAGAACGTTCGTTAACCCATGACATCCATAACCGGAAATAGTGTTTCTACGTACTGAGTTTAACGGATCTTGCGTATTATTTTTATTTAATTGCATGAGGCGTAACATTTTTTAAAGGAGCTTTTTGTGTTTTGTTCACCGATAGTGGCGTATTGCAGATTGAAAGCAAAGGAACTTTCTGTATTGCTTTCAGTCTGCATTAAGCTACCACCTGTATTTTGAAAAACACTACTAATATTTCGTTACCTAACAATTATTGTATAAAAAATAAACTACCTAGTTATAGTCCACTTTCAGTCCGAAGGACCGGTCAGCCGACTGTACATTTACGCCACTAGTCATTCAGTCAATCGCCTACTATATTGAGCACATCTAACATATGGCGCAATTATGCAGCCACAGTACCGGCTAGTGGCCCTTACAGGGACCCATTTTAACCCCTTGTTAGAGACGAGGTGCGGATGGGAGACACTAAAAGCATCCCTGAAACGGGAGGGACCGGGATTTTGTAGTCAATCGTGTAACTACTAGACCACCGTACACCAGGGGGGCCTGGGCGTAACATTTGTAATGTAGCTTTTTGCGTGTTGTTCAGCGGTGGTTGCGTACTGCAGAATGACAGTAAAGGAACTTTCTGTTTTGCTTTCAGTCTGCATTAAACTACTATCTGCATTTTGAAAAACCTATATTTCTTTATCTAACGTTTATTATATAGTTAGTTCTTTTATTTAGCGTTAGTTTCCCATAGAAGTACATAATGGGGCAGGTGTTTATTAGGGATACTGCGGTACATAATCTATGTGTCATTTTTATTTGCATACGGCTATAGTACTACATGTGTATTTACATATACATGTATACATTTTAGATTAAAATAAGTCACCCATTCAAAAATCAATGAATGGGTTTATTCTTGCAGACATCCCAATAAGGTAAAGATACCGGCTTCAAAATATGCGCCTGTTTTTAATTGATTGAGTGAGTGAGTGAGTTGGGTTTTGCACCACTGCGACACTGAAAAGGTCACATAGCGCCATGAATGATGAGATGACATGGTGTTGAGGGGTGGTATCAGGAAGATGATTTCGGCTAATCTCATTCACAGCAAAGCAGGGCATTGGATCAAAACCACCGACCTGTCTTCCTTTTAGTTCTTGGCAGAGGGGATAATCTCTGTCAAATAAACAAAACCATCCCCGTGGCAATTAAGCCCCAGAACCACGGCAAAGTGTCGTGTTTTTGAAAACCAGTAAGAAACCTTTAGTGATAGTACAATATGTGTTGCTATAAAGCAAATGTATTAGCTTTCACTGTATCAAAATATCGGCATATGTATATGAACAACACTTATCCCATAACATAATGAACGTTATTAGAGATGAACGAAGTCGACATCCAACCTACACACCGCTTTATTGTTGGTCAGTTTGATGATAGTGTTCGGTTTTGCAATACGACGAGTGTCAAATTCGTAAGTGAAAATACTACCATCTGATGTCCACTCAATAAAATAGTTCTTCCACCGAAAATACACATATTCTATTAATTTCATACTTTTATTCAACGTTATAATCCGGGTTTTTCAAGGGATATATGTCCTAACGAAAAAGAAATTAGGACGCGCTCTGCGCACATGTCGCTTCCCGACAGAAGATGTAGTTTTATAATATCGTCTCAGAAAATATAACATGTCCGGAAATATATACTGTATAGGATCAAAATGATTAGCATAATTAGAAGGATTATATTATGCGTCTTTAGTTTGTATATCAGGCAATAAAATTGGTAGTCAAGCGCGTTACCACCACACCACCAACAGGCCCCGGGGCGTAACATTTTAATAAAAGAGCATTTTGGTTTTTGTCCAGTGGTGGTTGCGTATTGCAGATTGCAAACAAAGGAACGTTCTGTATTGTCTTCAGTCTGCATTAAGCTACCACCTGTATTTTGAAAAACTTCTTTATCTAACAATTATTATATAAAAAGTAAAGTACCTAGTTATAGTCTACTTTCTGTCCGAAGGACCGCTCAGCCGACTGTACATTTACTCCCCTGGTCATTGAGTCAATCGCCTACAATACTGAACACAGCTAAAATAATTATAGTGCAATCATGCAGCCGTAGTACCGGCTAGTGACCCTCACAGGTACCCATTTAGTTGAGGTGGTATTCTGCAAAACTAGTGCTTATACAAGTAGATTGGGAAAAATTGAATTCCAAACAGTATCCTTTCTGCTTATGATTAATGATCAATATAGATGTTCCACGATTTAAATCATAGCGGAGTATGCAATAATTCCGCTTAGTCTGTAAGCTCCTAAGGCTGTTGACCATCTTTTATGTTGTGGGAAAGTCCGGCGGGGATACCTTTAATTACAAAGTTTGTTTAACTAGGATGACTTTGAGATAGGTGCTAGTTTAAGAAGTCCGTAAACCGGTTAAAATCGCAAGTGATGGTGTGGCCATCGGCCGTTCCAAGGCCGTACTCTCTTTTTCACCCTTACTTTTATGTTTGTCTTGTGTCTTGTCTTTGTAGTTGTTCTTTTGTTGATGATTGAAATGTGTATCTCTTGTGCATGTGCGATTTTCGATGTTTCAGATGTTCAACTAATGTGCGCGTGTGTGTGCGTGTGTGCGTGAGTGCGTGTGTGTGTGTGCGTGTGTGTGCGTGTGTGTGTGTGCGTTCGCCTGTGTATGCATGTTTGTGTGTGCGCGTGTGGTTGTGTGTGTGTAGTTGTGCGTGTGTGTGACTTGCTTTCTTTCGAAATTTTGGTGTGTGGCTTTTCTTGCTTGACTTTACTACATGGTCATTTTTATCTCTGACTACAAGGATAACAGTGGTATCAGTTTGTGTGCACTTTGTTGTTTTATGGAAAAGGTAAGTTTTGCTATGCCAGCCATTTGGAAGAAGCCGTAGAGTATAAGGGGTAAGATTAACGAGAGGATTTTGAATGACAAATAGTGCAAAAACTAATTAGAGGGGTCCTCGAGGTATCATCTGATCTGGATCTTCACTGCTTGAAACTGCCAATGCACTCATTTCCCTTGTTCAGAAGGTTAACAATATAACACAAAAATGTTCTAAAATGTTTTAGATTTGGATATTGGAGTAAGAAAACTGTTAAATTAAATTACCACTGATACCTGTGTGAACACCAAAATGTTGTACAATGCAAAGTAAATTTAAATGAGTCCGGCAATGCTAATTGGCACTCATTTATTTTCGCCAATACCTTTGGCAAAGCTCGCATGTATCCTTCGCCACCCAAGCACAATATGATATATTTGTTTGATATGAGCATACGTATATGTGTTTAGTGCAATCAATTATTTGAATTGAATTGAATATTCCCAGTAACCATTTTTCGTCACCCAATCCCGGTAGCTGAGCCGCGTTTCCATTGAGCTAATAATGATTATGTACATACTGTTCATGTGTATTGGCGGATAATACATAATTGGTCATTCAACATTGTTCTATTATATATAATTTTCAATCATTATTTAGCAAAACAATAATCACATGCAGACTGAACATAGATTATAAAACTTCTGAATCTGAGTCTAAGTCTCATTCCTATAAAATAGTATGCCGTGTATTAAAAGTTATTTATTCAGCATCGCGTGTATTTATATTTGTTCCAGATCTATGATTTGCTAGAATGTCGGTGTATTAATATTTGGTGCCTTTTCCCCGTCCATGGTTTATTGGTTCAGTTTATTTGAATATATTTTAATCTTGGCATCTTTACTCATGTTGTGGAGTTGTCTGGAGGGGATTTTATTTTCCATTCTGACTTGGGTGAAGTCGGGATAAGTGTAAGGCTGTATACCTGTAAACCTTGTTTAAGCCCTCAGTGGCTACTGACCGTTCCAAGGCGACACTCCTCCCCACTATGGTCTTATTTGCCATTTATGATGTTTAATGTTTCATGTTTTATGTATTTGTGTGATGTATGCCATGTTTGATCTGGTAAATGTGCCGTTTCTTGTTTGATGATGTTTGGTGCCCTGCCCTTTCGCGCGCGGCTCTTCCTGTTTGACTGTTTTTTCCATTTTCATCCTGATGATTGGTCAGATTTAATCACAATCCGACAAACAGATGCAAGAGGATGATAATATCGGGACACGGTAAAGTGCGTCTGTGTAACTCTGCTTGAAGATAGGTTAATGTAACGATTACACAAATGCATTGAAGTAATTTCTCACATTGTGCGGCGCACAATGGGTGCGGCTTGCATTCGGTGGTTTTAATGAAGATGCTGACGTCTTAACGAAAGGTATGGAATATATTACTCTAGGAATATTTTACTAGGTTATCGGTAATGGCAAACATTCTATTCTGTTTTTATGTTGTAAAGATTTCATTTGTAACATACTATAAAGTAATGATAATTCATTTTACAAAATTTCTGGACAAGAAAAATGTGACATGCATGTTAGAATAGGAAAGTATTGACACTGACAGCAACAGTCAGTCAAAGATCAACACGTTTTATTGTAAACAACATTTTCTTCATTTCAGAATTCAAAGGTTTTACTCAATCAATAAGGACATAAATTTAACATTTGGGTATAAAATGTTACTAATATTCAATTTATCTCCTATTTAGTATTTATATAAAGTTGTTTTTTTATGTATGTTTAAAGTTTACATTTTGAAATTTGAATTTTGGAGCCACAAAACTAATAATTTTCGGTGCTGGTGTAGAAATCACCTCTTTGGATTGGTCCTATATATACAAATTTGCATTATAAAATTATTGTCTAACTGAATGTTTTCCTGGAAGAAGAAGTATGATAAAGAATTATCTAAGCAACACTTACTTGCAAAAAGTAATTATAAAAGTCAACTCTATAAAAACATTTCTTCCTCTATTCACTGCAAAAATTGGCCAAACCGGTTTTTGACCATTACTAAAATTGACTGCATGGTAATATATTCTCACAAATTGTATGATTTGGTGGTATTGCAAACCCTTTACCTATTATAAAACTAAATAATATGAACATACGCAAAATGTTAACACATACACGTCATATGTATTAAGTATATATGCGATGCGTTTTCTTTTAATTACTTAGTGGTGCAAGAAAAATACCTTTTGCCGATAAGTCATTTTTTACAAATTCAAGGCAAAATATTATGCTTCTTTTATTTTCAATATGTATGGCAGCCATAACCATGTGATTAAATGTGCATTTTGAATAGTTACAGTGGATATGCATAATATAATTATAAATCCGGAAACGGAAGGAGGATGTCGGGTATTTGTACTTTTCTACAGTTACTCTGTTTGCAGCTCAATCATTGAGTACACTAGCGTTAGGTGGTTACAGTTGTTCCCATAATTATGTTTTCTTTTTACATGCACTTTACCACTACTGTATATTTGCCACCGGGGTTGTTGTAGATTTAAATTAGTCGGGGAGGGGATACGTTTACTTACACTGTTTGTCTTTTAGGGTGGGGATGAAATAAGTGTGAGGTTGGGCACCCCTAAACCAGTTTCACCCCCCAGTGACATTTGTCACTGACCGTTCCAAGGCGGTACTTCCATCTCAACCTCCCTCCCCTATTGTTTGTTTGTTATGTTGTGTCTTTTATATATATGTACATTTTGCTGTCGTGGTGCTGTTTGGGCGTTAGTGTGTTTTACATGTGGTGTTTCCTGCATGACTCATACATGTAGTTTTAAGATGAGTTGCTGTTTCAACTTGCATTGTCACTGGTTTGACCTTGAAATTAACTTGACGATGAGCTATGCTAATACCAATAAGTTAGTTTTCAAAAGACCATTGTCTTTTCTATAATATTCATGCAAACTATTTTCGATATCTATGAATCTGTTTCTGCCATTTTGATATATTTAACTTACACAGATGCTAAAAAACGGTGGCGATCTTGACTGCCATCTTAGATTTCTCGGAACTCTCACAATTTGGAGCTCTAATATGCCAGTAAAGGTTGCTTACGATGCCAGTTAAAGTGACAATAATATACATGCACCTTTAACGTTCGGTAGTCTGTGCTCCATTAGTATTCATGTAAGAAGTAATGTATCACGAATATTTATTACACACTGTAGGCTATAATGGCACATACACACACGAGTATTTGACAACGGGAGACATCGTGAAAGCATATCGATATAATATCATAAGCCAACAGAGTAGACCCTGATATGGCGGCTCTTATTGGAGCCGTCTGATCTGGGTTTACTCTGTTTGCAAATATGCAGAATAGCGTAATTGTGAAGTTAAGGGTTAACACTTATCCCGCTATGTCAAATAACTAACATTTGCAAACTGCTTGGATCCGGGTGATGCAATGAGAAATTGAAGAGCCGAACTCAAGCGGCAGTAGTTAAAGCTGAAAGATATTCAAGTGTGTGCAGACCGCATCTTGTTTCACAATAGGGTAATGTATAATGGTTCGGTCCCAAAGTCTCAATTTACTACACGCGGCTTAGACTTCTTACAATTACTAGACATAGACATACTTTCTTACTCGTAACCAACAGTTAACCTTTATCTGATAGATGCCTTTTCTCGTCGTTTAAAACAGTGGACTCAGATCAGAAGGCTCCTACAGGAACCGTCTAATCAAGGTTTGCTGTGATTGTGGTGGGGCAAATATAAATCTGAATCTTCTGTTTGTAACATGACAAAACGCTCCGAATTCATATTCAAGAATAATAATTGTTTTGCAATATTAACCCTTCGCTTGCTATTCAC